>CM021763.1:43029157-43085557 GCA_011075105.1 Heteronetta atricapilla | reverse complement strand
TTTTTCCTTTTTTTCTTTTTTTTTAATAGATTTTTATTTATTTAGATTTGGAATAGAATATTTATTTAGACTTGGAAAAGTGCACAGCATATGGTCACATTGTTATTCTGAAATATAACTGTGTAAAGATCTGTGTGCATCTATGTGATTCACATGTATTGAAGGAGTGTGGCCAGCAGGACAAGGGAGGTGATCCTCCCCCTCTGCTCTGCCCTGGTCAGGCCTCACCTGGAGTACTGTGTCCAGTTCTGGGCTCCCTGGTACAAAAAAGACAAGAGATCTCCAGGAAAGAGTCCAGTGGAGGGCCACAAAGATGATACGGGGCTTGGAGCATCTTTCCTATGAAGATAGTCCTGGGTCTATTCAGTCTGGAGAAAAGAAGACTGAGAGGGGGTCTCATCAATGTGTATAATACCTGAGGTGTGGGAGACAGTATGATTTGGCCAACCTCTTTTCAGTGGTTTGTGGGGACAGGACAAGGGGTAATGGCTGCAAGACAGAGCACAGGAAGTTCCACACCAACATGCGAAAGAACTTTTTCACGGTGAGGGTGACGGAGCACTGGAACAGGCTGCCCAGGGAGGTTGTGAAGTCTCCTTCTCTGGAGATATTCAAGGCCAATCTGGACGCCAACCTGGGCAACATGCTCTAGGGAATCTGCTTTGGCAGGGGGGTTGGACCCGATGAACTCTTAAGATCCCTTACAACCCCTGCAATTCTGTGATTCTGTGTGGTTTTAACATTGGAAGGTCTCTGCACACTAAAAAATAAATAAATAAAAAAAAAACTATATACACAAGGTAAGTTAGCACTGAAAATTCCCTCAGCTATATGTAAGTGGCTGCCTTTCATAAACTTCACACACAGCTCTGGCTAGTGTTCTTCCAAACACTGGGGATTTAGGAGACTCAGGAACCCCACTGCTGAATTATATCATTTCAGGAATTACCAGCCCTTCAAAAGTAGTACTTGTGGGAATGATGTCACAGCACAGCAATAAAACAAGGCTGATTTGCTGATGCTGTAATATCAGGACTAGAATTATCACCCTCTGGAGGCAGTATATACTGTACCTGTATCCATTCATCTCTCCGTTGTGAGAAAAAGAAAAAAAAAGTGAAAGTCAAGTAATGAATTAAAAGCTGATTGAGAGCCCAATTTTCAAATATGGACATTTAAGAATAGTGTACATAGCTTGAAATCAGATGCTCAAAGAGGCAATTAGATATATAAAATTCCAGTTATGCACAGTTAAAGTGATAATTTGTGCATCCAAATGTGCAATATTCTGAATCCTAGAGACAGGATACTCTTTTCACAAGAGAGGATATCAGGAGATTTGATTTCTCTTGATTCTGAGACAAAGTGCCTGTGTGACTTGGAGAGCATGTTTTATAGCAAAATTGTACACCTAGCACACAAATAAATGGTTGGGAGTGCTGGAGCAATGGATTTCCCTGGTCTTCTTACATCTTTCAAGTTTCCCTTGTTTTACGGCCATACCAAAAATATCCTTGCTGAAGACTAAATGTTGCTTCTTTGTTTGTTTTTTAAATAATCACATAGAACATAATATTTGTGGGTATGTTGGGGCTGTAAGCCCCATAGCATTTGGAATGGGAAGTGTTTAAATTTATATATTTTTTTTAAATTTGTAAAGTGAAAAGAGTACTTTATTATTATTATTATTAATAATAATAATAATCACAGAAAAACAACTGCAAGGGTGGAATATTTTTGGCCAGCCTTGATAGACTGATTGTCAACACAAGCTACACCCTGCTATAGGCACTTTGCTCCTTAATATCAGATCAGACAGCTGTGAATGTTACTTGAGTGGCTATGGAGTATAAATACCTGTATATTTGCTGCTTAGAATCTGATTCCAAAATTGTCTATGTCACCAAGCCATTGCTGATATTTGTTCAAATGAGCATGAGTTGCTCTGGGTCTGATTGCAAACCAGTTTAGATAATCTTTGAAGAAATGCAGGGAAATCTGTTGTTAGGTTATTCCCAGCCACTTTTCTAGGTATATGGACAAAGCAGAGGGACAGTAGGCATATCTTTGCTGCTGGAATGACACTTTTAGTAGGTGCAAAACCCAAAGCATTTTAGTAGATGAGGTAGTTACTGGCTGATCCCCATAAAGAAAGGTCTATGTATTAAGTTTTAAAGCCATCACTACCATATTGGGGGGGGGAGGGTGTCACTCTGTCTAGGAGGAGTTGGGCTGCAGTAGGTCTAATATTTAAAATCACCGAGGGAAGAGTTGAGGATCATATTGTTACTTTGCATTGAAATCTCCATCCCTCATTACATGACCCAGAAGTATATTCTGTTGCATGGGTGGGATTGGATCATCTGAAAATTGTAGAATTACATAGTTCTGTCTTTGATCACAGTCCCTTCCAACTTCTGAAAATCTCACCCAAACAGTTTGTTACTTTTAGTGTTGTGTATATCATAATATTTTGGCATTGTTGTTAGCATTGTTAAAGACTTGCTTTACACCAGTTGTCACCAACACTGTTGCATATGCAGCAGTGCTGGGCTGGAGCTCACCAGTGGTACATCTGGGTTAGAGTGAAAAGCATGGGATGTTTTCTGTAGGTGGGTGTGAAGTGGGAGGTATAGCATTAAACAGATGACAGGATTTTGTGTCTGTCAGAGAAGAACTAAGGGAAGTCTGAGGAGAAACCTATAAATGTTATGGGATGCCAGGCAATAATGCTTGAACAGGAGCAGAGGAAGAAGGATGTCCAGTGGGAGTCTGGGGTTGTGTCAGCGATTGGCTGGTTGTGGGTTTGTGGGCTAAGCACAAGGGCTAGGATAGTTGTGGAAGGAGGTAGATCATGCGGCTGTTAGAAGAGGAAACTCTTTACTACAGTGTATAGGATGTGTGGTATCGTTTACTCTGTATATATAGCTGTGGGGCTATGTTTAGATGAGAAGAGGCATGATTTAATTACAAGTGCGCAACTCAGGCCTTGAAATACTGTGAAGATAATGTAGGCCCAGGGCTGATAATCTTGAGTGATGTTATAGCTAAAATATGCAGAACTATGTTCGAGAGGAGAGACGGCACTATTGTAGCAATTATATTAGTGCTAGAGACGTGTGCATAGAAGCTAGACCAATTATAAGTTGTTGTCTGTGCATGCTGTAATGGTAGCATATATATACCTTGCTAGAACACTCATTAAAGGAGAATGATTATACTCACATCGAGGTTGCGTTGTTACTCCGGGTCACTCCCATTCCAACATATAGCAAAGCTGGCAAGTGCATAAGTGTTGCACCTTATGCCTGCTGCTAATGCTTACACTTTTTTTTTTTTTTTAATAATTTGTAAAACTTTCTGTCTTTTTTTCTCTTTGCTATAAGAGACACATTTCATGTCATGCTTGCTAGAGGTGATAGCACCTTCTAAGACCTAGATATTGGGACCCTGGTTTTCACAAAGCATGCCTATTTTCTTCATAATAATTGGGAGAAAATATGTGGGAGGTTCACCACAAACTTCTAAGTGAAGAAGGCTAGAAATATTACCAGGTTATGCTGACTATATGAAGTACTTTGGGGGAAAATCAGGGTTCTGGTGTCAACTCTGACTTTAAATTAGAATTTAATTTACTGCACTGAACTAAACAGACTTTATTTTTATGTGGGATGTGACTTCTGTATATCCTTCAGGCTAACAGAAAACCAGTAAATTTTCTGATAACCACCTTGTTTGCTGAACAGCAGTTTATTTCATAGGGCTAATGGTAGACATATTAGTAATAGTATTATATTGCTTTTATATTGCTATTATCATAGTATTAATAATATTAGCTAGTTGCTTAGGAAAACGTAACTGCAAATTTAGCTTTAGATACCAGGAGGTAAAAAGTATGGTCTGACCTGGAAAGAGCATTTACCATAAACCTAAGACATCTGTGTCTGCATGGAGTTATCTGGAATTATTACTTCACTTAGAAGTCCTTTGATAGCAGCTGCCATCCTAAATACCTTTTTATTGGTTCGCTTTCATTTCCTGACCAAGTTGGACAAGAACTTCAAATCCAAAGGTGAAAAACTACGGGTAAAATCTGAAACCAATGTTACCTGAAGGAGCAGAGGAAACAAGAGGGAAAGTAACAACTTTGGGAAAAGAATATCTTGGAACTTAAAGGGTTGCTTGGGCAAATTCTTTGGCAAATTCCTTGCCCAAAAGAATTTGCCCAAAATCCTTGGGCAAATTCTTTGCCTTGATCAGCATGCCTTTCTCAACACAAAACCTCTGTGATTTTGCTATTCAGTCTTTAGGAGAGCTGTGGGTTACTTTCAAAATGCTTCAGAAGCTGTGTCAAAAGTGACTAACGATCATAGTTGGCCTTCTCAGGAAACTAGCTCATACGTAGGATGGCAGTTGTGAGGAGAAGTACATTGAAATTATAGTCATGATAATGTTGCATGCTGAGAACATAGCAGAACCTAGCAATTTTGAATACCAATAGATAAAATAGTACTTGGGCTAAGTGATATACTTGGAATTAAGCATATAAATTCATTTGGGTGGGAGGGAAGGTCTTTGGCATATGGCTACCAGCTGCTTTGAAAACAAGGGTTGAAGGGGAAAGAAGGAGAAGAAAAAGTTATTGGTCTGTCAGAGGCTGAAAATGGGGGAAGGTCAACAACTAGCTGATTCTGCATCTTAATGGCAAAGTCATAAAATTATATTCTTGTTCACTTGAAGGGATGGCAAGCACATAAGTATGTGCTATTAACAGAGGAGAACTAACTTGCGCTGTGTACTGTAGCTCTTTAGTAAGGTTAGCAAACTACATTAACCATTCACTCATCTGTAGCTCATAATTAATCACTCCTTGAAAATTACACAGTATAATAAATGAGGACAGACATGATTCATTAAAACTTCTAATTAATTCTATTTAATACTATTTCATAGTTCATTGGCAAATGCTGAGAGAAGGAGTATGTTATAGGATATTTGATGCATTACTGCCAAATAAGTAAATAAGGCAAGTATAATCTAGAATGCCATGTGAATATTTATAAATAAAAATATGAATTGTTTTATCTCAGGAGTTCCTAGTAGTGCTATATCTATACTTTGTGTCTATTAGCAGACAAGTGTGAGAAAGTGTGCTCACTCACCTCCTCCCTCTTCAAATTCTCTAGAAACATAAGAATAACATTTTTACTCCTTGCAGGACTGAGCTGTTTATTACAACATGAAAATGTAAATATAATGTTTTAAATTAAATGTTAAGTTTTGAGTGATTAGTGCATAGTAATGAACACAGTCTATTAAGTGCTTTAAAATTAGAGATAGGAAAGTACATGATGGGAAGCACATCAGCCTGAATTTACTTTATTTTATTTTTCAGTAGGAAGTCAAAAGCCTCAAGTCTGTTTATATACTTTTCACTTATTTCAGTAAGTTCAATCATGGTGACTGCTACAAAAGTTATCACCTATCCTAAAGATTTTTCCAACTAAGTCAGTGTATCTCACAGGGAATTAACTCTAAAAGGATAAACTTTATAAAGCTTAATAAAGCTCCTCTGAAATCAGAATTCGAGTGCTTCTAGTAGACTGGACATAATGCACATCCTCAGATCTTTCTGTAAAAAATCATTTCTTAATAACTTCACCTTGGAATCATGCTTTTATGTTAAGGCTTGTCAATATTAAATATAGATAGTATTTTCCTTTAAAAAACAAAACAAAACAATGTTGTTTTACTAGGTTAAAGAAAAGAGAGAAAAAAAAAGTAAAATATCTTAATCCTATTTTAGGATTTAAGAAAATAGAAGTAACGTGATAGAGTAATGCTACACACGTAGGATTGGAAGATGAGTGGCTGGAGAGCAGCCCTGCCAGAAGGTATCTGGGGGTCTTGGTCAACAGCAGGGTCAATACAAGCCTACTGTGCCTTGGCAGCCAAGAGGGCAATGCTCATTTTAAGATGCATTAAACACAGTATAGCCAGCTGGTCAAAAGAGGTGATTCTCCCACTATATTTATAATTGGTACAACCTCACCTTTATTATTGTGTGCAGTTCTGGGCTCCACAATGTAAAAAAGATATTGATATACTTGAAAATGTATAGAGGAGGGCAATGAGTGGGTAAGAGAGCTAGAAGGCATGTCCTGTGAGAGAAGCTGAGGACTCTTGGCTTATCTGCTTTGGAGAAAAGGAGGCCAAGGTGACCTCATTGTCTCTACAACTTCTTGAGGAGGGAACTGAACTGAACTTCCAACTGACCTACTATATTTTTTTTCTTTTCCTTTCCTTTGCCCTATTCTGCAATTATAGCTCCACAACTGCAAAACAGTATTAATAAAAAACAAGCAAAACAAAAACTCAAAGACATTATGTTCCCAGATATTCTTGTATAATTTTGTATTAATTTTTGTAATCATACACTTCTAGAATTATTTTGCTGTTGATGTAAGTGCTTAATTTCTCTTTCTCCTATGTACAATACACTCAGCAATCTCAGTTCATGTCTTAATAGTGAAGAAGGACATCGAGGTGCTTGAGCGAGTCCAGAGAAGGGCTACGAAGCTGGCTACGAAGCTGTTCTCCAGACAAGTCCTCATAGTCCTCATTGTCTGGAGAACAAGTCCTATGAGGAGCGGCTGAGGGAGCTGGGCTTGTTCAGCCTGGAGACAAGGAGGCTCAGGGGTGACCTTATCACTCTCTACGGGTACCTCAAAGGAGGCTGTAGCGAGGTGGGGGTTGGTCTGTTCTCCCACGTGCCTGGTGACAGGACGAGAGGGAATGGGCTTAAGTTGCGCCAGGGGAGTTTTAGGTTGGATGTTAGGAAGAACTTCTTTACCGAAAGGGTTGTTAGACATTGGAACGGGCTGCCCAGGGAAGTGGTGGAGTCACCATCCCTGGAGGTCTTTAAAAGACGTTTAGATGTAGAGCTTAGGGATATGGTTTAGTGGGGACTGTTAATGTTAGGTTAGAGGTTGGACTCGATGATCTTGAGGTCTCTTCCAGCCTAGAAATTCTGTGATTCAGTGATTTTCAAGGGACATGGTACTCTCATACCTTTTCACAAAAATGGGTCTTTGCGATCTGTGGTGACTCCAAAAATACAGAGGCAGTATCATATTGTCTATGTGAATTCCAATTAGACTGTCACTCTCTGTCCATAGTTTATTGACCCATTGAAACTAAGGTTGGAAAAGACCTCCAAGATCACCTGGTCCAACCCCCCTCCCCCCCAAATATCACCCATGAAACCATGTCCTTAAGTCCCACATGCAAACTGTCCTAACTGCAAGGGACGATGACACCACCACCCTGGACAACCTCTTCCAATGCCCGAGAATAGATTTCTCCTAATTTCCAACTTGTACCTCTCCTGATGAGGTACAGGTTATCCTGTAACTTGTCCTTCAAAAGCATAGGATACATGCACTGGAAGTAAACAAAGATGCCACTGGGTTTCCAGCAGATTTTCTGAGCAAATGTAAAAATGTAGATACCAGTTTAATATCTATATCTATATATAAAGTGTGCAAGTTGCTACATGAAATGTTTCCGTGTCAGCTTACTTGACAGTGTCTTATCTAACCTTGGTTGTTCCTGAAGTAAAATCTCTCTAACTTTAACATTAGAACAAAGCTTCTTGGTTAAACTTGTTGACATTCATTGTGTATCCTTTGTCTTTGGAGATATATTTCCACTCTAAGTTTTTATCAATTTTAGTTGGCTTTGGGTAATTTTTTTGAGGAAGACAACCACACCTGGAGATACTGTAGCAAGAAAGGGCCCAGCCAAAGATATCCCCAAAACTCTTAAGAGGAGGTGGTAGAAGGTGTTGAAATCTTCTCAGGTTTATTCATTGGGTTTGCATTTGAGAAAAACAGGTGAGTAGGCACTAATGATATTCCAGGCTTCTACAAATAAATAAATAAATTAGAGGGCACCACAAATATTAATGAGCTCATTCACAGCAGGTGTCTTAGTGAGGTAGTGACCAAGAATTTCAACAGGCAAAGAAACAAGCAATGAAGTCAGTCTGTACAGAAATAACATCATAAGCAGTCTGTTCAGGGGAAAACCTGTTTTCCCCTAGTCTTTGAAGAAATAAGGACAGTTCAGAGTATGAGAATAGAGAGAACTTGGACCATAAGCTCCCTATTATAGATGACTGCTGCTAAGTTAAAGCCATATCAGTTTTACTCAGCATCACTTAAACTTCTCAAGAAATCATTCATATATATATATTTTTATATATTTTTATATATATTTTTTTCATATTTATATATATATATATTTTTTCTTGGTTTAGTCTTCCTTTCTGTTCCACTGATCTTATGTTAATTAGATCAGAGTGCTGCATTCTGCCCTTTGTCTGTTTACATTATGAGGAACAGACATTTCATTGAATGTTCAGGTCCCTATGAAATATGTAGAAACAAACAAACAAAAAAAAACAAACCAAGCCAAACCCAAAACAAACAAGTAGGCACCAAACAAGAAAACAAACAAACAAACAAAAACCCACCAAACAAATAAGAAACACCCTTAGGCATTTATTTAAACACTCAGGAATAAAGTTCCTAGTGTAGGGAAAATATTAGAATTTTGTCATTTAGGAACTCCAGTATGCTAAACTGAGATTGGTCCAAAAATTTTGAGCAATTGGCCTTGAAAATAATATGAATAATGTGAATGGAAATCCCCTGCATACAATATTAGAGATTAGCCTTCTTAAATTATTTCATGGTAAAGAAATGTACAATTGCCTTTGGTCAAAAGATGCTGTAGCCTATTCTATGCTGTATCTGATAACCACAGAAACAGAATCACTTACCCACTAAATACGCAGCCAATTGCCTAACAATACTAAGAAAGACAGTGAAAAAAAAGAGATTTCCCTGCTGCACAAGTTATTTTTGAAGCTAATGCTGATGATATCAATGATTTTCTGTGAGATGGCCTCACCGGTTAGCCACCTAATTAAGCAAAATGACTTCTCTGATAAATTTAATCCTGTTAATGAGGACCAGATGCAGGCAAAAATCACTAGGGATTATAGTGAGTAATGATTACTTAAAAATCTTATTAGCTGTTTCATATTAGGCTTTGTGGCCACAGTCTGTGGAGAACTGTGCATTGCTCTTCCTTGCTTACAGTTCAGCAGCTGTGTCAGAGACTTGCCAAGTTTACCTGCCTTGCCAATGGTTTATGTGGGAGATAAAAGCCGGGATAGTTTGCAGATTGATCCTGAACACAGAATCAGAGAATAGTTGAGGTTGGAAGAGATCTCTGGAGGTCATGTGGTGAAACACCCCAGCTTAAGCAAGGTCACCTAGAGCAGGTTGTGCAGAAGCAACCCACAGATTCACCTGTCACTTCTGCTTGTGAAAAAACTACTTTGCTTGAACAGTAGTCTACTGCTCAACTGCTGCTCTGGACCCTCCTGGGGGGTTTGGCAAGAAACTGAGGCATGCAGGTCAACAACAAAGGGCCTCATTCCACTGCATTGGCTTTTTCAAAACAGAGAGTGTGTCCCCCAGACACAGCCAAGGGATAGGGCTGTCAGCTTGGCTGTGTCTATGGCAGCTGAGCTGTGTCTTGAGGACCTGCAACCATCCTGAGGGTCAAAGGTAGACCAGAAGAATTAGACTTCTGGTAGACTAAAAGCAGACCAGAAAAGTAAGGCTGAAGCTTTGGAGATGTTTGCTTTGTCTTTTGTGGCAAAACTAAAACAATATTATCCAAAGGATTGTTCTGCCTTTGCCAATATCAAGTAATTATTGTTCTGTTCTTTAAATACTAAAGATCTGGGAGTGATCTCATCTTTGGAAGGAGGAGATATATATATACTTCATTTATTATACATTACTAATGGAGTTAAAGCAGTTTTTATTTTTAGAGGAAAATCATATACTGTGGTCTTCTTTGCAAGCATTACTGTGTTATTCTAACTTCTGGAGCAAGGAAACTACAGATTACTATGTTCTGAATTTGGTATTCACTTATCCACCATCCAAGGTGGTTAAATTTAGGGACAATTGTGAAGTTATACATACTGTTATTAGATATCAATATTTTTAAGAGTAATTTAAATCAATTGAAGGTTAACTTTGCTTACTTTAAAATAATATTATTGAAATTAAAACAGACTTATAAATTTGTCTTTAAATAGTGTGCATTTTTAAAGATGCATCAAAGGATCATTTACTTTGAAGAATTTGATGGATGAAATACTCTTACATGTACAAGTCTTGTAAATTTCTCAAAGATCCTTTAAGACTTTCATGTTTTTCAGATTGGGATTTCAGATTAACATGATCAGAGTTGTTCCAAATTCTTGAATTCATGCTTAGCACGATGTGAACTGAAGTCCTGTGGTCCCACAGCTCTGCTCCTCATTCCAGAATATTGCAAAAAAAATTCCCAAGTCTCTTTGAAACATACACAGGTATCTGAAGAAATGTGGATGCTGTAATTTTTACTTGATGTATTAATAATTATACGTGCTTCCTCTCTTTGGACTTTATATTTCCTTGATGTTAACTTCTGCAGACATCATGGTAGGATTCTAGCCAAGAAAGCTACTGCAAAGAGTAATATTAAAATTAGCAGTGCCCCTGCTGTGTGCCAAAACAGCCATCCTTTTGTCAGCCTTAGTGAGTTTGGAAATTGTAAGAAATACAAGAACTCCAAAGACCTGATGTTGCAGTTTTGTTAGCAACCTCTGATTTCTAATTGTGGGATCTTGTAATGAATGTGGTAAGAGCTGAAAATGTGCAAATTAGCCATTTCAATCATGAAGTATGAAAAACAATAGGTCTGAAATGATCGATGAATATCTGAGTTTACATGTCATCCTTTTTTTCCTTTCTACAAATCTCTTCAAGATATTTTAGATTTCAAAATCATATAAAAGCAGCAATGAGAGAGGGAAAGGCATTTTCAGTGCACGTTTCAAAGACAGAGATGGGCCAGTAAAGCATTTGAGCAGCAAAAATTTAATTCAACCTGAGTTAGCTACCCATTCACTAGAAGTCCCTAAATGGCAAGTAACTCAGATGTCTCGTGAAAGTGTCTTTCAGTGTATCAGCAACTCCTTCAGTTAGCTAAGGCTGACTGTAAATCTGATGGGCTAATGAAACATCGTGATATAAACAAAAATTGCTCATCTAATTGTCTTAGTACATGCAAGATCCTCCAAAACAAAACAAAACAACAACAACAAAAAAAGCTGTAGCAAGGTTGCTGAGATTCAGATGAATGGAAAATACTTTTTGCTCTGCTGTAAAAGAGGTTACATGTCCATTATAGTATGTATAAAGTATATATATTGGTCTTCTCGTGTCATGCGTAACTTGAAGTGCCAGAGGACTGACTTATTTCTTCTGTTACGCTAGGCACCTAACTTAGTATTTTCCTTTAATGTCCTGTGACTAGTGCATCGATGATGCTGGTAATAAGGTTAACATTAGTTACATTTCGAGAAATGTTACGTGTTTCAGATAAGAATAGATTTCACAATTTTAAAGTTTAGGCTGCCAAACAAATATTGTTTATCTCAAAAAAACTACACTCCCTTCCCTCCCCTTCTCTTCCATTTCTTTCCCCTTTTAAGGTACAAAAGATAGGTAAAGAAAGCGTCACTTAATATGCCTGAAAAATAAATGTCTCTGGTGAAATATCAAAACATTCTATATTTTTCTTCTTCTGTATTGATACGAGATACCTATTAAAATACTACAATCATTGCAATATATGCACATATAGCACTATGGAGTATTCTGGGTAGAAACTCAGTCCTACTTAGAGTACATATATGTGACTCAGATAGTCACACAGAAGGTCAGGCCCACTGGTACTGGTTATTCATATAATTTGTATAGCATTTGGTGGCTGCTATGGCTTGGATAGAATGATCCATTTTGTAAAACTGATAGGTCCTGTCAGTACTGGGCACAGCTTTTCTCAGGGTCTTTTCTCCTGGGTCTTCAGGCTTGAGGATAAAAGGAAATTGTTTAAGCAATAATAAACATGTATGTGAGTTCCTACTAATTACTTATTAGCTCGAGCAATTTGGGACAAAAAGTAAAGAGCCAGATTACACATAAATTGCTGGAATTAGTAAGAATTATCTAATAGTTTTATAAGAGTTTCACTAAGCATATTAATATATTTTATGAAATGGAATTATATTTCTATTTTTCCATACCTTCTCCACATACTGGATGGTAGAGATGCTGTCTTTGCTGGGAACGTGCCTGTGCTTTGGCAGTGGGATGATTTGGGCCTGTGTCCTGGATCATTTCAGTGCTGTGACAGAAAGCATTGCTATAGCACTGAGGTCATAGATCAATAGCTTCATTTTTTTTTTTCTTTATTTTTATTTTCTTTATTTTTATTTTTATTTCTGTTCTATGCATAACCCACTCTTCTGAGTCTGTTCAGGAGGACCTGTAAGAATTTACTTTGGTATGCCCCAATATGTTGGCTGAGATACCTCTTGTCATGCATATGCATACTCTAATAGCAGACAGCAATCCATCTTCTCATGGCCTCATCGCTCATTCTCCCCTCACAAACACTAATATGTTGAATATACAGAAGTAGTAGAGGATGATATTCCTACTTGATGGAAAGATGGGTTGATATTTCTACTGGATAGAAAGATTGGTACTGTGACCTATTAGGTTAGTCCCAGATGAAAATTTGTTGGGGATTAACTCCCAGAATGAGCAAAAGAATTGAAGTTGCATGTATATTCCTCCTTCTACTTCTTAGAATAAGAGGATGACCTTGAAGGAGAGGGCAAGGGCTGATGGGATAGAAGGGAAATAATGTATAAAATAGTGGTGGATACACAAATATTTGTATTTGAATATAACAAATTTTGTTTGTATATAACAAATATATATATATGTTATATATATTTAACAAATATAACACATATTCAGAAAGATCTGAATTCTGAGCTATATGAAAAACTAGAGGCCTCATGGTTGAGGCTTTCTCTGAAGTTTTTCAGAGAAATAGATGTAGATTCCCTGTCTCCTCCTCTCAATCAGAACAATATACTTCTGGGGATAACATCAGTTTGGCTTCCTGGGGGCTTTCTGACTCCTTTCCTCATCTGTCACATCTGGATCTGCAATATTCTGACTTTCCGTGTGGGCTCTTGAGCATGTTCTGAAAACACAAAATATTCCTGTTGGGTTGAATATAAAAAAAAATAAAGCATATAAAATCAACATTGCTATAAAAATATTGGACTTTCTGTCTGAGTTTAGTACACATTTACTGGCAAGCTACCCATCTTGTTTAAATTGAAAATTAACAGGGTAATTGGTCTTTTGTATCATTGTCAAACTCTTCTTTTACAGGTTACTAATGTTTTAATGTTTTGTGTTGGTATAAAACAGACCATCCAGAAAGAATTTGGTAAAAATGTGTCACCTACACATTATATATATGGGTATCTTTTCTAACATTGTTTTTTTGCCTCATCAGAATCCCTTTTATGCTCTTATAAACTAAACTAAACTTTTGAACCCGTGATACATAAGTGGAGTTAAACTGGAAAAAAATCAAGATTGTCATCCTTTATTTCAAACAGTGTTCTCAATTTAGAGATTAAAGTGGATGCATTCCTAGAAAAATATATATTCTCTCTCTCTTCCCCCCAGCCTCCTCCCTTCCCACTCTGCATGTTACCAATGCTCCGAGGAGAGTGAGATGAATGAATCAGGTCACAGAAGACAGTTTTCACAGCTTCTGTCTCTGAACAAATAAGTATAACAGTGGAAATGCTCTTGATTGCTTTCCATTTATTTCTGCAGATATTAGTTTCTCCTATTGCTTGTTGTAAAGTTTAAAACAACATCAATTTTTAAGGACTTGAAAGTGGTTTTCTATTTAAAATCAAACAAGACAAGCATCATTTTTATTCCAGTACTACGTTTTTGCTTCTTGAAGTGTGCTGAATATATAGACACCCGCCAAAAATAAAAATGAAAAGAAGGCGGTCAGGGGGGGTTGGGTGGGGGGTGGGGGCGGTGGGTCGGAGGTGGGGGGGTGGGGAAGGAGTGGGGGGAACGAAAAGATAAGTGATGGAAATGAGTAATTGCTTGGCAGCAAGTGTGCAGGGAGAGAGCTGACACTGTACAGCACATATTTCATGAATAATGAGAGGAGTCTCACTGCTGTGCAATCACTGCCTATTGGGTCAGAAATTTCACATTAGTGGACTCATCAGAGCAGATCGGTGTCATAAAGACACTCTTTCCTGAGGTAAACATACCTTTTCCTTCACTGAACCGTCATCTCTTAGTTTGCATAGTGAGTACAGAGTAAAACCTGAAGGAAATTACATAAACAGACATATATATAGGTATGTGTAAAGCTCACACATGTAACTCCACTTACTCTGCACATATGTGGTTAATGATGGTTTAAGTACAGCATTTTGTCAAAAGATAGGAACATCTGGCTTTTGCAAATCTATCTTGTCTGTGCTTCCTTCATGCATTCTTTACTTATTTTTTGCCTCTCTATTCAAAGTCAAGTAAGAGCTCTGTTTTATCTTTACGTTCATTTTAAGGTTGTAAACAGTTTAAATATATCTCATATGAGGGTCATTAGTTTTTGCAGGTGTTGGTAATAAATGGGAAAGACTACAAGAACTAAAAAGTCAGTTTTGTCACTGTTGACATGAGAGTGTTCTCTGCAGTACATTCTTTCTGATTCATTCTTCACCTGACATTCCCTCTTCACAACACTTTGTGTTCTGACTTTGACTGTTTGCAATGTATTTACAGAAATCCATAAACCAAAATTGTTGAGGATGTTAAAGGGAGGTTCAAGGCAACATAAAAATTATAAGATGGGTGTCCAAGCAGTGCAAACAATTTGATTAAAATGTTACCTTTACTCTATACTAGGAAGGTATTTTTACCTTCCTAGTGATGAATGCTGAGAATGAATAGAAATGAATGCTGAGCCATTTCCTATAAATGAATGCTGAGGCAAGTAACTAGAGCCTCTTTTCCTTAGCTACCAACATTAGGAGTGTTTCTATATGAACAAACAAAATTAGGTGATTTCAAAAATCTTGTGGTACAATCTTTATCTCTGCTTTACTGTCAAAGTGAACTGGAACTTGGGGAGAAGAAAATAGTCAGTCCACCTGTCAGTCCCTGTTTGGCAGATCTGGCTCTACTGAATTGAAGATAAATTCAATCCAATTGCGTTCATTGAGAAAGTCTGTTCAAATACTGAGAAAACCTACAGGAGATATAGCTTCTGGGTGATTCTCTTCAGAAATGAACTTACAATTGTAAACAAGGCTGAAAGAAGATCAGATGCAGCCAAACAGTGTGCAATATAGATGTATGTAAAAAGAAAGTGTCTTGGTGACTTGTAACAAAGATGTGGCCTCTTCTCCTTGAAGAAAAGATATACAGAAAAACAATATCAATCTGAAGGGAAACCTGGTAATCAGAATCACCTTTGTCCTGTTTGTCATTATCCCACAGTATGAAACACGTTCCCAAACTAATGAGAATAATTGATAGGAGGAGATATTTATGAGAGCTTGGGCAGTTTCTGGTACACTGCCTCAATTATATTTGAATTTGGTCTTGAAAAATACTTCAGGTTATCAGCAATAGTGAAATATTGGAATGACTTGCAGATAGAGGTTCAATATGGACTAGTATTCTTTGGAAATCTTACATTTGAACTCCTAGCTTTATACAACAAATGTAGTAATGTTTTAATGAAAACAAGAAATCTAACTAACAAAATTCAAGGTGTAAGAGCTGCTCTTTTAATTGCATCTTTGTAACAAAGAAAAAAAGGCATGAAAAAGTAAAGCCTAACATCTAAAATTTCTACATGTGGTTGTTTATTAGGAAGATAATGTTGTGGAGGGTCATCCTTCTCTCTCTTTTTTCAGTTTGCATTCATTGCAGAAGAGAACTACCTTCTGTTTCTCAAAATAGAAATGAATGTGCCTAAAGAGTGCTAAACTATATCATAACATAACTTGTGAACAGGTTCAGGAGGGTATCGGCTTGTTGAGAGTTTACTGTACAGAGCAAGAACAAGCATTAGGGCATATGCTTTTCAGGAGTAATATAAGCTGTAAGGCTGTAGAAAAATAATTAAAAAAACAGTCTACACAGAAGGAATGAAAATGAAATATACTCCTCTATAGAGAAAGGGCCAACATCAGCATCTTCATTGGTGGCCTGTTTCTGAAAAGTAGGTCATGCCCCTAGTGTCTCTGAGACTTAGGCTTGTTGATGAGCACAATCTGATACATGTGTATTTATTGAGCCGAGCAATATGGTTTTATAAGTGGGCTTAGCAAAGCCTTGATTGAAGCTAGCAATCAGTTTCCTTCTGCTTGCTTTCTCTCTGTAAAACAGCACGGTATGAAATCCCTGCCTTCTGATGGTAAGGTCTGAATTATTCATCAGCCAGCTAATGGCAGGTGATGAGATCTTTTCACGCTACAGCCGTGTCAGTAGGTGTTTATTGCTCTGTTTCACCAGCAGCTCTGCTATTACTGTGGGGCCAGAAGAACCCCCCACACAGGCTTGACATGTATCAGTAGAGATAGCTCTTTAAAGATTCCCTTTTGCCTGGGAGGTCATCTGAAGGTTATTATGAACAAATTATTTCTTCATTTCCGCTGACTGAGTAGATAGCCTTAATGATCTGTCACCTAGCAATGGGCTGCCTGTTCAAACATAAAGAATGGCATGCTGATGGCTTGTAACTAGAATCAGTTCATTTTAGCTATTCTCTTGTCAAGCATGTTTCCAAGATACATATAGTATTTACATATTCATGAGCCTTTGCAGACATTGATGCCGTGAGGGGGCCTGTCTGATAATGTGATACAAGTTTGTACTGTGTCCTTAAAGTCTATTAAGTGAATCAAATCTCTTCAGTTCTGTGCTTCCTAGGTGGTGTTCTTGGCCTAAAGGATGGGGGCTGTAATCAACATTTGTGTACAGTACCTTAGTTCTTTCTTGTCAACCTACCTCTTTTAATTGTTGAATGTTAATTCTGTTATATGGAAAGGCTTTAAACTGAGGCAAATTACCTCTCAGAAAGCCAGAGTATCGCTTTCTTATGCTACTGCTGTTCTGAGGTACAGTTGTGATTGTCTGGAGGCATGGAAGGTGACCTGCCTGGGCAAAAGTGACTTAAAAAAAAAAAAAATTTTTAAAAAAACACTATTTAGATATTGATCTATGACCCTATTTCTGGTGTGTATAAATGGATTAAATAAGAATTAGAATTTACAATAACAGTGGGGTGTAGGCTGTGATGTGGGGAAACAGAAAAAAAAGAAAAAGGGCACAAATACTCTCCACTGAAGCACAGAAAAGGAGCATGGGTTTCTCTTCTTAATCTGAACCTTCACTGTCATGAGCATGTTTCTGCTACCGTGCCATCATTTTGAAGAGAGATGAAGTTAAAACATGCAGCTAACAGAAATGAAATCATGAGTAAAGGTAAAAACTGGAATATGGAATGGGCTATTGTCTGAGTTTAAAAGAGCTGGATAGAAATAGATCATCTGCCAAAGATGGCATTTGCTTTTGCATTTGGAAGTATGGCTATTTCTTTTTCCCTCTTTTGTTTAAGAAAGGAGAGTGGAGATACCCAAGAATGCAGGAAAGAGAAGATAAAAGATACAAACTTTCATTTCCCCCCATATTTCAATAGAAGGAAAATCTGAGAGACTACAAATGTCCTCACATTTTCCAACCATGTGCTCACAGGGGGGACTGCACTCAGGGTTCAGGGGAAGACTGAATAGAAATTGACATTTCATTGGAACTGATGCACATTCTGTTTGTAAATATCAGTATTGATTCTGTAAAATATTTGGTTGGCAGCACAGACCAATTATCCTTCTGCAAGGATGAGATCTCAACCTAATATATGGTGTCAATAGCAAAACAAAAACCAAGCTGTTGGTGTTTGAGGTTGCAAGCCCCATAGATGGGGTTACAAGGGGAGAAGAAAGTGTATTGAGAAGCCATATAGAAGCTACCAGTGCAGAAGAAAATATTCCTAACCTTGCCTGCCCACCAAACAAAAATAAAACTTTACATAAATGCATTTATATGCCCTAAGAAAATTTCACAGAATTTCAAATTCTGCCTTTGAAATGACAATTTTACATGCTAAATTGAAAGTAAGACACCATAAGTAAGTCCCATATTTTGGGACTTGTACATTGTGGCCAATATATGCTAATAAATGCCAATATATGGCCCAATAAGTCCCATATTTTGGGACTTGTACATTGTGGCCAATATATGCCAATATATGCCAATATATGCCAATAAGGCAAAGACTCTTTCCAAAGGAAAAAAAAAAAAAAAACACTTTTTTTTTTTTTTTCAGTTAAAGACCAGAGCTTTTTAGTATGAAGAAAATGATCAAAAACTGAGTATGTTTCTGTAAGTTCCAAATGGAAACAAAAAATGTCCCAATGTTTTTTGAGAATCTTTTTTTTTTTTTTTTTTTAGTTACTCTTAATTAGAACTTTCCTTTCACAGAAATACATGGCAAGGCTGACATTTTTTTTTCCCCAAAAAAAAATAATAATTATAAGAGAATGTTTAAATTACTTCTGTCAGAAATATCATTTTTTCAGATGAAAACAAGGCCACAAACCACAAAGGAGGAACTATGTAGAAATGCATCAGATTGAAAGATGACTCTGTGATAGCATCCTGATAAAATTGACATAGTTTTGCAACTGAAAAGTGTGTAAATGATGTCAGTTTAAATGCTTATTTACACCTACAGAATTAAAGTGAAGGCTAGAACAAGGGACATCTTTGTTTATGGAGATAAATACAAAAAAAAGAAGATACCTTAAATAGCTGGCTGAGCTCATCTTTTGATGAACTCAACAACTTAGTTGCTAATAGATCAGCTGCTGTATCTCAAAAGAACATAAAGTACTACACTAAATCTTGTTATTTATGATAGTGTCAGATAGTGATAATTAATACAGATTTTAATTTACTGTACCAATTCAGAGGCATAACTTGGAGTAACTGGTCTCAATGTGATTAATTTAGGCTTTTGCCCAGTCACACATTTTTACATTTAGTTAACCTGCTTCATAAATGTATTTTATTCTTCAGAACACTGCTCTTTTTCATGTGTTTATTCAAATGCAAACAAAGTTCTGGGCTTTCAGTAATTCTTTTTTTTTTTTTTTTTTTTTTTGGCGAGGGGGGGAGTTAAAAAAAAAACAAAACACAAAAAACCAAAAACTTCTTACCTGTTGTGAAACAATGTGAATCAATTTTCCTATGAAGCCCAGCTGCTTTAATAAAAAGATTCACATAAAATGGTGTTCTCTGTTTAGTCAGTAGAAGGGTGTTGTATGTAGTTGCTTTAAGTTTTGCTGGGTACGTATTTTTGGATGCAGAGGAAAAATAATTATTTTTAAAGTCATCTTTCAACTCTGAATATGGTGCAGGCCATATTCATTACAGGCCCAATTTCTTACACTTTTTTTTTCTTACAATTTTTGCAGAAAAGGTAATGCTCTTTCACCCCCTGTTGAAGTGAGGATTTGTGCAAAACTTTCCAAGGGTAACTTGAACTTAAACAGCAGCCTTAACAGAATTTGGTCTTAGTCACATCTTCTATAGTTAGAGGATGATGTCCAGGAGACTGCTGTAAAGGTACTAGGTATAGAAAGAGGATATTTAAAAAAAATAATTATTTCTGATCAGAAGAGTAGAAGTCAAACAAACAGTGAAAATCTTCAGTGATGTGACTCACTCACTACTCAATGTGACTAAGAAGAAATGGGTTTTCAGGAAAGCATATTTTTTGATTTTTTTTTTTAATTCTCTGTTTTTAATCTTATAAACTACTTTGTATCTTTTATCTTACTGGATTAAACACACATTAAATACAGATTTTATGTAGCTGTCCTGAATATATCAGGCCTTTTCAATAAAGCTTTGATCTATTTTGAAATCTTTGAAACCTGACTTGGATGAAATGTCAATGTATTTGTTGCATAATGCCCTGAGAAGCATGGAAGTTTCTATTACAATCTTCAAGAGTTTATTAGAGAAATGATGCCTGACAAGAGCTACACATTTTATAAAAATTGTTAATTTTGAAACTAGCTCTGGCAGTCCTGCTTAAAGAAGTTTATTGTGGGAAAGTGCTTTCAAAATCATCTGAAACGAAGCCAGCAGCAGAGATATGGCAGAAAGGCTGCTGGTGGAATATGTTAGTTCTACCTGCTTTAATCCATTTGTTACCAGGAGGGAACTTAAACAGTATGCAGATTAATGAAGCATTTGAGTCAGATATATACTGATGAACTTGTACCTGCTTCTCTACCCTTAGTTGCTACGGAACCAGAGAGATGTGAAATTGCTGAAGAACATAGACCATGCTCAGAGCTCCTTTGGCAGTTAATTAGAAAATAAAATGGAACATTTAGGAAACTAGGTCCCAGCTTTCTGATCACATGTAATGCATGAAAGGCAGTCTTTTTGGATGTGTACTTTACTAATGTGTATGATAGTGGTACATTAAATAAACTGTTGAGTATGACAAAATGTAAGGAGTGAAAGCTACTCTCCTGCACACAGTCTGACTAATCTGGTATTTTGCAGGGAAATTTTCAGTTACTTGTCACCTCCCAGTCTGCAATCAGGAAATAACCCAGGGCTTTCAACCTGCCTATTTCCAATTACAGAAACAGAAATGGTATGCACACCAAAGCTACTTCACACTAGTGTATAAGGTCCTAAGGGATATATCCTGACTGAATATTCAGAACTAGTGTCCTTTAAAGCCAACTCTTAAATCCAACAGATTTTGTTCACTCTGCTTTTCCCTCCACAGCACGTAGGAGATGTCTTGCAGCTATGCCACCTATGAGAGGATCATTTGGAGGCTGTCATGGCAGTAGAGTAGTTTACCAACTCAGACTCTAGGTAGTGAGTCACTAACAGAGAGAGACTCACTAAGCAAGGAATAATGTTTGAAAAGAAATGGGAGAACTTGCCAAACATTGTTCAAATTCAGGGTATAGTGAAAAGAAGATATATGTTTTACTACACATGTAGTTTCTAAAGACTAAGTCATGCATCTCATTATGGTTAAGTTTGAAGTTGTAGACTATAAAGAAATTATGTCTGTCTTAGTTACTGTTTCTGTCAGGTGCAACGCATTCTTGTTTTCCTTTTGACTGGTGTGAAAATTTAATGGGTGCTGAATGTCAGGATATCCCAGAGTCTTACTCATTAGGTAATCTAGTGAGTCTGCATTTGGTCTGCTTTTCTGATGTAATTTTACTGAAAATTGCCTCATTACTTGAAAACTGAGAAATCTTAAAAAAGGAGACTTGCTCTATGTCCTTTGAAAGTTGTAGGCAGGTTTTTCTACCTTATTTTGCATTCAGTGATGTTTTGCAAATAATTGTATTTTACCATGATTGCTTTTTTTAATTGTTACAGGGTTAAATCACGTTAAATCATCATTTATTTATTTTTATTTGCAATTTAATTTGTTAAATCCTGTTATGACATCTTTTTAATGTCTTCTGCTTCTGATAGAGGGAAATAAATAAATAAAAGGAAAAATAAAAGGAATAGAAAGAATAACAGAGAATGTATGGTCAGCATTTTCTCTCAGCAATTGATTTACACTAGAGAAAATATCTCGCGGACTGGGGTGGAACTGTTAGCGTAGGCTGAAGCACAACTTGCAACTCAAATGGGACACTGGGCAGCAGTGTCTGCTATTATGAAGACTGCAAGCAGCAGATGGAATTCCTAGAAAAACCTTTTGTGTCTCTTTGGAGAATCTGTGTCTGAAAATCAAGGTTATTTTTCAGTTCAGCTGTGTCTACAAGGCTCTACACTGATCTAGTCTGGGTATTGGGAGCGGAAGATTTTTATTATTGTTATTATTTTTCTTTGTAACTAGTCTCCAGTTCTTAATGTATTCTGTGAACTAGGTAGCCAGCAGAATTTAACTTCACACCACAGATGCCCCAAAAACTAGTGACACTAAGACAGGAAAAGGAACTTGAGGGTGGAAAGTGTATGGAAATAGGGGATCTCAGATCTGTTTTTAACTGTTTCCTGAGGTTCAGATTTTGGTGGTAGAAATGTGAAGACCAGCCAGAATGAGAGAAAACCAAGGTTTCTCCTGCTTCCCAAACTGCAGAGAAAGGAGAAAGACAAGAAAATCGAATATCAGGGAAAAAATAAGTTTCTAGTATGCTTCAGTATGCTTCCTTCCACCCAGTGGGAGAACACAGGAAGTAGAATCTAATATAAACACATATATGGGTATATAGGAGAAGAGTGTTTTTATAGAGAGACTAGCCTTAGCAGTAAGTGATAATTCTAAATGTCATTTGGACAGTCATAAGAATGTACAGTAATGCTAGTGCTCAGCTACTTGCTAAACTTGAAGCTAAAACTTTACAGAAGAAATTTTTGAAGTGCTACTCAATTGACAACTTGTGAATGGCAGATGAGAACAGTTAATGAGACTGAGAAATGGGTGCTCTCTGTAGGTAATATTCTTGGCAGGGAGACAGAAAAAAATCTCTGCAAAACAAAGCCTAGGTCCTCAAACCAATAATGAAGTTGTGTGCAGCCTTGTTAGGCAGCTGAACTCCACCATGACCACTTTCTTACTCCCCCGCCTCAGAAGAGCAGGGGAAGAAGAAAAGGAAAGAAATAACTCATGGGTTGAGATAAGGATAATTTAATTAAAGGAAAAATAATTATTAGGGGAAAATTATTATTAACTAAATAATTTAGCTAAAGGGGAAAGGGAAAAAGGTGAAAACAAACAAAACAACAACAATAACAACAACAACAAAACAAGCAAAGGCCATGTGGAAGTCCAGAGGAACTTCCTAGTTGGAACAGTTGGACAGTGCTACTGTCCACCAATTAGCAATGCTTGACCATGTCCTTGAGGCAGGGCCTCAATGTGTGCAGCCACTCTTCAGGAAGACAGATTTTTTCACAAGAGTCCACCCTTCCCCTCTCCTTCCTTTTTCCACATGTTATCGCTGAGTGTAACATCATATGGTAGAGAATATCCCTTTGGTTGGTTTAGGTCAGCTGCCCTGGTGATGTTCCTTCCTCACTTCTTGTGCACCACAGCCTGCTGGCTCTGGGGGGGTTAGAGGGAGTCCTGATGTGGTGCCAGTATTATACAGCAATAGGCACAACACTGTAAGAACTGCTGCAGGGAAAGTTAACTTCATCTCAGCCAGACACAATACAGTGTGTGAAAAAGATTAGTGTTCAGCATAGGCGCATTTAAAGTGTTATCACTAATTGAAAAGTTTGTTTCTGCCTCATCATCCTCAGCAAACTGTTGTGTGACACCCACCTCCCTGCACTGGACAGTTACAAGCATGACATGGCCCTGTTGTAATTATCTGGGAAAACTACATATCTGAAGAAGGAAATACTCTTTCCTTTTATATCATCCTTTACCTTGAAAGTATCAAAGGGTACAGAACCTTGGGACTAATGGGAGATAGGATCAACATATAATAGGAAGATAGGAAGATAGGGCCAGCTTAGTTCATGTAGCTGCAATGTCTTATCTGTAGATAGTGCTACAAATAGCTAACCTATTTTAACTGTACAAACAATAAGAGTTTTTTTTTTGTTTGTTTGTTTTTTTTTTTTTCCTCTGCTGTAATTATCACCCTTAGGGAGACACAAGGTTTTAGAAATCCAAGATCAAGAAAACTGAGGCCTGAAGCTTGAATGGTTTTAAAATAAGTTGTAATAAGACTAGTTCAAGCTATAACAAGAAATGTAAAGATATCCGTCAGCCCCTTGTTATGATGATGAGTATATCTCTACATTTACAGCATGATTAACAAACAAAAAAAAAAAGGTTTATCTTTGCCAAGAAAAACTATAATAGTAGGGGTATAAGATATTTTCTTATTAAAAAAAAAAAAAAAAAAAAAAAAGAGAAAGTATACAAATCTTTCCCAGGGGCTCAATTTTCTGTTTGTGGGACAACTGGGGGATCAGGCCCAGTCAGCATGGGTTCATGAAAGGCAAATCCTGCCTGACCAACCTCATCTCCCTCTATGACAGGGTAACCCACCTGGTGGATGAGTGAAAGTCTGGTGATGTAGTCCTCTTAGACTTCATCAAGACCTTTGACACAGTCTCCCACAGTGTTCTCCTGGAGAAACTGGCAGCCCATGGCTTGGACAGGTACACTCTTCTGGGTTTAAAACTGGCTGGATGACTGCACCCAGAGAATGGTGGTGAATGGAGTGAAATCCATGCTTATGTCCAGTCACCCCTGGTGTTCCCCAAGGGTCAGTGTTGGGGCCCATCCATTTTTAATATCTTTACTGATTATTTGGATGAGGAAATTGGGTGCACTCTCAGTAAATTTGCACATGACACCAAGCTGAGGGGGGAAGTGTTGATGTGCTAGAGGGTAGCAAGACCCTGCAGAGGGACCTGGCAAGGTTGGGTCAGTTGGTAGAGGCCAATGGGATGAGGTTCAACATGGCTGAGTGCTGGATCCTGAACTTTGGCCACAACAACACCATGCAATGCTACAAGCTTGGGGCAGAATGACCTGAAAGCTCTGCAAAGGAAAAGGATCTGAGGGTGCTGATTGATGTTCACCTGAACATGAGCCAGCAGTGTGCCCAGCTGGCCAAGAAGGCCAATGCCATCGTGGCTTGTATCAGGAATAGTGTAGCCAGCAGGACCGGTGAGGTGATCATCTCTTTGTACTCTGCTCTGGTGAGGCTGCACCTCGAGTACTGTGTTGAGCTTTGCGCCCCTCAGTACAAGGACATCAAGGCCCTGGATCATGTCCAGAGAAGGACTACAAAGCTGGTGAAGAGCCTGGAACACAAATCTAGTGAGGAGTGGCTGAGGGAACTGGGGTTGTTTAGTCTGGAGAAGAGAAGGCTCAGGGGAGACATTATCACTCTCTACAACTACCTGAAAGGAAGGTGTGGGGAGCTGGGGGTCAGCCTCTTCTCACAGATAACTAGTGATAGAACTAGAGGGAATGGCCTCAAGTTGTGCCAGGGGAGGTTTAGGTTGGAAATTAGGATAAATTTGTTCTCAGAAAGAGTAGTCAGGCATTGGAATGGGTTGCCAGGGAGGTGGTAGAGTCACCGTCCCTGGGGATGTTTAAGGAAAGGTTGGATGTGGTGCTTAGGGGCATAGTTTAGTGGGTGACATTGGTAGTAGGACGATGGTTGGACCAGATGATCCTGAAGCTCTTTTCTAACCTTAATGATTCTATGATTCTATGATTCTTAATTTGTTTTGACCTCCATTTTTCTCAGATATGTCAAGCCTCTA
This sequence comes from Heteronetta atricapilla, assembly GCA_011075105.1. Lineage (NCBI taxonomy): Eukaryota > Metazoa > Chordata > Aves > Anseriformes > Anatidae > Heteronetta > Heteronetta atricapilla. Next base: position 43,060,148 of record CM021763.1, on the reverse strand, counting down.
TTTTTTTTCAGTGCTACTGTTTAAGCTCAGTACACAGTGTACTTGGTCTATCTTTTTGCTTTCTAATCCCTCAACATTTTTCATGCTTTTAAAATGTAATTTCTATAACAATTTCCGTTATTATATTGGTGCTTTTTAAAGTCCTATTCAGAACTGAGAAATCACCACTGAAGAGGCCCTGTTCCTCCAGATTTTCATCTTTAACTGCTTTGGTATTTGCAGCCTTGATTCTACCAAACCAGAATATTTTTTAAAAAACTAACAAGTACATTTTCTAAACCTGACTTAGATTCTGGTAACTGAGAAACACAATAGCGATGTTCCAAGGATCTAGTCTATGTTTATTATGCTTCTTTTGGGGATGGTATCAAATGACTTACGCATAGCGGTCAAGAGACACTGCCCTTCCCTAAGAGCTTTTTTGAAGGTAAACATTTTCTTACATGGATGAATTACAGCCAAAATTTATTTTTCGTCTGTGTGGATAGCATTCAGCTTTTATGCATAGCAGGAAGGAGATAGCAGCTTTTGAACTTAGTTGTACAGGAGTGATTCTTCTTGGAGAGGTCCATGGAGAACTTTATTCTGTGATTACTGTTAAGTGCATAAAGGTATTTCAGGGCAAGGATGTTTCCATCTAACAGTGCTGTAGTGCATCTAGACCTTTATGCTCCTTTGTGCTATTTGCATTTATTGGAATGATACTACCTAATGTTTTTCATTGAAGGGGTCAAGCAAGTCTTTGGACTCTTTGAGCACCACACAACTTTATGTTTTGGAATCAGTAGAGTAGGTTGAGTTTTCAAACAATGCTGATAGTGTCCTACAGCTACCTGTCTCTTCTGAGTCCTGTTCTGGGCTGAGGAGCTTCTATTACTTTAATTGCATTATTTCTAAGACTTCCTGTCACTTTTCTGATACTGATTTTTTCCAGGCAATTTGCAGTATGATTCTTTTTGAAGGATTTGGTTAACTGTCCTGAAAGAGAAGACTGACTTTTAAGTGTATAGCTCATTGTGGTTTTATCATTCTCCTTCCTTGATTATCCTTTTTTTTTTTTTTTTTGTTTCACCTTTAAAGAACAATACAGCTAGTATCTTTCCCTATAATTATCTTATACAAAATACATAATCAGATTTATGTGATAGATTTATGTGATAGATTTATGCGATAGAATTTCATAGTCTACTCAGTCAGACAAATGAAGCTGTTTAAGTAAAGGGCAGCAGTCTGGTAGATATTCCTTTAGCTAGCATGTATTTGTTGTAGAAACAGAGGGAAATACGATTTAAATTTTGGGGTGTTTTATCCTATTTCCAGAAAGCTTCTACTTTTATTCAGCTTTCATTTTTTTTTTAATATATTTTTTTTAAAGAGCTTTTGGCTTTTTACAGGTTATTCTAGTCCTAATATTTTATTGCATTCATCCATACAGGCCTCCTAAAACCTCCCTGAAATAGGTTTGTTTTTATACTGATACAAGCTGTACAGATTGGGACACTCTGTTCTATAATGTTTTTGCTAGAACTAAATTATTCTGTGCGTGATGGACTCTACTGGTTGTGAATTGTCTGTAGATTTTGTTTTGAAGCAGCCTGCAAGGCAGTTTAAAACTAATAGTTTCATATGAGGTGCCAGTCTTACACTGCTAGAAATGAGTGGAAGAATATTCAAGGCTTAAGTTTCTAAGGAGCAGAACTGCTCATATGGACTGAAAACTTGTGATTATTTTTCTTTGTCAGTTTAACCTTTCATATTCCATGAAACATTCTCCAGTATGCAAGCTGGGGCACAACAACCCCAAGCAGCGCTACAGGCTGGGAGATGAGGGGTTAGAAAGCTGCCTGGCAAAGAAGCACCTGGGGCTATTGGTTGATAGTCAGCTGAACTGAGCCAAAAGTGTGCTCAGGTGGCCAAGAAGGCCATCAGCATGCTGGCTTATATCAGAAACAGTGTGGCCATCAGGGCTAGGGAAGTGATTGTCCCCATGTACTTGGTTCTGGTGAGGTCACACCTAGAGTGTGTTCAGTTTTGGGCCCTTCACTACAAGAAGGTTTCTTTTGCGGTGCTCGAGCAAGTCCAGAGGAGGGCAATGAAGCTAGTGAGGGGTCTGGAGAACAAGTCGGAGCAGCTGAGGGAGTAGCTTATGAGGAGCAGCTGAGGATTGTTCAGCCTGGAGATGAGGAGGCTCAGGGGCAACCTTATCACACTCCACAGTTACCTTAAAGGAGGCTGTAATGAGATGGGGATTGGTCTATTCTCCCCCGTGTCTGGTGACAGGATGAGGGGGAATGGTCTAAAGTTGCACCACGGGAGATTTAGGTTGGATTTTAGGAAGAACTTCTTTACTGAAAGGGTTGTTAGGCATTGGAATAGGCTGCCCAGGGAAGTGGTGGAGTCACCATCCCTGGAGGTCTTTAAAAGATGTTTAGATGTAGAGCTTAGTGATAGGGTTTAGTAGAAGACTTGTTAGTGTTAGGTCAGAGGTTGGACTCAGTGATCTTGGAGGTCTCTTCCAAACTAGATTATTCCATGATTCTGTGAAGCGATACATGTTTTAATTATTCATGAAGTGTATTAACTTTCAGCAAGTCTTCACTTTCAGAGATACCCATGGCGAAATTCGTCTTCCTAGGCAGAGTTGTCTGGTGTTAAATGGAAGTGTGGATATATTTGAGACAACTGGAAATGAAAGTGACAATTGTTCTCTGTAATAGAAAAAAAAAAAAAAAAGTATTGTCCATCTTTTTATACCTTTTAAGTAGACAAGGGACTTTTTCAGCTTTAGTGGTAGATCAAACAGAACTGTCATTAGAAAATAATAATAAAAATTTTGGGAGAGTGATGCAAGCACAAAAAGAAAGCTATTCCAACTGCAATTATTTTGTAACACAAAGTATGTAGTCAAGCAGGCATTATTGCATGTGGAGATATAAAGATAGATTTTGTTAGCTGGGCATACAGAAGCAACCTATTACTTATAATTCTCAGCATAAGACCCACCTATTTTTTTTTGTGTGTGTGTGTTTTTGGAAGACTACTCCAAGACTACTACTATTATTGGCTCAAATGAAAACTTTGAACTTATTGAATATATTATTTCATTCTATTTTATTTATTTTATTTTTTAATTTAATTTAATTTTAATTTAATTTAATTATTTTATTTTAGGAAAAGCTTGTCAGTATATAAGAGCTTCCATCTACAAGCAGTGCCAAAAGGGCAAAAAAATCCAACATCCAATTACTGGGAATTATTTATCCTGACTAAATTTGTATTTGTCTTATGTGCTTAAGATCACATACATGTCCTTCTTATTATAATATACCTGAAACAAGGACTGAGGACAAAAGCTCTTTGATTCCTTCAGTATGCTAGCTTTGTGTGTGCCAATTTATCTAGTGATGATGACTTAGATCCTCTGGTCTTGCAGAATTTGTTTGAAAATGGAGATAGGCATTAATTACAAGTTGTTATCCGGTATTTTAATATTCCCTTTATTTTAAAAATGGTATTGGTATTCCTTGAACTGACTAATGAATTGTATAGCTCATCTTCACTGCCTCTCAAGAATAAATTATAATCCTCACCAGACTGATAATTGAAAGAATGTTCATTATCTTAAAAACTGTGCTTATATGTCTAAATAAATTTGGTGAAACGTGCTTCTTCTGAATACTTCCTCTTCCTCTTTCTAGGGGACATGATTTTTTTTTTTCTTGCTTGATGGATATCACACAACAGGCTGCAGTGATAAAGCATGACTTAACTCCAGAGGACGTAGTGGTAAATTAATGAGTAAGATCAGTATTTTAAGTAAATTATTTTGACATTCAGTTATGATAGTTCTAACAAATGGTTCACAACAAGCTGGAAATTCTTACTAAATTACTATAACATATGCATACAAATATAAGCTTTCTGCTTATATTGAAAACTGATCTCTGATGTCACGAGATAAAATGGCCCAATAAGATTATCAGTGAATTTGCTGCATTCATAGCATATATTTTGAGTCAGACATTAGAAGTGTGCAGCCATTCTTGCAGAGAGCCCTTTTGCATGTAAACATTGTTATGACTTGATGCTGGGTGATAGTTTTACAGGTGGAACATTTTAGATTTGTACAGAGCAATCCTTTAGCCACTTATCTTCCTGATGCCAAAAGGTTAGTTTTAGATTTTAGAATGATTGCCAGTTTCTTAAAAAAATATTTTAACTGGAAGTTGAACATATTATGGATCAACATTTTTTCTTCTACCTTTTAAATATCACAGAATCACAGAATCACAGAATTTCTAGGTTGGAAGAGACCTCAAGATCATCGAGTCCAACCTCTAACCTAACATTAACAGTCCCCACTAAACCATATCCCTAAGCTCTACATCTAAACGTCTTTTAAAGACCTCCAGGGGTGGTGACTCCACCACTTCCCTGGGCAGCCCGTTCCAATGTCTAACAACCCTTTCGGTAAAGAAGTTCTTCCTAACATCCAACCTAAAACTCCCCTGGTGCAACTTAAGCCCATTCCCTCTCGTCCTGTCACCAGGCACGTGGGAGAACAGACCAACCCCCACCTCGCTACAGCCTCCTTTGAGGTACCCGTAGAGAGTGATAAGGTCACCCCTGACCCTCCTTTTCTCCAGGCTGAACAAGCCCAGCTCCCTCAGCCGCTCCTCATAGGACTTGTTCTCCAGACACCTCACCAGCTTCGTAGCCCTTCTCTGGACTCGCTCAAGCACCTCGATGTCCTTCTTGTAGCGAGGGGCCCAAAACTGAACACAGTATTCGAGGTGCGGCCTCACCAGAGCCGAGTACAGGGGGACGATCACCTCCCTAGCCCTGCTGGTCACACTGTTTCTTATACAGCCCAGGATGCTGTTGGCCTTCTTGGCCACCTGAGCACACTGCTGGCTCATATTCAGCCAACTATCAACCTCCCAGGTCCTTCTCTGCCAGGCAGCTTTCCAACCATTCATCTCCCAGCCTGTAGCTCTGCTTGGGGTTATTGCGCCCCAGGTGGAGGACCGGCACTTGGCCTTGTTGAACTTCATGCAGCTGACCTCAGCCCATCAGTGCAGCCTATCCAGATCCTCCTGCAGAGCCTTCCTACCCTCGAGCACACGCACCTAACTTGGTGTCATCTGCAAACTTACTGAGGGTGCACTCAATGCCCTTGTCCAGATCATCAATGAAGATATTGAAGAGGACCGGCCCCAGCACCGAGTCCTGGGGAACGCCACTAGTGACCAGCCTCCAACTGGATTTGACTCCATTTACCACAACTCTTTGGGCCTGGCTATCCAGCCAGTTTCTAACCCAACGAAGCGTGCGCCAGTCCAAATATGACCAGGAGCAAATTTAATCACAACTTATTTGAAGTACTACTTAGCTGAATTTTGTTTTTCCCTTACTAGCATTTATAAACGTAGGCTTATCACATAATGAAGTTAAGGCATGATTAATTCTGAAAGGTATGACCTCTATTATGGCATTATATGATGAAAACAGTGTCTGTCCCATATTTTCTACTTAAGTCTGTTGATATCTGTTTTCATTCTAAATACAGCTTATAAACTGACCATGAGGATTTCAATTTCTTACCTTACTTCTCCAGGGCTTGTCCAGAAAAGATCACTGCTCTCCATTATTGGAGTAAAAGTATAATGAGATTGAAGTCATGTTTCAAATTATTATTATTATTATTATTTGTCTAGAAAATGTTACTGAAGGCACTGATTTTCTTTTCTTGTATTTTGATCTTCATAACTGTAGCTAGAAGCCAACAAATCTGAATGTCTGAATGTCCCTCTGAATTATGTGATCATGATAGCCATGATCAAAAAGACCACATGTTGCCAGAGGCAGAGATTTTCATTTACCTTTTGGTGTGAACAGGAACAGGTGAATAGGACTCTGTCTTTATTTTTGAAATAGCTATTTCTTTTCCAAACTAGTAGTACACTCTTAACAGAGAATACTAACAAAACTGGGACACTTTCGGTGACCTACATCCATGCTGATTACCTGTTTCATTATTGTTTGCCTTTAACCAAAGAAAAATAAAACAAATGTCAGCAGTAATGAAAAATGAAAGTAGGTCAATCTACAAACCCTCTGCATCAAAATCAGAACAGAGCATTCATTTATCAGAGAAAAATGAGAAATAAACATTTAAGTGAAAGGCAATTAAGAGTTTTATACTATTAGCCATAATGATTAGCAGAGGGTTATTAAATTATCTCTTTCTGCAGCACTGTATATCTTACATTCTGGGAAACAAGAGACACTACAAATAAATTACTTTCATTCTTATTGAAAGGATTATTGAAAGGAAGATATTAAAATTTACTTAGCTTATTCCTAAATTATTTCTTCAGTGGGCTTGTAACAAGTAACTGAGCAATCATAACAGGAACTGCAAATGTTACAGCAAAATCTAAAATAACTCTCATCCTGGGTAAGAACTTTATATTCAGTTAGGCAAATATTTGGCTTCCTATGGGGAGCTTTTAATCCTAGCTCAAAGAGGGATGAATGGATGTAATGACATCTTATCATAATTGGATGTTTGCTTTAATTTATACAAATAAGTGTAAGGTATGTTCAACTGATATGCACTTCTGAAGGAACAGATTCTAATAGCAGAGCATATACTTTGTACATCTAAGCTCCCAGTTTTAACTCCACTTAGCCTCTTTCTTTTCTGTGGTTATGATTTCTGAGTGTCTGAAAATTTTGTGTTGAAATAAATGAGAGATTGTAATGTAAGTGTAATAAGTAATGTCACTTTATTGTTGAACCTCAGAGAAGTTATATTGGCCAGTGGCTTCTCAGTGACCAGATTCATGTTTGAATCTACACCTATTTGAGAGTTTGTCCATCTATGTCATTATAGTCCAGAAAAAGCTTTTCATTCTTTTTATCCTCCTGTTGACTTTGTTTTAAACTTTGATGTAAATTAAACTGGGGGTAAGTTTTGGTTATTTCATCTGCATGTTTATGGAGCTCTATTCTTAAACAAACATTTTCTATAACAGGACTGAAGAGGAAATATGAAGCACTAAAGAAAAAGTGTTTCATCTGTGTAAAAAAAAAAAAAAAGAATGAAGACTAGATGAGAAAGCTATTACTGCCTACCATTGTATCTGGTTTGGATGAGGCTGTGAAGTAGGCTTTTTCATTCCAGCCCATATGAAGCTGTGTTTTGAATTTGTGGCTAAAGCTATGTTGATAAAACATCAGTCATTTGGCTACTGATGAACAGTACTTACATAATGTAAAGGTTTTCTCCCTTTCTCCCTGATACCCAAAGGCCAGTAGGCCAGAGGTGGGCAAAATACTGGGAAAGGACACAGCCAGAACAGCTGAACCCATCTGGCTAAAAAGATTATCCCATGCCATACAACATCAGGCTCAGCAACAAAATCTCAAAGAGGAGGAAGAGGGGACATTTGGGGTTATGGCATTTGTCTTCCCCCGTAACTGTTACATGTGTTGAGGTTCTGCTCTTCAGGGAGTGGCATCAACCTGCCCATGTAAAGTGGTGAACGAATTCCTCATTTTCCTTTGCCTTTGTATGCAGCTTTTGCTTGTCTTATTAAACTGTATTCATATAGATCCATGAGTCTTTTTGACTTCTATTTTTCTCTGTATCTGTGGGAGAGGAGGGTGTTGTGTTAAACAAATTAACTCTATCCTAACTGAAACCAGGACAGAAAGGCAGAGTGGGTGTTTGACTGGGGTCAATGCACCACAGTCATTTTTGGTACCAAGCATAGTGTAAACTGTGTGTAAATTGTCTTTCCACATTTGTTGATGTTGAGACAATATTACTTTGACTTTGACATAGGATTTTTTTTGTTTGTTTATTATTGATGTAAGCAAAGTTTGTGAAGATTGTGTGATGAATGTGTATTTTAACAATAATTCTTAGATATGTGCTTCAAAAAGGTGGAGGTTAGAAAGTATTGGTTGTAGGTGATGATATGGTGGTAGTGGTGGGGCTGCATGACTGGCCTCTGCGAAGAGAGCCTGGGGATGCCCCATACCATAAACAGCTGGTTTCAGAGAGCTCCAATGGCCACACCTCAGGGCATAGATGCCAGAAGGAGAGGCAGACTTGGGGAACCTGTGGGGAAGTGTATTTAGGAAAGGACGAAATACTGTTTGACAGAATGGAGTGAGAAAAATGCGAGAAAAACAATCCTGTAGACATTAAGGTTAATGAAGAAAGAGGGGAAGGAGGAGCTCTGGGCATCAGAGCAGATTCTGGAGAACACCACAGTGAAGCAGGTTGTTGCCCTGCATCCCATGCAGAACCATGCCAGAGCAGATGTCCATATTGCAGCCAGTATGCCACAGAATGGCATGCATGCCCTGAAAGAGGCAGCAGGCATGCAGATCCCACACAGGAGTAGGATGCTGGCAGGATCTGCATGTTGTTGGGAGCCCATGCTGGAATAAATGTCCAAGAAGAGACCTTAACCATGCCACAGAAAAATGTTTAGTGAAAGGAAAAAGCAGAATGCAGGTAAGAAGATTTAGACAAAAATAGAGGTCCTTTAAATCTTATGCTACCATTGACAGAAAAGAGATTGAACTAGATACTCTAAATCTAAAGATGTCATTGTCAGCAAAACAAACAAGAAAGCACTGTTCTAAACAACATAAAATAGAAAAAATAATAGCATTGCATTTGATAGTAGTGTTTTTTTTCTCGGCAGATTTTTTTTTCTTGGCTGTAAATACCATAAGTAATTTTTATGTTGCTTTGTGCTAGCATAGTTATTGAATTGGGGCCTGGATTCATATATTATAATAGATTATAATTGCTGGCACACATAAAACAAACATTAATGTTTAACAGACCCTGGAGATCATGGGTTGTGCTAACTCTGTTTCATGAAGGCTTTTTCAAAGTGATTGTATTCTGAACTGCCCCTCCTGCCCTGCCTTTTTTTTTTTTTTTTTTTTTTTTTCCATCATAAATACTGTTTAGGGAAAAAAAGGAATTTTTTACCTTACATTAACACAATAAATAAAGTTTGAGGCTGATTATTACAAATGTTACAAAGAAGTTCTTTCATGATAAGGCTGCTTAGAAGTCATTGAATGGTAAGTATTGTCTGTAGACTCCTGTTTTTCATTTTTGTGATGTTTCTACTTTTTCAGAACTCTATTCACAAAGCTCTTTCCATTTGTTTTGCTATTTTTAAGCAAGGAAAGAAAAACAGAAGTATAAGACCAGTGTCGGATCTATGACCAATGAAAAATTATGCCCTTTTGGTCAACAAGAAATTATGGGTAAAATAGTTTAAGACATAGCCTTCAATAACTAGATTAATTTAGTAGTTTTGCTGACACTGCTGGAAGAAGAACAAGACAAATTCTAGTACAAGTCTAATAAAGAGTTTTCTTTGTCTTCTAATAAAGACATTTTAGATAATATAGCTTGCCTGATGGTCATAGTCATATATTTATAAGTTTTGTACTTTCATAGGTTAGAAATATAATGCATATACAATTATCTCAATTACATACAATTATTTTAGAGAAAACAATTTTATTTATTAATTTATTTTTTTCAAAGAGAATGGGGAAAGGATGGTGGATAGTCTACTGCTGAACCAGGAATGTCACATCATTAAAACCAGAGGTAGACAGAATATTTCAGATTTCTAGAACAACAAATTTGTTTGGTCTGTGTTTTATTTACGGAGTTTGCATACAGAGATATTTAGAAGTGTTTTTTTTTTTTCTCATGAATAATTCAGATTAATGTAATGTGTATTTGGAAAATCAGGCTGAGTAAAAGCCAGGAGAATCCATCACATAAACTGTTTGGGAGGGAAAGAGAAAGATCAGTCATGCAGCTAATGAAGGTGTAGACTAGACAGACTTTTTTGTAAATGCTTGTTAGTATTATTATTATTAATATTTTATTCAGTGCATGAATTAGTGGTTAACTCCCAAAAATTTAGAGAAGGTGTGTAAGGTGTTTACACCAGTGTAAGTGCAAGTAGTCCATTTTTTATTTTTATTTTTTTCAGTAAATGCAAACAGTTAAAGATGAAGGCCTAAACTCAGCATCAAAGGGAAACTGTAACACAGATATTAAATGAATAAGTAATAGTAACCAGAATTTCATCATGGATATAGAGCAGGCTTGGAGTTGAGGAAATCACCATATTCTTGACTAAAATTGATCAGACTACTTTGCAGTGAATTGGAGCAAGTGGATATCATGAAAGGAGGGATAGTTAGTTCATTGGTGAAACATGGTAGCATATTAATGTTGGAGAAATAGTAGTGGTGATTTTTTTTTTTTTTTAAATAAAATCCCTTACATTATGAAGACAAGTTGGGTATGCCTAGGCTTTTAAGAACTGAGGTAACTAAAATACTTTTTAGGAGGGTAAATTGGCTTCATCTTAGTGCCTGCCCATTCATTCACTACACTGGCCCATGTAAACATATTCCATATGTCAGTATTAACAAAATTTATAAATGACATCTGTGCAGCATCCCTTATGGACTCTTCTGAATTATTAGTTTTCTATGCTGGTAAACAGGTCCATCTTCTTCATGTCATTATAAATCTAGAGTTCTTAATATAAAACTCTGAATCCAATGGTGATTGGATTTCAAAACTTTCTTTGATTTCAGAGGGGTTTTTTATTTCCAGTCTGTGGTTTATTAAAATTTTTTTTTTTTTTTTTTTTTTTTTTTGTATGTCAATTCTTAGAAGTCTGAATAAGCAGGAGTCACAGAAAATGTTAAGTTCTTAATTCGTGAAGTACTACTTTTCTGAAGCTAGTCTAAACTGATGGACATGAACAGACATCATGGGCACTGTCTCTCTTACTGCTAAGCCCACATTTTATAATGTAAAGGACAGTCCGTTCATTAAAATGTTTTGTGCCTTATTAAACTTTTAAATTACTGAGTTTGAGAAAAATCTTTGAACTGAGTTTTCTTTAAAATCTGGACGTTATTTGAGTTGTGGGTTATTGTTATAAATTTGTTTGGATTGGATTGTTCACAGCTATGTAACTATATATGGCTTTCAATCCACTCTCCCATGAATTTCCAGCTGTAATAAAATAAAGGGTTTTAAAATTACCTTAAATTTATTAACCTCTGAGATCTTGTCTTTTCTACTCTCTCCTCTGCTACTGCTTTTTTTTTTTAAAAAAAAAAAACACATATTATTTTTAAAATTAAAAAAAAGTTCACTAAAAACCCCTGATTTTCCAGAAGTCTTTAACTATAAGGTTTATATATGCCCTATAGGTAGAATTATATGTAATGAAGTATTTTCTTGAAGACAGTTTTGATACATTCTTCAGCCAAGTTACTTATAATTGTTATGATTATTATGTTCCTCCCTTCTGGTTGTAAGAACCCTTAATGATATGGATGTTTACCAGCAATCAGAAAATACAGGGGGGCAACTCAGATCTGCAGAAATGTGGGTACATACCAAGGAAATACCTAAATTTCAAATTTGCAGGCTAAACCCAAGTTCCAGTTTGGTCTAGGGACAAAACAGTCTGATCTGTTCTTGGCCTCTGAGTATCAGCAAATGAAGAGGACGAGACTATGACTTTGTAAAATATTTCATCCTGCCCACCTTGACAGAGTGGGAATGATGTCCATCCTTCCTTCCTTCCTTCCTTCCTTCCTTCCTTCCTTCCTTCCGTCCTTCCTTCCTCCCTCCCTCCCTCCCTCCCTCCCTCCCTCCCTCCTTGCCTCCTTTCCTTCCTCTCTTTCTCTCTTTTTCTGCTTTCCTTCCTTTCTTTCTTTTGAAAAATATCTGCAGCCTGCTATATATCCACCCTTTCTGTGAAACTTGCTCAAACTAATTTGAACAAGATTGAGAATTCACTTGTATCCTGCTTGACAGCTGTTCCATAGTTTGGCTTTCCACTAGCATTAATATAGCTGAGGCATGACTTAATTGTCCAAACTGGTGGATTATTTAAGTATGCTAATGGGGAAAGGAGGACCAGAGCAAACATTAGTCTGATACTTGATGAGGATGGTCATCTAATAAACAGGGACATAGACAAAGGAGACACATGTAATGCATTTTTTGCCTCTGTTTTCAGCACAAGCTATGGGCTCTGGGACCCCAGCTGCTGTAAGCTGGAGGACCATGACTGCAGGTAAGATAAACTCCCAGTTAATCTTGAACTTTGCAGGACTTGCTGCTCTGCATGGATGCATACAAGTGGGACCTGATGAGATTCATCCTAGAGTACTCAGCTGACTGATGTCATCACAGGACCTTTCTCAACATATTTTCAGTGATTTTGGGAATCCATAGAGGTCCTAGTTGACTTGAAGCTTGCAAATGCCAAACTGGTCACAGTTTTGAAGAGGGGCAATTACATCCCTGTCAGTCTCAGTTCATTGCCTGGTACAATTATGGTGAAGATTATTCTGGGAGTTATTGAAAAAGACCTAAAAGACAATGCATTTATTGGTCAGAGACAACATGGGTTCACTACGGGAGTGTAATGTCTAACAAATTTAATTTCTTACTGTGACAAGAACAGCAAGCTAGTTTACCAAAGGAAGCCAGTTAATGTAATCTTTCTGAGTTTTAGTAAAGCTTTCAATATTGTCTCTAACTGTATCCTTCTGGACAAAATGACAAGGATGAATTTAGATAAAAGCTTAATAAAATGGGTGAACAATTGGCTTATGGGATGGGACCAGAGGGTTCTAGATGGGGTTATATCAGGCTGGCAACCTGTCACTAGTGCTGTTCTCTGTGGTACTCTGCTGTGGGGGCTTTCCTGCTATTAGCTGGAACTGTGAATGACTCTGTGTTTATATCAGTCTAGTTTATCAATCAAGATAGCTTTCTGCTCTGACAGAGAGGTAAAGCTGCTGTCTCCTTCACTGATGTTTACTGTTTAGAGTATGAAATGGATTCTGTATGTGTACAAGTATTTGATTTTGTTTAAAAATTTTAACTGATAGTTTAAAAATTTTAACCAGTTATTCATTAAGACAAAGTAGTGGACTACATTTGGTTATTTAAGTGAAGTTTTTGTTCCAGTGAACCATAGTAGCCTTATAGTTACTGCTGATCTGAATTACCACTACAATTAATGTGTATACAATAAATTGCTCGAGCCACTCACAGGTCAGAGAAAGGCTCACTTTCATAACATTTCAATGTTTCTTGCACTTCTGTGCTATAATAATCATGATTATTTTAAAAGCTTTAAAATGACTTTGATAGAAAACCAAACGGGCAAAACAATACAAAAGCTAGCAGCCATTCACCACATCTATTTCCCAAACCCAATTAAAAATATAGATGGATTTGGAAGAATCTTTTATATCAAAGCTTGGGCTCTGGCTGTATAAGATTACTTTTCAACAATATGAGGTGCATAAGTGCCTTTTCATCGTATGAAGAAAGCACGCCTGCTGGCAAATGAATCATATTATAAAAATTGATTGTATCCCAAAAGGGAAAAATGTTATTGAAGATCCAATGGCCTGGGATGATACACCATTGATCATTGTAAGAAATACTTCCAGAAACTGTTTTTAATCTTTCCACCAGAGCATTAGCAATTATTCTTTAGCCCATGGTGAGTAATGACTTGAGTTTCCCAGTTTCTCAATCAATAAAACATTTACCCTACTGCTACAAATGTGCTCTTCGCTTAGACAAGCAGAATTTTTCTTCCAATTACTCTTTTTTTAGTGTGACCTCATAAAATGTTTTTGAACATATTTCAAGGCTTTTTAAAGAAAAGAAACAATACTTTTCCTCCCACGTACTTTTCCTATCTTTCTTCCTTCTGTTTTCAGAAATAAGTCATTAAGCTTTCATAGGACTCTAGCATTTGTTGGATTGCATATTGGACACTGCATCATTTCCTCAAAATCTGAAGTAATAGATAAAACTAAACTGCCATATATTAAAAAAAAATAATAAAGAAACACGATACAGAAATACACTAACTTCTTTCCAAAAGTGTTTTGTATTTCTTAAAAAATAAACAATACCAACTGATTGCTGTCTTTCTTCAACATAATTCTGTACACACACAAAATAAGAAATGCTTAAATGTCTTTGCATCTATGCTGTAATACTATGGCTAGTAAAGAATAATCACAAAGCACAGTGTTTACAGGTTAATGAATAATTTTGCAGCAGATCAGATATGTCAAGATTTAAAGATAGATGCTCATAAATGTTCCTTTGGGATTAGAAAGTTAATGTTAAGTTTCTCTTCCCCAGAGATTGAATATTATCTCTGTGTGTGAAACATCCAATGTAAAAAGTTCATAGCAATTATTCTATATGCCCTCTTTCTGGAACAAGATGTATTTTACTGCATTTATTAGAAGCTTCTACTCTCACTTGTGTACAGTGAAATCTGAGATCTTTAAAGGAACTATTTATTTATGTGCTTCAGCAAATTTAATGGGGAGACAAAGTTTCAGAGCATAATCTTTCTATTGAATAAGGAGTTAAACAAAACTATGTGCTTTTAATCCAGACTGTACATGCTCTGGGAGTAGTGCTTGTTCTTGACCAGAACAAGTAGCAAGGGAAAACTTGAGGGAAGAAGTTGTGAATGAAAAATAAACATATTGTAAATAATAATAATAATAATAATAATAGCAATAAAGCAATAGTGAGTTGTAATACTAATTCAAATTAACATTTCAAAATACAAATTGTGGGCGTGAGAAGATTTTTTGAGTTCATTGATTTACATCATCTGGAGATTCACCCTACAAAATGGTGATAATATTTGTCAAGTTCCTTTCAGAAAAAGTAAACAACTCATTTATATTTTTATGTATAGGGGTAGAAAATGTATTGCAAGCACCTAACATAATAGTTGGCTAATATGAAAATCTGGGGAAAAGTGACCTTTGGGAGTAGGAAAGATGAAATTGAGCTCCATACACCTCTCCCACTCACTACTCTTAATTTTTCTGTAGTAAACGGGGGCAGGGTGATATCAATTAATATAGCTTTACTTGGCTGCTGGAAGCCAGCCAACCAATTGAAAAATGTCAATTCTTTACATTATCTGCATCAACATAGTATTTCAATGATACAATACTCTATGAGGAAGCAGAAATGTCCCCTGCTTAGCACAACTAGGGCAATACATTGTTCTAGGTCAGTCTATTGTATTTTTATTAACACCCAAGGTGAAGGGTTAGTTCTTTATGCTATGGTAGTTATATAATTTATGAGAGCAAGTAATAAAATATACAAGCTAATAAAAAACAAACATTGGTACCCCAAATATCATCATACTGAAGCTTTTTAAGCATCCTATTAATCCTTTTCTATGCCAACCATTTGATTTCATAGCACAGGTTCACTTTATGTTCTGTAGAAATCTAATAAGCTAATAATCTAATAATCTAATAAATCTAATAATGTAATAAATCTAATAATGACCAATTTCCATAGCAGCAGGATACAACAGATAAAGACAATATAAAGTTAGGTTGTTTTTGTAGCTTGTGCTAAAGGTTTGAGCACTTATGCCATTTGCTATAAATCCTGGGACTCAGGGAAGAGGACAGGGCTGCTCAACCAGCTGTGTTTCTTGCTCTTTGATCAATTTGTGGGAAAACTGGCTATCTTTTACTGTCTTGCTGATCTCAGATTCTAGGCTCGGAAACTGTGACTTTGAAATGGTTAAATTAAGCTTAGCATCAGAAATCGATTTCTAAAATGTTAATATTTGTGGACATTAATGTTCTCACAGCCAGAATGTTAATTGATCTTTATAACGATTTCAACAAGGGAATTTTGCTTATTGGCTTTATTCTGAAGATTACTATGGTTTTGTCAGTTTTCTGTGCAATGACAGAAAAGACTTTTAAGACTTCTCTGCAGCTGTTGTGTACCCCGTAGTTGCTACATATGTAACAGTGAGACTGAAGGTTCCAGGTCCTTGGGAGAAAATTTGGCTGCAGTGTTCTTATGTCTTGTACCACGTAGGAAAGAATATATATTCAAGTCCCAAATGATCCTCAGGATGATGGAAATGTATTTAGCTACCTGAATCTTGGGAATCAGCGGAGAATATTTGTAGGCAATCACACTTTTCTGTTCATCCAGAAGGTAACCTGGTAGGTGACATTCTTCTTTTTCAAAAGAGAGGTAACTAAGTGTCCTCCTTATTTTTGCTTGATAGAAACTAGTATAAAGACCCATGATATAAAATTTTCACATAGGTGTAAATGGGCAGCTAAACCAAGTGCTCCTGAAAAAATATGTTAAACCTAAATGATTTTATTATTTTCATGACAATTAATAAAGGAAATCATCTGATTTGAAAGGCAAAATAATCTGTTTTCATGGAAGAGTACCTCACTATTATCCATCAGTTATATGTAAAGTTGTAATATTTTATTTTGATTTGTGAAATACAGTTCTAGACTCCATTCAGTTTTTACTGCCTTGGTAACAGTGTTGGTTAGACTAATGTCTGGCTTTTACACTTCATCATTGTCACAATAAGGTATCTGATCAGCAGGATTTCAATTAAAATGTTTCCATCAGGTGTAGTGAGATGCAGCTGCTGGTCTGGCTAGTCACGTCAATTATCTTGATACTCAGGGATGGAGCTGTCTTTGACAGGTCTGCAGAGCCTGAGTCAATATCATCTTTCTGTTTGAATCTCAGTGATAATTTAATTCCTTTCCTCTATATTTGTTTTCAAAATTTCAACTTTCTGATTTTACAAATTTAAAATTTTGACAGAATGAGGAGAAGCACCAGTGGAAAAAGTTTGGAACCCAAATGGTCTAGACAAATCCAGATACTGGCCTTTAGATGGCAGTGTGTACCTGTTGAATGGGAATTCTTACTACCACAGGGTAAATCTGTGATGCATAACTAATTTTCTATGGTGGAACTGAGATGAGGTTCTATGAGCAAGCTAAGATGAAGTTGAAATCACACCTTATCAGAATTTCATTGTTGGCTGTCTGCCTCCAACTAAAATATAACAAATAAACAGGAAGATACAATAAAATTAGTATGCTTATATGTATTTTTTCTTTGAGTTTCAAGATTGTGTATTGAAACATTTGCTTTGGATTTACCAGAGCAAACCCAGATTGGTAGCTGCCTGTGATACTTTTCAGCTTCTCCATACTCCTCCATGCAAATTTACTACAATTAATTCAAGGATTAATACAGCTGCATGTGATGTGATAACCAGATAATCATGAACCAAACTCTACCTGTGCAGACAGGCCACCAGGAAGGTGGCCTGTCTGCATGCATCCATGCATGTGCATAAAATCAGAGATTATTATGTAGATTTAGCAGCAGAACAGTAGTGAAATATATGGCCCCTTTGTGCTTTAGGGGAGGGCAAGAAGAATTTTTTTATTTATTTATTTTTTATTTTTTGTATGTGTCTCTGAAGTGTCATTGTGCTTGCCACTTTTGATACATTCTGCAATTTATTGTACATAAATACATAATTTATTAATCTTTCATTTAGATTACATTTGTATTATAAAGGTTTTGGATATTCCTTAGAGATGAGGTTTTGGTGCATAGATTCATATTTCTATATAGCCATGACTAGAGGATGTTACAGAGGTAAAATTTGCATGGAATTAAATTTATTCAATAATTTTTACCCCATATTTCATGTTAGGCAAGCACGTTTTGCTTAGAGAGTTTCTGTTAAATATTTGGAGTAATACTTGTATCTTTGAGAGGAGAACTTTTTACTGTGTTTGTAAAGGGAAATGAACATATTATTTATGATTTTGTTTAAAATATACCATTTTTTGGTAAGTGTATCTTTAAATGTATCTATATCTATACCTATATCTAAATCTATATCTATATATCTATGTCTATCATCTACCTGCATCTGCATCATTCAACCCTAAAAAGTATTAGATTCTCAGAGCTAAAGGGGTGTAATTTACTTCTAAAAAATATCTGGCATCCATACACTACACATTGGAATTTCTTCTTCTGACTGTCAAATAAAACTGTAAGGATTACAGATGTTTCCAAAAATAATATTAGTTCAAATCAATTACAATAAGTGAATATCCATGATAGTACAAATGCTTATCAATGATGCATGTGCATAATCAAAACTCACTTAGCAGGTAACTTCAGCAGATAAAGGTTTATGTGACCCCATTCCAGCCCCCACCCCTACTCCCTTTTTTTGTTAATTGAACAAAGTCTATCTTTGTTCAAATAAAGCATAGCATTGTACCCTGGAAATTTCAAGCTTTGTGTCCAGCAGGTGTGATATTCTTAGGTTTATGAATACCATATAAAATATACACAGGCTGGTCTGAATGAGCCATTGAAAAGTAACTTTAATGTATTAGTATAATTACATAACTGCAGCATAAGAAAATATGTTGGCAAATGTCATTGGCTTTTTAAAATTAGTGTGACTCTCTGAAAGTTAAAAAATGTTTTTTTTTTTTATTCTTGTTTTCATTCACTTAACAAAATTATCGTTGGTTTCAGTGGTAAAGGATTAATCATTAAACTATTTAAGGACTAAATTTATTCTTTTAAAAAATATTTAAAAAATAACTGAATTTAGTGGAATCTGATATATTCTTGAGAATTTTTAGAATTAGGCAATTTTTTAGATTTATTCATAAAAATGAATTTATAAATGAATTATGAAACCTCTGTTTCAAACTCCACTGAGCTTCAATGTGATCTAACATAGACCAGAATTTCTAGTCCTTTAATCTTTTCATTAAATTTCTTAATCTCTGCCTAGACTGCTCTTTGTTACCTGACTCTCTGTCTTGCATTTTTGTCTGTTTTGTAGATTTTTGGCAGTGGAATCTATTAATTTTTGTTTGTTTTTGTTTGTTTGTTTGTTTCTTTTTAAAAGCCTACCATCACAGACAGTGAATAGTCTGGGCTGAATCTGAAACTGAGTCTTTCAGCAGATCTTTCTTATCAGAGTAAATACAAAATTATATATTTTATTTTGACAATAGTTGTGATTTTCAATGAAATTTGTAATATACCATTTAAAATACCTCATTAATGAGACACATTGTAAAAATTTAGACTAAATGGTATAAAAACACTTTAAAAAACCAAACCCCAATCATCCCATCACATTAATTGCCTCTTGAACAACACCTATGTGCATACTATGGTTTTCTATGTGCTTGCCCAGTCACATCTGAAAATAAACAAAGCAGCTGTCAGTCACCGATTTTTTGCTGAGAGGAAAGTCAGAATTAAAAAGGCTATGGAGTTTGGTCTGAAATCTAGAATGTGGTCTGATTTGCTTATTCTAAGATGAGCTAAATAATAACTGATTACTGAATTTTGTAGCCCTTTGCTTTTTCTTGTTACTATGATACTGTTCACTAGTGCCATCACCATCGTACTTTTGAAGATAAATATCCTCCTTTACTGAATGTCATACAAACACACTCTCCTCACTTAGGGATACAACAATTGAGCAGGCTCTGTAAAGAAAATAAAAGTGTGTAATTTTAATTCAACTACTCCAATACCTTTCATTTAAGGAAATTATGCCTTATGGAGTGCATACCATTTGTGTAAGAATTCAGAGAGAAGCAAGCAAAATAAACATAACTAGGATAAGAAGGCAATTAGCTATAATTTACTGACAGCTAGCGTGGTCTTAGTTCCTCATCTTGTGGAGTAAATGATTTTTATTATTATTTATATATTTTTTATATATTATATATTTTTTCAATGTGTTATCTAAGAGGTGGCCAGAGGGCCACATTCGGTACCTGAGATGCTAGCACCTATGTGGTGGTTTTACCATGATAAGCAGCTGAACACCACAACCACTGTCTCACTCCACCACCGTGGATGAGGAGAGGAAGAAGTAAAGGAAAGAACAATTCATGGGTTGAGATAAGGATAATTTAAAGAAAAAATAATAGTAATTATTAAGGAATTATTATTATTAATTAAACAATTCAACTAAAGGGAAAAAAAGGGAAAGAGGAGGAGGGAGGGGGAAAGGGAAAAACAAAACAAGTAAAGGCTATGTGGAAGTGCAGAGGAAAGAAATTACTCTCTACTTCCCACAAATGAGCAATGCTTGACCACGCCTTGAAGCAGGGCCTCAACACACATAGCTGGTGTTTGGGAGGAGATCAGACATTTTCGCAATAACAGCTCACCCCTCCCTTCTTCATCCTTTTTCCACCTTTTGTTCCTGAGTGTGACATCATATGGTATGGAATATCCCTTTGGTTGGCTTAGGTCAGCTGCCCTGGTTTCTCACTTTTCTGCCCACCCCCTAGGAGGGTAAGAGAGAGTCCTCTTGCTGTGCCAGCACTTCTCAGCAGCAGACACAATACTGGTGTGATACCACTGCTGTCCTAGCTACAAGTTGAGAGCACAGCACTGCATGGGCTGCTGCAGGCAAATCTAACATCCCAGCCAGACCCAGTACAACCTGGTCTGCTGCTATTCCAGGAGATGTAACTTAACGCCTCTAACTATGGTTATATTACACAATGTTGTTGCTATCACTACATCAGCTAGGTAAAAGGAATCAAAGAAGGATCTTTATGTGGATGAAATTTTGTCTAAGAAAATTAGTGAAAAAAAAAACAAAAAAACACCCAATAATGCAAAAGCAAAACTCTTATAATAAATATGCCAAATGATGCTCCAGTAATGAGTCATATAAAATTGAACTCAAAATTTATGTTATATAATCTCTGAGAGAATCAGAAGCAACTGAAGGTGTATTAAAAATATGTCTGTGGATTTCTCATCAATCATACTGGCTCTGTCTTAATATATGTGTTAGTAGTTCTAACTCCTACAGCTACCAGCCCAAACAAATTAAAAATTGTTTTTGGATGAGGAATTTAGTCACCAACAGTTTGGAGCTTAGACCAGAATTAAGCTTTCTTGAAATATCTAGCTGGTTTCAGTTGGATTTCACTACATCCTCTGCGGACAGGAGGAGCCCCAGACTATATAACAGTCTAAACACTTGTATCTAGCCATCATAACTTTTACTGAAGTTCTACTGAAGTTCACTTTTGTTGATTAGGAACTTCTTGTTCTTACCTGAAGTATCCAATGCTTGATAATAATGGTATTATTATCAAGGCACAGATCTGAGTGACTCCAGCATACTCCCTTGAATCCTACCAGCAAAATAGATTGCAATGATTGTTTCATGCAAGGCGTGGACTGAGCTGAATTCGTATCCAGTTGAAGTAGGTCTGTTCTTGTATTTTATTTTATTTTATTTTATTTATTTTCTTCTTTTCTTTTTTTTTTTCTTGTTCTTTTAGTCATTTAAATTTAAGTTTATAAAATTTATGATGTATTTCAATTCCAACCTGTACTCTTTAAAATAATACAAATGTATGTTATGTAGTTCTGCATTTGTATATCTGTAAAATAGAACAAGTATTTGATGAGAGAAGAATTTGTCTTGCAACGGGTTCTAATACTTTTTGTTCACACAAGACACTTGAGTAGAGCACGGTGGTGCTAAATGTGTAATGTATTTAGGCATCTGAGCTGTGAGGTCAGTGGGAACAAAAACCTCTCTGTCGCTACACAGCCATCTGAAAAATTTCCTGCTGATATATTAACTCCAAGTAAAGACAAGAAAACAGCTATAAAGTATATGAAAATAGAGGGAGCCAAGGTAAAGTGTATGTATGTGTTTTTAAGAGATTATCTTTTTTTTTTTTTTTTTTTAAAAAAAAGTGCTTTCTGTCAGCATTGTACTGTATTTACACTGAAACTATTCAGGCACATTTCTTTTCAAAGACACTGCAATTTCCTGACAGATTTTTTACAAATCCTTTCTAGCAGATGTAGAGGGAAATCCAGCCACTCCACAATGAATGACCTTCAGTGTCTGAGAAAGTAAACAAACATTTACTTTACAGAGGAAGCCCTGCCATGAACATAACATTAACATTACTGTGTATTACACTCCTCTGTTTTTTATGAGAAACTAATTCTATTTCTACACAGCAATTATGACTTTTTGAAAACCAAAGCATTTTTCTTAGTATGCCAATCTTGATAACACTTAGAGACTGATAGTGTCAGTACTGATGATTACATTATGTAGAGCTTGACAAGACATGACTTTTGCTTCTGTGTGCATGTTTTGTTTTGACAGTGTTTTTTTTACCTTTCAGGGCACTAGTTTCCATAAACTCACAATGTCTTAGCTACATAGAGGATATTTTTAAACATAGCTCTTACACTGCAGTGTAGATTAAATATTTGTCCAGGTGATTAAAACAGTTCTACATTTATTTAATGTTTGAACAGTAAACAGTTCATTGAGGACTGCAATGTCTTTTACATATACACATGCACACACTCAGGTCTCATTAGAAGGGCTTTTCTTATTAGGTTATTTTACCTACATGTAAAAATACCCTACAAGTATTACATACCTTCAGATAAAACTTCTTTTTGTAACTGATTCAACTCCAATGATTACTGTTAGTAGATGGCATTAGCAGTAGTAGGCATTAGAGGTGATAAGAGGGTCTTTGGGAAGCAGAACGCAGAACTTGTTTCACATCAGTTGAAACACCTGTTGCAAATGTAAAGTGAAAGAGACTCATGAGTTAAAAACATCTGAGATGTAATTCACCTCTAACAGCCCTGTACCCTTTGCCCTGTACCCTTAGCACACAGTGTCTAAACTAGAAATGAATTTGAAAATATCTAGATTATTTTGAGGAATATTAAACATGAGCTTTGTACTGGTCATTTATTTAGTTGTATACAGAGATTAACAGTTTTGGAGCAAAATGTTTTCCCTCATAGGTATTTGCTGAGGTGATGAAGAAAATCAATAGAACTTTCTTTTTTTATTGTTTGTTTTATCCAGAAAAGTGTAAACTGCAATTCCAGTCTGAAAAAAAATAGTATTAATATTATAAATAGTAATTATTATTAAATTATTTCCATATTTTTCAGTTGTTGCTTTGAAATGTTTTCTGAATGAAGTATATGCAACAAGCAAATATAGAATAGACTTCCTCCCCAGGTATACACACTCACCCCTCCTGCTTCCAGCCTTTGCAACCCTCTCAGCCTTTGAGAATAAGAAGGGTTCTTTTATCTTGTTTATCACTAGAAGTAACAAAAATATAGCAGGTCATATAAGATCCAGTCCTACAGTACTGTGTCATTAAAACCTATCCAACTCCACAGCTTTTGGTAGCTTGCACAGTTAAAAGTGACAGAAACACAGCTGATAATTTCTTGGTGCAGAACAAAACACAGACATATGTTTAAATACAAATCAGCTTTTTTACCTCTGGGTTTATTGGCTCATTGTTTATTGCTCTAACAGGAATAAAAAGAAGTAGAACTTCACCTATGCCATTTAAATAAATGGGTCAGTACTCCAGAAACATAAGCAATGCTCTTCTTTGGTAAATATATATCATTGTTCAGAGATAAATGATGTTGCAAAGTAGAGGTTTTAATTTTATACTGCAGATTTTATTTCTGAAGTTTAGAATATTACAATAAATACTTGAGAGTAAAATAACCATATTAGCCATGTTTTGTGGAAATAAGAAACAAAGAACAGGAAGGAAAAACATGCATTAGACAATATGCTTAAGTTGTTTAAAGTTGCTCACATGTAGAAGAGTGAAAAAACTAAGAGTAGAACTAGATGTAGATCAAAATAAATAACCGTAGCAGTTGAAAGTGGAGCAACATATTGCTTCTACTTTACAGTGCAATAAAGAAGAAAAAATTGTTGCCTCATCCCTTTCCCAAAGTTAATGTAAAGGTTAAACAAATCTACCTTTTTAATCTTTGTTTGTTTGTTTGTTTGTGTCATAGATTTGTTCAAAAAAAAAAATGGCTACAATTCATTCTGTTGTCTATAATAAGTTCAGCTAGCAAACGTGATGCCCATCTACAAGAAGGGCTGGAGGGCAGACCCGGGGAACTATAGGCCTGTCAGTTTGACCTCAGTGCCAGGGAAACTCATGGAGCAGATTATCTTGAGCGTCATCGTGTGGCACTTGCAGGGCAAGCAGGCAATCAGGCCCAGTCAGCACGGGTTTATGAAGGGCAGGTCCTGCTTGATGAACATGATCTCCTTCTGTGACAGTGACACAGTTAGCGGATGAGGGAAAGGCTGTGGATGTGGTCTACCTAGACTTCAGGAAGGCTTTGGACATCATTTCCCACAACATTCTCCTCTAGAAACTGTCTGCTCTTGGCTTGGACTGGTGTACGCTTCATTGGATTAGAATCTGTCTGGGTAGCTGGGCCTCAAGGGTTGTGATGAATGGAGTTAAATCCAGTTGGAAGCCAGTCACTAGAGGGCCAGTTCTCTTTAATATCTTTATTGACAAGGAGATCAAGTGCACTCTCAGTAAGTTTCAAGTAAGTGTCAATCTGCTCGAGGGTAGGAAGGCTCTGCAGGAGGATCTGGATAGGCTGGACCAATGGGCTGAGGCCAACTGTATGAAGTTCAACAAGGCCAAGTGCTGGGTCCTGCACCTGGGGCACAACCACCCCAAGTAGTGCTACAGACTGGGAGAGGAATGGTTGGAAAGCTGCCAGGCTGAGAAGGACCTGGGAGTATTGGTTGATAGTTGGCTGAATATGAGCCAGCAGTGTGCTCAGGTGGCCAAGAAGGCCAACGGCATCCTGGCTTGTATAAGAAACAGCGTGGCCATCAGGGCTAGGGAAGTGATTGTCCCTCTGTACTCGGCTCTGGTGAGGCCGCACCTCGAGTACTGTGTTCAGTTTTTTGGGCCCCTCTCTACAAGAAGGACATGGAGGTGCCTGAGCGAGTCCAGAAAAGGGCGACAAAGCTGGTGAGGGGTCTGGAGAACAAGTCCTATGAGGAGCGGCTGAGGGAGCTGGGCTTGTTCAGCCTGGAGAAAAGGAGACCCAGGGGCGACCTTATTGCCCTCTACAGGTACCTCAAAGGAGGCTGTAGCGAGGTGGGGGTTGGTCTGTTCTCCCACGTGCCTGGTGACAGGACGAAGGGGAATGGGCTAAAGTTTCTTCTTTACCGAAAGGTTTGTTAGACATTGGAACAGGCTGCCCAGGGAAGTGGTGGAGTCACCATCCCTGGAGGTCTTTAAAAGACATTTAGATGTAGAGCTTAGGGATATGGTTTAGTGGGGACTGTTAGTGTTAGGTCAGAGGTTGGACTTGATGATCTTGAGGTCTCTTACAACCTAGAAATGCTGTGATTCTGTGATTCTGTCAAGTTAACAATTCCTAATTCTAAGAATTACACAGTACATAGTTACCATTTTGAAGCCCATTTTTTTCAGTGGTAGTCTGTACCCTAAAGAGGTAGGGAATGTAAAGAGAATATGATTTTTTTATTATTATGTTTTTAAAACTTACATGCAATAATTAGCTCATGTTTTTAAACCAAGCTACTTTATGCTCTTGATAACATGGGTATCCTGTGAGATATATCTTGTTCTGTATGCATTCAAAAGTGATGTTGTGAGTGAAAGGAACTAGTCTACAAATTAAGCCCAGGTCTTGTTTTTGTTGAGGCTGTAGAAACATACATTTCAAATGAAGTAGGGAATCCATTCCTTATCTTAAGTATTCCCTGTGTTATCTACAAAGATAAAAGTACCTACTCATAAAAGATCATAGGATGAATATATAAAGCATGGAAAGGTGTCTTGGAAGATGGATAGCAAAGACATGGATATTTAATTTTTGCCCACAAATTCATAACAAATATGTGATGAAAGTGGATCTTCAGTCCACATTTCTTGGTAGGCAGGCTTTTCCCTAACATATATATCCTGACACAACTTATAAACAAGTTTTCAGAACTTCTGAATAAGTCTTCCCAAGCATTTTCAGGTTGCTTTTTGTGACCTGAAGCTCTAGCAATTCCTTTTTCAGTCCCATTGGCTTCTGGAGCCATCGTTGTTTTGTGATCTCTGTACTGCAGTCATCTGAGAAACAAAAGGAGAATGAGAGAAGTGAAGCACTACGATAAATTTGTTACGCCATTAATAGCATGAAGGACTTCACATGAGTCCTTCACATGAAGGACTTTGTGAATTTAAAATATTTGTATGCTAGATTTTTTCCTCAGATTCAGAGTATGTATAGCCAGTCTTTTAGTATTTGGAAGAGCTGGGCAACAGTCCTTGACTTTGGACCTATGTATATATGTAATAGGTCATATTTTAATATATAATAGGTCGTACAATATATAATAGGTCATGTGTACATATGACAACATGTACAACATGACCTATTATATAACATCATTTAAAATTTCCTCTATTCCTTGTGAATGGAAAAAATAGCAATATAACGTGTGCAACATCTTAGACTTTTAGAAGAATGGCATAAAATTTTCTTGCCTATGATTTACAGGTGGACTGAATTTATTTGCTTCAATTCATGAGAAACATTTTGCTCTAAGAAGCAGAACTTGAGCAGCATTTCTTAATGCACTTTAACATCATTGCATGAAACATCTAACCCTTTTTTAATAGCAAAAATACAGGATTTTAACTCTAACAGTTGTTGCTGTGATGCTGCTAGGAATCACAATGATACACAAGTAAGAGAAAAATTAAGCTGCTTTCTGGCATGTATCTCTTCCTCTAAAAAGACAAAACAAAAGCAAAGAACAACAACAAAACAATAAAAATATCATGCACACAAACACACACACACAAAAACAACCCAAAATCGGTGAAGCTAGAATATATTTTGCTTATTCTTAGATATCAGAAGATATGCATTTATTTCCTTAATATAAATTAACATTTGTCTAAGCCTTTCCATGAGAAAGTATATTAATACATCTGAAATTCAAACTATAGGAATAATATAAACAGTTTAATAAAATTAAAGAAGAGGGGTTGAATATTATCTTCCACTTGCACTTTCAGTTCAGTGAAATTAGTGGATGACTGGTTTCATACCTTGCCAGTCTCACAGCAGGCATCGTGATTTCTACTTCATTCACTATAGGCCTAAGGGAAGCCAATGTTTCCTGCAATTTTCTATAATAATAGCAAGACAATTTAGCAATAATGGGTAAGCAGGGAGAAAATTAAGCAGTTTGCTGAGATATGGAAATGAAGCCAGAAAATATTTGGCCTCATGTTAGGCTTAAAATTCATAGTCAATTCATTAGTGTAATTTAGTCCTTGCATAAGGCTTTGTGTAATAAATTTTACTAATAAATTTGAAATGTCAGCTGTAAGAATAACCCACAGATTGGTGAGTAAAATTAAAAGATGGGGTAGAATAAATCCTTCATTTTCATCTGGTACATGAAGATATATAAAAGCCTTTGCAAAAATGAGTCTTTCTACTGATTCTAGATGGATAATATTAAATAAAAACATTACAATATTGGACTTACATTTGTGAACCAAATGGGTTAGAATGTTTACTGATTCTTAAGTAACATGTATTTTAGTTTTGATTGTCTTGTTTAGGGATGGCTTGTAGGCATATAGCTTTCTTCAATCAAATGCAGAACCCACTTGGAAAAAATGATGTGATATGTCAGGGTCTCTGTTGACTCCATTGTAATAATTTGAATTAAATATTAAATAATTGGTTTTGAATTTTTTTTGTTTGTTTGTTTTCCTATTTTAATTAAATCACAGTCTCAAAAATATCCAATTCAACTTGTCAAACTATCAGCACAGTACCAAATCACCAAAGCCAAAATTTTAGTTTGGTGAATTGAAAACACAACTGCAGATGATGTAGTCATTTTAAAATTTATAAATCTTATCCACTTCAATCAAAACAAGCTCTGTAATGAAATACTAGCTGCTTTGAGATTTAGCTTAAACAAATCGTAGTTAGGTGTGAGACCGCCCTATTGTTAGATGTTTTCTGGATATAGGGAGCTTTGCTGTGCCCTTGTATCTACTTTGATTCTCAAAATTTGAAGTCAAGTATATGTTAGAGCCCTACAGAAATAACAAAACTGACCAAATTGACATGATTTATGTCTGATCGGATAAAACTACATTTTGGCTCTAGCAGTTTTAAAGTCTTGGATTCTGTGGTGAGAAGTGTTGTAGTGGGATTTGCATTTGCATTCTTGAGTACTTTGGTTTAGTACCTACCAGGCATTTGGAAGCCAGGCTACCATAAAAGATTTTGCAATATTGAACATTAAAGGCTGTGAAATGTGTAAAAAGACTCTTCTTCATGAACCTTTTTTTGAGAGCAATCACTGGCAGAAGAGGAAAATCAGTGGATTTAAACAGACAAAAACAAACAAACAACAACAAACACAATCACAAAAAACAAAAACAAACAAACAAACAAACAAACAAAAAAACCAGAAGGATTAAATAGCTAAAACCTTCATCAAAACTAAAGTTATCTTGGTTGTCTTAAAATAGGTCACACAGAATTTCTCTTTGCATCTGTAAGTAGTGGAAACTATAGAAAAAAAAAAAAAGAAAAAAGAAAAAAGAGGATCTGGAAGATGCTTTTTCACAAAGTCATGCCCTGATGCTGTCAGTGAACTAAGACTTAATTTGAATAGTCGTAATAAAATTAATTACAAAACAGCTGAATCTAAGCAACTCAGTACTTCCTTTTTCAAGTAAATTTATGGGAAAATGGTAGTTTAATCCAAGAATAAGAAAAGGGATGTGATTGGCTCAAGAAGCCTGACCCCAGTCAAGGGGAAGGTAACTCTGCTCTCTCATCAGGCAAAGAACTCAACGGGAGACTGCTGGAACAGTCAGAAATAACTCTTCAAATTTTCCAGTCATCCCCTGAGCCAATCCCTCCAGATTAGATTTGTGTGGGATTTGTAGTGCTGGCAGCCTGTGGATCCAGGAGATCCAAGGCAATAAAACATTTGGATCTCAAAGACACGCTAAATCTGCACTTGACTGGTCTGTGATAATGACTGCAAATCAGAACAGTCCTGGGAATATGGAGGAAGAGTGCAGAATACATTATATTGCTACAAACCTTTTCCAGTTCTAACGAAGTCAGTCTTTTAAGTACAAAGAGAAAGGCAGTACTAAGATTATATTTTCTTTCTCGAAGCAGGCTTTTCTGAAGAATAAAATAAAGATAAAAAGTGACTAGAACAAGCTAGAAGAAAATATTACTTATAAAAACAAATATATGAATTAGTACCAGGGAAGAAATCTGGGGCTCACATTAGTGAGATTCATTTTATCCAAAAGTAAAAATTAAAAGTTGAAGAGAACATGAGAAAGATGTAATGCAATTGTGGAACAAAGTTTCTATAGCTGAGTTAGAAAGATGTAAATATTAGTCTAAAACATTCATAAACATCGTCCTATAACAGGACAATGATTCAAGTGGCTGAGGACCTTCTATAAGATCTAGAGGTTTCAGCACTGCTGTAGTTAATAAAGATGAGAACCAGATCATACTACAGATTGCTAGCATAGTTATTGTCATGCCTAGTGGTTGGGAAAAATAGTAATATAGACCAAGTAATCTTTTGAAAACCAGTTTATGACTGAGTAAACAGCAGTTTTGGGTGTATTTGAACATGAGATAATTGAGTGTGTAAAATGGCAGAATTGTTCCCCCTCAGAAGTGTGTCCTCTGGAAGCTGTTTTTAATTCCAAGTATTTTTCTATGCTGATTGCATTGCTGTGATTGACGAGGCTCCATTAATGAAAGAGAGTACACAAGTGACAACTTTCACCACCTAATTAAGAAGGCTGTATGGCACTGTGGAGCTTTTTTTTTTTTCTTCTTTTTTTTTTTTTTTTTTTTTTTCATTTGAGTTGAAAGGACAAATGTAGTTTGAATCTGTTTCCTGAGTAATTGAGTTATTTCTTAGAAAGTATAAGACAAGTAATTTTACCAGTATTGGAGGAACTAATGAACTAATAATGTTAGACTTGGAGCATCAGTTATGTAAATTATGTTTTCATTTGTGGAAAAATGGTGGTAAGGGTCCAGAAAATGTTAATAGGTCCTGCTAACCTGTAATTAAAAACACTCCATTGCTTCATGCACTTGTTTACATTGAGAGTTACAACATAAAATAGTCTAGAATTTGAAACTCTAAGTTAAAACTAACTAACTAAATTCTGTGTACATATGTGTAGGTACTAGAAATGGAGTCATAAAACAGAATTCAGGAGAACAATATGATTGGAATAATTGGCAATGAGGATAGTGATGCCACAAGTGAGTCTTCAGTAGAGTCATGAACTGTAGTGATGGAGTGATACTGGGGCAGAGAAGGCAGCAATTCCTCAAGTCCTAAGAGGAAGCAGAATATGAAATGGGCATACAGGCAGTTTTTCCCTTAGGTAGTGTCTGGCAAGCACAGGATGTGAACTAATGTCCTGTTCTGTGTGTAACACTGCCCTGAGGACAGGTCTCCCAACTTCGTAGGGCAGCAGTACTGTTATTTCATAGGAAACTCAGTAATTGCCAGACACACTAATTAAAGGAGTATAGTGCGCCTATTTAGCTGCTTGATAAAATAACAATACTTGACATGAGGTATTTTGGAAATTATGTGTAAAAGTCTTGATTGATTTTAATCTGATACAAGGAAGTGGTGGTATTAAGCTTACATGATTTTGAATCCTAGACTGGAATGTAATCTGGTGGCAGATAGTTCCATTTCAGTGAGAGTACCTCCTGAACTGCATCATGAAGGACGGATAGGTATGGCTTTGGACTATTGCACAGAATATCAGACTGGATCAAGATTAGTTTTACGAGTTCTTCCCCCACTCCTTAGGCCCACTTGCCTAAGTCTTTGGGATTTATGCATAACAAACACAGCTGTGTATTTTTTTTCTATCTGATTCTCTTTCTTTCTTTCTTTCTTTCTTTCTTTCTTTCTTTCTTTCTTTCTTTCTTTCTTTCTTTCTTCTTTCTCTTTCTTTCTTTCTTTCTTTCTTTCTTTCTTTCTTTCTTTCTTTCTTTCTTTCTTTCTTTCTCTTTCTTTCTTTCTTTCTT
>CM021763.1:42985481-43028757 GCA_011075105.1 Heteronetta atricapilla | reverse complement strand
CACTAAATAACAGCTAAATCCACACTAGGGGAACAAAAGACAGTGCTGTCCTCTGAGAATCTGAATCTCCAGTTTTAAGTAATCAAAATGTTAAGCTTCAGTTGCTGAGCACCTGTGTGTAGTGCATATCAAGAACAGAATGAAAAAAAAAAAAAAAGTGAGAGGCAGAGTTAGGTTCAAGACAGGCAAAATACTGTATGTGAAGTGTAAGAATAATGTGCTTATGTTTGTGATGGTATGTGTGAAGCAAATAAATTTATCTCTTTATATAATGCTTCCAAACAAGACAGGCTGAACCACCCCAGCAGACCCAAAAATTTAGCCTGCCTTTCTCTCGTTCTTTTGTTTTTCAGCCTGATGCACTGCTGAAGTAGCATGTTAGAAATGGCTCTCCTCTGCTAGCTGTCACTCCTCTGTCTGCCTCCCCTTCTGCCCACTGTGCAGACTTGCCAGCTGCCATTTCTTCTTTCTCCTCCTTGTCTTCCTTCTCATCCTTCTTCTCCTTCTCCTCCTCCTGCTCCTCTTCTTCCTCCACCTCTTCCTTCTCTTCCTTCTCTTCTTCTGCCTAGTGCAGCTGTGCCATGCCAGCTTAGCTGGTACTCAGGCATAAGCCTGCCCATCTGCATCCACTTGTTGCTGGCACTGTCTCAGGCAGCTTCCTCCTATTTGAGAGAGCAGCACCCCCATAGGAATGCCTTCTGGCCACATGAGGTCTGTGCTTGCTGTGTTGCTGGCAGCCATACTGAGGAGGGAAGTGTAATCCTTTACAGTATCTGCTGGAAGTTCAGGTGTTTATTTGTTCTTTCACTGAATAGTGGGGATATAGAAAAGTGGACAGGAATTTTTCCGAAGGTCTTTTTCTTTTTTTTTTTCCTTTTTTTTTTTTTCTTCTCTCTCTCTCTCTTTTTTTTCTTCTTCCTTATTCTACTCTTTCTATGCAACAAGTCTGCAAGTATGAAGACTTGAAAACTAAAAGATAAAAAAACCTCAGTCCCCAAGAGCCTACAGCTGTTTCCTTCTTCCAGTCCCAGTTCCAATATCCAGTCCCAATTACTCTAAAAATCATACTTAGGAGGTTTTAAGTACTGTTCCTTAAACAATTTGTGTTGGTAATAATATTTGTAGAAATATTTTGCTGTTTTGTGAACTGATGTTAGTCTTAGAATATTTATCCCACAGTCATCTATTGTATGATTTGCTTATGCAGAGAGCATCAGTAAGTTAAGAACAGCTCATTTCACCTATTCACTTCTTCATGTTCATCTCTATGAATACATAATTTAGGTAGGGCTAAACATCTATAAGCTTGAAGAACTATCCACTTAAATATATAAAAAAAAAGTGGAAAATGAATATGTCACATTGCCTACTAACACGTATTTTTTTAAAAAGATTGTAATCGGTAGGTGTGAAATTGTATTTTAGTAAAAACAGTATTGTGCATATGGACATGTATGAAGATACACAGTTAATAAGCCATAGTAGTAAACAGTCAAGTGATCTACTGGAATCAAATTAACTGTTAACAATTAAATCAGAGGGGCTGTGTGCCAGTGAGGTCCTTCGGTTAGATCCACAAGGTGCTGAGTGTAAGGAGACACACCTGAAATGCTTCTGCACAAACGCACGCAGTATGAGGAATAAAATAGATGAGCTAGAAGTACTGGCCCAGTCTCGCAACGACGACATCATTGGCATAAGCGAAACCTGGTGGGATGAGTCCTGTGACTGGGGTGTTGCGATAGATGGTTACAGGCTCTTCAGGAGGGACAGGCAGGGTAGGCGAGGTGGTGGGGTGGCGATGTATGTGAAGCAGGGGCTGGACTGTGTGGAACTTCAGGTCGGCGATGGCAAAGTTGAGAGCCTCTGGGTAAGGATCAAGGGACGAACGAATAAAGGGGATGTAGTTGTGGGAGTCTATTACAGACCGCCTGGCCAGGACGATAGCGCCGATAAATTATTCTTTACAGAACTAAGAGAGGCCTCGAGATTAACTCCCCTTGTCCTTATGGGGGACTTCAACTTGCCAGACGTTAACTGGGAGTGCCACACGGCTGACACGAGCAAGTCCAGGAGGTTCATGAAGCACCTAGATGATAACTTCTTGGTGCAGGTGCTAACGGAGCCAACTAGGAAAGGTGCCCTCCTAGACCTATTGCTAGAAAACAGAGAGGGCCTGGTGGGAGATGTGGTGATTGGTGACCGCCTCGGTCATAGCGACCATGAAGTGGTTGAGTTCAAAATTTACGGTGACAGAAGGAAAAGTGCCACCAAAACCTCATCCCTAGATATGGGGAAGGCGGACTTCAGGCTGCTCAGGGAACTAGTCAGCAAGGTCCCCTGGGAAGCTGCTCTTGAAGGCCTCGATGTCCACCAGTGCTGGTCATTCTTTAAGCGATGCCTCCTAGAAGCACAAGATCAGGCAATTCCTAAATATCGCAAATCAGGCAGGCGGGGCAGGAGGCCGGCGTGGCTGACCAGGGACACTCTAATGGAGATTAGGCGGAAACAGAGAGTGTTTTGCTACTGGAAGGAGGGTCAGGTGTCCTGGAAAGAATACAGGGATGCTGTTCGTGTTTGTAGGAAGAAAATTTGTGTGGCTAAAGCACACCTAGAGTTGAAGCTGGCTGTGTCTTTGAGAGATAATAAAAAGGGTTTTTTTAGATATGTGAATGGAAAAAGGAGAACTAAAGAATACATAGGGCCGCTCCTTGATAGGGAAGGTCTCCTCACAGACAATGACATAGGCAAAGCAGAGACGCTTAACGCCTTCTTTGCCTCTGTCTTCAATGCCGATGATGGGCTTCGGGACCCAGGGTGCCCTGAGCTAGAGGACCGGGACGGTGGGGATGACAAACTCCCAACTGACCCTGAACGTGTGCGGGATTTGCTACTCCACCTGGATCCCTACAAGTCCATGGGTCCGGATGGGATTCATCCCCGGGAGCTGAAAGAGCTGGTGGACGTCATCGCAGAACCTCTCTCAATTATTTTTCAACTATCCTGGGAGTTTGGAGAGGTCCCGGTAGACTGGAAGCTGGCAAATGTTGTGCCGATTTTCAAGAAGGGTCAGAAAGAAGACCCAAGCAATTACAGGCCTGTCAGTCTCACGTCAGTGCCTGGTAAAATCATGGAGAAGATGGTTCTCGAACTTATTGAGGCGCACCTGGGGGACAAAGCAGTCATTGGTCCCAGCCAGCATGGGTTTGTGAAGGGTAGGTCCTGCCTAACTAACCTGGTTTCCTTTTATGATAAGATCACCCGTATGGTGGACCAAGGGAAACCAGCTGATGTGATTTTTTTGGACCTCAGCAAGGCTTTTGACATGGTTTCCCATAGGATTCTACTGGACAAAATGTCCACCATACAGCTAAATAAAAACATCATCCGATGGGTGAGCAATTGGCTAACGGGCAGGGCCCAAAGGGTTATGGTGAATGGGGCTGCGTCAGGCTGGCAGGCGGTCACCAGTGGGGTCCCTCAAGGCTCCATTTTAGGACCGGTACTTTTCAATATTTTTATAAACGATCTGGATGTAGGAATAGAAGGTATTATGAGCAAGTTTGCTGATGACACCAAACTTGGAGGAGTTGTGGACTCGGATGAGGGTGGAAAGGCATTGCAGAGGGATCTGGATAGGTTGGAGAGCTGGGCGATCACCAACCGCATGAAGTTCAATAAGAGCAAGTGCCGGGTCCTGCACCTGGGACGGGGAAACCCTGGCTGCATGTACAGACTGGGCGATGAGACGCTGGAGAGCAGCCGAGAAGAGAGGGATCTGGGGGTCGTGGTAGACAGCAAGTTGAATATGAGCCAGCAGTGTGCCCTGGCAGCCAGGAGGGCCAACCGTGTCCTGGGGTGCATCAAGGACGGCATCGCTAGTAGGTCAAGGGAGGTGATTGTCCCGCTCTACTCTGCGCTGGTGCAGCCTCACCTCGAGTACTGTGTGCAGTTCTGGGCACCACAGTATAAAAAGGACATGAAACTGTTGGAGAGTGTCCAGAGGAGGGCTACGAAGATGGTGAAAGGCCTGGAGGGGAAGACATACGAGGAACGGCTGAGGGCACTGGGCCTGTTCAGCCTGGAGAAGAGGCTGAGGGGAGACCTCATCGCAGTCTACAACTTCCTCGTAAGGGGGTGTCGAGAGGCAGGAGACCTTTTCTCCATTAACACCAGTGACAGGACCCGCGGGAACGGGGTTAAGCTGAGGCAGGGGAAGTTTAGGCTTGACATCAGGAGGGGGTTCTTCACAGAGAGAGTGGTTGCACACTGGAACAGGCTCCCCAGGGAAGTGGTCACTGGACCGAGCCTGACTGAGTTTAAGAAGAGATTGGACTGTGCACTTAGTCACATGGTCTGAACTTTTGGGTAGACCTGTGCGGTGTCAAGAGTTGGACTTGATGATCCTTAAGGGTCCCTTCCAACTCAGGATATTCTATGATTCTAAAAAAATGAAAGTAGATTTATTTCTCATTAACATACATTCAAACATAAATCTACTATTATATAATTGTGGATGAATTTTAAACTAATATGTTTTCTTATAAAAAATGCTGAGGGTTTCTTAATCTATCACACAGTAGCTGTAAATACCATTAAATATGTTGTAAATACCATTAAATACCATACCTATAAATTGTAAATACCAGTGTCAGAATTTTCCTCTGAAATGCATATTACAAATAAAAATAATAAAGAAATGATTTTGTAATCCGTGAATGTGCATGATGGTTTAAAATCATTTAATTACTCCTGCCCTCTTTCTATGAGTTGTTTAGTCTATGAAAGTGTCTCGGTGACTGATACCAGGGCAGACACATTCTGATGCAGACTAGGGAATCGAAGCGGGCAGGGCTTTTCTTCTGGCATCGAGGGCACTTGAAGCAGCCGAGGGAGATGCCAGGACTGGCAGCCCTCGTGATAGAGGCCGACGAGGAGTAGGCGGGGCCCGCAGCACTCCCTCCCCAGCCATTCAAAGGGAGCAATAATGCCCAGGAGCATGATGGCAAGGATGGGCAAACAGTGTGAGTCCGGCAGTTTGCGTGACAAGTGCACTCTGGCAGAGCAGAGTGTTCTGCCCTACTCACAAGAACAACTTACCTACCAGCTGCCTACCTATAGGTAAAGTGCCATGGTCATCACTAGGCAGAGAGCTCTTTTTAGAAAGTCTGTGGCCACCCAGACTGAGTGCCTGCTCAAAAGTGCAGCAGTTCAGGTTCTGGATGCACAGAGTGCCTGAGCCTTTTGCTGCCCTCTGAGGGTGGCAGCAACACCGTGTGTGTGAGGTGTGAGCAGGTGGCAGCGCTCAAGGAAGAGGTGAAGAGGTTGAGGGCCATCAGGGAGTATGAGAGGGAGATAGACCTATGGAGCAACTCCCTGCAAGGCTTGAAGGAAAGGCACTGGGGTAAGACACCCTGAACCATGGTGGACCCCCTGCCCTGTTGAGCAGAGGGAGGCATCCTAGGAGATGAGGAGGAATGGAAACAAGTGCCTGCTCGACTGCCATCACAGGCAATCCACCACCCTACCAGTCCTGCCTCCCCAGGTGCCCTTGCACAACAGGTTTGAGGCCTTGGAGCTTGAGAGACTGGTGGGTGAGGATGAGGTGAACAAACCCAGGAGAATGCCTAGTGCGAGGAAGTTGACTCCACACGTCAGGACTGCCTCCACCAAGAAAGAAAGAAGGGTGGTCATTGTAGACAACTCCCTTCTCAGGGGAACAGAGGGCCTGTACGGGGTCTGGCTGGGATGTTAAATTTCCCTGCAGCAGCCCATGCAGTGCTGTGCTCTCAACTTGTAGCTAGGACAGCAGTGGTATCACACCAGTATTGTGTCTGCTGCTGAGAAGTGCTGGCACAGCAAGAGGACTCTCTCTGACCCTCCTAGGGGATGGACAAAAAAGTGAGAAACCAGGGCAGCTGACCTAAGCCAACCAAAGGGATATTCCATACCATATGATGTCACACTCAGGAACAAAAGGTGGAAAAACGAAGAGGAGGGGCGGGGTGGGCTCTCATTGCAAAAATGTCTGTCCTCTTCCCAAACACCAGCTACGTGTGTTGAGGCCCTGCTTCAAGGACATGGTCAAGCATTGCTCATTTGTGGGAAGTAGAGAGTAATTTCTTTCCTCTGCACTTCCACATAGACTTTACTTGTTTTGTTTTTCCCTTCCCCCCACCTTTTCCCCTTTTTTCCCTTTAGTTAAATTGTTTAATTATTAATAATATTTCCTTAAAAATTATTATTGTTTTACTTTAATTAAATTATCCTTATTTCAACCCATGAATTATTCTCTCCTTTACTTCCTCCTCTCCTCATCTAAGGAAGTGGAGTGAGACAGTGGTTGTGGTGTTCAGCTGCCTAGCATGGTAAAACCACCCCAAGGCCCTATTTTTCGACCTGACCCTACATATAGGG
Organism: Heteronetta atricapilla; assembly: GCA_011075105.1. Classification (NCBI taxonomy): domain Eukaryota; kingdom Metazoa; phylum Chordata; class Aves; order Anseriformes; family Anatidae; genus Heteronetta; species Heteronetta atricapilla. Next base: position 43,022,340 of record CM021763.1, on the reverse strand, counting down.
AAGTCTGCTGCCTCTCTGGAGCCAGGGACATTACCAGAAAGCTTCCTAATCTGATTCGCCCCTCTGACTACTATCCTCTTTTGAAAGTTCAGGCTGGCAGAGGTGATATTGAAGAGAGAAGCCATAAGGCTATCAAACAGGACTTCAGGGGACTCGGACGATTAGTAGATGGAGTGGGAGTACAGGTTAAGTTTTCCTCCATCCCTACAGTGTCAGGGAGGGGTACAAAGAGGACTCGGAAAGCACACCTTATAAACAGGTAGCTCAGAGGCTAGTGCCAACACAGAAATTTTTGTTATTTTGACCACGGGGCTTTACTCAGCACCAGGCCGGCAAACTGCAGATGGGTCCCACCTGTCTTGAAGGGGAAAACAGACACTGGCCCAGGAGCTGGGAGGGCTTATTGAGAGGGCCTTAAACTAGGTAAGAAGGGGGATGGTGAGGGAATAAGGCTCATTAGAGGTGTGCCAGGGAGAAAATATCAGGGCTGGGGGAGCAGCCAGTGGCCCAGCTGAAGTGCATCTACACTAATGCACGCAGCGTGGGCAACAAACAGGAGGAGCTGGAAGCCATTGTGCAGCAGGCTAGCCATGACTTGGTTGCCATCACAGAAACGTGGTGGGACCACTCCCATGGCTGGAGTGCTGTAGAGGCTCTTCAGAAGGGGCAGGAAGTAGAGAAGGTGGTGGTGTGGCTCTCTACATTAGAGAGTGTTTTGATGTTGTGGAACTCAAGACTGAGTCTAGGAATTATAAGGTTGAGTCCCTGTGGGTTAGGATTGGTGGGAAGGCCAACAAAGCAAGCATCCTGGTGAGGGTCTGTTACAGACCGCCAAACCAGGATAAGAAGATGGATGAGGAATTCTACGGACAGCTGGCAAAAGTTGTGAAATTGTCAGCTCGTGTCTTCATGGGGGACTTCAACTTCCCAGACGTATCCTGGAAATGCAATACTGCTGAGAGGAAGCAGTCTAGGAAGTTATTGGAGAATGTGGAAGATGGTTTCCTGATGCAGCTAGTTAGTGAGCCTACTAGGGGAGGTGCCCCACTTGACCTTCTGTTAACAGAGAACGACTGGTGGGAGATGCGGTGGTAGGGAGCTGTCTTGGGTAGAGTGACCATGAAATGATAGAGTTCTCTATTCTTGGTGAAGTCAGGAGGGGGATCAGTAAAACTGCTGTTTTGGACTTCCAGAGGCCAGACTTTGAGCTTGTTCAGGATGCTGGTTGGCAGAGTCCCTTGGGAGGCAGGTCTGAAGGGCAGAGGAGTCCAGGAAGGCTGGGCACTCTTCAAGAAGTGTGTCAATCTGCTCGAGGGTAGGAAGGCTCTGCGGGAGGATCTGGATAGGCTGGACCAATGGGCTGAGGCCAACTGTATGAAGTTCAACAAGGCCAAGTGCTGGGTCCTGCACCTGGGGCACAACCACCCCAAGCAGCGCTACAGGCTGGGAGATGAGTGGTTAGAAATCTGCCTGTCAGAGAAGGACCTGGGAGTATTGGTTGATAGTCAGCTGACTAAGTGCCAGTAGTGTGCTCAGGTGGCCAAGAAGGTCAACAGCATCCTGGCTTGTATCACAGTGTGGCCATCAGGGCTAGGGAAGTGACTCTCCCCCTGTACTTGGTTCTGGTGAGGTCGCACCTAGAGTACTGTGTCAGTTTTGGGCCCCTCACTACAAGAAGGATATCGAGGTGCTCGAGCAAGTCCAAAGAAGGGCAACAAGGCTGGTGAGGGGTCTCTAGAACAAGTCTTACGAGGAGCAGCTGAGGGAGCTGGGATTGTTCAGCCTGGAGAAGAGGAGGCTCAGGGGTGACCTTATTGCACTCTACAGGAGGCTGTAGTGAGGTAGGGGTTGGTCTGTTTTCCCATGTGCCTGGGGATAGAACAAGGGGGAGTGGGCTAAAGTTGTGCCAGGGGAGGTTTAGGTTGGATTTTAGGAAGAACCTCTTTACTGAAAGGGTTGTTAGGCATTGGAATGGGCTGCCCCAGGAAGTGGTTGAGTCACCATCCCTTGATAACTTTAAAAGATGTTTACATGTAGAGCTTAGTGATATAGTTTAGTGGACGAATTGTTAGTGTTAGGTCACAGGTTGGACTAGATCATCTTAGAGGTCTCTTCCATCATACGTGATTCTGTGATTCTCTAAAGTGAGAGACTTTTTTTGTCTTAGAGCCTTTTTTATTTTCTAAATTTTTGAAATGACAAAAGAAAAAATCATTCTGTTTAAGTGTAGAACGATAATTTTAGTAAAAACAACACAGTTATCTGCAAATAAGATTACTTTTTGTACTTTTGGAACTGATTCAAATGTTGAATCAGTTCCAAAAGTACAAACTTCACACTCCTGTTTCATGTAGGAATCAATCTTGTCTATTAAGAGCTTGCTTTACAAATTGTGATTTTATTCTATTATGCAGACCACTCTAGCTAGATTCTGCATGTGTCCAAAGCCAAAACCTTGATATTTTATGTAACAATGCATGGTGTGAAGGCTAATCCCTGTTACGCCCTTTGTCTTCATGTGCAACAACAAGTGCAGATAGCTCTTGGGCAGCACTGGATGCTATACCTTTCTTGAATAATCCCATCCTTTTTCACATATGAAGATAAATGCTGTAAGAGAGCTCAATCATCATCTATAATATATTATTTATGCATTCTTTTCTGCATGCCACTGTTCAGGACTAGAATGGCTTGAGATGACAGGCATGGAAAAATAAGAGTTTTTTGAAGGTAGGGGAGTAACAGATTTTGAAGGGATTAAGACTTTTGGTAAGTTAACATTACCACACCAGTAAAATAAATGTAATGTTATTTTAACATAGTAATAGGAGGAATATTTGTTTCCTATGACATATATATACACAGTTTGTATTCATAATTTTTTTCTGTTATTTGACCTAGGCTGATGGTTTTGGAGAAGGATAAGGTTATCAGAAAAACAATGCTTGTCCAGTAAATAGAAAGACAGTACCTCATCACAATAGTAATGTTTTGTAGCTCAGACCTCAAGACTTTGAAGTATTTTGCTCTAGTTTGACTTAAACGTGTCAAATGCTGGTTTTAGAAATGTTCATAAATACTTTGCTAGATTGAGAGCTTTTCTGAGTGTCTGTCCTGATGGACACCCTCAGAATTTAAAAATGTAACAGAAAATGTAAATTTTGATTGTAGTCAGAAGTTTTCAAAGAAAAATAAGTAACATTTTCTGATCCAACAGGAGACTTCAATATTATGATTTTCAGGTTTATCCTCATAATGTGTACAGAAATTTTAAAACGTTGTCAGCTTCTCAGATTACATTAAGTTCAGTGAACACATAACCATGGCACAGTCTTTAAGGAGAATAATTGTATTGTTTGATTTAGAGATTTCTACTTAAAGATTTTATTTATTTATTTTTATCATATAACCTATATTTAAGTGTTGCTTTGGAAAATTTCAGAAGTTAAGAGCTCTGTGTGAGAGACTGAAATTTTGATGTATCTGTATGTAGATACATAAGCCTGGAAAACATGCCTGAGTTGAAAACAATGTGTCATGGGCCGTCTCTTCACAGGAGCATGCATGTGCCCCCAGATACCAAAAGATATCTCATATTTTGTAAAATGAGTTTCCTCCATGTTGTGTTTTCTTTCACAGGTTGCTTTCAAACAAAAATATTCTGGATTCCTATTTACCATGCCACTGGAACATTCAAGTGAACTAACTCAATATTTTTATTAGATGAAACACAGTATTCACATTATCTGCCCTCAGTGAAAATGGACTGCTTATGATAGTACAGGATCAACCTTCTTTTGAGAGACATGAACCTATACATTAACCATGATTGGTGGGTGTTGCACATAGTACATTCAAGGAGGTAGTTGAAATCCTGGAGTTTTTCAAACAGGAAATATATGAAATGTGCTGAAAATATCATGTAATTTGAAAACAAACAAACAAAAAACCCCACCTCCCGTAATACAAATTAAGCATGAGTAACAGCACCAATTGTGCAACAGTCCCGGAAATTTATGCTTTTTGATGTATTACAGTTCTACTGGTTCCAGATTTTGGTTCATGCTTGTTTCTGAAAAAAGAGGTTTCCAGAGGTTGGAAGGAGAATGTTCCTTTTCTGGCCCTTGGTCTGCATTGATACAGAGTAGACTTATATACTGGTTAAAGAACAAAATAATCTCAGTGACTGCAAATTTCATCATCTTGTAGGCAAATGGGAATGAACCATTAATTTGGAAGTCCCAGCACTGAGCACAATGCTTTCTGTGCAGCAGCCATACAAAAGCTTGGTCCTCAAACCTTGTTCCCAATCACACAAGTGTGCACATCTGTGGCATATGCTGGAGAGCTATTTTTGTATATCAGCATTGATTCATATAGTAGGAAGCTTTCCTATCAAAATATTTGGCTTAAAAATGAAATAGAATCAGAATTTGTTTTATTTTATTTTGTTTTATTCTTTTAATCCTTTAGAATAGCAACACAGAATAAAAAGAAGGACTAATAAAATCATAGAAAGGTGAAAGATTTGGGTTGGAAGGGACCTTAAAGATCACCTAGCTCCAACCCTCCCACCATGGGCAGAGACATCTCCCACTAGTTCCTGTTGCTCAAAGCCCAATCCAACCTGGCCTTAAACACTTCCAGAATAATTAGGAATCATCTGGGCAACCTCTTCCAGTGTCTCGCCGCCCTCATTGTAATGAGTTTTATCCTTATACCTAATATAAATACTCTCTTTTAGTTTGAAGCCATTATCCCTTTTCGTAGCACCATGTTCCCCGAATGAGTCTCTCCCCAGCTTTCCTGTAGGCTCCCTTTAGGAACTGGAAGACCACTATGATGAAGAAGCCTTCTTTTCTCCAGGCTGAATAACCCCAGCTCTATCATCCTGTCTTCATAGAAGAGGTGCTCCCAACTTCTGATTATGCTTGTGGCCATCTTCTGCACTCATTCCAATACATCTATGTCCTTCCTACATTGGGGGCCCCAGAGCTGAATGCAGTGCTCCAGGTGGATTCATGAGATCAGAGTAGAGAGGGAGAATCACCTCTGTTGACCTGCTGGCCTTGCTTCTTTTGTTGCAGTTGAGGATATTGTTGGCCTTCAGGGCAGCAAGGGCACATTGCTGGCTTGTGTTGAGCTTCTCATCAACCAACACTAACAAAGTCTCTTCTCAGAGCTCTTCTCAATCCGTTCTCCACCAGGCCCATATTTGTATTTAGGCTTGCCCCAGCCTTGGGGCATGAGAGAATGACCTTGCTCTTGGCCTTGTTGAACTTCATAAGGTTCACACAGGCCCACGTCTCAAGCCAGTGAAGGTCCCTCTGGATAGCATCTTCCCTCCAGTGTGTTGACTGCACCATGCATCTTGGTGTCATCAGCAAACTTGATGAGGGTGCACTTGATCTCACTGTCCATGTTGCCAACAAAGAGATGCCAATAAACAGTGATGGCCACAATTTCAAACCCTGAGGAACACCACTCATCACTGGTCTCCACCTGCATATCAAGCTATTGACCATAGCTCTTTGAGTGTAACCATCTAGACTATTCCTTACCCACTGAAAGGTCCATTTGTCAAATCCAGGTGTCCCCAATTTAGGGACAACGGTATCATGGGAGATAGTATCAAATGCTTTGTGCAATTCCAGGCAGATGAAGTCAGTTGTTCTTCCCCTGTCCACCAATGCTGTGGCTACTATGTAGAAGACCACCAGGTCAGTCAGGCATGATCTGCCCTTTAGTGAAGTTATATGGGCTGTCACCAGTCACCTCTTTGATTTCCGTGTGCCCTAGCATAGTTTCCTTGATGATCTGATCCAGGATCTTGCTGGGCACAGAGGTGAGACTGAGGGGCCTGTAGTTCTCTGAGTTCTCTGGGTCTTCTTTTTTTTTTTTTTTTTTTTTTTTTTCTGTTTTTAAAACTGGGGGCTATGTTTCCGCTCTTCCAGTCAGTGAGAGCTTCACTGGTCTGCCATAATTTCTCAAATATGATGGATAGTGGCTTAAGAATCTACCAGTTCCCTCAGGACCCACAGGTGTATCTCATCTTGCCCCATGGAAACTTCAGGTTTCTTAGATGGTCTCAGACCTGGTCTTCTCCTACAGTGGGTGGTTCTTCATTCTCCCAGTCCCTGCCTTTGCCTTCTGGGACTTGGGCTATGTGGCCCAAGAGCACATGCTGGTGAAGACTGAGGCAAAAAAGTCATTGAGTACGTCATCCTTCTCCATAACCTGGGTAATCAGGTGTTCCTTTTGCTTCTGGTGAGGGCCCACAGTTTCCTTAGTCTTCCTTTTATCACTGATGCACCTTTTTAATTCTCCTTGATGTCCCTGGCCATATTGAATTCTAATAGGGTGTTAGCTTACCTAACCTGATCCCTGGGAATTTACACAAATTTTCTGTATGGGCTGCTGCAGGGAAAGTTACCATCCCAGCTAGACCCAGTACATCCTGTTAATCTGTCTTTCCTTCTTTCACCCTTTATAGGCCTTCTTTTTCTTCCTGAGTTTGTCCAGGAACTCCTTGTTCATCCTTACAGGTCTTCTGGCTTTCTTGCCTGACTTTCTCGACATAGGGATGGCTTGGAAGAAGTGATCCTTGAATATTAACTATTTATCCTGGGCCCCTCTTCCTTCCAGGGATTTGTCCCATGATATTCTACCAAGCAGATCCATACAGAGGCCAAAGTCTGCTCTCCTGAAGTCTGGAGTAGTGAGCTTGTTGTTCTCCCTCCTCTCTGTGCTCAAGATCCTAAACTCTACACCATTTTGTGGTCACAACATCCAACCACTACCCTTGATCTTCAAACTCCCAGCCAAACAGCTTTTCCTGGCTGGTGAGAATGAGGTCTGGCATATCACCTCTTCTTGTTGGTTCCTTTGACACTTGGAGAAGGAAGTGATTACCAGTGCATTTCAGGAACCTCCTGTATTGCCTATGTCCTCCTGTGTTTTCCCTTCAACAGATATTGGGGTGGTTGAAGTTTCTGATGGGGACTAGGAATTTGAAGCTGCTTCTGTGTGTTTACAGAAGGCTTCTTCTGCTTGGTCTTCCTGGTCAGGTGGCTTGTAACTGACTAACACTATAACGCCACCTCTCCTTTCCCTTCTTGGAATCCTGACCTGTATGCTCTCTGTCAGCTCCTTATCTATCCCCAGGCAGAGCTCCATGCACTGCAAAAATTATCACATAGCATAGCAGAATGTATTTACTGAAACAAAGAAAGAAAGACTTTATTAAGACATTACTCTTTTATTAAGACATTACTGTTTGGCAGCACTTCTATAGACAAAAGGGACATTTCCTCATATTGACTTTCAGATGCAGTTCCCCGTTTACCACAATTTGGTTCCTGTAGTAATTGGTGTGAAATCAATATTTTTATGTATCTCCCAGCCCACATCCCAAATAATCTTGTTTAAAAAGATAGACCCAATAGTCCAAAGGACAGCTAAACCTTTGGAATGCTTTCATATGAACAAGAATCAGAAAAAAAAATCATTGCCTGTAACCCCAAACTAAAATAACCTACCTCAAAGCACGAGTGAGGGAATGACAAGTTTATTATAAAATCATTTTGGTTTTGATTCCATGATGGATTTTGATGGAAAACTAAATGAATCATCTTATCTTTTATTTGTGCAGAGAAGCTCTGAGCAGCCGCTGAGCGTTCCCCAGACACAATGTATGTTCTGAATGGTTGGACACTTATGGTCATTTTGCAGGCTCGCCTGCAGTTGTTATGCTCTGCACAAGATGTATTTGCTCAAGGGGTCCAGTCATCACGCTAAATAAAATCATTCACTTTGGTTGGCAAATATTGACTCAAGCTGTTATGCTTTTATGTATTTCAGAGACTCACAATGTTTGAGAGCTCAGCAAGCAAACAAGAACAGCTACAGGAAGTTATTGTGATGTTTTGGACTGATGTTTGTTTTTCTACTGCTGATGTATGTTCTCCATTGTGTGTGGCTTGTTACTAATGACCTTGTTATATAGTGCACCACTGCTGATAAGGCCAAAGGCTTTAACAGACTACAAATACATTGCACATTTCCACTTGAAGAGTTTATTTTAAGTGTGTTTTGAAATATACTGTACCCTAAAGGCGCTCTTTTCTCTGTAATGTACTTTCTAGAAATAAAATCCTGTGAAGAATGGAATGTATAATGGAGTGAGGTGTAATGTTTTCTATTCAATTGGATTTGATAGTATCCATTCAGCATAAATCTAAATCCTGAACTGTGGAAGAAAATTAAACAGGAGGTCAGAAATATTGGCTTTTCTGAATGTTTGGTTTATTCATTTCTCCAAGGGAAAGAAATAGGCAAATATTGAAAAACATCTTAAAGATTCCTAGTTTTTATGTTCCTTTTCCCATTTGTTACTCCTCTTGAAAAACTGCAGAGTCATGAGCATGCAACATTTGCTTTACAAATTGAAGGATGTCTCTCTACAAATTAATAGCTTCCAGGGTGTTTTTTGTTGTTGGTGGTGGTGGTGGTTTTTTTTTGTTTGTTTGTTTGTTTGTTTTCCAGTTACCTCATCCTAGAGGTAACATGACCATAATCATAATCTGAGGTTTGATGCATCTTCAGAAGCCATCATCATGCAGAAGTCATGTAGAATAACTGTTGTTAAAAAAAAAAAAAACACATATTCAAAAGCAACTGAGGAGGAAATCTGTCAAAGAATTTAGAAAATGCTGGGCCTTTTACTATGTTAAATAGTTTAAGAAAAATCAAATCATGACTTCATTTTGTTACCGATTCTTTATGAGTGAATGAACTGTGGACTGCTGATTTTGAGAAAGCTGGCCAGATCTTGTAGGACATGGAATGTTTGGAAAAAAATCTGACCTAAAAATGTGTGTATCTGGTTTCCATCATTATTGATAACTTTTTCTTATTTCTGTGTTGGGACTTAAATTTAATTTATTTGAAATATCTAAGCTAACATTATATACATGTGAAGGTGATTAACAAGAGTGGACAGGTGCTTAGCAAGGTTCGTAGCAAGAGTGGACAAGTACTAGATGTAGAGTTTCCTTGGGGGATTACAACATGTATGAACCACACCAAGCTCAGAAAATTCCCCCAGCTGAAAGTAGTTGGAGACTAGGAGCAAGCATATTACATACTTATTCTTACATATCCTCTAATTCTCTATTACAAATGTTGTTTGAGAGAGAATATGAACCTCCACGAAACGCTGTATAGATCCAGGGAGGTGACTTAACACTCGTGTGGTGTCTTCAGAGTATAAAAGATAACAAGCTCTGCCTACAACAACTCAGCATGAAATGGATTTTGTATTGATGTTGTTCTGGACATAGTTCAGAAGAACAAAGGCTTGCAGGTTTCATAATCACAGAAATGACATCTCATGAATTACAAAGCTATGCATAGGTGTATTCAAGTTACTGAGAATCCCATGAGAACTATCATGCCCTCCTAGGATTACCTCCCAGAATATTAAACTAACAGGCTACAGAATCCTCTTGCACATTCTAATGTGTGAAGAAAAGAAGAGAGAGACTTGAGCTTTCTTGAAGTTTTAACCCTTTTAACCTTTTCCAGATTAATCTTCAGATGGAAAAATCTACCTGAAAAGATTAATGACAGAAAAAGCATTTAGTTTCTTCATAAAAGATCTTTTGGTTTCTAGAGATATAGTTGTCTGGATTATGCTTCATCATGAAAAAGTGAACAATACAGGAACAACCAATTCCTGGCTGAAGATCTGAATCCAGCAGGATGGTCATTCTTTGTCAGCTCTTCATACATCCAAGAAAAGAATGCAAATAGAATGAGATACTGTCTATTCTCCAGTGACAAAATTGAAGGATAATGCTTAATCAGTAGTTATGTGTTCTGATTTTTATGTTATGGGCCAACATATGTATAGCAAAGAGTTGAAACAAATGCATCACACGATAATTCTGGGATGCTGCAAGATGAAGTAACTTAATTACTGGGGTTAATGTTAGTTAAATTCTACCCAATTTAAAAATGATGAAAGTAAATGCCTTGCCAATAGAATAGTCAGAATGGAGAAGTTCAGAGAGAAATAACCTAAGGCGTATTTCTAAGATTATTCCAAATTAAATTGCTAAAAGATCTTGCTGCAACAAATTTAGAAATATAGATTGGATGCAGGAATTACATGTTAAAATTCTATGCACGTGTTGTCAATAAAAAGATCACAGTTACTCAGAACTGTTAGTTTGATGCAGTTCAACTTAGAAGAGGAGTAGAAGTGCTGTTGTGAAACACTGGTTGTTAAAAACTTTGCTAGTTTATGTGGATTGTGAAAATGTTATTTGTTGTCCATTAATAATATGTTTTTAAACTAATCGCACTATTAATGAAAATCAGATTTACTCTATTGTTTATTTCAGCCTTCTTAAAATGGTAAGACTCACAATTCTGTTAGAAACCAAGCAGATGAGAAAAGACATTTTAAAAATTCACATTCCAAATTATGGGATCAAAAAGGAAGTTATTTTCCGGTCTTTCCAAAGAGTCAAGTAACTCTCTGGAATTGTTGCAAAAAAGTGTTTGCTTTGTAACTACAACAGATTATCTGGATAAAACTCTGTTTACTAGACAGATCAGGAGAGTACATAATTGCCTAAAGTTCAGTTAGGTCACTCAGAGCTTGCTTTCTGGGAACATGCTGGTTTGTTCAAAAATATTGTTAGAACAACTGTTTCTCATTTTGGGGTTTCCATTTCCTAAGTCTGTGATTACTGATTCTCTATGAAATAAAAATGAAGATTGAGCATATGATTTTCCCCCAAAATACAAAATTTTCTAGTATAAGGCAATTGAAGGTGACATGATTGTCTTAAAATAAATAAATAGATAAATAGATAAATAGATAAATAAACAAATATGTACAGTAAAAAGAAGGGATTTTTCTTAAGTTAAAACAAACAACTACTGGTACATATTGTAACTACAGACAAACAGTAGTGAGTTCCACAATGAGAAGACTCTGGAAGAACACTTATTTACTGTCTATTTTATATTTAAACTGAGTTTAAGCTCTCCAAAATTTAAACATAAGTTGACATTTTTCTTTGGAAAAAGTCCACCCAGGCACTTAAGAGGCAAGGTGAGGTCTTCAGTGCTGTGTTGCAGCAGAACAGCTTTTTCATCCTCTTAGAGCATTGTTCTGTGAAGATGTTGTCTGTGGATCCTAATTCATGGTTCACCAGCAGAACCTGGAGAAATAGGTGGTGACTGCAAACTTTAACAGGTATAATCTAGCAAAATGTTGAAAACCTTGAGACTGAACTGAAATTCCAGAGCTCTTGCAGTATGGGTTTCTATGTAAAATATTTTACAGAAATTAAATAATGAATAGGTCTTATATTTACCTGGAGACTGTACTCAGTTCACAGTATACAATAAGAAACCTTATGAGCTATTGCAATGTAGGAATCTTTCAATGAGTTGGACTATTCTGTATTGACTGAATTTTCTTGTTGTTGTTGTTGTTGTTTTCCAGCAAATACTATTGATTGCTTACTGACAGCCTAGATATATTTTAATATATATTTTTAAAATGATGTGTGCAACAATATAATTCAACACTCTGCCTCTTCAGTAATTGCTGTATGCTTTAAACTGAGTTAAACTATTTTTTCCACCTGAAAAGTATAAATATATATTTATATTTACAACTGAAAAAATTGTAATGCAGAAGCAATTCTGTAGGTATAAAAATGGATGAGACTTCTGCAGTTTTTCCTTTACAGAACTCCTATTCCAGAGTAAAAACACTATCCCTGATGGAAATAGGGGCATTATGGTAATGGTTGTTCCTGCTTGAGCCAGGGAGTTGGACCAGATAACCTCCAGAAGTCCACTCCAAACTCTGTGATTCTGTGGCCTATCATTTCAAGTTATATATCTGTACCTATAGGGTTTAAATACCATTTATATATGGAAACTACTTCAGACTTGTTCATCACAACTTTGAATATAATAGTTGTGCCAAGACCTTTACACTGTAGCAATACTTAACAGCTCCTGGGCCTTTGGACAGTCGTTTTTCTTTCTTGCTGAAGGCTGAAGGACATTAGAAAGCCAAAGCAAGAGAAATCGTGTATTGGGAAGGATGGCTGTATGTCTGGCAGTGGTGATGTAACTGTGTGACTGAGAGCTGTGAATGAATGACTGGTGTCATTCTCCACCAGGAAGCACCTGACTTCTCCCCACTGTCTCCTGTAACAAAGGTTATGGCAGAAAGATAGCTGGGAGAGACCACTGATGGGAGAGACCTCTCCTTTAGGGCATGCCTTCCCATTCAAGGGCTTTCTGTCAATTGCCTCTCTGTGGGTGCTCCTGTTGTTGTCTTTGCTCTAGCGCTGTTGTCTTTGTGTAGGGGCAATGACTTAGCCCTTTAGCTAGAGCCAGTTTAAGGCTGGTGGTGCTTTCATTTGTTGGGCCACTAGACAGTGCACTTGCTTGAGAATTTAAATTGAGAACTTAAAACAATTCATTGACAAACACAGAAGCAAAATGTTAAGGCAAAATAAAAACAGGTTAAAGGGCTAAGTCCAGGAAATAAGTATTTGGAGAAAGGAAAACACTGATTTATGATATGGGGCACTTTTACAGTTGAAGATGCACACTTCTTTCTTCCTTACACAGAGCTGGATAGATTTATTTCAGAAAGGATAATTCACTTTCTCCTTAGCAGGATGCAAAGTCAGGATGGCTGGTAATTTAAGTCATCGAAAGTTATTACTAAATTAGATTGACAGGATCAAGGGAAAAAATGCAGCTACTGTAAAAGCAAAGTGATATTTTTTGAGTTGATATGGGCAAAAGAGTACTCAAAAAAAGAATCAAAGTAACCTGCACAATATCTTGTAGCTTGTAGTCACAGATATTTTGGCTGTCATGAAGCTCATATTGATATAACAAAAAGGGACTAGGTTAAATGGGTAATTCTTGGATCTTCAATAAGAATTTGTTCCAGGATTCATCATGTGATGATGTTACTGAATTAAAGCCAGAGGCTGTAAACTACTGCTGAAGATAAGCTCTCTGTATTTACACATATGTGAAACTCCTGATTTATTTATTTATTTACTGTATAATTTTTTATTTATTTTGTTTCTTATTATTTATTACTATTGTCCTGGTTTCAGTTGGGACAGAGTTGTTTTTCCTCCTAATGGCTGGTGAGATACTGTGTTTTGGATTGGGATGAGAAGAGTGCTGATAACATGCTGGTGTTTTAATTGCTGCAGAGCAGTGCTTATACTAAGCCAAGGACTTTTCAGCTCCTCGCTCTGTCCTGCCGGCGGGCAGGGTGGGGGGCAGCAAGAGCTGGGGACAGCCCCAGGACAGCTGACCCAAACTGGCCAAAGGGGTATTCCATACCATCTGACGTCATGCTGAACAATATATAGGGGTGGCTAGCCAGGGTGGGGGGCCAGTTCTCGGGGTTGGGCTGGGCATCGGTCAGTGGGTGGTGAGCAATTGCATTGTGCATCACTTGTTTGTACATATTATTATTATTATTATTATTATTATTATTTTCTATCTTAATAAACTGTCTTTATCTCAACCCACAGGCTTCACTTTCCCGTTTCTCTCCCCCATCCCAGAGAGGGAGGGGGGAGGGTGAGCGAACGGCTGTGTGGTGTTTAGCTGCCGGCCGGGTTAAACCACAATAATTTATAACCAAGGAACTAGGTTTGCATGGATTTCATGAAGAAAGAAAAAATCTGTCTTATTTGTGGTGCAAGAAGGTGCAGTTCAAGAAAGTACTGAATAAAACTTTAATGAGTCCATGACTTGTAATAGCTGACTTAGTAGCAATAGTGGGTGAGATTAGCACTGTGCTTGTGTGGTGATCCTTCAGACTGAAAGAGTGCGTTAATTCAGAGTGCTCTTTAGTTACTTTTCATGGTGTATTTTTAAAAAAAAAAAAAAAGTTGCAATCTTTCTTGTATAACAGATGAAAAAACAGTAACTTAATATGGATATGGTTCATTTCACTTTGTCTTTTTAACTGCTACATTTATTCACAATGAGGAAACAGAAAAATACTTATGTCTGCAATTTTGAAAGAGGGTACATAAGAAGTCTGGATTATACATATTAAAAAAAAAAAAAAAAGAACAGAAAGAAAAGACACCTCACAGTGATACAGAATACAAAGAAAGCAGTAGAATTAGTTGACTTTCATTCTACCATAGAATATACAAGCTACAGAACTAGTAAACAGATTGTGTATGTCTACCTTGCCTTTTTTTTTTTTTTTTGAGTCTAATCATTTTTTACAGTTAAGTTCCTCATTAAGAATTGTCAAGATATGGATTTTCCTTGAAGTACTGCCATATTGTGTCATATTCTGTGTTTTGTATCTAAGTTATGATAATAGGTATGATTAGGTTGTACAAATGACACAAAATTCAGTTGCCATGTATGGAGTTACTGATAGATTCTTTTTAATAATGTTGATGTTTATTTTCTGCTTTCTCTCTCTCTCTCTCTCTCTCTTTTTTTTTTTTTTTTCCAAATATCAAGGAGGGAAAAAAATAAAACAGAAAAGAAATTGGCCTTTTAATGTGCCTGGAATTGCATGGTTTTCAAAGAAGGAATCAAAGAAACTTCTTTATGGGAAATGATATATTTTTCCCCCAACATCTGAAAAGTCTGCTGCAGAAGACCACATCAGTTTTGTGTCCAGTTATGGCATCCAGAACCTGTTGGGCTCAACAGAGCTGACTGTTGATCTTTCTGAATCATCTGACTGTGAGTAATAGGTCCATTCACTTCCCTTGGAAATGGTAACTACTGTGCACAAATACCTCTCCCAGAAATAAAAATGTGCTCCACAGTAAGAAGTATGGAATCAGTCCAGTCAGGAGTAGATGTGATTTAGAATATAATATTAACTATATTTTCTTGTTGACAAAATAGTCAAAGGCTTCTTTTTATTATTTATTTATTTATTTACAAGATTTCTCAGACATAATATGGCAACATTTGAATATGAAAGAATAAAAAACACTAAGTATACTTTTCAGCACTTCATAACTACTCATTATGTTGTTTTTTTTTTTTTTTTTTTTTTTTCTGTTTTCTTTGTTATGTTTTTCCTGTCTTTGCTAAGAGCCAACACATTTTTGGCTTTCAATTTGAAGCGTGAGGCACTGCCAATCAGTGGGAAATATAAAACAGATAAGATTCATATAAAGTCTTTTGAACTGTTAAAATCTCTGGATGGGAAATGGGTGTTAAACTGTTTATATTTGGCACAAGAAGAAAATGTTCCATTTTTAAATTCAAAGCTTCTCCACCTTTGTAACTGAAAATAAATCAGATGGGTCGTATAGAGTTCCACTTCTGTAAAATCCATCATAGGTCCGATAAAAGTTTGTATGTCAGCACCTTTATCTGTGGTTTGTTTGAAAGTCATTCTGCAGATTAAAATTAGGTGTCTCTTTGCAGTGTATCATTTGGAAAAGTAGTGTATTAGTAACATGCTCATGACACAGTAAAAACACTGTTTTGTTAATGTTTTAATACTTTAAAACAGATACACAATGTTTCTGTGTCATTCTATAATACCCATATTAGCCCAATACTTTTAATTTGTTAAGGATGTCTACCTAGAGCTGATGTCTCTATGTTTTGTTGTTGTTGTTTTAAAATTGTTTGTTTGTTTGTTTGTTTGTTTATAGACAAAAATCTTCATGGATAAACACCCAGAATTCTGTACTTATATAAATTTGAGGGTGTGTGGAAATGTGCTGTTCCAGATTTCTGAACATTAACAGTATTGGAACTCAATGTTCACATTAGTGATGAGTTTTTCTGTATCAGTGTGTGCATCACTTTTTGTGTCATATGTGTACAGGATGTAGCTCAGAGATTCTGGATGGCAGTAAATCTCAAAGATAAAGTTGAGAACAACATCACCTTTGGAACAGTTAGGCATTGCTAATGAGTACTAATCATATGGCAATTCAGAGAGTGAGAAGCAGTCTCTGGCATAGCTGCAAGCTGTTTTACAGAACATCTTATATTTCAAAGCCAGCAGAATCAGTAATAGCTGAAAAAGATATTCATGACAGGCTTGCCAACATAAAAGCACTTCAGCAATTGAAAACATTCTCCGGAATCTGCAGTAATGGAAACCTCCTCAAAGGAGAGGCTTAACCTTGAATCCTTGCAACATTTTGGGCTTGGTTGGAATACCCTTTCACTCATAGATTTGGTTGAGTAGACACTAATTTAATTCAGGGAGAAAAATATCTTAAAATTATAATCAGGGGTTATGCATCATTGGCAAAAGCATTGTCAAAGGGGTAGTATTTAAGCTACTGCTTGTGCTCCTATCTTCTTTAGATCACCTAATGTAGGAATTTTCATGAGAAAAGTATTTCTTTCTAATGTTTTCCCAAATGTTTCCCAAATGTTTTCATACAGCTACAGAATTTTCAGAAGACTGGGGAACCCAAACCATTCTCATTGCATTTTCTCAAGGAGGTTGTAAACCAAGTTACAGAGGATGCATAAGCTTCATCATTTAGATTTGAAAGGTCTTTTAGTCCAAATGATAGGATATTATGAAATCTAGTGGATCTAGAGGTTGTGAAAATTCATGTGTTATTTATTTCTCCTGCCCACTCCCTCACACCTTGTCTCCTAACCCCGTCATTCCCCCAGTGAAAGGCAAGAGAAGGCAAATACATTTTTAAAAGCTTCTATTCTGTAACTAAGAGAAATGTCACCAACTTTTCAATTTACTTAAAAAATTTTCACAGCATACAATCATTTACTATAGAGTCTACTTGAAAATGCAAGTAATTCAACAGCATTAATGATATTTGACATTGGATTTGATAAAGGTGACTGCATAGCAGATGCCTTACTAATGACGTGCCTGACTGTACATAGTAATAGACATAGTAAAATGTTGTAAAAATACACAAAATAATCTTATTTTGCTCAGTATTGAAAAGAACTTGCAGTACTCTCAAGATAAAATGAATATTTGTCAAGGTTGGGAGAATATGAAAGAGGCACTCTTTAAACACAAAACTGATGTCACTTCAGTCTTTTTGGATCACATCATTTGGATTTTTAAAGATATCATTGAACTGAGGAAATGATCTCACCCTGCAGCATAAACATGGCCTGTTCTGAGGATATGAAACTCAGAGATGGAAAATCAAAAGTCTTCACTGGAAAGAGAGAAGTTATTGAAGAAGAAGAGTTTTATGAAAATAGGAAAAATTTCCCCAAATAAAGTGTGTGCCTTGTAATAAGATTCTCATATATATCAACAAGCAGCTGCAATCTTTTTGAATTTCCCGTTTGGTGCTAATCAAGGCAGAATTTAACACTTGTTTTCAAGAATACTGGTGAAAACATCAATGCTAGTATTACATGGATGGTCAGTTATTTTTCTGAATTATGACTGAAGATACTTGCTAAAGATGCAAATTTGCATTTTTATTTTTATTTTTCCAAAACTTTGTGACTGTCTGGATTTCTATAACAACCTTCAATTACCATTGTAGCCTTTGGACCAAAGTTTGTGTAAAATTAATGTTAACTTTTGGATGACTTAACTTTCTTAAAAGTGGATGTAGAACCCAAAGGTTAATAACATTCTAATTTTCATAGTTGTTGCGGATGTGAGGGAATGAAGATGAAGGAGCCAGACTTTCCTCACTAGTGCCCAGTAACAGGGAAAGAAACAGTAGATAGAAAGTGAAAATTCCATTTGTACACAAGAAACATTACATTTTTTATTATTTTTTTTATTTTTTTTTAACTGTGAGGATAATAAAACTTCATCCAAAAAAAAAAAAAAAAATCCCAACCCTATGGAAAAGCTGAGGAACAACTAGGTTCACAAAGAATTAGGAACATCTGAGTAATTTAATACTGGGTAACTTACTGGCCTTCACTATAGGTAAGAGCTTTAGCAACATATTCATACATTTCTGTTTGGTTGGTGATTTGACTGATTGAAATGGGAGTTCCTGAGAGATGTTACCAAGCCCAACCTATTCTCAGTCCTTGGTCGTAGTCCCATGTCAGCATAAAAGCAAAGTGTAAGGGAACTGTATACTAAAAGCAGTATTATTTGAAATAACTTTAACATAAATATTTCTGGGTTCAGCCTGGAATTGCCCTCTCCTAGAGGCCATTCTGTTCTCACAGAAAAACCTGGTATAACAGAAGGCCACTGAATCCACCTCTATTTGTAGATTAATATAACATTGTTATTTGGAATTGGCTTATTCTACATTTGGGTAATCAAGAGTATCACATAATTACTTTAGGAAGTTAGTGACAGCTGATAATATAACATGTTAGGAGGTGTCTGTTCTTAACCATACAGAAGCATGTGTTTACCTTGAAGTACTTCTGAAAGTTTATTACTAAAAAACAACCAGGAGGAAAAGTGTTAGACTACCACATTAACTACTTTGCTAGGTTTAGGCTTTTAGAAAATGTGTCTTTTCCTGAAATCAGATACCCAGCCTTAGCCTTTCTTCTTATCTATACTGTAGGCTGTAGAGATGAAAGGGTGGAAGCTCCTGTGCCAGGTACTCTCCTACATGAGTCCAGATATGAGTTGCTTAGTGTCTTAGGAAGACCAGTGCAAGGGAACCCAATAGTTGAGCCCTGTCTAGAGGTCTGCAGAATGCAATGCTTTGAGGATGAAGTGATACTATGAGCTTGGAAGTCAAAAAAGGGCTGCAAAGACTTTTCATGTTATATTCCAAGGATTAAAACTTTCCTATTACATTTTTGAGATATTTTGATATTAAGACATGAAATTATAATATTTTACTTTTACAGACAGCATTCATGGTTTTCTTGTCATCTCTATGTTCATTTTTTGAAGATTATGTAACACTGATTCAAGGGATATGTGTGTGTTTAAGGAATGATTGAAATATTAATTATCTAGTTACTAGGCTTAACTGATCTTGTTTTGAAACTGTTACAAGTGTGTTTGAGTCCCAGGTTAATTTAAATAATACCAGAGTTTTGGAAAAAGAATTGAATTCCATGAGATTTTCTTTATCTGTGTTTCCCATCTGGCTTGCTGTTACAAGCATTTAATCCTGTGTTTGCTGCCAATGTGTCCCAGAAAGCCTTATAATTGCTTGGAATTTGTATGAACAGTTCCAGTCTGGTGCACAATTAGGGATGCACTATAAAATTTTCATTGCTCGATTTAGTTGAAATTATAAGATGGATGGGGAACAATAATGTCCATAGTTTTACCATATAAAAATGACTACTGGAAATTTGCAAGAGGGAAAATTTAATGGTAACTATTTCTTTTTCTTTTACTCCAGAGATGAGGAGGGAGGGAAATATAGCAGTTCAATTTAAAAAGAAAGCTTGATGTTCTATGATTCTTTCCTTTTTTTTTTTTTTTTTTTTTTTTTTTCCCTTACAGTTGTGCATCTCAAAACTGGAACCCCCCAATTCAGAATATGTTTATGTGCCTCTTTAAGAGGTTGATGTGCGTTTTTGGAGGATATATAAACATGACGTTCTTTCCCTTCACTAGGAAAATAAATGTAAATATGTTATTTTTTTATATATATAAACAAAGGTTCACTTTCTTATTTTGTTGACTCACATGCTTGCTGATACTGCAGACAGGCACATGTCTAATCATGATTGGCAGCTGACAAACATGACATCAACATGTCATTAAAAAATCTGGCAGATTACCCAGTAGGAAATCCCCTTCTCCACATGGCACTGACTGGGTGTGCATTTGAAAAGAACTTCATGTTTACAACTTGTAGCAAGGTACCTAAAGCTCCTGATTATGTTCTTGTTTGTTTATATAACTGATATGGTTTCAAAAAATTGTTATGTCTTTAGACACAATGCAGTGAAGTCAGTAGGAGCTCTGTTGTGCATCTGTAAGAGTTCAGACTGTAACAACAAATGCACTTGTCTTGAAAATGTATGAACAGGAGAACCTATGTAGTTGTGCAGCACGATGAGTAGTGCTGTTTGACATAGTCTAGGTAGTGGAATACCGTGGCTATTCGCATTAACTAGTTTGCCTCATTGTGAAGTAGATTGAATAGCTCTGTTTCAGGTCTGTTTCTTTGACTACAAGGACATTTTTGGATTTTTTCCCTGATCGTATTGCTACTATTCCTGCTGTTATCTGGCACCTTGTGATAGATCAGCAGATCCCTATCAAGGGATAGCTTTAATGGTCTTGTGTGTAGGTTTCCAGGCTGCTGAGCTTGAGGAATGAGGGAAGGTAAAATTCTTCCTGTATCATCTTTATTCTCAAAGTCCAGGCACCCATGCCCACTGCAAAACAGGCAGAAATGTAATCTTTGTTTCTGAAACCACTCAAACATCTGACAGAATGGAAAAAGAGTTTAAGGACAGGAATTTGATATGTGACCCAGTTCAAAAAAGTGTCTGTGACTAAGTATCAGTTTGAAATAGTAAATAGATATGGCAGCTTTCCCACACCTTATATTTATATTAGGCATTGCAGTCTTACTGCTTTGTTGTGAGGAGACGTCAGTATCTGGGACAAAATACTGATGTGACAGTCAGGACATAAATAGCTGTTTGTTGATGTTTAGTAGTGAAGATCTCTGTTTCCTGCAATAAACAGCATATTCTATGTTCTGTTGGGTGCTAGATGAGTACAGAATTTATAGTGAAGAATTTTTTAAAATATAAATTGTTGAATAAAATTATTATTATTTTTTTTAACAGTCACCAAAGGCTGGAGTAGGTAGCTTGACACATATGGAATGTATAATGATGATAGTGTTGACTTATAAAATAAGTAATTACATTGGCAGATCTCTCTTTTACATACTGTATTTCAATGATTTTGAAAGTATCTATCTATTGCATAGAAAATATCCTTGAGAATAATAACAAGTGACTCTGTACCTCCTCTAGGCATATACGCTTTCACTATTCTGAATAACTATTTGATAACAATATTTAGTTTTCTGGAACAGGAATGTATTTGAAGCGAAACAAAGCACACAATACATTGCAATGGATTTAATGCAGAGATTGAAGAAAAAATTACATGGTATTCTTTATCCACATTATAATTTCTCTTAGGTCTATATGAATTCTTGTACATGCTTTTGCATAAGAGCAATGATGGTTTGGGCCTAGATGAGTCATTGCACTTCACTTATCTGTTCTAGTGGGAATTATAATTAGCATTTTCAGAGTCATAAGGCTTAGGTTCTTCTTTTGAGGCTGCTATGAAGTCTTCAGGTAGGAAGGAAATGGAGACATGACACATACTTGTTTATAATATATATAATTATAAATATATGTTTGTCAGCTGCCAATCATGATTAGACATAATTATAAATATATAATTATAAATATATATAATTTATATATAGGTTCTGTCCCTGGGTAAATCAGGACACCATGGGTGGATTGTGCTGAACTAGAAAAGTTGTCATATGTCATT
Organism: Heteronetta atricapilla; assembly: GCA_011075105.1. Classification (NCBI taxonomy): domain Eukaryota; kingdom Metazoa; phylum Chordata; class Aves; order Anseriformes; family Anatidae; genus Heteronetta; species Heteronetta atricapilla. The sequence goes on along the minus strand of CM021763.1, from coordinate 43,000,838 downwards.
CAGGTCATATTAAGGAAACAGAAATTCTATAAAGTGAATTTATGCCACTTAGTTTAGCCCACTAAGCCTCATGTTTTCCCAGTCTCCTGTGGATGTAAGATTTACCAATGTGAAAAAGTGAATTTATGCCACTTAGTGAATTTATGTCACTTGTGAATTTATGCCACTTAGTTTAGCCCACTAAGCCTCATGTTTTCCCAGTCTCCTGTGGATGTAAGATTTACCAATGTAACATCACTGGAGTACCAGGAAGATGGGTTATTTTAATGGTTTACAATTTTACAGGTTGTTCACAAAGGCACCAAATCACTTCGGCCACTTGTGAAGGAAATCTTGGCACCTGTCAGAGATTTTTTCCAAAAAGAATTGTGCATAAGACAACAAAATCCATCACCACTACCAAAAAACAACGTTATCACCAGTAGCTTATTGTGTAGTATTTTTTTTTCTATCAGCAATTAGAAATTAAGAATACCAATGGACTTACATGCAGCAATATTTTATGTTACCTTATATGTAAACTCCTTAATGTGGAGGAGTAAATTCAGAAAGATTAAGGAGCATTAGAGGTCAGTTAAAATGAGTTTGATCCTGTGGAAAAACGCTGATGACAAGCATCAAATCAACTTAGGCATTTCTTTTGTTGTTGAAGCTTCCTTATGGTGTTTTAGAATAAAAGCAAATTCACTGGTTTCCTGCTTAAGTATAATACTGAACTAGTCATACTTGAACTTGTGTGTTACAAGAAAATGTAATCATGAATTTAGAGCAAGAGCCTTATTCTGAAATTATCAGGTACTTGAAGTAAAGTGCACTGAATGGATATTTCATTATCAAGATACAAGTCATATTGCACTTAGACTAGGAATTCATTTTGGAGACCTGGGTATATAGGATGAGCCAAGAGGAAGCTAGGATTTACTGAAATACATAGAACAGTCTGACTGTACAATTGCAGTATGACATAAGATTCAATATGATTTTAGACCACAGGAACAGGTTTGCTTTTAGTGAGGATAGCAGTAGGAGTACACAACTACTTTTTATATTATTTTTTTTTATTTTTTTTTAATTATTATTTTTTTATTTTTATTTCTTATTCTTTTTCCTTAATATTTTATTCTCAGTAGAAATTCAAGCACAGAAATAGTTATTAAGGATGAAAATGCTGATGCTAGTTCAATTTCTTCTATCTCCCAAAACTGCCATAGGCTCTATACTGCTTGTCTACACTGTGGTGTGCTTAGAGGCACACCACAGTGTGCCTCTGTATGTCACTTGTGCAAAGTAAGCCTCAGCAACATTCTCTGTTACATATTTTGTCTGCCACATTGCTTCTTGTTAGTTTTTTCCTTTTCTTAAATCCATCTCATCTAGTGATTTCAGTAAGATGACAAGAATGAGGTGTAAGGAAAGGTGCAGGGAAAGGAAGGAGAGAATATAAAGGGTAAAATTTAGGATTATGCTCAGACCCTGCCCAGGTCATATTACCTGCTACACATCTGTGCTAACTGTCAACATAAAAGACTAAGTTAAAAGTAGTTGGCTGCAAAAATATCCCTGTAGTGTGGCAGTACCCTGCTGGAACTCTTCCATTTCTGTGCTGTTTCCCCTCAGCTATGATGCTTCTCTGCTGTGTCAATGTCCAATCCTGTTCCTACCTTTGCATTCCAGAAATTCCGGCACTGTATCTGGGAGGACACTTGAACTCCATAATGATTAAGTTCACTTGGTAATACACGTGATACCAAGAGATAATGTAAATCAAAAAGTCTTTATTAATATGGGGCCTATTATTTTGGTAAATAAACATTATATTAATCATTAAAGTATGCTGTTCCAAAATGAATATTAGTCACTAAGTAATTCTCTGTAGAAATTAAGCAAATCGATTGTAGTTCCTTTTTAGATTTTAGTTACTTCCCTATAAGCATGTTATGACTCAGGAATCCCATCTGCCTGGTTTCTTGTCTCTGCTTCCCCTACATTCACCAGGAGCTGCCAATGTCTAGTTACGTACTATATACAATACTGTATCTTTTAAGACAAAAGTACTCAAACGTACTTTTTCAAACTTCAATCCTTATGGTCCACTGTAGGATTGATGGAGAGAATGTCATTCCAGTAGTTTAAGGAAACATTAAAATAAAACATATTTTCTTCAAGGAAAGTTTTAAAGTTAGGTCAAAGTGTCTTCTTGTATGATCATGTATCACTATTAGATTTTCTCTCTCTCTTTCTTTCTCACTAAGCCTATGTCTTTCATGAATTTTCAATTTTGTAATTTACTGTAAGTATGAAGAGAGGAAATAAAAATTAGGAAATACTGGTATGGTCAAATGAATAATTCTTTCCCTCTAATTTCCTTCGAATTTAAGGATACAGTAATTCATTCTTATCCAACACTTAGCAAAAAGCAGCTCCTATTTAATCTTTGTAATCCTGGCTTTGAAGCTGCTGCTGCTTTGTAATTTTCTATATGAGTGGCAATCACAGCAGTGTTTTTGATTAAATGATTACCCATAGGCCTGCTCTTGAATGAAATGATGGATGTACTCTGCTAAGATGCAAGTAAATGCTGCGAACTTGGTAAATTTCTCCAGTGTGAGTTCCAAATATTGTTATGTACTATTACTATGAATTGTGACACAAAGCATAATATAGTACTTTCTTTGAGTAGTTTTTTTGTTGTTGTTGTTGTATGTTTGTTTGTTTTGATTGGGGGGATGGGAAAAAAAATCTGATACAGGTCATATGTCTCTGTAGGGTTTCTTGTAAGCGTGTGTGTATACATGGAAAGTGACTGCCTGTGTCAGCAAATGCTACCTCTGAAAGATCTTGAAGAGTCTAAAGATCTTTCTACCTTTCTCTGTTCTTTAAAGTATTAATTTCCTCTTTGACAATTTTTTCAGTAGTGTGTGAATCATGTCAAATCTTCTTCTAATAAGAGGCTGACAAGCTATTGTCTGAAAGGCAATTCTACAAGATACCAGCATGGGGATATTTAACATGATGTTTGCTCTTAGGTTTTCTCCATTTAGTGGGCTGAGGGATTCAGTGGCACCCACAAAAATAAACACGTAAGGTGAAACATTTCTAGGCACAGAAAAAATAGTGTGAAAATTAAACAAATCCACAGACTTTATGGCCTATGTAATTTTTTGCAACTTTTATTATTATTATTATTATTTTAAATTATACTCTATTTCACTTTGTTCCCCAAAGCACATGTTTTACAAACTCACACTTGAATATGATAATTCTTTTTATGGGTTCCTCTTTGTGGAGAGTAACAGTGGTTTCCCACAGCAGTATCTACCTGATGGTACTAACATAACAGTGCCTCTCCTTCCTGGTATTGTGCTGTATGGGGACTTTTCAATTTCATTAAAATATGCATTTAATCATACAGACCAAAAGTTGTATCTGGATTTGTGTGGAATATTTTTAGTGTAGAGAAAAAATCAGGAACTAACTCCCCAGGAACTATTTAGTAGACTCTTCCTTTCTCCAGAGAAAACAGTGGTCATTTTTTATTAACTGTATGGAGATTTTATGTATTTCTTCTCTGCTAGTAACACATAAAAGCAGGACTGTGCATTCTGCACACTCCCCTGCAGCTTTTGCTACAGTGCTCTTCCTTGTTGGCTCCTTAGTGTTGTATAGAAATCTGTGGGCCTTTTGTAAAAAGCTGTAACTTCTGTAAATTAGACAAGCAAAAAAGCACAGAGAAACTGAGAGAATGGAGGTGGTAAAGGGAAAGGTCAAAAGGAGGGAAAGATAACAGGAACATGAGAGGGACCCTTGGGGAAAAACCAAACCAAACCAAACTAACTAAGAAAGGAAAATCAATAAAAAGTAGAAAGGAAAAAATAAATAAATAAAAAGGAGCTAGTAGTTTCTTCATTGCCAACATTACTAATATTAGGGTAATGTTTACATAATAGTAATGTTCGTAGTTGTGCTGTGAATTTTCCATACAGGTACCATCCCATTGTTTCTGCAGTCTGACCTCTCACTTACCCTTGTTGCCTCCACAGACCTTCCAGTGTTCCTTTCCTCTTTCTATTTCTTTTTTTCTCTCCTGAAACAGCCAGAAAGAATTCCTCATTTCACCCATGGCTCACAGCACTAGAGCTGTATTTTCTTTGAAATGCTGGCAGGTATGTTACATGGGAATAGGTGAACAAGTGATGAAAAGAAGAAAAAAGAGTATGAGGACATGTAACAAAGAAGAAGCTGCAGGTTGAAAGGTGAAGAGGTTACTCCTCGTCACCCTCAGTACCAGACCACTGACATAACTATCTGTAAAGTCATTCCTTCTCCTCATTGTATCAGTGTGGTCTACATTCAGCACTTAAAAATAATTATGTTTTTAAAATCTGGGTCATTTTGACAGAATCAAGCTAAGGAGAAATTTTCATATGTTATCTAACGGATCTCAAGCAACAGCATCCTTCATGGGTGGTTATGGGTGGTGACTTCTAACCAAACCTAGCTGCGGTAAAAATGTTTTTTAAGTAGCTTAGCTTTTAGTATTTTGTTGGAAAGTAGTAAGCCTAGTGAAGAATGAATGCAAGATATATTGCTGTATACTTCAGAAAATATTTGAAAGACAGTGCTGTAGACTGATGTGGTACATACAACTTGGTGTGGTGTTGTTTAAAATTCATTTATCAGTTCTTTAGGTCATTGTTAGTTTACCACTTCAGAAATTATGAAAGACAGACTCCCCTACAGGGCATTTGTCGAAGTCACTTGGCTTATAGTTCTTTTGGATAGTCTTCTAAATATTAGGATAACAGGAGCTCTTATATTGTGTATGATCAAAGCTTACTGATGTTTATGAAGGCTCACCTGACCTCAGAGGATAGGGACATTAGGACACATTATATCTCAGTTACCACCTATTTGATGAAGTATTTTCACAAAATCTGTTCAATCCCAGCTCTATCAACCTACCTTGAAGGTCTTTTCCAACCTTAATGATTCTATGATTCATAGCTGAGGTGCTCCAGTCTTCTGATCATCCTTGTGGCTATCGTCTGCACTCATTCTAATACATCCATGTCCTTCTTATGTTGGGGGCACCAGAGCTGAATGCAGTGCTCCAGGTGGATTCTCATGAGAGCAGAGTAGAGAAGGTGAATCACCTCTGTTGACCTGCTGGCCTTGCTTCTTTTGATGCAGTTGAGGATATGGTTGGCCTTCTGGGCAGCAAGGGCATGTTACTGACTCATCATGAGGTTCTAATCAACCAGCACTAACAACATCTCTTTTCTTCAGAGATGTTCTCAATTCATTCTCCACCCAGCCTGGACATATTTTTGCTGGTGATTGTCCGAACCCAGATTCAAGACTTTGCACTTGGCCTTGTTGAATTTCAGAAGGTTCACACAGGCCCACCTCTCAAACATATTCAGGTCCCTCTGGATAGCATCCTTTCCCTCCAGCATGTCAACTGTACCACACATTTTGATATCACTCAAAAACTTGTTGAGGTTACACCCTACCCCACTGTCCATGTCACTGACAAGGATGTTAAACCACTCTGGTCTCAATACCTACCCCAGAGGAACACCTCTCATCACCGGTCTCTACCTGCATATCAAGCCATTGACCACAACTCTTTGAGTGTAACCATCCAGACCATTCCTTACCCACCGAGTGGTTCATCTGTCAAATCCAAGTCTCTCCAATTTAGGAACAAGGATATCATGGGAGATAGTGTCAAATACTTTGCACAAGTCCAGGCAGATGAAGTCACAGAATCACAGAATGACAGAATTGTAGGGGTTGGAAGGGACCTCAAGAGATAATCGGGTCCAACCCCCCTGCCAAAGCAGGTTCCCTAGAGAAGGATGCCCAGGTAGGCATCCAGACAGGCCTTGAATATCTCCAGAGAAGGTGACTTCACAATCTCCCTGGGCAGCCTGTTCCAGTTCTCTGTTCCAGAAGAAGTTCTTTCACATGTTGGTGTGGAACTTTCTGTGTTCCATTTTTTGGCCATTGCTCCTTGTCCTGTCCCCACAAACCACTGAAAAGAGGTTAGCCAAATTCCACTGTCTCCCAAACTTAAGACACTTGTAAACATTAATAAGATCCTCTCTCAGTCTTTTTTTCTCAAGGCTGAACAGACCCAGGTCTCTCAGTCTTTTCTCATAGGGAAGATGCTTCAGGCCCCCATATCATCTTTGTAGCCCTCTGCTGGACTCTTTCCAGGAGATCATCTCCCTTGACCTGCTGGCCATGCTCCTTTTAATGCACACCAGGATACCATTGGACTTCTTGGCCTCCAGGGCACACTGCTGGCTCATGGTCAACCTGTTATAAGAGATGAGGAAAAGGCGGAGGTGCTCAATGCCTTCTTTGCCTCAGTCTTTAGCGGCAATACCGGATGTTCTCTGGATACTCAGTACCCTGAGCTGGTGGAAGGGGATGGGGAGCAGGATGTGGCCCTCATTATCCATGAAGAGCTGGTTGGTGACCTGCTACGGCACTTAGATGTGCACAAGTCGATGGGGCCGGATGGGATCCACCCAAGGGTACTGAGGGAACTGGCAGAGGAGCTGGCCAAGCCACTGTCCATCATTTATCAGCAGTCCTGGCTATCGGGGGAGGTCCCAATCGACTGGCGGCTAGCAAACGTGACGCCCATCTACAAGAAGGGCCGGAGGGCAGACCCGGGAAACTACAGGCCTGTCAGTTTGACCTCAGTGCCAGGAAAGCTCATGGAGCAGATCCTCCTGAGAGTCATCATGCAGCACTTGCAGGGCAAGCAGGCGATCAGGCCCAGTCAGCATGGGTTTATGAAAGGCAGGTCATGCCTGACGAACCTGATCTCCTTCTATGACAGAGTGACGCGCTGGGTGGATGAGGGAAAGGCTGTGGATGTGGTCTACCTTGACTTCAGCAAGGCTTTTGACACCGTCTCCCACAGCATTCTCCTCAAGAAACTGGCTGCTCTTGGCTTGGACTGGCGCACGCTTCGTTGGGTTAGAAACTGGCTGGATAGCCGGGCCCAAAGAGTCGTGGTGAATGGAGCCAAGTCCAGTTGGAGGCCAGTCACTAGTGGCGTCCCCCAGGGCTCGGTGCTGGGGCCGGTCCTCTTTAATATCTTCATCGATGATCTGGACGAGGGCATTGAGTGCACCCTCAGTAAGTTCGCAGATGACACCAAGTTAGGTGCATGTGTCGATCTGCTTGAGGGTAGGAAGGCTCTGCAGGAGGATCTGGATAGGCTGCACCGATGGGCTGAGGTCAACTGCATGAAGTTTAACAAGGCCAAGTGTCGGGTCCTGCACCTGGGGCGCAATAACCCCAGGCAGAGCTACAGGCTGGGAGAGGAATGGTTGGAAAGCTGCCAGGCAGAGAAGGACCTGGGAGTGCTGGTGGATAGTCGGCTGAATATGAGCCAGCAGTGTGCTCAGGTGGCCAAGAAGGCCAACGGCATCCTGGCTTGTATCAGGAACAGCGTGACCAGCAGGGCTAGGGAGGTGATCGTCCCCCTGTACTCAGCTCTGGTGAGGCCGCACCTCGAGTACTGTGTTCAGTTTTGGGCCCCTCGCTACAAGAAGGACATCGAGGTGCTTGAGCGGGTCCAGAAAAGGGCGACGAAGCTGGTGAGGGGCCTGGAGAACAAGTCCTATGAGGAGCGGCTGAGGGAGCTGGGCTTGTTCAGCCTGGAGAAGAGGAGGCTCAGGGGTGACCTTATCGCTCTTTTTAGGTACCTCAAGGGAGGCTGTAGCGAGGTGGGGGTTGGCCTGTTCTCCCACGTGCCTGGTGACAGGACGAGGGGGAATGGGTTTAAGTTGAGCCAGGGGAGTTTTAGGTTAGATGTTAGGAAGAACTTCTTCACTGAAAGGGTTGTGAGGCACTGGAACAGGCTGCCCAGGGAAGTGGTGGAGTCACCATCCCTGGAAGTCTTCAAAAGACGCTTAGATGTAGAGCTTAGGGATATGGTTTAGTGGTGGGCTGTTAGCGTTAGGTTGGAGGTTGGACTCGATGACCTTGAGGTCTCTTCCAACCTGGAAATTCTGTGAAATTCTGTGAAATGATCCCCAGGTCTTTCTCTGCAGAGCTCCTCTCCAGCAGGTCATCCCCCAGCCTGTACTGACGCATGCAGTCATTCCTTTCCAGGTGCAGGACTTGTTCTTGTTAGACATTTTTTTTTTTTTTTTTTTCTGCTGCCCAGCTCTCTAGCCTGTCCAAGTCAGTTGTTTCTTTCCCTGTCCACCAATCTTGTGGCTACTTTGTAGAAGACCACCAGGTCAGTCAGGCATGATCTGCCCTTAGTGAAGTTATGTGGGCTGTCACCAGTCACCTCTTTGATTTCCATGTGCCCTAGCATAGTTTCCTTGAAGATCTGATCCAGGATCTTGCTGGGCACAGAGGTGAGAGTGTAGTTCTCTGGGTCTTCCTTTTTTTTTTTTTTTTCTTTTCTGTTTTTAAAACTGGGGGCTATGTTTCCGCTCTTCCAGTCAGTGAGAGCTTCACTGGTCTGCCATAATTTCTCAAATATGATGGATAGTGGCTTAAGAATCTACCAGTTCCCTCAGGACCCACAGGTGTATCTCATCTTGCCCCATGGAAACTTCAGGTTTCTTAGATGGTCTCAAACCTGGTCTTCTCCTACAGTGGGTGGTTCTTCATTCTCCCAGTCCCTGCCTTTGCCTTCTGGGACTTGGGCTATGTGGCCCAAGCGCACCTGCTGGTGAAGACTGAGGCAAAAAAGTCATTGAGTACGTCATCCTTCTCCATAACCTGGGTAATCAGGTGTTCCTTTTGCTTCTGGTGAGGGCCCATAGTTACCTTAGTTTTCCTTTTATCACTGATGCACATACAGAAGCCTTTTTTATTCCCCTTGATGTTTCTGGCCAAAATGACATCCTTGGATTTGTACATACTTACACATGACCTGCAGAATTTCTTCAATAGTATTTAATATGGCATTATACTGCAAATAATTATACAAAGTATATATTCCATCATATCCTATTACTCCAGTTCTTGGAATCATTTTGAAAAAACATATATTTGCTCTATTAAAATAAGCTTAATCGCTCTGAGCTGTGGCAATTCACTGTGGTGAGAGAGGGCAGGAAGCACAATGAAGTTTGTTTTCCTTTTTAAAGGTACAATAATTGATTAAAGACACTAGGAACTTCTCTATGCAGCTGTTTTTTTTTTTTTTGGACTGATCTCTCTAGTCCATGGATGCCACTCCTTCTCCAATAAGTGAAGTCATAAGACTGGCAAATGCTGTCTCTGTGATGCGTGTATTTAAGGGTACACACATAACTGCATCCTTGCATAAATCACATCTGACAAACATCACTGCATAGAGATAGCTCAGATAATTCAAGGGCCTCAATGAAATGACAATAACAGCAAAGCAGATTCTTCTGGATCATTATCTCCCATGTGGTTTTCAGCATTCTCCTCATGGCCACAGCTTCAACTCCAGCCTCTTTGTGACCACATTACTGTGACAGTAATGCTCATCCTAGTGATTCTGGGTAGAAATTAAATATGTTGCTCATATTGTCTAGTGTTTGTTGGTGGTGGTTTTATTTTTTATTTCTTTGCTCTGACTGTGATAGAGAATACTCAGTAACAATTACAGAAATGTTAAGTTATTGTTTTACCTTTACTATTTTCCCAATAGGTCCTGTATTTTATGATTAAGGAAAAATGAAATATTATAGCAAATTATAAATCGCTTTTCATTATGTCCTCAAATAAAATATTATTGTAGGCATTAAGAAATCTTGTTACTGGCAGATAACCTTTCTTTCCCAAATCACTAATGTAAATCCTTTATAAAACACAAAAGTAAAAGCATTTGAAAAAATAACTCTGAGCTTCTAGAGCTGCAAATTAAGCAAACAGGCTATTATTCCTCATGCAGACTCTGGTATTTCCATTTTTATGTCTTGATCAATACATAAAGCTACAGAAACAAAGCCAAAATTCATTGAATGGCCAGTTCCTGTTTCAGTAACCTATATAATTTTGTGGTTTTTAGGCACACTAAGGAGAGAAAAATAATTAGTCCTCACTTACAGTACGTAGGCAATCCAGGAAGAGTAGGAGGGGAAAAAAGCCACTTCAGACTGTGGTACTGAGTGATCTCTCTGTAGAGAACTTTAATAATAAAAATAAAAATAACTCATGACATAACTATCAATATACAACTTCCAAGAGTCTTTGTGTTTCATTTCATTTCAGTGAAAAATAGTGAGATGCTTTGGTGTGAATTAAATCAACCTATCTATATCAAATTATGATCTGCAAAAGAAGGAAATTAATGTGTAAGAATGAGATGCCTTTTTTTTTTTTCTTTTTTTGACAAAAAAGCATCCCTTTATTCATGTTTTTCTTTTGGAGGCTAATTCTAGCACGAGGCATCAAATAACCTACCTTCAGGGTGTTCTATTTGTTTGACTGATTTAAAGGCAGTTGTAGAATTACAATGCTATAACTTTCCCTCTAGACAAGTAGGTTCTTTATGCCACTGTTTCAGTCCAAGGAGCCAAATAATACCTTTTTTATTGCAGTATTTTTAGACATTGGATACATCTGGAAAAATATTCAAGCAGATAATTAGATTGCATTAGCAATGTGTCTGTTGTGGTTTCCCTGATCCCAAAGAAGGCAGCCCTTTATGAAGCACTTGGCCACAGTCTCTGCAAAATCTGCTGTGTAAATTGGCCCACACTAAAGCATGTGGAAAACATTTTTTTGGCTGAAACTTGAAACCATTCATGTGGCTTTGAGACGGGGAAGCTCAGCCTGCCAACATCAATAGAACTTTGTACTGCAAACCAAAATGGTCATTTAGACATGTGTACTTTCATGCTTGCAAATGCACTGAGGTCAAATATTTTTTAATCTTGGGAATTTTTCCTCTTTATACAGCCTCATATTTCACGCAGGAAATGAGGCTGAGTATAACAAATACAAATCATTGAGACTGACAGAGCATATTGGGTTCAAAACCCAAGCTTTGACTCTAATTGCTCTCCAAAGGCCTCTGGCTCAAGGTAACTGTTGATTTAGTTCATCTGTTTCAAATCAGCACTGTAAGGTCTTGCTAAGACAAACTGGTTAGGCCACATTACATTTGTACCATTGGATCCCTTGGGTACAAGTATAACACAGTTAGCATTTTAAAAGATTGCATTTGTCTGTACACTGCAGGTGGTAATTACAAGCAGGAAAATCTTTTCTGAAATGTGGTGTGACCTTCCTTTTGGTGAGTGATGATAGCATCTTGTGGATTTAAAAATAATGTTTCCATTCAAGGTTCAGAGAGGGACTCACGTTGTTTTATATGCAAACCAGCCTTGTCAGACACTTGTTGCCATTGTTTTGGTTTTGCTTTGACATACTTATCTAGACAATCTCTGAAATGTAAAATTTCTATTAATCTCACACTTTAAAAATATTGCACAGACTTCTCAGGGAGAAGGGGTTGCTAAGGAAAACCTGCCTTCCTTCTGCATTATTTAAATAATTGACACTTACTCAATTCAATATATTTGATTTCTATATTATTGACTGCTTCTGATATAAACAGGGGCTGACTTTTCAGCCATGGCAGGAAGTTTACCAGAAGAGCATAAGTCTGCTTGGTATTATTATCTTATATATATATATATATATATAAGATAATAATATATATATATTATATATATATAAGATAGATATATATAAGATAATATATATATTATCTTACTGTTCTTAGCAGTATAAGTGCTGAACCATGATTTATACCAATATATCCATTTGCCTGTCTACAGTCAGAATTTGCATAGCAAAGATCTAATCCCCTGGAAGGAAAGCACAGCAAGCTCATGCCAGATTTAGTTCACAAAATATTATTTTATGGTTTAACCCTCTCTGGCCTAGGGGTCATTCTGGAATGTCACGCTGGGACTTAAAAATCACAGATCAAATCAGCTGGCCTGATCAAGCTGTTTTTATCATGGTAGTGGACTGCAGAAACAACAGGACTGTGACCCACTTTGCACTCTGTCAAACAATCAGCCACCACTTTGAGTCTCTCTAAGGCCGTTGTAAGTCCTGTTGGTCAAGTAGAACAGTTTAAAAATACACGGAGGGCCTGCCACTTCTGCTCTGCAGCTTGTCCTTTGTGCTCTCCATATGAGCTGTGGAGTAGTGACACAGGGCTGGAAAAAGGTGACATAGGGCTAACTGCATTGGATTTATTCCATTTGAGCAACATAAATAGGTAAATGATCTGAGACTGGGTCACATTAATTTAGATGGTAGTTAATATCATTATATTAGCACATAGGTGACAACATTCACACTTACTATTTAAATCTGAGTGTATGTTTTAAATTCCATATTTTTTTTTTTTTTGTACTTTTGCATTTCCAAGCTTCTTTTCTCTCCCTCTTCCCCCCCGCGCCCCCCCCCCCCCACCCTTTTGTTTTTGTTTATTTGTTTCTGTGTTTTCAAGTAGATTGCATATAGCCCCCTGAATTTAGTTTTTACTGGTGAGGACCTTGAATAATACCATCTATAAGGTGTCTTGTTTCCCCTGCAGAGCTGGAAGGATTAAGAAGGTAATGGCAGGGATAGATGATCTCTCTATGATTAACTATAATCCCAGATTTGGTCACAGTGACCTAGGAGAATGATATCTGATGAAACAGTGGTGGATTAATTTGTTGAAGGATGAGTAGCTTTCTTATATTATTATAAATAATGTAGTCATTGTGATCCAGATCAATTTAACAAGTTAACTGTGTGTTGCTTTCTGCTCCTTTATTGCCTTTTTCAGCTAAAATGGTCAGTATATTGCCAAATCCACCATATTTGTTGTCATAGCAGCAACCCACAATCAGTTCTCCATCATGAGAGGTACTTTTCCTAAATGGTAGACTATCCTCAGCTGATCATTTGCAAGCAGGCATGACCTTGTTTTGCATAAACCATGTTAGCAAAGATCTGTGCTAGCCTGACCTTGTAAGGACATTGGTGAAACTGATATTTTAGGTTGGATTTTGTAGTAATGTGTCATGTAGCTTAGAACTGACTGGGAAATAGGAAAAACAAGTTCATGTCTGCCTGTAAATCACTGCATAGATGTATCCCTAATTGAAATGTACAGTCTGAGTGAGAAATTTGTTCTGTCAATTTTTGTTACCTTCATATATGGAACCAGTAGATATTTTTTCTCTTTTATTCTATGAACTGTGTTTCTTTTCTCTTTTTATATGAAATTTAATTATATGAAACATCATTTATATCCCTTTGCTATGCTTAGAGGAAGCCCTTAATTACATTTTCCAAAAATCCTGAAACTTAAATAGGGTTCACTTTTATCTAGTTTAATGCCTTTAAAAAAAAAAAAAAAAAAATAGAGAGGAAGTGTTAGAAATAAAATGTCACAAATATAGTTCCATATGACAAAGCAGTTAAAATAGATGAGATGCCTTCATAGCTACTCCATGTGTTTAGTGTAAATACTTGTTACTTAAGGCCTTCAATGCACTTTCCAAAAATTACATAAGATGTATCCCTTTCTCCCTATGAGGTATCTGGGAGTAGTTATCAATAACAACTCTATAGGTAGTAGTTATCTGAACTTTTCCTATTCTAAGTAAGGTGAAGTTTGCTGGCAAGTGTTGACTTTTAACAGTAGTAACCAGGTGTATTTCCAGAAGTTTAGCAAACAAACCAACCCCAAAACAGATCTCACAAAGTGACTATAGCTCTTCTGAGAGGTTAAAGAATGAAGATAACACCAACGGCAAGTATAGTAAGAAGATTATAATAATTAGTGTGGATTCTGGACTGAAGGAAGACTGCAGTGAGTATAGGTGGCATTATATGCAGAATTATTTTGACAACCTACTAATATTACTTTCATGCCTTTCTTCCTATACTATTCTCCAGAATAGGTTTGAATTCCATTTTTGGAGTGGAATTACACCAATTCTAGTGTGGAAAAAAAATAAAAATAAATGAATATGTTACAATATCATTAAATACTGAGAATTTTCAAATCATAGTGTCTGGGTAATAATCTGAAAATACTGACATACCATCTTTTGCTGAGTACTTGCTCTTGGAACTAATCTCTCTATCCTCAGTGAAATGTATTAGACTCTACCTATTAGAAATATTCATAGTATGGTCCATAAATCCAATCAAATTAGAAAAGGAGTGAATATGACAATCTTAGCCTTGCTATGAGAAAGTCAGCACATTTGAGAACATAGTAAACCGGTACATTTTCTCTTTTTCTTTGTTGAGATGCCTAATGTGTTAACCTTATTAAGGTTGGTGTTTAGGGACCAAATTTTGTGTGGTGAGCATTTATTTTGCTCGTTTACCCCCTGTAATGATAGGAGAAGTTCACAAAGAAATACTTAGAGTGACACATGCTCTAAACAGAGTCACAGAGCTGGTGCTCAGCCAAAATGATCTTTCCAAACACCTCTGAAGAGGTAGATCAGCCCAGGACACTTGGTGGTAAACATTGGATTTGCACCTTTGAGTGAGACTGTGACAGCACAGCTAGTTCTTGAAACAAAGTAATTCACCATGCTGCCTCTGTGAACAGCAGTTTATAAAGCTGGAGAAGTTGCTCATGAACATTATAACTTCTGATGAAAGTGCTTTTCTTTCTTTTCACATTTGTTAGATTATTTTCTGCCTTTGCCAGTCTATGTCAGCAGTCTGTCTCAAGATGTAAAGCATTATAGGTGAAATGATAAAACTTATGCCATCCCTTCTTTTGAAAAGCTATTTATCCTTCCCTTTTAAGATACAGATTTTTGCTTGCTTTCTCTTTGCCAGCAGTTTCTTCTTTGCCATGTTTTTCAGACTCCTTTTCACAATGCTAATAGGCCTTTCTGGAAACTCATTGCACAGAAAATCTTTGTGTGAAGCACAAAACTGTGATTTACCAACTGATGGTGCAATGATGAGAGTCATCAATGGGGGGCAAAAGTTCAGGAAGCTAGGGGAGGGAAAGGAAAATATATCCCTCTAAAAGAAAAGTGCGGCAATGTCTCTGGCAAGCCCCAACTGTACTAGTCTAAAAGTGTGGGGAAATCTGGTCTTTTCCGTAGTCACAGCTTTTTTACATGAGCTGATTTGCCACCTCCCCACAAGTTTTACTTTTTGGAAAAGAGCTTTAATTCTGAGATTCCTGCCAACAGAATTTTCATATGTTGCCAAGGGAAATAATGTCCCTTCCCTTCCCTTCCCTTCCCTTCCCTTCCCTTCCCTTCCCTTCCCTTCCCTTCCCTTCCCTTCCCTTCCCTTCCCTTCCCTTCCCTTCCCTTCCCTTCCCTTCCCTTCCCTTCCCTTCCC
>CM021763.1:42964100-42985381 GCA_011075105.1 Heteronetta atricapilla | reverse complement strand
AATGCAAGAAAGACTGAACTGCATAGCTGCTTTCTAATTATTTGAGGGACCTCCCATATATCCAAGCATATATATCCATGCTTTGGCCACTCAATGTGCCTCTTATCTATAAGAAGACACATCCACTCTATCAATAAAAAATCTGACCTACAGCTAGCAATAAATCTCTCTAAACAGTGTATTTCAAACTGATAACTGTGTGCAGAGTGTAACATTAAAGACACAGAAGTAAAGGCTTTATGCATTCAGACCTGTGCCTGGCTAGGTATGTTCTCATTAAAGTGAATTGTAGTTAGTGCTCTTTGGAAGAACCATTCTGAATTATAAAGGGTGTTTTTTATCAGGAGGGAGATATTTTACTTGAACTTGGCTTCTGACGACTGTGAAAAACAAGTCTCCAGAGGTCTTCATTGAAGGAGAAAATAAACTGATGCTTAAAAGATTTTCAAAGCCTGCTGACAATCAAAGCATTTTTCTCCCCTCCCCCCTTATTATTCCATTGTATATTTTAGGGTTATCTGATAACCACAGTAGTGATTGTTACAGTCTTTTTGTTCATTGCTTTCCTCTATGTGGGTTTTATGTTACGGTTTATAAAATGCTGAACATTTGCTGAGAGATCAAAGTACTTATCATAATGAGAAAAATGTATATAACAACAGTTGTGTAGCAAGGGTAAGGATTGCCTGAAGCAGAATAAATTTCTGCAGATTGCCTGACAATGTAAGAATAATATTGCAGTACAATCATGAGAATAATATTACTTAGTGAATCACTGCTCTTATATGTCTTATTGTGAAACTTACTATTTTATAAACTACTAAACACATTTTTTGAATTGATTATTTATTTTATGTCCAGAAAACATGTAATAATACCCTCCTCCTTGAAACCATTTTGAAAGGAAGATCTCAGTTTGATCTTAATACTGAAGATCAATAGAATGTCAGTGGCAGACCGATATCATAGCTTTTGCTTTTTTTTTTTTTTTTTTTTTTAACATTGATGTGTAGTCTTAAACCCGTTCTACTGCCCGGAACATGTAGGGAAGTTTGGCTTTGGCTGGGAAAGAATCCACTGAGTGCTTGATCCCATTGAACCAGGACCTGTGGGACCCCAGTCTCATCACTGCAGTGAGTATTAATTAATTTCATAAGAAATCTAATGACTCCTTGAGTCTCCTAAAATATCTCAGCAGCTTCAGCCACCCCCTCACCCCTCATCCCCTGACCACGTGGATTTTGTGTAGTGAGAGGTTATAGAGGAAGGCTAAGTATAATTCTTTGAAATTTAGACTCTATCTTTTCCAGTTCTTTTCTTATCCCAGTCCTTTTTTTCCCCCACACCTCTTGATGGCATGCAGAATATGAAAAAAAAAAAAAAAAAAAAAAAAAGTCAGTTTGCCTTGATTTTTCAAGGGGAAAAGAAAGTAAGGCTATAGGATTTGGTAATTTTACCCTTTACTTAATTGTTACCTAAGTTTTATTGTATTTTGCCTCACTAAGACCTACAAACTTTGGCCTAAAATTAGTACAAATTTTTTGGTATAATATGTTAACATTTATAGTATCTGAAATCCAAGTTCATGCTTCATACACCATTTCACTATATATGGCAGTTTAAGCTTATGTCACAGTCAGGAATTGTTTCCATTTGAAAGAAGTAACATGTGGTGACTTCATAACCTAGAAAAATAAAATAGTATTCCTTCCGAGCATTATCACTTCAACATTTTAAAAAAGCTGACAAAGGAAGTAGGAAGTGGGGGGTCCTTGTGTCTGAAATGTATTGCTTCATTGCAACCTGTCTTGCCTTCTTATTGTACCTTTGTATATTTTCCTATGACAGATGTTTATCAGACTGTGAATTAGGACTGTAAATGCTCTATCAATCCAGTCATTTAAAAAGAGACCCTGGATACCTTTCTGCATATAATTATATGCAGAATATATATATAATTATAATGCAGAATATAATATATAATTATATGCAGAATAATAATAACATAGCTGTTCCTTGCCTTTTGCTGGCAAGATGATCAACAAGATAAGCTAGCCGATTCCTTAATACCTTGTAGTTTGGGTTATTATGGTTGTTTTACCATGCTAGGCAGCTGAACACCACAACCGCTCTCTCACTCCCCCTCCTCAGATGACAAGAGGATGAAGTAAAGGAAAGAACAACTCACGGGTTGAGATAAGGATAATTTAATTAAAGAGAAAAAATATTATATAATTAAACAATTCTATTAAAGGGAAAAAAAGGAAAGGGGAAGAGGGAGGGGGGAAAGGGAATAACAAAACAAAACAAATAAAGGCTCTGTGGAAGTGCAGAGGAAAGAAATTACTCTCTACTTCCCACAAATGAGCAATGCTTGACCACGTCCTTGAAGCAGGGCCTCAACGCACGTAGCCAGTGTTCGTGAGGAGGACAGACGTTTACGCAATGAGAGCCCAACCCTCCCCTCTTCTTCCTTTTTCCACCTTTTATTGCTGAGTGTGACATCATATGGTATGGAATACCCCTTTGGTTGGTTTAGGTCAGCTGCCCTGGTGATGTTTCTTTTTCACCTTTTTGCCCACCCCCTAGGAGGTCTAGAGAAAGTCCTGATGCTGTTCCAGCACTTCTCAGCAGCAGACCCAACACTGGTGTGATACCTCTGCTGTTCTAGTTACAAGTGCAGAGCACAGCACTGTATGGGCAGCTGCAGGGACAGTTAACGTCCCAGCCAGACCCAGTACAGTTATACACTATCAACATGAAAGAAATGTAGAATTCCACAGCCCTACAGTGTTCTAATGTTCTCTGGCACATTTTTTTAAAAAATTATTTGCTTTATTTTATTTGATTTTTTTTATTTTTTATTTTTTAATACTTTGAATACTTGTTTAATCATGGTGCCAGCTAGAATTTTTGAAGTTTTGTAGCAGGCTGAGTGATGAACTCTGGGGTGGGACTTTTAAAGATTATTTTTTCCACTGACTCCAGCAGCAGCCACAGAGATAAATTCATGCCAGGTGATTACATTCTTAAACTAGCTCTGGCAGAAAATTTTCCTATGGTTTTCATCAGGTTTCTTAACTTTCCTATTTACATACCTCCATTTATAAATTAGAGATTATATGCAGTTTGTTGGAATAGGATATTTTTGTGAAGCACGTTATGGAGTGAAATGAACAAATTATTATTGTTCCTGTTTAGATTATTATTGCAAATTGAAATTCAACAATGGCAAGTCACAGGTGACACATTCTTAGAAATGCAGTAAAGCTTTTCATAATCAATTAGCAACATATCATAATCTTTTCTTTTTGTTGTGGTGTGTTCATTTGTTTACTATAGGGTTTCACCAGCACTTTGCAAAATTGTCATAGCTATTGTCTGTAATTTTATTGCTCCTTTGCATTATCATATCAGGTTCTGAACAAGGCTCTTGGCTGCAATTCTACTGTTTGCAAGATTGTACCTAGTAAAATGTATGTCTGTCCACAGATGTAAGATTTTTATATTTGATCTAAATAATATATTTTGAGCATGTTTGTGTCTGTGAAGTAGAAAAAACATACCTGAAATTTTGAAGTTCAGAGACAAAGCAGTGCACATTTATAATAATGAATTTTAAGCAACCTGAGTACACTAAGATACTCTTGCTTCCTGCATACTGTGCTGTTAACAACATTGCCTCCTTATGTTTTATTATTCCTGCTGAAATCCTATCTACAAGCTGGGCTAATGACAACCTTTTCCCAAGTTAGAAAGATTTGTATTTTCTGTTGTGTTGTCCTTCCTTCCATGAAGAAGGATTTACTAAGCTGAACTGTTAAAGGGTGTCCCATTACACAGACAGTCAATAAAGGATTGTTTGAGATGGCCTTGTGGCCCATTTATATAATGACATGGGTGATGTGTCCTGACCTATCAATCTCCCTTTAAAGAGCTGTTCAAAGTTATGTATTGTACACAGAAAAAGCAATGGATAAGAATGTTTATTACTGCAACAAAATTGATACTAATAAAAATTTCCTGGGGAGTTCAAGTGATAGAGCTGAAATCAAGGTCTTTAAACAAAATGTCTCAAAACACCCTATACCTTACCATCCCTGTAACAACTATGGGAATACCTAGGGAATCCATTTAAGTTTGCTCAAGTGGTTATAACTCAGTATTTTATTTAGTATTTCTCTCTGAAATATATATTAAATTTATATATATATAATCTCATTTGATTTATTCTAACTTTGTTTACAACACAAGAGCCCATTTTTATTTTTTAACATGGGGCTAAGAGAAACCAACGGTAAAGAAAATTAACAAATATTACACTAATTGTACATACACACTGAAAGTGAAGTTCAGATCTCTAATACAACTGGGATTATACCAGCCACATTATCGTGGCAGATTAAATTCTCATCTGATGGTTTTCTTTTTATTTATTTTTTGTTGTCCTGCAGGGAACTGGTAATCATCTTCATTTTGTTTGGGAATCATGCTGATCATCTCAGCAGATAGAAGTGTGGACCAGAAACTAAGGACCAGGGCTATGTCATAAACTATGTCAATATAAATGTGTTGATCAAGGGTAGATTAAGGTACAGTTTATGACCTGAGCTATTGTACTAACAAGAGTGAGAAGATGCAGTTATATTAGAATCCATTCTAGTGTCATAGAATGGTTTGGGTTGCAAGGGACCTTAAAGATCATTTAATTCCAACCCCACTGCCATGGGCAGGGACACCTCCCACTAGACCATGTTGCCCAAGGATACTTAAACATTTCCAGGGATGTTGCATCCAGAACGTCTCTGGGTCACCTGTTCCAGTGCCTCACCATCTTCATAGTAAAGAATTTCTTCCTAATGTCTAATCTAAATCTACCCTCATTTATTTTAAAGCCACTCCCCATTGTTCTATCACTCGCTGACAAGGAGTCCCTCCCCAGTTTTCCTGTAGGTCCCCATTAGGTATTGGAAAGTTGTTATAAGGTCTCCCCAGAGCCTTCTCTTTTCGAGGCTGAACAACCCCAGCTCCTTCTAGCATACTGGAAAAGTAGGTCTACAACTGGAATAAATCATACCAATAAAGTATGCATTACTGCTTATGTTAGTCTAAGATCTTGCTGGTGTCACAGTAGTTAAGCAACTATATAAAGATTTTCCCTATTAATGCTCCAACTTTCAAAGAGTTTTAGTTTACAGCTACAGTAAAGAACTGATGGCTGACTGATAGGTGACTGGTGGATTTGTGTTTGTTGTATATCTACATTGTAACTGAAGACACAAGTCTTCAGAAAAAAAAAGGACACCAGAAAGCCTAATGGATTATTGGAAATAGTAAGATTTGAAGAATAATCCACAGCAGCTGTTTTTTACCTCAGAAATAACCCTTGTTTTCTTAGTGAGACTGATAGAGTTCATTAAATGTATTATATTTTATGATGATTTCAAGGAAAACACCTGAAGAATATTTTTCTCTATTTTTCTTCTGAGCTACAGGGGTGTATCATTATTGGCTGACTGTAGCACTATACCTGAGACAGTGCTAGTGGCATAGTTGAAAGAGCCAAGAAAAAGTACTGTGTGGCATCAATTAAGAAAGAGAGACAAAAAAAGGGGGAAGGGGGGGGCGGCAAAAAAACCTGCAATAGTTATTTTTCTAGATTTATACCATGAATTTATCAAATTCATTCAACTCAGCAGGGACTGAACTATTCAAAACAATACAGATTTCAGAATAACCCCAAGATATGACTGAATAAAATTTGATGAGTGTATAATGAACGTTTGTGCTGTAAAACAAAAACACAGTGCAACTAGAGTAGAAATCATGCAGTACAACAGATGTAAAATAATGTTCTTTCTCTGTGTTCTCCCCTGTGACCCTTACCGGTTAATATTTTACCAATTAGTTAAAATACATTTTTGGCATGTGGTTAGACAGCTTGTGAGAAACAGCCAATTTTATAACATACTTAAGTAGACCTGAACAGCAGGTACTGCCACAGTTTCTAGTTTCAAATTGTGATCTGTCATGTGCATGATGTTGGAGAGTCTGGTCAGAGCTTTTATTTCTAAATACTGTAAGGTTTGGTGAGACCATGAGTAGCATTTTGAGCTGTTGCTGTTGTTAAATTTTAAAGTTTAGCTTTAATTTATAGTGTTTATGTTAGTATTGATTATGTGAGTCTAGGTGTAAGAGAGCTCCCCCAAAGTTCTCCAGATGGGAGAAGCTGATATTCCATGAGCTATGTTATGGGCTTATCACACTGGTGACTCATTGGTGATATGCAGTGGTTATCAAGGGAGCACTGAACATGAGATGGATCTGATCTGGAGTGGGATTATGTACTTAGGGCTCCATGGCTCCTTACATTGTGGGCTTGCAAGCTCCTTTTATATTTGTCACCACATCCTGTTGCTCTTCCTTCTTGCACAGATGTAAAAAGAAGGCAGTACCTTTGCACTGTTGAAAGTGCAAAAACTTGCTAAAACACTTATTTTCTTCTAGTGAAGGAAAACTTGCTTTCAGCCAGGCTACACGTTCAGGAATATTTTTTATGATTCTGATACTGTGGCAACCATATTCACACCACTACAGTGCACCTGTTTGTTAATCTTCTATTATTGTTTAGAGCCTTCTCATAACTGTTGATACTCCAGAGTCAGACAGTTTGCAGGTACAAAATGCAAGGTCTGAGCTTTACCCCAACTTGAAAAATGGGAGGAAAAGAAATAATGAGAGGCCAGAGGCACAGAGAGAATAGAAGGCCTACAGAAGTTTGTATCACAGATCAGAACAAAAGCTAAGACCCAGACGACACTGAGCTGAGTGGTGCAGTTCATACACTAGAGGGAATGGATGCCATCCAGAGGAACCTTGGCAGGCTTAAGAAGTAGGCCCATTCAAACCTCATGAAGCTCAACATGGTCTCATGAGTGAATGGTTCTGCACCTCACTCAGGACAATTGCCAGTATCAGTACAGATGGGGTGTGAATGGATTGAGAACAGCCCTTCTGAGAAAGACTTGGTACATATGGATGTGCATGACCATCCAGTGAGACCTTATAAAGGTCTTGCAGTACTTAAAGAAGGCCTGTAAGAAAGCTGGGAAGAGACTCTTTATTAGGGAATATATTGATAGGATAAAGGATAATGGTTTTAAACTAAAAGAGGGTAGATTTAGATTAGTATAAGAAAGAAATTCTTTACTATGAGGGTGCAAAGGCACTGGAACAGGTTGTCCAGAGAGATGTGGATGCCCCATACTTGGCAGTGTCTAAGGCCAGGTTAGGTGAAGTTTCAAGCAACCTGGAAGGTGTCCCTGACCATGGCAGTGAGGTTGAAAGTAAGTGATCTTTAAGGACCCTTACCATGGCAGTGAGGTTGAAAGTAAGTGATCTTTAAAGACCCTTACAAACCAAACCATTCTATGATTTTATAATTCACCAAACAACACTGATACCACTGAAGTCAATGTGATTTTGCAGTCAAATACCAAACAAGCACAAACTCATGCCTCTTTTTAAGCTGATTAACTGAAAATGAGTGAAGCTTCTATACATAATATAAACAGTGTTGTAAAGTTAATGGTTGGACTTGTTGATCTTAGAGTTCTTTTCCAACCTAAATGATTCTATGATTCTAAAGTAAGCATTTTAGTTGATTTATGAAGTTTTAAATGGAACTTTATGCTATTTTTTCTGCTGATTCTCATTTTGTAAGGGTTTTGCCTTACCAAAGGGAAAGACTGGCAAAGCTGAGCACATTTTCACTCTGTGGATATGATTTTTCTTAAATTAATTTACAGAAAAACTTAGCCACTGACATCAGTGTAAATGATGGTAAAACTTGTCTGAATATGGGTTTTAAATTATTTTTGGCAATGAAGTATTTCATTTCATCCAGGGATACAGTATCTTGGCAGGGCAGAGGATTTAAAAGCAGAACTTGGACATAGGAAAGAAAGGTTTGAATTTTGCCAGGTGAGAGTCCTTGTTGTATTTTCAAAGATGTTTTCATATGTTAGGAAACTTGCAAAATTCAGTGAATTGAAATGAATTTTCCTAATTTCATAATTAAGAACTAGTTTCTAGATTCAACAGCAAACATATTTAAAGCTTTATTTTAAAATAACATATGTATGAAAAGAGGCATTCTAAGTAAGATAAAAAAACAAAACAGAAGAAACAAACAAACAAAAAACCACCACACTTTAACAGCAGAGGGAAAAGAATTTAGAATTCTAAACATGCACTGATTCATTATTCATTACTGATCCATTGGATCATCACTGATCCATTATTCATATCTGTCTAATTAGAAGAGGAAAGTATTTCATACAATGTAAGTTAATAGAATTTTCTTCTGATATATTTGCATATCAGTTTGATTCCTCTTTCTGAATCTCCACTTCATATCTTTTCTTACTTCATGTTGTCTTCAAATTCACCAGTGTGGTATCTACAGTTTTGAGGAAAGGTTACATATCTTGAAATACAGCATACCAAGCTTCCTATAATGATGTAATATTAATGACCACATCACAGAATAAAATAAAGTTGTTTTCAAATAAGTTAGCCCTCAGAACTCAGTTATTTATCAGAATAAGTTTTTATAAATGCCCTATTTTATGGGATAAAATTTATTGTTATTATTCTAATCGCTCATTTGAAAATATAGGCACATTTAGTCTTTTTTTTCTGAATTTAGTATGGATGCAAAATAGATGAGTTGATATCAATAGAGTAATTTTTATGTAAAAAGATGCTAATTTGGAGCATTGAAATATATCCTGTCTTTTAATTAGATCTATTTTTTCAACTATTATATTTATACTTAAAATGAGGGAGAAAAAAAGTCAGAATGAATGATGTGTCTTGCTCTTAGAGCAGCAGGCTAACTTTTTATTCAGGAAAACAGCTGCTAAAATTGTTAGAAGGAAGAGATAAAACAATAAAAAAATGGAGCATAGATGTCATGTTTCTTAAATTTATGAACTGTCTTGGCACTAGGCGGCAACAAGCTCATAACAAATCTCTGTATGTTGCAATTTCCTCCAGAAAACCTCTCTACAACCACCAAAGCCTTTTTGGGTTGGGTGGACAGGAATACCATGTTAATGCTTTAATTCTATTATGTTGTAAATCACCATTAGAGCAGACACAGTGTCTAGCAGGTTGTCACCACCCAGCAGCTGAACCAGCGAAGATGGGAATGATATAGATCAGAGGTTTCACCACCTGAAAGGTCATAAAGCACACTGGAGGAGGGAACTTAACACTCAAGTTCATGTGGACAAGGAGTAGAAACAAGGTCTGTGGACTTGTTGCTGACATCAAGTGAAACTCTATTTGTACTGAAAGGTATTCCAGCACACCCAGTACAATTAACCATCCTAGAAATGTCATGGTTTATTACCCCACCTGTTGGATTCAACTACTGCCTTCATGGTGATGACATTTGCAGTTTAAGCTTGGCAGGCTGCAAAGGGATTAGGAAGAAAAAAAAAATGCAAGACACACACACAGTTTCTGCTCTGCATTTAATGCATTCTCTAGTATTTACAGGAAGCCAACAAAAGAGGTCCAGCAAAATAAGACTTTATCTTGAGATCCAATGGCACTCCAGAGACAAGTGAATGAATTTTGCCCCTGCTGAATAATTGTATATAATTAGGGTGGATCACTATATCATAGGGTAATAAAACATGCTGTTGATGTTCTTTGTGTGAATGCAGAAGAAGCAAAGAGGGAAAACGAGACTTTCATTTTCCCTATTAGCAATATTCTGTCTTGTCTTTCTAAATGCACTGTTGCTAACTAACACATGATTATTAGGGACTTTTAAGTATGTATAAATTCTGCCATATACTCTATAAACCTGTTATCATGTGCCAGTAATTAGAATCAATGCCTTATATACCCAAACACAAGCAATGTCTTCTAAAAAAGGCCTGAAACTGGAACTCCCTTTTCAGATAGGTATGCATGTTGAACTTCAGGATGTTAACATTTTCCCTTGATCACGCTCGTACTATTGGCCATGGGCTGATCTTTTGCTGTAGGTAAGAACTAATCTGATCTAAAGTAGCATCTATAAAAGAGTCAGGTGGGTATCACTGAGACACAAAAAAGCCCACTAGTTTTATTTTTTTTCCCCATAGTGTCCTTCTAGGTTGTCAGTTGTCTGTAGTTTTCTTATGATTTATTTTCTTCCCAATGATCCTGGCAAAGTGGTGTTCCTGGGGCAAATGGCTTGCTCAGACACCTGTTCTGGAGAATCATAGAATCATAGAATCATAGAATATCCTGAGTTGGAAGGGACCCTTAAGGATCATCAAGTCCAACTCTTGACACCGCACAGGTCTACCCAGAGAATCCCTTAAATCTGACTAAAGAGGCCTTGAGATGATTTAAGATATTGACTTCTCCTTACATACAATCTGAAAGCCTATATAATGAAAACAATAGAAAAGCCTTTCACGATTAAAAGAAGTTTTTAACCCTGTTTCTTTTCTGCATGAGCCCTTCCTCTCTCTAAGCACATGTCAAACACCTGCAGAGATATTGTTGCAAAAATATGTGTGGAGAAGAGAAATACTGGAAGAATTATGCAACCTTTCACTTCCATATTGCATTTCACTAACTTATCAACTCAAGTGCCTTAGGTAATTCTTTGATAGCTCTACTGGGGAAAATAAAAATAAAAATTAAAAAAAAAATGAAGTGTAGGCAGGGAAGTTTCCCAAATAAATTTGTTAGAGAAGACATATTAGATTTTGGGACAAGGGTAAAGAAAATGAAAAGCCTGATCTTTTTCAGCACAGCTATAAGTCTGTTCAAAATTTCAGATAAATTGTAACTTTTCTGTCATGAAAGAACTTATTGTATGGAATGTAATATACCAAGTTTCAGCTTAATCTGTTTTTTTTTTTTTTTTTTGTTTTGTTTTGTTTTGTTTTGTTTTGTTTTGTTTTGTTTTTAGTCTATTTTGCTGCTGAAGAATGTTTTGCAGTTAGTGGCTGGAGTAATATGATAAATTAAGATCACCACTTGTCTCTTACGTTGTTGTCTCTCTTGCAGAACTTCTCAATTTTTCCCACTGTTCACAGATCTCAAATGTATTACAGAAGAACAAATGCATAGGTACACAAGAGTGATAGAAAATGGGAATGACCTGTACAGTTTCAATTATGACCGATAGCATTCTATTGCCTTTTTACTTGTTTTAAAGTCCCCTTGACATAGATTGATTAAAGGCAAGGACCCATATGAACTTATGAAAAATGTATGGATTTTTGAAAGAGCTTTAACCTGTACCATTTGAAAACTAATCATTTCTTTGCTGTCACTATTTTATTTCCCTTCTCTCCATCTCAAAATCTCTCTTACATTGGGAATATATGTTTAATAATCAAAAGCTGATGCTGTGGATTAAAGAATAAAAATGTCACTGGATAAAATAAAACAACAACAGAAAAGAAATTAGATTTGTATGATTTTAACTATTCTTAATCTGCTTCTGGGCAACAAAAGTGATTTGTGTCAGCCATTATTGCATTAAACTTTAATTTTCTTCCACAAGAACAGGATTATATAAAGGAGTATTGGATTGCACTCAGCATGGATTAGCTGAGCAGTGTCTTTGCTGCCAAGGACCAAATGGATTTCCTTCCTTTTGTGATTTATATTTTTATTGCTGTTTTTCCCTCTCCTTCTAATTCCCATTACCCGTCTGTTTGCCAGAACTGAGATACCCTCAAGAGCAGCAGAAAGGCAGGCAGAATTTATTGCATACATTTTGCATATTGCATACATTTATGTTCCAAGGATCCTCACCGGCCAACATCAAAGCAATAAGCCAGCCCTTAACCATGGAAGCTGCTTGCTAGTTTAAAACTAAAAGATCAAATCTTTATTTATGGTAAAAGGAGCATAGACTTTTATTCTTGAATTACTCTCTCTCCTCTCTCTCTCTCTCTCTCTCTGTATATATATATATATATATGTATATATATATGCATAATCAGTTTAACTTTTCCCTAAAAAGTGGATAAACATTTTCAGAGTTCTGCCTAATGGTAAATCAGTGAATGCTTGCTGGAAATATAAAATTGATGAATGGTCAAAACAGAGATGCTGGCAATGTGAATGGAAGATACAAATATTCACTCAGTACAAAGACAGGGAATGTTTAAAATTTGCAGGGATAAAGGCAGAAAATTAAAAATAAATAAACCCTCTACTTACACCCTGTGTGCCATAAATTTTGGTTTGTATTTTGTAGTCCATTTTAGAAATAATTAATGAATGTTCTGGTTTTAGCATTTTAACCAGTAAGGAAGTACTTGGTGTTAGATGAGACAGAAGTATTTAAGGAAAAATATTGAAGCTATTAAATTACAGGGGGTGGTTTGTTTTTGTAGACAGTGAAATACAGAAGCCTGAGTATCTATCTTGAGTGTCTACATGATTGTCTTGGGTAGATTCAGCTACACCAAAGTATTTTCCTATATATAGGAAATCTCTCTATATAAAAAGTTAATGTTAGTAGAATAAATGAAATATCTGATTCTTCACCACAAGTTTGAAGTAGGAGCAGAAGGGAGTCCTGGTATTATTACATCACTGAAGTTGTTCTTATTAATAATAAATTCCAGAAGACATTTTCCATAGATCAGTCATAAAAATATTTTGTGGGTGATAAACACTTGAGAAGCTTGAAACTGAGATGTGGGACTGATGAAACCTGAGCTACCCTTGATCCTATGCTTAAATACTTCTCTTGATGTTGCATATCTGTTTTGCAGTCCAGAACTCAATCCACAGTCAAATGTTTCCCAACCAGTTTTATGTTGCAAAGTAAATCTGACCTTTCTATATATTAATATACAAAAGAAACACATTGAACATTTCCTTTGATTCCTCACTTGATGATGATGCCGAATGAACCTGAGCAAAGGATGTTTCCTCATCATTTCATTATTATTTTTTTTATTATTATTATTTGGTAAAAGTTAGATTTCTACAGTACTTTTCAGTTGATTTTTGACTAGAACCTTTAAGTCATCACGAATTTTCCAAACAGGCATTTAGTGTCTTCAGACTACTGACAGAGACACCAGTTTGTCAAACAGTAAATCAGTGAGGATATTTCCTGCTTCTTTTATCATATCAGAAAAGTATCCAGAGAGACTCCCTATGGTGACTTTAAGACATAGTGTTTGCCTGCCTTTTGTGATAAAATAAATATTGTTCTATATTTGTTGGACATTGTTGAAGTCTTCCTCTTACTGAAAAAAAACAGCAACCTCCCACCCCAGGCCCTGTCAACACTCCCCCTCCCCTCCATGACCCTAGCATAGTTTGAACTCCATAGAAGGAGAACCTTGTTTTATCCCATTTGCCAAAGTCTAAAACAGTGTCTCTTTGTGAAATGGAGCATAACGAATATCTAGCTCTTATGCTGCATACATCTCAGACAGAAAAATTGTGCTCTTAAAATTCATAAAAAGGCCAGAAAATAGATGTTGTAATTACACTTCTTCTTACCTGATTAAATTAAATTCATTTAAATGGTGTCTAAAGGGATACCCTAGAATATTAATGTCCTGCTATTATGAACAATTACTTCATGTAATGTCTTTTATATGCTCATCATATTACTTCTGGAATGCAGTTATATTTTTATTATGACTTTTTTTTTTCTTTTTTTTTTCGCCTTCACTGCTTTCCCTGGGATGTATTTTTCTTGAAGCCACCACAGTGTGGGAATTTCTTTGCAGTCTTTGCAAATTTCCTGGATGCAGTCTTTATATTATTCATCAGCAAGAATGTAGATGTGATAGAACCAGTAGAAAATGACCATTTGGAAGGGATGTTTATGATTTTCTTTGCTAATTTGTTCTGAGGTTAGTATTGTTCTGTCTGAAAGGCACCTCAGTGCACAGGGTCAAAATCATCAAGGTGGGCTTGTTCTGTAGATGCAGAATCCAAGTTGCTTGCTCAAAAAGCTCAGGTTAGGTGTTAATAGAACTTCATTTGGCTTTCTCCAAGGACCTGGGCAGTATGTCAACTCTACACGAAAATGTCATTCGTTGTGCAAGCCACAAAGAATAATCTCCATATGTACGTATATGAAATAACGTATTTTTTACTTGGATTTTTCATTGAAAACCTCTGGTGGTAGATGTATTGTCCACTGGTATCTACAGGAACTCAGGTCTGTGAATCTTAAGTGATCAGTTTTGAAAAATTCTCTTGAGTACTTAGTCTTGCAGTTTTACCTATTTTTTTCAGCTTTTTGTAACATTGAATTCTCCAAAAAAAAAAAAAAAGAAAAAGAAAAAAGTTTTTATTGAGGTTACCAACTTAATTGTGCAGATAAAAAAAAAAAAAAAGGCTGAGCAGAACTTTTGATTCTACTGTGAAATAGCTTGCTGTCCCCACAATATTTCAGTAGTAGTTTATCTGGGAAGTGGTAATGCAAACTGAAGATTTTAACTGAGTTAATAAAATATTTTGAATTCAAGGAATATTAATTCACATTTGAGGAAGATTAATTAACTTTGCTTCAATCTGATTTAAATATGGGGGAAAGCCTCTGGTTGCTTCATCCCAATTTGTTTATTGACTCAAATCAACCATATCTATGACAGTGTAAATCACTTATAGTATACCTAGCTATACAAAAACCTATGACCAGCATGTTTTTTTTTTTTTTTAATTATTATTCAAATTTTGCACTTTTCAAATCTGACTCCTGAAGATTTAACCTATGACTATGCTGCTGTTTCCGACAGTGGCTGCAGTCACAGCAAGTCACTGTTGTAAATGTTTTTATATTGGTTGGAATTTCATTGCCATAGGTCTTCAAACTCACTAAACTTAATTTTGGGACACTTTTTCATACCTGGAGATGAACTCAGATTAACCTGTCTTCAGCAGTGGGAAAATTATTTTCAGTGGCAGTTTAAGAAAATCTTAGTGTACTTTACATCAGAGGAGTAAATCTTACAAAATATTTCATATTTTACATGCAGCTTTCAGGCAAACTTGTTGAACTCCTAGATATATTTCAATATGTATCTTAAAACTTTATCTAGCTTACCAGATTTTTTGAATCTGTCCCCCCTCACGTGGTGTTTTTGGAAGAGGTTAATTATTTATAACATAGCTCTTTTTGAATACATAGCAGCTTCACCACTACAGGAACATATATATTGTTTTCATTATTGTATTGTATACAGTACAGAATGATCTGTAGCAAAATGAGGAGCCACGTGCATAGGTGTGTACATGCATAATCATCTTCTACAAGAATATGCTATCATTGTGATACATTGTGGTGGCTAGTACTTTATTTTTTCATAGGCTGAAGTAACTCTAAGTTGATTATTATTATGACTATTTTCTTCTAATCCATTTTATTAAATTCAGAAAAGGATATGGAAAAGAGTCGCATGAGAGATTCATTGGAACAGAAAATATTAATTCACAGTAATTAAAAAATAAAGTTCTAAGATTTCTATATTTTAATTCATCGGAATGATAACTAAGATATAATTTAATCTTAGTTTCTAATTACTTATGCGGGGAAAGTTATACGGTAATGTACCCCTACAATTTCTATCACAGAGGCCAAAATATGTCTAATGATCCAAAGCAAAAATTAAACAGAACCATACTGGCACT
This sequence comes from Heteronetta atricapilla, assembly GCA_011075105.1. Classification (NCBI taxonomy): domain Eukaryota; kingdom Metazoa; phylum Chordata; class Aves; order Anseriformes; family Anatidae; genus Heteronetta; species Heteronetta atricapilla. Next base: position 42,969,688 of record CM021763.1, on the reverse strand, counting down.
GAGGTGTGAATTTTCAATAAGCGTAGTGATCTTTGAAATAAAAATATAAATAAATAAATAAACAGCTTTCCTGTAACAGATTCCTTCTGGTCTGAAATTAAGACAAGATATGTTTCTGAAACATATATTACAATTCATTCAGAAATTATTTGGTTTGGTGCAAACATTAATGAACATAACTGCATTGTCAAAATGGTATCACCTGGCTTGAAAGTCTATGAATCTGTTAATTAAACTTACTTTAGTTAATTCAACTATTTAATATTTTGAATTTTCTAATAGATTCTTTTGTTATCTTGAGTTCTTTTGCCTTGCTGTGTCTGATTACATCCAGAAATCTGACTTGATCAACTGGAGTTGTCACCAAATTCATTGGTGTTCAGCTGAAACAAGAATGCTATTAAAAACTGAAAAAAAAAAAAAAAAAAGCCTTTTCTATTATGTAATTTCTGTAATTTATTAATTATTTATGCCTCTAAGGAAGACCTGCAGCCTGGTGTAAATATTTCAGTTGTTAAATCTAACACCAAATGTTGACCTGTGCATGTCAGCAAAGTGAGTAGGGGAGTAGAAATCCTCTCTTTTTTAGATCATGTTTCAGGTCTCTAAGTTCTTCTATGTACAGGTTTTGAAGGATTTGCTTATTTAAATAGGCTGTAAAACTTTACTTGGACAAGAACTCTATTTTTTTTGCCATAGAAATGTATAATATATAATGACTTCTGACCAGGAAAACAGCCTACGGAATTTGTAGGTTCTACAGGATTGCATTTTGAGGTATTCAAAATTATGGAAGTGTATATAAATCAAAGCTTGCAATTATTTAAATCAGTACTCTATCTGACCTGAGTACCATTCTTATAACATATAAAAAATACCATCAGGATTTTACTGCCCACTCATTTTAATGAGTATGAAAATATTAGATATCATTGTGACAGCAGCCAAGTAATTGCCTACCACAAATCAAGATTTAATGTTCATTTGGTTTCTTAACTTTTCCAGTTTCCAATTTTCCTCTTTATGAAATAGTAATTGAGTTTTTTGTTGTTGTTGTTTTATATGTGTACATATATATTTCTGTGATTTTTATGGGATAGTAGTGTACAAGTTAGCAAGAATGAAAGATTTCTCTTTCTCCTTTAAAATGGGATGAAAATGCATTAAAAGATCTGATAACATTTCAACTGCTGGGAAAAGAAATTCATTTCCTAAATCTAAAATATTTTGAAGTTAATGTTGAAGTTTAGTATTTTTAAATGTGTTGTAAGTCCAGTTCCTGAAAGAATCTGAGAACAAAAAGCTAAAATAAGTAATAGTTTAGTATCTAATTATCAGTTAACATCATTGTTTTGGTAGGCATGGGATAGGGAAAATCTCCAGATAGACTTCTTTTTCTTCTTTATTTATGTCTAAGTTTAAAAACCGAGTCAGGCCTAAATACATATGCCATATGTAGCATGGCTAGTTAAAGTGTTGCCATTTTTCCCCCTAAATTTGAAGATACTTCATCTTGGGTTTTAGTTGTTATCTCTTGTTTATCAGCTCTTGAAAGAGTATAAAACCACTGAATCTTCAGCCTAGTTTAACCCAGTACCCGCCCATGAAAGAGTCAGTTATTTACATTGAGAATGAAGAATAAGGTATATGAAGTATTAGAATTCTGCCATATGACATAACATATGGGCAGTTTACACTATGTTACATTCATGTCAAGGGGAGGACCCTGATGGACAAACATATTGCATTCTCCCATCTTAAACCTTTAGTAAAAGTACTTAACACATTCATAACACTGCAAAAGAATTAACTAATCCTCATCAAATCAGCAGATTTGTAATTATTAATAAGAATAAATACTGCCTAAAATTAGGGACAGTGAGGCACAGAGTGATCCTGGAGTTATGCTAGTCTTGGTAATTATGAAAGTGGAGCTCCTGCTATCTTCTCTGTTTGAAGAGTAAAGCAGGTGTCGTTACTCTTCAATTTACTACACATGCAGCAGGATTTGAAATGTGTACATATCTGCCTGTGAATTATGCACAAAATGATCTTTGTACATTTGCAGTGACAAAGAAGTAGAACTGTCAGCAGTTGCTTTAATACATAGAAACACAGAGAAAAATATATATTTTGTATTATGATATATAACAGCTACAAATTTGATGGTAGGAATGAATGTATTACAGCTAGGTAAATAACTGTGAGTTTCTGTAAGTTGTTGGGGGACAGTTTTTGCTCTTATTTCTTCAGGTTGATACTTGAGGTAGCATTTACACTGGTGAAAATCACATTTGGTATAACAGTTCTTGTTCTATGTTTGAGGAATAAAATGAAGGAGCATGTCAGGAAAAATAATTGGCAATAGAAGCATATAGAAGCAATCAATTTCTTTCTCCTCTTGTCATTCTCCATTCCACATCTTTGATGTTCTGAGTGTACACATGCCTCAACCCAGTTCCCTAATTTTTGAAGTTAATTTTAAGTAATCTTTGAATAGCACCTGCTCACAGAGATATAATCTCTTCACAATGGCAAAGCTACTATGGTAAAAGTATGACTGCAAATTATACTAATAGTCATGGGTAGATAAATAAACCCCAGTCTCCTGGAATGAATTCCCATCTAATTCTTGGCTGTTGTGTTTACCCTTTTACCCTGATCATTGAACATATCAAACTGAGAATATCTTTTAAAAATTGGATATACTGGGCTTTTGGTTTGTTTTTATTTTATTTTGTTACAAAGCAAGCAAGGTGACTTCTGAGAATTATCAAAATCCTGAGAATAACTCAGCTGCAAGGAAAGATTTAAGAAAGCTTCTTTTAGACTATTTCTATATAATATATGTAAAATTTCATTCCTTTTCATTTCCATGTTGGTTAAAACATGTTTCCACTTGTGACATGCACACTTGTAATTAATCTTCTAAAGTAACGAATGCAGAACTTGCATTCATGGCTGAGATTTTAGGCCCTAGACCAACAAAGATATTTTTATAAGCTTAACATTAAGAACATCTGCAGTAGTAGTAGTGTCAGTTGAACCTCCTATACTTTATTTTAAGCATATGTAGTCTCCGGATAGTCAAAGATTGTAAATTATTCTGGGTAAGAACATAATTTGTCTACTGTTTTTAGCACAAATAAATTACCTGTAGCACTTTAGGTACTACAGTACCCATAGGCTAGAAGATGTCTGTAGGCACATATGGTTAATTATAGTCATGTAAGCCATTTATCTTGCCCAAAAGCCATGAAAGAAGGATATGTACCATGTTACCAGGTGTAGTTTGTACTATCAGATGCTATAATATTGGTAATGTCATACAAAGAAAGCAGTTGGAGTTTACATTTAAAACAGGATATTTATCTGTGTTGTTAGGTTTTATGAAGACTACTAGTATTAGAAAACTATCCTGGTTTTATTTCATTTAAATGTGGCAATTCTTTGGTAAAACTGAGTTTGGAGTTTATTATGGTATATTTAAATTGGAGATCCTCATGTTGACATAAATTCATTTCAGTGTTAGTACTGAGTGTTACTGTACATATGTTATAACATATGGTAGAATTTCATCCCTCATCTTTCTCATGTTTTGTCCTTAGAGTCACTCAAAGGCTGTCCCATGAGATGACTCTTTGTTAAATTAGGTCAGCAACTGGAGGAGGTTGTGTGTCAACTCCACTGTTGAATGACATGGCAGTTAACACTTCAAAATGTTTTCCTCAAAGTTTTCTGGGAAGAAAGAGGAAATCAGACAAGATCTTAGACTGATGGAAGAAGGTCTCTGAGGTAATTCTCTTCTGATATTTATAAGATTTTTAAATTTATTTTCTGTAACTATGTAAATACGTGTTTGTTTGTTTGTTTTTTTTCCTTTTTTCCTTTTTTTTTTTTCTTTTGACTTTTTGTTGCCTTTGTGAGTGTGTCTGTGTGTGGGCTTATTTGTTTTTGTTTTGTTTCCAGACATCTTTTTCTCTTTTAATATCTCAGTGCAGAGTTTCTGACCATACTATCTTGAATACTGGAGTGAAAATTTTAGTTGGTCCTATTCAAGAAAGAAAGAAGACTTATACAGAAGTGGGTAGGTAGAAAGGCTTCTAGAATAAAGAGAGGACATCTTATAGAGGAAACCAGTTGTACCTGTGTAGCCTAAGAGGGTCATGACGGATATCCATAAATACATTTTGAGGGTAAATGCTTATGAGGGAACTCCCACCAAGCTAAATGACTAAATCTACTCTATTTGAGTTTGAAGCTATTACTCCTTGTCCTATCACTACACTCCCTGATAAAGAGTCTCTCCACTGCTTTCCTATAGGTCCCCTTTAGTTACTGGAAAGCAGCTTTCTCTTCTCCTGGCTGAACAACGCCAGCTCTCTCAGCCTGTCTTCATAACACAGGTGCTCCAGCCCTTTGTGGCCATCATCTGGACTCGTTCCAATATTTCCATGTCCTTCTTCTGCTGGGGTCCCCAGAGCTGAAAACAGTGCTCCAGGTGGGGTCTGACAAGAGCAGAGCAGAGAGGGAGAATCACCCCCTTGCCCTGCTGGCCATGCTTCTTTTGATGTAGCTCATGGTATGGTTGGGTTTCTGGGTTGCAAGCGCAAATTACGGGCTCATATCAAGCTTCTTGTCAACCAGATCAATATAGGCATCCATAAAAAAAATGGAACAGGAAAAAAACAAAAACAAAAACAAAAACAACTTTGCCCAAATCTTCAAAGAGGATTTCAGTCTGGTGACCTAACATGCAAATCTGAAAGTAGTATTTCCAGTAAATCAATATTCACCTGAAAAGTCTGGGCTGACTTTGTTTATGTTTTTCTCCTTCCTGCTGAATTGTTCAAGTTTGGAAAACAAATACTATGTACTCTACAGACACAGTGTTTGTGAAAAGTGTTTTTATAATTAATAATGTTAATTGAATGAGTGAAGTGGATACCAAATAAATGTTTTCTATATGTTATTTTTGATACTCCTACTGCCCCTTGAATTTGAACCTTCCTTCTCTTTATCTTTTTAAACTGACTGTGGGCCTGACCTCATCTGAAGTATCAACTCATCATCAACTCAATGGAAACTCATTGCAAAGGGGAAGGCAAAGGGGAGAGTGGAAAGTAGAATTTGTGCATTTTAACTGTTGTTTGAATTGATATAATAAACCCAAGTAATTGAAGTGGAGTACAGTATGCTTTCTGAAACAAACTCTGAATACAGAATACCGCTTACATTCTTGTAATTCATTTCTTCCTTTCCACCTCTTCATCTTACCATGTTCTTTAGTGACAGTTGCATTTCTTTCAAGCACGCTTTCTTATCCACATTATATGTTATTCTAGGTCTTTTATTTAGGATTTTTCACACATCCTTCACATCTCCTTTACAGTCTCTGGTCAATAACTGGTAAGACCTGTATACTTCTATGCACTTCATGGCTATTCCCTTATCACATGCATTTTCTGTTGCCTGAAGGTAGATCTGTTCAATTTTTTGTTATTGAAATGTCCCCCCCCCCCTTTTTTTTTTCTTTTCCCCAAGCAGATGGAGGTGTGTAAATGTGTCTAAAGACTGAGCATATATAT
>CM021763.1:42916126-42948347 GCA_011075105.1 Heteronetta atricapilla | reverse complement strand
TCCCTTTCCCTTTCCCTTTCCCTTTCCCTTTCCCTTTCCCTTTCCCTGGCCTGTAAAAAAAATACCATATTTGGGAAAGTTTTTTAAAAATGCCCACAAACTTATGCAAATTCATGATGGTGATAAATCATATCTATGTATATGTTTTTGTTTGTTTTTTGTTTGTTTGTTTTTTCCTGTCATCAGGCAAAGATAACTTGATGATTCACATATTATAGAGCATAACTTCTCCATGTAAAACAGAATGCCTTACATCACAGGGTTAGAAAAGTTTGAGCAAGATCTTTGTCTCATCTTTTAAAAAGACTGATTGCAGTTTCTCTACTTTTTCTTAGCCCATTACAAAATGTTGGCCTTATTCTATCTGTGTCTCCATTTACTTATAATTAAGTTAATAATATCTGCTTGCTAAATTTCTTAATATTTGTAATTTCTTAATGTTTGTAAAGTACTCTGAGATTTTTATTAGAGACCATGTTGCAGAAGAAGTGAGATTAAGATATTTATTATTGGCCTATATGTAATGCTAAAGAACTCTGAGACAGTTGAGAAAATCAGAAACTGGTTTTGCATAATCTATAGTTATAAACACATTTCTAGCTTTTATTTTTGCTTGATGAGTGCTCAAAACATGTTAAAACTACCTTGAAGTATCAACTCTGGAGAATTTTTCAGAGCTGAGAGACTGAAATGAGCAACACTGCTGATTCCCAGCATTTTTAATTTAACTCCGTCTTGCTTAAGAAATGTTCTGTGGCTTTTCTCAAATGTGCTCTTCTCTTTCTTCACATTAAAGTCATATAAACAATTCTTATATTACTCTCATACATACAAACTGTGATATAAACTCTTATGTGTCCATTTATCATGGAACTAGAATTCAAAATATAATCTGATCTAACAGTATGGTAATTGTATGAGGATGAAGGTTAGGAGTAACATATCTGAAACAACTGAAACTGTAGTTATTTGAATTTCTATTGAGTTATAGAAAAATATAGAGAAAAAAAAATATGGATACAATTGTGAGTATTAAAAAATAATAATAAAAAATCACAGAATCACAGAATCACAGAATTTCTAGGTTGGAAGAGACCTCAAGATCATCGAGTCCAACCTCTAACCTAACACTAACAGTCCCCACTAAACCATATCCCTAAGCTCTACATCTAAACGTCTTTTAAAGACCTCCAGGGATGGTGACTCCACCACCTCCCTGGGCAGCCTGTTCCAGTGCCTAACAACCGTTTCGGTAAAGAAGTTCTTCCTAACATCTAACCTAAAAATCCCCTGGCGCAACTTAAGCCCATTCCCCCTCGTCCTGTCATCAGGCACGTGGGAGAACAGACCAACCCCCACCTCACTACAGCCTCCTTTGAGGTATCTGTAGAGAGCGATAAGGTCACCCCTGAGCCTCCTCTTCTCCAGGCTGAACAAACCCAGCTCCTTTAGCCGCTCCTCGTAGGACTTGTTCTCCAGGCCCCTCACCAGCTTCGTCGCCCTTCTCTGGACCCGCTCAAGCACCTCCATGTCCTTCTTGTAGCGAGGGGCCCAAAACTGAACACAATAGTCGAGGTGCGGCCTCACCAGAGCCGAGTACAGGGGGACGATCACCTCCCTAGCCCTGCTGGTCACACTGTTTCTGATACAAGCCAGGATGCCGTTGGCCTTTTTGGCCACCTGGGCACACTGCTGGCTCATATTCAGCCGACTGTCCACCATCACTCCCAGGTCCTACTCTGACATAATGATAATCCACGCATTTTTAATCTGTAATGATATTACTATGGGACAGTAAACTTAGATATCGTTTAATAATGGAAGTTAAATATTTTATTTTATTCAGAAACCAAAATAATTATTAAAGAATCAATACATGAAAATAAGACATTAGGTATTTCTTAAGTGAAAGTAGAGTGGGGGCACTGGTTTGGTCTAAAAACAAAATGTCATACAGCCCTAGCTGAAGAAATCCTGCTGAGGATTTGGCTGGCCTAATTGCAAGGTTGGACATGATGTCTTTACATCTGCTCTTTCCAGCCCTTGAGCTCCACATGTCAGCTTTCTGAGCTCTAGTTGAATGCCTCATGTCCTCAACTGCTTAAGAACACAGTTCTCCCTTAACATGGAACTGTAAAAGTAGTGTTCATCTACTTATATTGAATTATCTCTGATAAAGCTATTGGATATACATTATTTATTTGCATGTAGGGATGCAATATGCCTTCCATTATCTTGCCTTCAAAAAGTTTTAATTGTCTATGTTTGATTATATTTAGGCACAGAATTTCACTTTCATAAAAGGAGGATACTAGGTAAGGAATTTTTAATATTCCTAGCTTAAGACACAAGCTGTGTTCAGAGTGCAACAGGAATAGAACATTAGTGGTTTAGTGACTTTTCTGAGACCTTTTTTTCTATGGCAATAATGTTGTTTCAGCTGTTCAGAATAAATATATAACATAATGGTACTTCATAACTAAACAATAATATATATATATATATAATAAGTATACGTAAATGCATAAAAGATTACATAAATATAGATCAAACCATAAAAATATAAACATTTTTAAACATGTTAATAAGTTATAGAATGAGGGAAATTGTTTCACAAAAGGACAACTCTTAAAAATGGTCTAAGGGAAATAACAGAAAACCATCTTAATGCAGAGATTGTTTTACATGTGACTACAGAAAGATCCTAAATGCACAAATGTTTTATGGAAATAGCTGATTGGAAATAGTGACAATATTAACATAGAGTTTTCCTTGTAACAAATTACAGAAGTTTGCCACATTTAACTTGGAATGGACATTTTTTCCTTTCTCGTATTAAGGTGCAACCTGACTTACACCTGTACCATACTGGTTTTTGACATACTGTATTTTCAGCTGAGTGTGTCAGTATACTAAGATGATCATCAATCTAAGAAAAATGATGTTTAGTAACCTCTGTAGGCTGACATGAGTTTTTCACAGAAGTGTACAGTAGTAAGCTGGAAAGGTGCAGTTTCCCATAAGAGTTAGATTACTCATAATAAAGTATTGGCCAAGTCCCTTTTTCTGATGCCAGAAAGAACTCTGTGGTTTTGCCTTTCCAGAAATTACCAGCTTTAGACTGAAGCAGAAATATGTAGTTCCGGGTGAAGTGTGAATTGAGGGAAGGATTTAACTAGCCAGCATGTTTCATGTTCTGGAGTCTTCCCTCCTGGCAGAGATCTATCATTCTTTCTGCAAGGTTGTTTCTGTGTCTTGGATTCTCTCTCTTTCTCTCTCTCTTTACCTTAACTGCTATAAACTGTATCCCTAAAGTTACAGCAAAAGGGCAAAAGGTCACTTGATCTTGATTTTCATTGTGAATACAGACCATGAATGAAAGGCTGCAGGATCCTTCTGACTCAGGGTTTATCTTAGGTTGATCCCGATCTTATGCTGTATTGTTTTGTATGAAACAGATCTTTTGTTTGACAAATGTGTTTTTAGTAAAGATTTCAAACTGAACAACCATGTTTCAGGTGTAGTTATCTGCAAACTTCATATTCTGTAGACCTTTTGTATGTTTTTGGAAAGGCAAGTAAAGCACTCCTCTGATGTCTGACCATGTCCAAACAACCCTAAATTGTATCTAACGGGTGACAAATAATCCAGAAGTCTCTTGGTGAAGGAAAGAGAAGGAAAAGTCATTTCTCATGTAATCCAGGAAAAAAAAAAAAAAAAAAAAAAAAAAAAGGAGAAGAAAAAAAATGTTGCATTCTTTTAAAGGACAGTAGTGCTTCTCACCTCTCACCATTACTAGTCTTGTTTTGACCCTTCCAGCCTCACTGAGAGCTTTCTATGCCATGGCACAGCCCCATATTAAACTATGTGTACTCAACCCAGGATTAAAACAATGTCCAGTCAGAATCTTCACCATTTTCCCCCATCTTCCCTAAATACATTAAAATCATTTCCTGTTTGTCATAAGCACCTGTAATTAGCACTGGAAACACATTCCTAGATGGCAGTTGTTACTTGGTTGATTGTTACAGCTGCATATAGAATAGTTGAATAGTTGGGTACTGTAAGAAAGAGTTTTTTTTTTTTTTTTTTTTTTTTTTCTTCTTCTCTATAAATTAAAAGATCATCTTAGGAAGTTCAGGCCTGTGATCACTAAAGGACCTTCTTGTCTAATGTTTATAATAGTGCATTAGCAGTGAAGTGCATTAATAGTGAAGTAATGTGAAAAGACTGCTTTCTCAATGGAGAGAAACCTAGCTGGTGCTGAGCAGATGGAAACATTTAAGAAAGAGGTATTTTGTATAAGTTTTAAATAGTTCCATTTTCCAAATGAGGTACAATTTACAATTACAACCACAAAATTGCATATAACAGAGAAAGGTTTGTATTTGTACCACAGAACTTTGTAGATATAATTTTCCAAATTGTTTCCTAATACACTAGTATTTAGGAGCTAAAAGCTTATGTGATTTTGGTGTAACTTAAGTCATTTAGGTGCCAGGGAATTTCATTTGCCATCTATGTTTCAGATGTGTCAATGAAGTGTAATGTGATACATACAGGGAAAAGGTGGAGCTAAGAGCATGAAATAAAAAGCAATTCAAATTTCACTAAATGGGTTGCTAGTTGTCTCAGATGAACCACGTAAGCCCTTCTCATTGTAAAAGGAATCTGTGCAAATAAGTATCATATCTTTGTAAACAGTAATAAAAAATGATATACATAAACATTTTCCCTGCCCTAACTCTCCACCCTTTAATCCTGTGTCTCCAGAGGTTTCTTCTAACCTTCATTCACATGTAAATGTCCATAAGATTCCTCAGAAGAAACACTGGTAATGTAGGTTATATGTAAATTAGTTAAGCTTGCATCTCCACACAAGGTCTTTGCATGGTAAAAGCACCTCCTCTGGTAGTGACTTGGACAGTTAGTCAGTACATTTCTACGTACTTGCCAAACAAGCATTCACAGATAAATTTATCTAACAAGGGATCCTCAAATAGAGGAATCACAGAACTTGATCTCCTATCAGGATACTATTTCCCACAACCTACAAAGATCTCAAAGTTATTTGTTTATGTTAATTAATAAACTCATAGCCTCTCTGAAAAATAGATATAGTTAAAAAAATTTTTTCAAGACAGGAGCAAAGAGTACAAACCGTACCGTACAGACAATTCTTGATTCCTTCCCTAAAGAAAGTCAGTGAGGATGCAGGTTCCAGTGAAAACTCAGCATGTCTCGTAGGCAAATTTTTCTTCAGAGATTTAGAATCTGTGTTGACTAAAACAACAGTTGTATTTATCAAATTGTTTCTTTCTCATGCCCTGAGTAGCAGCAGTTTTGTCTGCACAATAAGGAGATTGTTGTTGTTGTTGTTGTTTGTTTGTTTGTTTGTTTTAGTTCAGAGATTAAATTAATTCACAAATGTTAACGAGGTACTCAGTTTCTGACAGAGCTGATGAGGATGGAGGCAGTCTGCAAGACAATGCAGAGTGGGCTGACAATGTGCCTATGGAGAGTACCAGCAGGTACCTTGAACCATACATAATCTCTAATTAGCACCAATGTCTAGAGGTGGTGTACAGTGCCAATGCATGTACTATATCAGCCTTAAATCTCCAGGTTTATGGATTACCAATAGCTGTGTTCCTTGAGCACAATCCTTGAAGATGGTTGCTGAGGAAGTCAGTGTGGCCTTTCCTTGAATTTCAGTGAGGAGAAAAAGAGTGGACTTCAGCTGTTCACTGATTTGATATTTAATAAAAATACTGTGAGTTAGAAGATTTATTATTATTATTTTTGTAAAATCTTATTGGGTTGGATTTTGATTTTGATTTGAGGACAACACATTTGAAACAAAAATCATATGTCCACCATTTTTATTTTTCTGACAAAAAAAGAAAAAAAAGAGTAATTCTGGTGTGAGATTCAAGGAATTGCTGTATTTTTGCAACACCATCAACAACAATAAACAATAACCACCACAACCCTAGAGCCCCCAAGTCATTAAGCTATTGGTATGCTATAATTCTAAGTGTTTGTACAAAGTACTTTGCCTGTGATTGAAGCAAAATTCCAGAATTCCCTCTGTTGCTTCCAGATGACTGTCTCTTATCAGTCTGTAAAGAAGATCCTGGGACAGAATTAGTAGACAAGGGAAAATATCAAATGCTACTCTCCATGGTTTCATTGCATGCAATTTTGGCTTTGCTGCCTTAATTGTGGCATTGGTCCATACCTGGGAATTGTGTCCCAAAATGAACAGATGTATTATAGACCTCTTGCTTTTAACTGTCATGTGGTATCATTTCTGTGAAGATACCGCTCTTGGTAATGATAATTTTAATCTGATGATTGATTTAAAGGCCTCTGTTGAACAGTTTTGTGTATAAGAAAGAGTGTGCAGTTCTAACACTCACCTAAATTTATTCCAAGTTGTTAATAGAATACATTAAAGGCAGAAAATATCTAAAGAAAAACTGTTTGGCATCTGCAGAAGACAATGAAACTCAACATTTTGATAAGTTGTTTCCTATCTTTGAAAAGGTAATGTGTACACTGGTAAAATGAATCACTTTAGAAAGAAACCATCATTGTATCCCATTTTCTGATCAGAAAAATATAGAAAATCTGGAAAGGCCTGAAAAGCCTGAAAAGGAAGTCATCTGGTGACTGATAAGGATAGAAAAAAATCCCCTTCCTGTACATTCTCTGCTGAACTTGGGAGTTCTTGCAGTGAGAATGTGACATACATTTTTTTTATTATTATTATTATTTTTTTTTTTTTACATAGGTAGTGACTTGGACTAAAGTACTAGCTATTTAGAAATTGTAAAACTATTCTTATCAGATCAGAGCTACATGAAGAACTTATTTGTAATGTTTATATAGAGATTTATCTCAGAGCCACTTCTCTCATATATATTATTTCCTGGTCTAATCTAATATTTGCTTGGAATCTTTCTTGTGTTCAATACTTTTTAGAACCGTAATAAATAATCCAATTCAATTTAGAAAATAATAATGTTTTCCTCCAGATTCTAATAATCCTGTGATACAATCTGTCCCAGTTATAGTAATATGTAGTAATTTCCTTTCCTTTTCATTTTTTTTCCCAGTTCTTTTTTCTTCTCAATTATTATTATTATTATTGTTGTTATTCTGTATATAAGAAGTTCTATTGTTCAAAGTTTTGGAATGGGATAGCAGGGCCTTTCTGAATTCATGGTTTCATAGTATCTTTTTCAATGCCTTATTTAATGTACTAGATTTTAATCCTGAAAAAAATGCATAATTATTAATGAATATTAAGTGATGCCCAGCACAAACTTTTCATTCTTATATTTACATACATAAGTAATAAAGGTCCTTTAAAAGGGAGCTGAATGGTTTCTTCCACCTTTTTAGGTACTTACAGAGGAGGTGCATATTTTTTATTAGCACATGCATACCATGGTAGACACATGAAGAATATTTTTCCTTTAAAGTATTTTGCAAGACTAACATCAGTGAAAGGCACTTCTCTGTAATCTGAAGTCCTTCTAAGTGTTATACTGGCTAGATTCTGTTCCAGATACTTTTCAAACCACTAGGGTTCAAGTTTAACGAAGATGCTACAATCACTCTCTGGTTGTTTTTAAGGCTGCATTTACTTTTCACACAAGCTTAAAAGCTCTTTTTCAGCATAAGTTACCAGATTCATAAGCAGAGAGTACAAATTTCTAGAAATAGCATGGTATTTTTACAGTTCATTTTTTTATGGCCACAGGGTTTTAGAGGGAAATGATGGAAAATGGGTTTTGGTAGTTAACATGAAGATTCATGAAGTGTGCTGTACTAGCCATGTTTTCTTCTAGGGTGATCGTTAAGTTCCCAAGGCATTCAGACATGATCAGAGTGAGAACATTCTTCTTGGACTCTTGGACATGAATCTTGATGACAGGGTTTTGTCCTTGGGACTGTGTCAGTATTGGCTAGAGCTTTCTCGAGATTTTATTATGTTTCTTCAGAGAAGGTGTTAAATTACTTAACCCTTTAGGGAACGTTATTTAGATTTTATTTTATTTTATTTTATTATTTTATTTATTTTCAGGCAAGGCAAGTAGTATTCTAGCAGTGATGGCTTGTGCAAGTGGCTCTCTTTATATACATCCATTAGGGTTATTTTAGCTATAAATATTCTCTGTATGTGTTTGGCTATCCATGTATTATACAGAAAGCATACTTGTTTCTCAGTTGGGTCTGGACATTGTCTGACTTTCTCTTGTTACATATCAAGAATGCCAAGTTACATGCTCCCAATTTATCAGGTCTTCTAGAGGTTCTCTATTTGTACTTCATCCACACCATCTTTCTTTATCTGCTGTGAGCACATCTACAAAACCAGCTATGTCAGTAGCTTCACAGTGGCCTGATTTAGGGGTGTTTGGTGATGAGAAATTTTAGCTCTTTTTCTCTATTTTAAAACTGCTTCTGTGGAGTGAATTGCCATTTCTTCAGCACATATTTCCATTTCAGTACAATGTGAGTGTCAGGTAAAAAACGACAAAACTTTAAATGGGTAGCTTAAGGGAGTAATTACTGGAGTAATAATTTTAAGGCTAAATGGTTGTAATTTTAAATAGAAAATAAAAAAAAAATACTTCAGTATAAATTGTAAAACCTTATAACACTATAGGTGCATGTGTTCACTAGACAGCCTATCCTTTACATGTACAGGTGTGATCTGGTCTCCTACCATCTTTTATATCTAGTTAACATGTATGGAAAACAAATCATTTTTATATAAAAAAAAAATAATGGTTTTGCAATGGCAGTCACTGCCTCTTACAAAGATGAAGCTCATCAAAATTGCTTCCCTGGATAGTCACTCACAGCTCATTGGAAAAATCTTGCTCTCCTCAGTCAAAAAACATTTGTTTTCTAAAACAAAGGAAACTTAATAATTCTTTATGTTGTTGGGATATAATTCAGAGATCAGAAAACTGTTCAGCTGAAAAATTCTTATATGTATTTTTTTTTCTTATCCTATTTTTTTGTTCTTCTGTTGGTGGATTAAGTACTCTATGGCAAATGGATGTTATGTTAAGCATGCATGTTGTGGTTTAACCCGGCCGGCAGCTAAACACCACACAGCCGTTCGCTCACCCTCCCCCCTCCCTCTCTGGGATGGGGGAGAGAAACGGGAAATTGAAGCTTGTGGGTTGAGATAAAGACAGTTTATTTAAGAGAGAAAATAATAATAATAATAATAATAATAATAATAGTAATATGTACAAACAAGTGATGCACAATGCAATTGCTCACCACCCGCTGACCGATGCCCAGCCCAACCTCGAGCAGCCGGCCACCCACCCTGGCTAGCCACCCCTATATATTGTTCAGCATGATGTCAGATGGTATGGAATACCCCTTTGGCCAGTTTGGGTCAGCTGTCCTGGGGCTGTCCCCTCCCAGCTCTTGCTGCCCCCCCCAGCCTGCCCGCTGGCAGGACAGAGCGAGGAGCTGAAAAGTCCTTGGCTTAGTGTAAGCACTGCTCTGCAGCAATTAAAACACCAGCATGTTATCAGCACTCTTCTCATCCCAATCCAAAACATAGTACCTCACCAGCCATTAGGAGGAAAAACAACTCTGTCCCAACTGAAACCAGGACAATGCAACTGTCAATGAATCATTGGTTTATAATTACATAATTATTTGATATGCTTTACAATACCAATTCAGTAGTGAGTTGAGTGTTACAATGGCACAAGAGCGTATCCATTTAGCAATGTACCTAGGCATGCATCCAAAGAATGGTTGAATGTTATCCTCAGAAATTAAGTGTGCTTATGTCACTCATAGAACAAAGAAAACATTCAGAATGTGGTCATAATACCTGGATAGTTAGAGGAATAATGAGATTAAAGTTGTGATTTATTTTTTAAGGTATGGAAATGCATAGGAGAGAGTTTTAGGACTGCCCAACCTCTAAATCTTATTCCCAAACCTATCTTCCTGTACTATAAAAAAAGAATGACTGTAAAGAAAGAATGACAAAAGGTAGCATATTGTGTGCTTATTATTCATAGAACTGTAGAAAGGTTGGCCTTAAAGATCATTTAAGTCCAACCCCCCTTCTATAGGTAGAGATGCCACCCACTAGATCAGGCTGGCCAAGGCCCCATCCAGCCTGGCCCTGAACACCTCCAGGAATGAGGCATCCACAACTTCTCTTGGCAACCTGTACCTCACTACCCTTACAGTGAAGATTTTCCTCCAAATGTCAAGTCTAAATCCCCTTTTAATTTAAGACCATACCCCCTTGCCCTATTATTATGTACTTGAGTTCTTCATCTTTTTTATAAGACCCCTTTAAGTACTGAAAGGCTGCAAGGAGGTCTCCCTGGAGCCTTCTCTTCTCCAGGGTGAACATGCCCAGCTCTCTCAGCCTTTCTTCCTAAGAGAGGTGCTCCAGCCCTCTGGTCATCTTTGTAGCCCTCCTTGCTAGAACAAGTCTACATCTTTACTCTACATCTGTGCTGGGGGTCCCAAACCTGGATGCAGTAGTCCAGGTGGAGCCTCACAAGGGCAGAGTAGACAGGGACAATATCACATCCCTCAGCCTGCTAGCCACATCTCTTCTGATGCAGCCCAGGATGCAGTTGGTCTTCTGGGCTGCAAGCACGCTCTGCTGGCTCATGTTGAGCTTTTCATCCACCAGAACCCCCAAATTCTTCTCTGCAGGGCTGCTCTCAATGAGTTCTTCTCCCAGTCTGTACTCCAGTCTGGGATTGCCCCAGTCCAGGTGCAGCACCTTACACTTGGACTTGTTGAACCTCATATGGTTCACATGGGCCCACTTCTCCAGCCTCTCCAGGTCCCTCTGAATGGCATCTCTAATTTCTTTGGTATCAACTGCACCATGCAGCTTTCTGTCATCTGCAGATTTGCTGAGGGTGCACTCAGTCTCACTGTCTATGTCACTGATGAATATATTGAAAAACACCAGTCCCAAGACAGACCCCTGAGGGACACCAGCCTCCACATGGACATAGACCCACTGATTACTACTTTCTGGGTGCAGTCATCTACCTTATCCACCAGATGGTCCACCCTTCAAATCCATATCTTTCCAATTTAGAGATGAGGATGAGTGGTGGTTTTACTTGGGTGGGTGGCTGAGCTCCACCACAACTGCTCTCTCACTCCCCCTCCTCAAAGAGGAACGGGGAGAAAATACAATGAAAAGGGCTCAAGGGTTGAGATAAGGATGAGGAGATTGCATAGTAATTAGCGTGACAGGCAAAACAGACTCAGAATAGGGAGATAGTAAGATTTATTGCTTATTACTAACAAAATAGAGAAGTGAGAAACAAAGGAAAGAAACCAAAAGCACCTTCTCCCCATCCATCCTTTTCCACCTCCTCCCCCCGAGTGGCACAGGGGAACGGGGCTATGGTCAGTCTATAGCGCTTCTTCTCCACCACTCCTTCTCAGTCAGTCTTGTTCCCTGTGCTGTGGGGTCCCTCCCACGGGATGCAGTCCTTGCTGAACCGATCTGTCATGGGCTTCCCACAGGCAGCAGCTTTTCAAGAACTGCTCCAGATATGGCTTGATACCATGGGGTCCATCCCTCAGGAGCAAACTGCTCCAAGCTGGGTCCCCCACAGGCAGCAGCTCCTGCCAGGCCACCTGCTCCTGCATGGTCTCCTCTCCACAGGCTACAGGTCTGGCCCAGAATCTGCTCCAGCAGGGGTCTTCCACAGGCTGCAGCTTCCGTTGCTGCAGGTCCACCTGCTCCACCATGTTCTCCTCCACAGGCTTCAGTGTGGAAACTTGCTCCACCGTGTTACTCCATGGGCTGCAGGGGGACAGCTTGCTTCACCATGGTCCTCACCAGAGGCCACAGGAGACTTCTGCTCCAGCACCTGGAGCACCTCTCCCCCTCCTTCTTCACTGACCTTGGCACTTGCAAGACTGTTCTTCACTCCTCTCACTCTCTCAGCTGCTGTGTGGCAAAACATTTTTTTTTCCTTGTCTTAAATATGCTCTCACAGAGGTGCAAAACAACATCACTTATTGGCTCAGCTCTGGTCAACAGTGGGGCCCTTACCAAATGTGGGGCAGCTTCTAGATTATTCTCACAGAAGCCACCCCTGTGGCCCCCTGCTACCAAAACCTTGCTATGTAAACCCACTACAGGATGTCATGTGGGAATGTGTCAAAGGCCTTATGGAAATCCAAGTAGATAACATCAGTCAGTCTTCCTTTGTGGATTGATACTGTCACTCCATCATAGATGGCCTCCAGATTGCTCAGGCACAATTTACCCTTGGTGAAGCGATGCTGGCTGTTCCGGATCAACTCCTTGTCCTGCATGTGCCTTAACATTGCCTCCAGGAGGATTTGTCCCATGGTCTTCCCAGGTACAGAGGTGAGGCTCACTGGTCTGTCATTCCCCAGGTCTTCCTTTCTAGCCCTGTTAAAAATTGGAGTGATGTTTCCCTTTTTCTAGTCGCTGGCAACTCTACCTGACTGCCATGATTTTTCAAATATGATGAAGAGCAGCTTCGTGCCTATATCAGCCAAATCCTTCAGGACCCTGGGATGAACATTATCAGGCCTCATAGACTTGTAGTTGATATGTTGGATCAGGAGGTCCCAAAACTGTTCTTCACTTATACTGAGAGGGACTCTGCTCACCTAGCCCCTGCCTAGAGGTTCAGGGACACAATCGATATTGGAAGCCTGACAACTAGTTAGGACCGAGGCAAAGAAGCTGTTAAGAAACTCTGCCTTCTCCTCATCTGTCATTACCTCTTCCCCATCTTCCTTTTTCAGAGGCTCTACACTCTTTCTAGTCTTTCTTTCTTGATCCACATACCTGTAGAACCCTTTCTTGTTATTCTTTACATTCCTCACCAATTTATTTCTGTCAGTGCTTCGGCTTTCCTGATCTCATCCCTGCATAACTAGACAGCATTTTTGTACTCTTCCCAGGGCACATGGCCCTGTTTCCACTATCTGTGCCTAGGTTTGACCAGCGTGTCCTTGTTCAGCCATGCGGGTTTCCTACCTCCCCTGCTTGATCTATTGCATGTGGGAATAGAGAGCTCTTATGCTCCAAGAAAAATATCTGTAAACTTCAAACTCAGAATGCTTAGGGGCTTTTGGTGATGACTCTGAGAATATAGTCATAGCACCCAAAGAACATAAAAACAGGAATCACTGAGCAAACAAACTCATACTGACGGATCCAGATAGGGCAGGAAGAAACATTTGCTTGGATTTGGAACCATGTGGTTGTGTTTATGTTGCCTTATGCTTAAGAAAAAATAGAAAGGAAAAAAAGAAAAAAAAAAGAAAAAAAAAAAAAAAAGAAAAAAAGAGAAAAAAAAAAAAAAAAAAAAAAAAACATGTCCAAAGTCTGTAGCTTATATATATTTAACACCCATCTAATATTCTCTATGTTAGTTATTCATTAAAACATGCAAGCACTTCCAGAACTGAATTTCCAGAATTAAGAGAGCATTTGAAAAACTGATTTAAAAAATAGAAATGCATCTTTAACACAGGTATGAACAATTTTGTTTAAACACAATAAATTGACCAGGCTTATATGCAGTAGCACCACAGAACAGAAACAAAAGCACAGGTTGCAAAACAGCTGTCATTAATTTTTCTTCCTGTTCCCTGAAACATTCAAATTGTTATCCAGATTCCTGTTAGGAGATATTATGAAGACCACTCAGTTTAAGACTAAACAGTCTTTTTATTTTTTAATGATGACCTACACAGACTTTGGAGGTTATTTAGGTCCACCCTTGTGAACACTGTCTTTAGAGAATTTTTATTACTGCAAAACAGTAAAGCCAATATTATTGCTTTCCGTTTTCTTACTTCTACTCTCGCTTCCAAAACATAACACTTAATTCTAACAACGTTACACCCTCCTTGATGCAGATGGAAATTATTTGTATTCTCATGTATACACAGAAAAAAAAAAAAAGAAAAAAAAAATCCTCTTTTTTAAATGTTTACCTTCATTGCCATACTTAAAGGGTATTGCAAATCCATGTAAAACAGCCACTACCATGTGATCAGAGAAAAAAAAAAATGTAGCTAGATGTGAAGAAGGGAAGATGGTGGAGAATATCTGTTTCTCAGAACAGAAAAAAATATGGTCCAAGGGACATTCTAATATACTGTCCTGAACAGTTGTATTTATTTATTTATTTATTTTTGCTGCAACTCTTGTAGACCTATCCAGGTGGCATAAATCTCAGTGAGGAATATGGAGGCCTGTACATGGCATAGATCTCTCATGTCATCTGACCATGTGCATGAAGGCTGAACAAGAAATCATGTCTGCATATCCATATGGTCACAATCTGCCAAATGTAAAGGATGATGTAGGTAACTGGAGGTTGTTAAAAGGGTGACTGTCTCAGGAGCTTATTATTGCCCGTCCTTCTATGCTGTTTGAATGTAAAGAAAGTATGCATGTACATCCATATTATTAAAACTAGCAGCCTTTACAGAAGGAGAGGGAATAGGTCATGCTTAAGGTTTTCTTTTTACATAAATATCTCCCTAGATATACGTTTGACATATTCATGGATATCATGTGAATTAAAGTCAATAATTTTACATAGAATACCATAGTAATTCATGATTGATGGCATATTTAAAATAAAGTGATAACCTTTTCCTAGGGTGTTTAGGTGACCTAATAGTCACTTCATTAGCACTACTGCAACTGTACTGTGTTTAAGTAGATGAATTAAAAATCAGTTGGATGTTTCATGCAGTGTTTTTAAGCATGAGGTTAGACATAACTGTGTGCTGTACAATGAATACGCAGCACTGCTATAATTCAGGATTTTACAGTGCTCAGTTTCAACATTGGAAAGATGTGATCTATTGCAGACACTCAGATGAAATGCTAATCAGCAGATTAAAAACCTACCATCAATGAAGACAAAATATTTAAAGAAAGACTGCTTCTTTCTTTTGCGTTCAGAAAAGATTGTTAAATTTTGTTTTAAAAACTAAGTTGTGAACTTGAATAAAAAGATTAAAATAGAACCATATTTATAAATGTGAAGAACAAAACTCCAGCCCTTTAGCTGCTGCAGATGGTCATTTGGAATTAGAACATCTTTTTCAAAGATTTCACAAAATTGAGTTATTTAAATATTTATAAATTACAGAAAAAGCAAGAACATTGCTTCTACATTGTTAGATAATTGGCTATTTAAGCATGTAAAGTATCTGACTTCTCTGTTCTGCCTCTTCCTTCTGACTTGTGTTTTGGAACCTCTATTTGTAATGAAGGTCTGCTTGATGTGTATATGCTTATACCAAGTGCTAAAAAAATTACCATTCACCACAGATCCAAATCTACTCTGATTCTTTGTATTCTTTTTTCAAAATACTTCTGACTCTGTTACTCTAATATTTTATATTATGTACTGATAACCATGTTTTGTTTGGAGTTCTTCAGGTTAATGTGTTGTGGTGGAGATTTAATCAAATAGAAATGTGGCAAGCATGCTGATGATGAATGGTGGCATTATAAGGATATTTTAAATGGGTAGAGCATGGGATCCATGGCTTCTGGTGTTAGCTTCGTGTAGATGTTATCTGGAGAAGAAGGTTGGAGAAATCAGAGATGTGTGCAGTTAACTAGGTGCAAATGCAATCTACATTCATTAAGACAAATCTTGACATCACATAGTTTGGAGACTTACATCAAAAGTATGGTAATTACATGAAATGTTCTTGGTTTACAGAGAAGAAAACTGGGCACAAAAAGTGTATGTATAAAATGTCTTTTCCTCCTGAGCTGAAGTGACCTTGACTACTTTCAGAATTGTTGGTTTTTTTTTTGATATTTTGTTTTATAGTGTCTTCCTGAAAGAAGGAATGCAGTACTTTTTTTTTTTTTCTCCAGTATATAAAGACTTCCTTTATGAGTCAGGAGCAGTACTTGTGGTACATTGATACCAAGGAAACAAATGGGGAAAACAATATTACAAAGTCAAGCTGAGGGCATAGTTGTGTTGTCGGTTTATTAGTGATTGATATCGCAGGGTCTGAGCTAGCCAGTCGACAGAAAGGTCTTTTTTCTTTTTCTTTTTCTTTTTTCCTTTTTTTTTTTTTTTTTTCTTCTTCTTTTTTTTTTTTTTTTTCCAATTGGAGCTTTGAGATAAATTTTTGGTTGAGACCTGCTTGCTTTGAGAGCTGGTCATACAAAAGAGAGGTTTTGATTGATACTTGGACATGAGAAAGTTGAGGAAGTTGTTCTAGGACCCACTACAATAGCAGAAGGAGATAAAAACCTAGGATCTTGTTGCCATATCTTGTTCCTGGAAACAGCCAAAATGGGTTCTGGTGTTCTACCTTATTAGCATAACTTCTGGACAGAAGCTTGATAATACTGTGTATTGGGCTGATAGAATTTTTTGTTGTTGTTGTTTGTTTGTTTTTTTTTTGTTTTTTTGTTTTTTTTCCTACAAAAATTAGTAGGAAAAAAAAAAAACATAGAAATTATCATGAGGATATGGTTACTGTCAAGAAACAAACATTTTTTGTTGTTCTTCATGGAAAGAAAATTATTTAGGATTTGACTTTCTCAGGGGAAAAGAAAGTCTAATTACTAATGTGAGTAATTAGTTCCTGGTCAGCTCTAATACTTAGAAACCACTGAAACAGCTATGATCC
Source organism: Heteronetta atricapilla (assembly GCA_011075105.1). Classification (NCBI taxonomy): domain Eukaryota; kingdom Metazoa; phylum Chordata; class Aves; order Anseriformes; family Anatidae; genus Heteronetta; species Heteronetta atricapilla. The sequence continues at coordinate 42,931,637 of CM021763.1, read as the reverse complement.
ATGATACAGTCTTGGTTTGGGATATTTCCTGTTGGTTTATAGCTTGCAGTCCTTGCTGCCATTTCTGAATTTCAGGAGCAACCACTATTTATTCTCTGCAAATCCAATTGGAAATCCCTCTTAATTAGGAAAAAAAAAAAAAAGTTAAAAAAAATGCTTAATTAATCAGCTGTTAACAATCATTATCATATTATACTAATGTGGTTTGAAAATCAAACTCAGGGAGAGGAAAGGAAAACCCTTAACAATTCATGAAGTTGATAGTAAATCTAGCTGACAGAAGACAAACTTCTCCATCACTGAGGCAATGAAAGTGATGTTGATCTGTATAGCTGCAGATGTGGCTCCAGGGTACAATCTGTCCAGCTGCTTAATATCAGCACTGCCACATGAGCACTGCAAAACGGAATATAAATAATAAAGCTCTTAGTCAAAAAGATAAATACAATTGGCTGCTGCTAGTTTTCACAAAAAAAAAGCCTGGTGGTTCCCATTGCTAGTGAGTGAGAGTTCTTCTGCTGGGTAGACACCTAAGTACAAAGGAAAGAAGAATAACGAGTTCTCTTATAAACCATCTTAAGCTAGGCAAACAATCAAATATTCTGGAATCTTCTAGCTTGTTATTAGTTATGACAAAATATATCCTAACATGTAAGGCTATGCAGGGAATTTACAATTCTAAGAATCCAGTGGTTAACTCCACTGAATCTGGCATTGATGAAAGCAGTTTATCCTGACTGAGTGTTATCTATTTTTATGAGCCTAACAATCTGATGTACTGGTCCATCAAATCCAGAAAGTCAAAGGAGATAAGTTGCTTGTCTTGTCTTTTCACAATACTATGAATACAAGGTTAATTTGGTGGAAGTCAGCAAAATGATTTCTGTTAAACCCAGATTCATTAATGTAAATTTCATACATCCCAGAAAACAGTTACTAAAGTATTTTGCCATTCATACCTCTATATCTTTTAAGGAAAAAAAAATCTTTCAAGCTTTCATTTTGAAAGAATTTCTCACATTTGAAAAATCTTTGGTTCCTGTAATCCATAACACGTCACTGACAATCTCTCTTTGCTGGTTAACAGGAAATCACATTTGATGGATTAGTGAGGTTCAACTACATAATACTACAATGTTTACCCCTTAATTTTGTCTTGGAGCAAATGATTGAAAAGCTACTGGTGTAAACTTATCAGTAAGTCTGAGTGAAGGCTTTAAAAATTGAATAATATAATGAAATCCTCTGTCAGGCAGGTGGAAGGATACTGTCTGCAGGACTGAGTTTTCTGATGCCATCCAGTGAGATAATAAATCCATGTCTATGGAAATTGATTCATTAATATTTCATTGAGTAGGCTTCAGTACAATTCATGAACTGCCCCTAGAAATTCAATAAGTGAATTCAATGAGTTACACTGCTTAACAAACCTGGAGCAAAAAATAAAAATACTATGAATTGGTAATTATCAATGGAATTTGCTGCGCAAAGTCAGCCCTGGCAACAGTATTTTGCTGCATTTTTTTTTTTTTTAATCTTCAGAAAAACAAAAAAACAAACAAACAAAAGAACTGTAAACCTTCATGAACATGTGGACCCAAAGAGTAATGTTAAAGAAATATTGAACTGGATATGCTCTTTAAACAAAAACTCACCTTTTAGTTCTTTTATTTGTTTGAAATTAGATCCTGAGCTGTATTTGCATTTTTCAGTAGCAGTTACCTTTATATTGAACTCCTGGTACATGATACCTAAGCCTTGGCATGTGCAATTGCAGAACCCAAAGCACACGCTGTAACACAAATCTCACTGTTCTATCTCCATTTGAGAGTCTGTGGGAAATAAAAGTTTTACCCAGCAGCACACAATGAAGCTTGTTATTTTGCTACATTTTGTGCAATCAAAGGATGTGGGACAGATGTGAACATTTAAACAATCTTGGAAGAAAACATAACTATTGAACATTGTACATAGCTGAAGTTTTGGGTCAGAAACACATTCATTCCAGTAGATCAATTCACCATGCAGAACTGGCATCAAAGAAGATGATTAGGAAAACAGATTCAAATTACCTTGTCTACTAAATAATTGGTCTTTAAATGTCCCTAAAAAAGGCACCTATAAATAATTTTAGTTTCATTTTGTATTGGTGTCTCCAAGACCATGCCTAACTAACCTGTATTGATGTCTTTTAATTAAACCATGCTTGATATGCTTACACTGCAGTGGCGCATACTGAGTGTGCATGCTAGACATTCCAGATAAAGTAATTATGCTATTTGTCACTGTCATGATTAATGTGTGACAGCTGTTGTGACAGCTGTGCCACTGTTTTGTCACAACACTATGTTCATCCATAACAAAATTAGGTGTCTTTCTCGAAGGTACACAGTTGCTGCTATTTTCCTAAGTCAACAATGAATAAAACTGAGAAGGAATATTACATGAACTCTGTGACAAATAAGAGAAATGACATCTTTACTTTTTCTTCTTTAAATGATGATATAGCTTGTCTGCATTGGAAATGCAGATAGCTCACCTTTAGCAAACAAGCTGTCACACAGAGCCAATCCACCACTAATCTAGCTGTATGTGAAGGGATTGCTTCATAATTTGAATTTACCTTGTCAGGAGAGGCTTTAGATGTTATCTAAATTAGCATCGGTTGTAACTTTTCTGTCTGTCAATGTGGTGGTGCGGGAAGGTTGGGAGAAAAAGCAAAGGCTGTATATAACAAAGCTAAAGAGCCACATCTTGTTCTCCTTGAGTATCCAGTCAAGCGAATCAAAATAAATAATGCTCTGTGCATTTTCCCAAATTTTTCTCTGGCACATGCACACCTCTACTTGTTTTAAGCTAATTGAAATCTAACTCCAAAATGAACCTTATATCATCTAATTAAATATCATTATTAATGTTACTTAATAAAATTTTTATCAAGTTTTGAGACCAGATTGTAATGATCATTTAAGAAACTGAAGTTAAGTGACAGATGGCTACAATAAAGCACTGTTCCATTATCCTATACGTTTTGATGATATGCCTATTGTGCATGTTCTTAAAGTGTAAAAGAATGCACCTTAGCTCCTGTTCACTGTGAATGATAAGCAGTGAAACATGAGCCTTAAAGTAGGAAAATATATATATTTCCAAACTTGCAGATTTATACTGAAAATAACACATATATTTATAAGCAAAACCTTTTCTTTTTTTCTTTTTTTTCTGTTTTTCTTTTTTTTTTTCTTTTTCTCTTTCTTTTTCTTTTTCTTTTTCTTTTTCTTTTTCTTTTTCTTTTTCTTTTTCTTTTTCTTTTTCTTTTTCTTTTTCTTTTTCTTTTTCTTTTTCTTTTTCTTTCTTTTTCTTTTTTCCATTTATTTTTCTTTTTCTTTGTCTTTATCTTTTTCTTTTTCATTTTCTTTTTTGTTTTCTTTTTCTTTTTGAGAAACTCATTTAGAAATTATAAGCACCTGTTTTAATTCTACCTTATTTTTTCCATACTTTAGTTTAGATTGGATACATGCAATACATTTTACTGCCCTAACCTTCTCTTAGATGGAGAGGAAGAGTATTCCTGTTATTAATTGTATTTTTCCCATGGCTAAGATAAAAGAAACTAACTCAGTTACTGTGCCTAATAGATATTCTATGTCAAATATCATGAATAGTACATACTGTGTTCTCCATTTCAGTACTTACCTCTGAGCCAAAACGGACTGCTTGGACCAAAATGTAAAAATGAAATTTTATTCCTAATTGGTAAGAAATGATGCAACAGGGAATTTCTAATTCATCCCAAGTAAATATTCATTAGAGTGTCACTTTCTTCCAAAGATCATTTCAGGACTATGCAAAATCTCTTTTGTATCTTCTGGAAATACATATCCTCAGTATTGGATATATGGAGAGTAGGTATATATTCTCAAGTTGAATGTATAAGCTTATAAAATTGTATAAATACATTAGATGAGAAAATATTCATGTTTTAAATACCTTTCCCCATTTTTTTTGGGGGGGGGGGGGGGCGGGGAATGTGTGTGAGATCATTGTAACATATTTGCATAACTGGTCCTATATATTGTGAAATATGATGGATATGTAGCATAGGAAAAAAATTTAAAAAAAAAAGTTAGTGGATAATCCTATATTCATATACATTATATCCAGTGTTTTCAAGACCTACATCTACCTGAATGAAAACACTTTTCACAGTGAAAAACTCCACCTTTAAACATAGCCTGAACCACAGCCAGACTGAGTATCCCTACTGTTGAGGGGAACCTACTACTTTTTAGTTCCAGTTACTCAGCGAACAGATTATTTTGGAGTGTTTCTTCCTGCAGTTCTCTAAAGAAAACACCTTTACCTTTAATTTTCCTTTAACTTCATTCCTTTGATTTCCTTCTAAGTCTGGATTAGAAATTTCTTTTCACATGAGAATTGCCAACAATTGATGATGAGTAGTTTTTCACAGCTTGAAGAAAGAAATCAAGATGCTTCTGGATTACTCTGATTTGAAATCTTACTGCTTTTGCATGAATGTGTCCCTGTCTAGTTCAAAAATAATATGGTAAACCATCCTTCTTCTGAAACTTTCTGTATACTTCTAACTTTCCCAGGGTTTATGCAATGTTAATGTGTAAAGAAATGAGACTGTGGAAGAGGAATAAAATATTTTGTTTTGCATAATGTTGAGTGCCATACTACTTACTCTGGTTCAGTAGTAGTTTTTATTATGTTAGAAAAGTTTGTGTGTGATGTATCATTTGGTGATGAGCATTTCTCCATCTACTTGCTCTCTGTGCTTTATAAAATAGATGTATGTAGCCTCTCCTGAAAGATCTGTTGTAATGATTATCTTGATCAATCTCTTTCACATATGCATGCAACAACATTGTTTATCACGAAGACTACATGTGGAAACATCTATAAATATGTTCATGTCCACATAATTAGGAACAAAGAATATAAAACTTAATTACAGACTGTCTGGGAGCTTTGCACCCATATAAGGGGTCTTTGACAGCTTCACAACTAATTTCAAGCATGTTCAATTTACTAGTGTTATCCTGCCACAAAGGCAGAAGGATTAACAGGGACATACTGTGTTTGAAGGAGGTAATGTATTTGCATAAGATGAGTCAACAATTGAAGTAAAAGTCCCATTTCTAGTGACATTTTCAAGTAATATTTTTATTTTTAATCTGTGTTGTCAAGGATTGCTACAAAATGTTTGCAAATCCAGGTTCTGCCAGCATTTGTGAATGATTTGTTTCAAATGTTTTATTTTCTTCTGAATCATCCTTTTATGTTACATGGGTGAAATTAGTGTAGCACCCTACTTACCTATAAGACAACTTTCCCCTATTTCTCTTCAGCTTGCAAACAGTCCTACACAGCAAGAAGACCCAGGTTAGTCATTAATATGCAGCGCCAATCTGCTGTTCAGACAAACTTAGAAAAACATCCATAAACCAAATGGTAACCAAGTAGGCCAGCTTCCACAAATTCATATGTTTTTGGCTGGAAATTGATTTTAGCTTGCAAACACAATCTCTGGTTATTAGATAATGATTACTCAACTTTCTAAAATAATACAGATTAATATGATCTCTGCTGTCATATTTTAACTGCTATATCCATTCTACTGTCTGGCTAAATGTAACTAAGCGAAAAAAAATCTTGTTACTTACTGTGTAGTGCAGGCAACTAAATCTGGCTCAAAACCACAACCCAAAATAATAGAAAGTCTTGTAGATTTGCAGGCTATAACAAAGATACTGCTAATAAAAACAAACAAACAACAAAATAAATATTATTTCAAAGACACATTTTATTTCATCAGATGCATCTGTAACTTAAGAATAACTATTATGAGTTCAGACAGTTCATATATTCATGTTGCAATACACTAGTATTTTGCATTAGCTGACGGGGAAATGAAACAGGTAGCTTGCAGTTATGCTGTGAAACAAACTCAAAACAGACTGAAGAGCTGCAGGAGAGGTAGATACCACATATTGTTTTCCTACAGGTCATGGGAAATGGCGGCACAAGAGAGAGGACCTTAGCAAATGTGTCACAGCACACTGATCATGCAGAGGAGGAAACTCATCCTCATGTCCGTGATTGTTAATGAAGAAATTACCGTTTCCTGATTTCACACCTGCTTGAAGGTTTGCGGTACAGCAGTCCTGGACATTTATAATATCCCTTATTAAGGTCAAAGAAAGGGCGCGTGGAAGGGAGAGTGTCTTGTTTTGTTTTTAGTAGAGATATTTTTCGTTTACATTTCAGCCAGACTTGAGTTAGTTTTCTAGAATAAAATAAAGTGTGAGGATTCAAATACAGAGTGACCTTCCCATGATCACATTGACTGCCTGTTCCTGATCCAGTGACTAAACATGGAGACTTCCTGACGATGTTGTCCTTGCCCAGCTATCACTTCAGACAGAAAACCTAATTATCTTCAGCTGCCTTACTTGTGAAGAGGCAGCCTTTAACTTTTAAAGCCGAGGCCACAGATAATGCTACTGAGACTGCCTAGTCTATTACCAAGGTTGATGAAAATGTATTAGAAGAAAATGTGACAATTTTCAGGTTTATATATTCTACTAGATATGCCCCCTCTTTGAAGATTATAACTCTTGAAAGAGTTATATTGTGATTTTTGTTTGTTTGTTTGTTTTCTTTTGTTTTGTTTTTTCCTCTCTCTTTTTTCTTTAATATGTTAGCTGAAGTTAGCCATGTTAACATTGTATAGTATCCTTACATATTCTCACTTTAATCAGGATGTTATATATGCTAAATTCTGATCTTGTGAATAGGAGTATACTGGTCCTTTACAGTAGCCCAGACTGTTTTACCCAGCATGTTTCTTACATGCACTACAGGAACTTTATCCCCTTCTACTGTGCGTAGCAGGTTTGATTGGGCTGGTCCAGCTCGGTTGGCAGATCCCCTAGTATTGACTAACCAGGTGGCCTTTGCCAAATGTGTATCCCAATTTCTGAATGTCCCAGCACCCATTGCTTTCAGTGTAGTCTTTAACAGTCCATTGTATCGCTCAACTTTACCGGAGGCTGGTGCATGATAGGGGATGTGATACACCCACTCAATACCGTGTTCTTTGGCCCAAGTGTCTATAAGGTTGTTTCGGAAATGAGTCCCATTGTCTGACTCAATTCTTTCCGGGGTGCCATGATGCCATAGAACTTGTTTTTCAAGGCCCAGGATAGTGTTTCGGGTGGTGGCCTGGGGCACAGGATATGTTTTCAGCCATCCGGTGGTTGCTTCCACCATTGTAAGTACGTGGCGCTTGCCATTGCGGGTTTGAGGGAGTGTGTTGTAATCAATCTGCCAGGCCTCTCCATATTTATATTTCAGCCATCATCCTCCATACCAGAGAGGCTTTGACCGTTTGGCTTGCTTGATTGCAGCACATGTTTCACAATCATGAATAACCTGTGCTATAGTGTCCATGGTCAGGTCCACCCCTCGATCACGAGCCCATCTGTATGTTGCATCTCTTCCTTGATGGCCTGAGGTGTCATGGGCCCATCGGGCTATAAATAACTCACCCTTATGTTGCCAGTCCAGGTCCACCTGAGCCACTTCAATCTTAGCAGCCTGATCCACCTGCTGGTTGTTTTGATGTTCTTCAGTAGCCCGATTCTTGGGCATATGAGCATCTACGTGGCGTACCTTTACGACCAGGTTCTCTACCCGGGCAGCAATATCTTGCCACAATGCAGCAGCCCAGATGGGTTTGCCCCTGCGCTGCCAGTTGTTCTGTTTCCATTGCTGTAACCACCCCCACAGGGCATTTGCTACCATCCACAAATCAGTGTACAGGTAGAGAACTGGCCACTTTTCTCGTTCAGCAATATCTAAAGCCAGCTGGATGGCTTTCACTTCTGCAAATTGACTCAATTCACCTTCTCCCTCAGCAGCTTCTGCAACTTGCCGTGTAGGACTCCATAGCAGCTTTCCATCTCCGATGCTTTCCCACAATGCAACAGGACCCATCGGTGAACAGGGCATATCTCCTCTCATTTTCTGGTAGCTCGTTGTACAGTGGGGCTTCTTCAGCACGGATCACCTCCTCCTCTGATGACATCCCAAAGTATTTGCCTTCTGGCCAGTCCATAATCACTTCCAAGATTCCTGGACGACTGGGGTTTCCTATTCGAGCCCGCTGGGTAATCAGTGCAACCCGCTTGCTCCATGTAGCATCAGTTGCATGATGTGTAGAGGGGACCCTTCCTTTGAACATCCAGCCCAGTACTGGCAGTCGGGGTGCCAGGAGGAGCTGTGCTTCAGTACCGACCACTTCTGAAGCAGATGGAACTCATTCATATGCTGCCAATATCTCCTTTTTGGTTGGAGTGTAGTGGGCCTCAGATCCTCTGTATCCCCGACTCCAAAACCCTAGGGGTCGACCTCGAGTTTCCCCAGGTTCTTTCTGCCAGAGGCTCCAGGTGGGGCCATTCTCCCTGGCTGCGGTGTAGAGCACATTCTTTACATCTGGTCCTGTTCGGACTGGCCCCAGGGCTACTGCATGAACTATTTCCTGCTTAATTTGTTCAAAGGCTTGTCGTTGCTCAGGGCCCCATTCAAAATCGTTCTTCTTACGGGTTACTTGGTAGAGTGGGTTTACAATCAGACTGTAATTTGGAATGTGCATTCTCCAAAACCCCACGACACCTAAGAAAGGTTGTGTTTCCTTTTTACTAGTTGGTGGAGACATAGCTGTTATTTTGTTGATCACATCCATTGGGATTTGACGACGTCCATCTTGCCATTTTATTCCTAAAAACTGGATCTCTCGTGCAGGTCCTTTAACTTTATTTTGTTTTATGGCAAAACCAGCCTTCAGAAGGATTTGGATTATTTTCTTCCCTTTCTCAAAAACTTCCTCTGCTGTGCCACCCCACACAATGATGTCATCCATGTACTGCAGGTGTTCAGGAGCTTCCCCCTGCTCCAGCGCAGACTGGATCAATCCATGGCAAATGGTAGGGCTGTGTTTCCACCCCTGGGGCAGCCGATTCCACGTATATTGGACTCCCCTCCAAGTAAAGGCAAACTGTGGCCTGCACTCTGCTGCTAGAGGGATGGAGAAAAATGCATTAGCGATATCAATTGTGGCGTACCACTTGGCTGCCTTTGATTCCAGTTCGTACTGGAGTTCTAGCATGTCTGGCACTGCAGCGCTCAGTGGGGGTGTGACTTTGTTCAGGCCACGATAGTCCACTGTTAGTCTCCACTCACCATTAGATTTTCGCACTGGCCATATGGGACTATTAAAAGGTGAATGAGTCTTATTGATCACTCCTTGGCTCTCCAGTTGATGAATTAGCTCATAGATGGGAATCAGGGAGTCTCGGTTGGTGCGATATTGCCGCCGGTGCACAGTTGTAGTAGCGATTAGCACTTGTTGTTCTTCCACCCTCAGCAACCCCACAACAAAAGGGTCCTCCGAGAGACCAGGCAAGGTAGACAGCTGTTTAATGCCCTCTGTCTCTAAGGCAGCTATGCCAAAAGCCCAGCGGAACCCTTTGGGGTCCTTGAAATATCCTCTTCTAAGATAGTCTATGCCAAGGACCATCTACTATGCACGGACCATCCGGGCCAGTCACAATAGGGTGTTTTTTCAACATCCCCATCTTCATCGTCCTGCACCCCTGATGGCATAGCCTCGTCTTCTCTGCGTTCTAAACGACCTGAGTCTCTATACCATTTTTTCACCTTGTCTACAGGGGCAACTTTTACTGCTACAGGTCGTCTCTCTGACTCAGCCACAGAGTCTGCCACAGGGTTTGGAATACACTCTGCAGGGCCAACTTGCACTGCTACAGTTCGTTTCTCTGGCCCAGCCACAGGAGCTGGAGTGGCTGCAGGGGCTGGAGCTGGAGCGGCTGCAGGAGCTGGAGCGGCTGTGGGAGCAGGAGCTGGAGCGGCTGCAGGGGCTGGAGCTGGAGCGGCTGCAGGGGCTGGAGCAGGGATAGGGGCTGGAGCGGCTGCAGGAGAAGGAGCTGGAGTGGCTGAAAGGGCTGGAGCAACTGCAGGAGCAGGAGCTGGAGTGGCTGCAGGGGCTGGAGTGGCTGCAGGGGCTGGAGCTGGAGCAGCTGCAGGGGCAGGAGCTGGAGTGGCTGCAGGGGCTGGAGTGGCTGCAGGAGTACGGGCTGGAGCGGCTGCAGGGGCTGGAGCATCTGCAGGAGCTAGAGTGGCTGCAGGGGCTGGAGCAGGACTGGCTGCAGGGGCTGGAGCAGGAGCATCTTCAGGAGCTGGAGCAGCTGCAGGGGCTGGAGCAGGAGCTCTAGCAGAGATCTGCCTCAGGGCAGATCTCTGGATGTGATCCCTAAGTAGTTGTTTAACCTTAAACAAAACCTGAAGCGCATTCAAGAGACATAACAACAACAACACACTGGTCTGCATATCCCAAGGTTATTCAACATCTTGGAGAGTTATTGTAACTAGCTCAGGGGATAAGAGGGTGCTGAAGGAGTGAGGGAGAGTGAACAAGAAGGGAAAAATATATTCCCCTGTCCCCTCCACAGACTGGCTCGCTGATGAAAAAAGGCAGCAGGTGTAATTGTTAATGGTTTCTGAGATATAGTTTCCAAAGTACAGCGTCGACGACAGTGTTGAGTACAAATACCAAATTAAAGTCGTGGCCAGATATTTCATCGTCTCGTAAGCTATTATTACACCGCACAGTACCATAATGATCTTAAACCAGGGCCTGGAAAAGTAAAACAGCACAACAGGGATCACATACAGAAAGTAATGTGCTATAAAATTCAGTGTGGAATACAGCCACAGCAGACCTGAGATTAAAGCAATCAACATTCTGATTAGCAACTATTAAGCAGCTCTAATACTTATACCAATTTTAGTTTAACATACTCTGGTCAGATCTGTCGTTATCTCAACCCTTTGTGCCCCACGTTGGGTGCCAAAAGGACTGTTGTGGTTTAACCCAGCCGGCAGCTAAACACCACACAGCCGTTCGCTCACCCTCCCCCCTCCCTCTCTGGGATGGGGGAGAGAAACGGGAAAGTGAAGCCTGTGGGTTGAGATAAAGACAATTTATTAAAATAGAAAATAAAATAATAATAATAATAATATGTACAAACAAGTGATGCACAATGCAATTGCTCACCACCTGCTGACTGATGCCCAGCCCAACCCCAAGAGCCGGCCCCCCACCCTGGCTAGCCACCCCTATATATTGTTCAGCATGACGTCAGATGGTATGGAATACCCCTTTGGCCAGTTTGGGTCAGCTGTCCTGGGGCTGTCCCCTCCCAGCTCTTGCTGCCCCCCCAGCCTGCCCGCTGGCAGGACAGCGAGGAGCTGAAAAGTCCTTGGCTTAGTATAAGCACTGCTCTGCAGCAATTAAAACATCAGCACGTTATCAACACTCTTCTCATCCTAATCCAAAACATAGCACTCTACCAGCTACTAGGAGGAAAAATAACTCTGTCCTAACCGAAACCAGGACAGCAACCCAGGCCTTTAACACTGCAGACATTGCAATAAGCAAGGCACAATAAGCAACAGGTTAAAAATACAACAGTGCTTCGCAGCGATGCTGCTTCTCATTCACACAGCACAACTACACAATCACGCAAAGAGGCCTCTTGCACTTTTCATTCATACTACAGGAAAGTATTACTTAAAATAATGTGTCCATGTCTTCAGGAGGTCCTTGTCTACTCCCGTGGTGAGTGGCTGAGAGTGGAGACTCCTTCAAGGAAAATGCTCGGGGTGCACCTAGGGGCGTCCGTTCCACAGTCGATCCCACAGCCAAGCAGAGCTGCTCCTGGCACAAGGAATGATGCTATCACAGTTCTGTACAACCACACCAAAGAGATGCACCACAACAAGGAGCAAGCATGGCACTGATGACCTGCCTCATGGCCTGGTTTTTGCCCAAGTAATTGAACCCTACACATGGTGTGGCTGTTACACTTCCCAGGATATCTAATTCCTGTGGCTCTAAGGGCACTCACAGCAAGTAGACAGTCCAGTCTTTGTTATCCACCAGGATCCCCACCAGACATGTCATAAATGGGTCATTAACACTAGTCAGGGACAGGCACATCGCTTCTTGTCCTGTCGTGTTGGTGAGGGTGACCCAGATGTAGCGGCATGGTTGGATGGAGACCCAGGTCTGGCAATAACCAATGACAGTGGAGCTTATGAGGAAGAGGCCAACCATGGCCTTACCCCCTTGCTGGTACCCATCTTGATCCGTGACCTATGGAGACACAAGCATACCTTCGACCCAAGAACTAAGGCCTGCTCTGATTGTGGCACCCGTGACAGTGCAGAATTCATACTTTTGTAATGTTTTACTATGGGTGGTACCTCTTTGTGAGAAAAGGTAATGCTAGGTGATTCATTACGTAAAGTGCCTTTCCCAGCCTGTTCGGTGGTGTTTCCTAGGTGTCTTCTGCTTTTTGTTTAGCAGTGTTTTCAAGGTGTGATGTGTTGGTGTGGCTCTGCATGTGAATAATAATATTAATACAATACAGGTGCACTCACTACTCTACCAAAAATAACAGGTCTTTAAATTTTTGAAGCAGGTTTTCCTTTGGGATATGTCTCAAATGTGCCCTCTCAATGCACTGAGCAACACATACAGCATATTGCGAGTCTGATACAATATTCAAAGACACTATTTTTTTTCTTTTTTTTCTTTTTTTTTATTTTTTTTTCCTTTCTTTTTTTTTTTTCCCCCCCCCCCCCCTTTTTTTTTTCTTGTAAAAATCATAAGAAGTTATCATGGAGTTATCTTGCGTAGGGGATTTGAAGAAACCAATCTTCCAGCAGTATCGGACAATAAATGGGACAGAAACTACATTAATGCTGATTTGTACTAGAGCAAGTAATTTGAATAGCATATGCCAACCCACATGTGCCTGTACCAGCAGCCCGTTTAGATTGCAGCAATGACTCACTGAAACCAAGTTTGAAAAGAGATGCAGTCATATCCACACCACTTGATACAGCCAGGTAGAAGATTCCTAGAGATACTAATGAAATTTCAACATGGCATGACACCCCTACAGCACCATATTCTTTGAAAACTTTTTTCAGCTGCTGGGATTTATTGAGTTTCTTGTGTTCACTGCTGAGGTCTGTGGCTGGCTTTTCAGGGGATCCACACACATCTTCGGCCGAGTTGCCAGCGGCAGCGCCAGCAGAGGGGCTGGAGTGCTGAGGGGTGGCCGGCCCGGGGGACTGGGGAGGTGGGAGCCGAGGGTGGTGCAGGGCGAGCGGCCGTCGGAGCTGCGCCGCCTGCACCGCCAGGATGCACGGTGCGCTCGCGGGGGGGGTTGGGAGGAGGAGCCGAGGGCGGAGGTCGGCACACCTCTCCTCCCACGCCTGCGGGTAGTGCAGGACGTTCCCCCTGGGCATCCTGGGGTGTTGCTTCCGCAAGCGGCTCAGATCTCTGCTTTGGCTTGGCCCCACCAACTTCCGCTTTTTCCGCGCTCGATGCGGAGTCCGGCGGGACTCCGCATAATGTGGGGGCGGCCTGTTACCTGGCCCTTCACCGTCAGTGCGCGATAGGAGTTCGGAGGCTGTCGAGAATGGAAACCCGGACATTCCTTTAACCACAGGGAGCCCAAAGATACGTGCAGGAGTCCTGGGTTTTCTTTCAGAGTCCCCAGATTTTATAGGGGCCATCCCCGGGATTAGCATTTGAGCAACCGTCACAGGCTACTTCCCTTTCTGCCTTCATGGTTTTTAATGTAACCAATACTGTATGCCACATCTCGTGGACAGTTTTCACCTCCTTTTCAACTTTTGGATCTCCAGCTATAGTCCTTTCCAACATGGCAGTCCCAAATTCTCACCATTCTGTAACAGAGAACAGCAAGGTAGTCTCTCTAAAATGTCCCCATTGTTGTCCTAGCTTGATTAACGTAGTCAATTGCTTTCCCAGTGTCTCGATACGTCTCTTGGAGAGAATTCCTACGAGCAATGTCACCGCAGGTTCCACCACCATGGCTGCGCTTTTCCCTGGGAAGCGAGGTCCATGTCTGCCCTGACTATGCACACAAGCAGCACTCCTCCCAGCTGTTTAATTTCTGTCCTAATTTGATTAATTTAGTCAATTGCTTTCCCGTTTTCTCAATACCTCTCTTAGAGGGTATTCCAGTGAGCAACGTTGCTGCAGCCTCCACTTTCACGGCTGCAGCTTCCTCTGAGAGGCAGGGAGTGACCCTGATCCATGTCTGCCAAGCAGCACCCTCTCAGCTGTTGATTTTCCCACTCCCCTCCTCTAGCTGCTTACTGCAGTCTTGGAGAACTCAGTCGAGCTGAACTATCTGGTGAGAAACCATCCTCTGCTACCAGATGTCAGAGTGGGAGACAGTCCCGGATAACGATGCAACCTCGATGCAAGTATAATCGTTCTCCATTTATTGCAAGTTCTAACAAAGCATATATAGGCTACTAACAACAGAACACGCTGACAACAACTTATGGTCTAACTTCCCTGTACATGCATCTCTAGCATTAATATAATTGGTACAATGGTGTTGTTCACACAGAGTAATGTTATCTCTCCACCTGCACATAGTTCCACATATTCTAGTCATAACATCATTCAGGGTTATTAGCCCTGGGCCTACATTATCTTCACAGTCCTTCAAAGCCTGAGTTGCTCATTATAAATAAATCATGCCCCTTCTCACTTAAACATAGCTCCACATATATATAGATATAGAATTTTATATGTGTAGGAGTGTATATTTATATACTTAGGTAGCTGTACCTGATATAATCCTATCTATGTTATGTTTACATATGCACATATATATATATATATATAGTAATTTTAAATAAACTGCTTGATAAATGAATAAAACTTATAAAGGAACTTTGAATCTAGTAAACAAAATTACTGTTTCTTTATTCCTCAAAGCAAATACCATTTTTTTCTTCTATACTGTGTGATGCTCTTTATGTAAAGTTGAAGGAGCACACTAGACAGCTATTATAGTGTGTCTGGAGTTCCGCAATACACAGATCTTATCACAGAGCTGGCGCTAGCTAGAGATAGAGTATTTTAGGCTGTAAATACCTAATCATTTATGTTTATATTAAAGACTATGGAAAGAGCAAGATCAAATCTACAGGCAGTAGTTCAGAGCAGCCACACTGATTTTAGTACTGAAGAACATCTGATTTTGCATGTCATTCTCAAAATAATAACCAAAGTTTAAGTACATTTGCTATTAATTTAGTTCCAAATTCAAAAGCAGCTCTATTGCTGTTGTTAATATAATCAATTTCTACCAGATTCCTGACTGTGATAAGCAGTGATATCTTGATGACTGGCAATGAAAAGCTTACAAGACTTTAAGACTGTTACTTACAAGACTGTAACTTTCATATCCTGCTTACAGTACACAAAATATTTTGGGGCATATTAATCCAGCTTCTTTCTTTCTTTCTTTCTTTCTTTCTTTCTTTCTTTCTTTCTTTCTTTCTT
>CM021763.1:42897643-42909507 GCA_011075105.1 Heteronetta atricapilla | reverse complement strand
TTCCTCTCCTTTAAGATAAACTTTAAAAAAGTAAATTTTTTTTTTTTTTTTTTTTTTTTTTTTTTTTTTTTTAACGGTACCTTAAAATAAAGTACAGGTATTGAAGCTTTCTTTCTGTAAATATTGGCTTTGAACAAAGAAGCACCTTTGGGATGATTTATGGTAAAAATACTTAGGACAATTTTGTATGCTCCAGGCATATTTATACAGAAATACAGAAATATTTTTGTTGAAAATAGATCTGTAATATTAATTTAATAGTTAATATTTATAGATTAATATGTATATATATATGTATTGAATATGTTGTATAGTAACTTAGAAAGTTTTAAAGCTGATTCTATGCTTCAGGAAACAAAAGATTTTGATTTGAAGCTCATTAAAATGTCTTATGTAAGCAGGATATGTAAAATATTTTGTAGGCATTTAGGTGCTCAGTAGTGGGATATTATTCATTAAATGTATTTCTATTTTGCCCTCAAGTTTAAAAGTTTGGGAGAAAAATGTTTTGTTGTTTAGGCTGCTTCAAATATATATGTTTTTCCTTTATTTATCTTGCCTACTTGTCATTCAGCACTTAGGACATTATCACAGAGATAGACCAAGGTGAAGTGCATCTGTAAATATTCTTAGTCAGGGAAATAGGTAATAAAATTCTCGCTGACTTCAGAGAAAGCAGAGTTACTACACACCCCATCAATCTAGGTGCCATGAGCACACAGAGTCTTTTAGATATAATAATTTTGGATTGAAAAGTGAGCAGAGGTCTGTAAGAATAGGTGAATAATACAAGTATATTTATGATGTAAGAACAAAATATGCTCATGGCCAGTGTTAAAAACCTTTGAGAGATGTGATATATCATCTCACAATTCTATCAGAAACCAACTCAGTTTTAACTCTCATTTAGTTACATATAATAGGGAATATACTTAAGCTATACTTATTTCTGAACAAAGTTATGAGCAATGAAATGGAAACTGTCCTAAAAGGAAGGTAGGAAGGTCCTTGTTCTACTTGAAAAGGAATCTCTGTTGTCCAAATATAGGATCATGCCACATATATATATATATATATGGCATGTGTGTGTGTATATATATATATATACATATATATATACACACACACACATTTTTTTTTTTTTTCCTGGTAAAGGAAAATGCATACAATTTCCTCTTCTTTATCTCTCTCATACTATGAGATTTTTCATTAAGAAGAAGATCTTCCATCACTGAGGAAGTATAATTTTGACAATTAACATCACTGCTTTGCATGTTCTTTTGAGGATAAAGGAAAATACGGACAGGCTGCTTATCCTTGGATGAAGGCAGACGCCATAACATTGTAATTGCAAATAGGATCAGGCAGATGCTCCAGAGAGGCTAAGACTCCTTAAATCATATTATATGTATATTCATGACACTTATGTAAGTGTCAATTCAGTCTTTACTTTACAAAATAGAATACAATCAAATGTAATAAAGGTGGAATAGCGCAATGGGATAGACATTCTACGCCAGTGGCAAAACAGGTAAGTAGAATATGAATGAACACATCTCGAAGACTTCTATCATCTCTCCTTTACAAAATGGAAAGTGTTTTCAGAGTTTACATATAAGGACAAAATGGAATTATCCTTAAATGATGATCAGCTTTATTTCAGAGTTTGTTAAAATCACCATGATCGTAGTAGTTCTATATAGAGAAATGAGTAAATATACCTTTCCAAAGGTTTTATACTATAATAAATGAGAAAGATTTGGTAAACACTGCAGTGAACTGCAAAACGTGACAAATAAATAAGGTTTCCAGTTGTGACAGCTCAACAGTGCTATATTTATCTAGCTGGGAGGAGAATGCTAAGAACAGCAGGATGACATAAATGGTGAATGGCATAAGGCAGCTGGATAGGTGTCCTGGAGTCCTGCTGTGGTGGGATTTTTCTGAGCAGAAATGAAGAATGGAATGGTACATCTATCACAGCCCCACTGAAATGGGAACAATTCAATGGTCCCCTTAAATACTCCATTCTCTGTTTCTCTTTTAAATGCAAGATGGAAAGAGGAGAGCTTTCCCATTGGAATGGACCTCATCTCATGTCTGTGTAAGCCCTTGTACTTTATTGCAATTTTTAATGTTTTAAACTTCCAGTCAGAAGGAGTAAGGAGTATTCTACTGGTGAGAACTGAGTGAATTCACTGAGCTCAATGCCTGCTTGCTGCATTAATAAAAATCAAATGAAAAAACCAATCTGATTAAATTATGTGTGCCTTTTCCTATGTCAGTGGAGCTTAACTAAGCAAACAGAAGCAGTGAAGTAAATCAGTGTTGGTTTATTAAAGATCAGAATTCAATATCTCAATAGTTGAAGGGCTTATGCACCAGTGTTCTCATTGTTTAGCATTTCTGTGCAAAGAAAGTAAACACAATGGCACTTTGGGGGACTCTTGTTAGGAAAGTGACATTTAGAGAAGCCTAGCTTTCTTGCAAAGAAGACGTTACCCTATCTTGTTTCTTGCCAAAAGATTATAATGGAAACTAAATTCTTAATATTGTTTTCTTACACTGATGTCATCCTCTGTAAAGGAGGCATTTGCCTTGAAATATCCTTAGGTCTGTAGATGGAAATGTCCCTTACTTTGGCTACTTTTCTTTTATACTCTTATCTGAAGAAATATAGATTCCCCTTCACATTGATCTTAGTGCACCATCAAGATAGCAGGGTTTTCTGGGGGCAAGAAGCTAAGGGTATTTAATCTAGTCTTTAGGACTCACAAAGTTTATAGATTGCAGGATTACTCTCTGAATATTAGGAGTCTCACAGGAGACCTCCAGAATAATTTAGTCTGCAGTTTTGAAAAGCTGTCTGTTAACTCCTTTGTGATTTAAGACTTAGCTTTTGCTAACAAGAAAAGCAACACACCTTATGACAGGGACTGGCTAGTGTTTTTGTTATGATCAGACCAAATACTTAGAATTTTACATGTTCCATTTAAACCTGCCTCACACAAATGATGATTCATCTCCATACTGAACAAAGGGCATCACCCTGTGTAGAACTGTACTTCCTGGTTCTCCCGTTGGAGGTTGAGAACCTGTAGGTCTGTAGGTTGAGACTTGAGGTCTGTAATAAAGCACTTTTATTAGCAGGCAGTTATCCAAGTACCAATATGTGTTAGGTATTATACTACATTCATAGGTACAAACTTACATGCTGGCACATAAGAATTTTGTAGAGATGTGCATATTTAATACTTAAGATAGGTATACAGGAATCAGCCAAGAATATCTGTTTTGTACAAGTATTCAGTAGTGTATTAATACATCATGATCTGCTGTATAGTCTTTCTTCTTTTTGCTGGCAGACAAAAACTGAGCAAAACCTCAGTAATTGTACTTAGTTGCTGGTTTTAACCATACTCTCAAGGAGAAAGAGATGAGCTGCATCTAGTCAGAGATGAAAAGCAATAAAGAATACAATACATCTTTGGAAGCACAGCTCCTTCTACTTGTGTACTGGGAAAACCCTATGCACACATGATGCTTCGTGTAAACTAAAAAAACATCACACAATTCTTTTTCATGCTGCACTAAAGGTGGATTTTACCAGAGAAACATAAACTTTTCTGTTGTGAATAACTAGAAAATTAAATTTTCCTCATTGATAAATGTTTCATGCTTCACAACATGAAGAGCTCAGAAAAGACAATATATGTGGAGGCAGACAGTCATGAAGCTATTATCTTGGATAATATCTAAGTCCAAGCCATAAGTGAGCTTGACAGGAACTGTCTATATCTTTAAGTAGCTGATTTCCAGAATGCTGTGATAAATATTACATCATGTGATCTGTGATAAGAGCAATCAAATAACAAGATAATCAGAACTACTTTAAAAATTTCAAATAAAACAGAAATTGGGGCATTATGGGAAGACACATAATCTAGCCATACAGGAATATCTGTAACTTCTGGCCAGGCTTATCTTATGATAGGTCTATCCTCAAAGTGTCAGCTCCTGCTGAGGAACACTGATACTCTTCTCTTAACAATGATCAGAAGAAATGTTATAGTCTCTGAGCAGATACAAGAAAAAAAAAAAAAAAAAAAAAAAAAAGGGAAATAAAAGATGATTGCTTTTCATGGCTTTTAGGTTTGGTTTACTATTTCCCTTACAAAACTGCATGGATTTTTTGGACTGAAAAGCATTAATATAAGTTGGTGACTTTTAGAACAAATAAATACAAAGAAGGAATTTTTCTCATCTATGCCTTTGGCTGGTGGGGAGAAATAACACTTCTTTCGTCTTGTAGACTGAAAAGTATTTGGGCATGATCTCAGAAAATGAGATTACTATAAATTTTGAGAATGCTGAATGGAAGGAGAATCTATCTGAGAAACAAGAAGTGTCTAAATGGGCATCATCCAGGGAGGGGCTGAGGCAAGGAACAAGCCAGAATGATGGAGGAAAGTGGAAATAGACCAGTTTGTATCTCAGCTTCCATTTGCTTTTCTCAGTAGTGTCCTGTTTCTACTACAAATGTTTCTAGTGGAGTAAAAGAAAACAAGTTAGTACCTATTGGCTTGTTCCCTTATAAAAGGTAGAGTCTCTGCCTTGATGCCAATTTTTAGTTATAAATTAAAGATGATTCCAATCCTTGCCTTATTAGTTCAGACCCTTTCTAGGCATTTATAAAGTTAGCAGTCAAGTCTCAATAGTTCCTGAAAGGCAATAAGTGCAGAAAGTGAAATGAAAAATCTCACTTGAATACAAAACAATAAACATAACATAGAAAAAATAAATTGCCCATAACTTCCTAAATAACCTTAAAAAGAAGATAAGCTTCCTTTTTTAGAAGTTAGAAGACTTCTGAACTATCACACCTGCTGTACTTTTTGATGAGGGTTAGACATTTCTGCTGTCTCTTGAAAGGAGAGAGAGGGGAAAGATAACAAGGTAAGTGAGTCTGTGTACAGTAATAATTACAAAATGTCAATATATAAATTAGATTTGTTTCATATTGAAACATTAACACAATTCAGTAAAAGAAAAAGCGCAAAAGCTAGCTTGGTCAGATGAGGTCACAGGGATGATTTATTAATATATTAATAAAATATTAATAATTTAATATTTAATTTAATAATTAATATATTTATAAATATATTAAACTGTCCCCTAAGTAATAGGAAGGTTCCTTTTATAGTACCTGCTCTCATTCAGAAGATAAAATTCCCTTAGTAGAAACTGGGCTTGAACCCAGTGCTGACTATACAATCCATCACTAAATAAACTCTGGTTGGTTGGTAACCATATTGACCTTTTGCTGAGGTGCTGAAATCCTCTTGCCAACATTCCCACCTCCTGCTTAATTGGCACTGTATAAAAGATGTTTCCAAGGCAGTGTACAACAACAGCCGTAGTCACTTGCAATACTAACACAGCAGAAGAAGCATGTAATTTATTCCTCTGAAAACTGGATGCATAATAAAATCTGGCATAATAAATTTCTTTCCACAAGGACTGTGATGACTGCAAGTAGTCAGCCCATGATCTATTTGCACAGTGTTTTTTTTCATCCAGGAAAATATTTTGGTTTTGTACCAAAGTCAGAAGGACTTAGCTGATACCACAGCCCACCTTTTATTAACAGTTATGTGTATATTTGTTGTTGTTGTTGTTGTTTTTGTTTGTTTGAAAAAATCATCCTGTTACTAAAATACAGTGTAAACGGGAAGCTGTTAAATATACCATAAAGATATATTTCACTGCAACACCTCACAAAGAAAGCTTTGGTTGCTAATGCTACCAGTTATGTCCAATAAGACTTCACTAATTTACTGTAAATTGTTGTTGACTATTGACATTTTTTTAAAAAATATTTCAATTAATATGAAGAGATTGCATGAAAGAAAAGACAGGACAAATCATTTCATAATACTGTAGAAATCTATGTTAGGACTTTGCACTGAGAGAACAATTAATTAAGTGAATTTGTTCTGAATTTTAGTGCATATTTTTAGGGTTATGTTTACTTTTCACTAGCAAACCAGTAGCAGTGGAGTGAAATAGCTCAGTAAATTGTAGTGTATTTAGGTTATTGGTTAAGATGAATCTCCACCTACCAAACATCATGGGCAAAACTAGTATTTACCATAATTGGCACAACAGCTTCTGTAGAAATCATCCTTAATATTCTGAAACAACCTAACAAATTATCTTTGAGAGATTATTATATTTTTGTAGAGCCAGCTGTTGTTAGTCTGAAAGTAAAAAAGGCCATTTCATCTCCCTCTGCCTGTAAAAAGCCCATCAACAAATATGGTCATTGATTATATGGAAAAAAAAAAATACCCTTGGAACATATCTTGTATATTTATAGGCATCCTTCTCTGTAGCAGATGAAAGAGAAGAAGCATCACACAAATATTCAGTTCCTTGGGGAGCGCAACCAAATGCTTCAAAGGTATCCCTAGAGGGGAAAAACTAGCCTTTTACAGCGTAAGTCACCTTTTTTTAGTCTTCTGGGCAAATTATAAAATTCAATGAATCAGTACCACTAGAAAATTCACTGTGCTTATCAAGATATGTTGCTATTATAAAATGGCACTTTTTTTTTTTTTTTTTTCTGCCTGTGAAAGTTTAAAAAATTAATATTTGATGTGTTCCTGTAGATCTGAAGGAAACCTTTTAAATTATGTTTGTTGGCTTTATTTCCCCCCATGCCCTTCCTATTGCTTCAACAACTACATGAATGTTTTTGCACACTTCTTATAACTCTGTGGATCTGATATAATGAACACTTACAATGGAAAACAGTGAAGAGTCCAGGTCAAAGTATTCTTTCATTGTAGCATGTTAATCAGGCTCGTGATTGTTTCTTGCTTACAACTAAACAGATACTGCTGTACAATGTTTTGTGGATAAGAATAAGCTCCTTAGAGACAGAAATGCTTTCATTTTGTTATTGCCCCCTGTAAGTAGAAATTAATACTCTTGGACTTTTAACCTCCACCTGGCTGATCAGTTACACTGCTCTCCATCTATTTCTCTATCCTGTTGCACTGTCAACCCTGACACTGAAAACCTCTCGTTGTTTTCATTGTGGCAAGATTTCCTCAACATATAGAACTTGACCCCAGTGCCTTTAGCTTCAGCACAAGGATGTTACCTCTTGAAACCACAATGGAACTGGATTATTCCTTTATCGATCAATTGTTGAGTTAGCAATCAATTGGTAATTGACTGTTAACCTCCATGAGATGACTGATGTGCTTAAGTCAAGCATGCAGTTAAATATCTTGTTGAGCTGGTGCCTACATGAATGTGGCTTTTGTTCATGAATTTGTCAGCTATATGTTATTCAAAGCCACATAAAAAATCTTCTGTAAATGAGCCACACAGAAAAGAATAAACCTGTTAAAGGGATAGATTTACAGTGCACTACCATTCCATATTTAAGAGCCCCCCTCTCTCTGTTATTTCTGAGGCAATCAAAGGTGCCTTGAAAGATTGCTAAAAAAGATTTATTTTAGATTGATAACTGCAGTGGCAAGTATGAGAAGGAGAGCAAGCAATTGAAGTAGATGGGATCATTGTGTGCCTGCTTAACATCACTGGCTTAACATTTGTATTTTAGACTGTCTCTTGCCTAATAACAGCATGTAGTGAAATAAAGAGCTCGCTCTGAAGGTAATTGTTATGTGGTGGGATATAAACAAGACTCATTCTGCAGTATATTTACCACAGTGCATATTTATGAGTTGGGTTTAATTAAAAGTCAGGAACACTGGAGCTATTTTTTAACTAGATGCCTATTATGGAGTGTCAAATGCTTGGTTTTAATCATGCATTTTATACCAACGTGACCTAGATCACTGCCTGAGACATAAGAGATAGCATGTTGTCTTTCCTGAGAAGATGTAGCAAAGCTTGATGGATGTTTTCTCATTCCTAACCTCATTACTACTGGCTTCCCATCCATCTAATAAAATGCTATGATAGAGAGTGGGAAGGTGCTATAAATCATAATATTCCAGCCGCTCCAAGCAGATTCATTAGAAATGCTGACTATATATCACACACACAGAAAGTCAACACACAAAGTAAGTTACTGCTTCTGCCCATTCTGGAGACATCCCCTTACTCCCTCCAGTCAAGTCAGGATTTGCTTTTAATGGCAAAGATGACACTTAATGAAGTTCTGGGTGGCAGGCTGCTTTGACCTGATTAACCCAATAAATATTCCTGCTGTTATTAGCTTAAACTGTGCTGTATGTAGCCTGTTAGCTCACTCACATTGTTACACCACTGAGAACACATAACTGTTAACTAATGAACCTTTCTTGTTGTTGTTGTTGAGTGAGGCAAGGAACTGATACATTCTACTTTGCTGGTGTCTTTCCAGTATTTTCCTGAAGAAAATGTATCCTGTTTCTCAGCCTGTCTGGGCTAGGTCTCTGAAGGGATAGGAGGAACAAGGAGAATCTGTCTTATCTGCCTGTTTTTCCTTTCAGTCCATGATAGGAAATGTAGCTATGAAAAATTAAAATGTCCCAGACTTGTACCTGGAGAAGGAGAATTGAACTGGCTGCATCCTCTGAAGCCCAGGCTATGAATTTTCACTTCAGAGTCACATGATATTTGATTTATTTTTTGCTTTGCAGTGGCATCCGCACATCTGAAGAGGTTATGACAACTGTGATGTTTGCTAGAAGGACAAGATTGCTGAGGAAAGGAAAAAATATTAAAAGAAAGGAAACAACAAGCAATTTAAATGCAATCCAGCTTTAAAAATGCAGTGTTACTTTTGCAGTTCCAGGTATTTGGATTTTCATGTGCTACTGTAGCAGCTGCTCAGAGCTGCTTACATTCTCCTGTGTAGTTTTCTTTGGTGACAAATTTCATGCAGCTCTTATGAACCTGCCATTCAAAGGGATTTGGTGGGAGATCACCTAAACAGTTATTTACCTGTAGTCTGGTATATATTCCCATTGCAAATCTCACAGATTTTGTCTGTGAATTTGCAGTCTCCCTGTGGACTGAGTCTGTCAGCAGAGTCATTATATCCAACTTTCTTTTCTTTCAAATGTATAGTAATTAATGATACAGACAGTTCAGTGGCCTTTCTGCTGGAACTGAAACAAGGAGTATGTCAGTCCTTGGAACAGTTTTCTTTCACTGTGTGTGACACAGGTTGTCAGGCAAGCACATGGGCATAAGCAGGTTGATTGAAGGCAATGGTGCATACAGCTTCCAGCTTCCAGGAATCCATCAGGGGACACCACTAGGTTTTTTCTGACTGTGTTCAAAGTCTGTTTCACTCTTTTTTTTTTTTTTTTTTTTTTTTTTTTTTTTTTTTGGAAAATGAGATAATATGTGATCTGGGAGTACTTTATTAAATCCTCAAAGGGGAAATGCAATTGTGTTTGCATGCTACCTGCAAGGAGAGTTTTCATTATAACTCACTGAGATCAGTAGTACTTAGT
The DNA here is from genome assembly GCA_011075105.1 of Heteronetta atricapilla. NCBI lineage: Eukaryota > Metazoa > Chordata > Aves > Anseriformes > Anatidae > Heteronetta > Heteronetta atricapilla. The sequence goes on along the minus strand of CM021763.1, from coordinate 42,900,022 downwards.
GTCAAACTGTTTCAGGGAAAATGATTGATAGCTGTTATTAGTAATCCATGGCTTTATGAATGTACAAATTAAAAGTAATCAGAGAGATAGGGGTTTTGTACACCAGTTAATATAATTCATTTATTTTGAAACATGCACTAAAGAATGACATTCATCTTTATTGTAATGTCAAGTCACAGCTTCGTGGTGATATTATTAAGGAGATGGTGGTAAAATATGCAAAAGATTAATTTTAACAATATAATGAACACTTTCTGGTTCCTGAAGCATTTCTGAAGTTACACTTAGGAAATAGCATTATGTCCTCAAACTGCAATGAATAATTTAAAATTGTCTTTCAAATAAGACTCCCTCTGGATAAGCCTGAGGACCTGCCTCTGTGGGCTATAGAAATCTCATGTGCTCAGGAGTACAGGTATGAAAGGGACAGTGCCTCCCTCGGCCCCTTTCTGTCACTGTAAATCTAAATCCAAATCAGAAATAGATAGGATGTGCCTAGTATAAATATTGAAGAATCATTGAGTTTGGGAAGATAAACATGCAGAACACAAGCTATTTAGTAGTATCTGTTACAAGTCATGTTCATACTGTGCTGATTTAACAGTCTGTTGAGTTTTCTCTTGAAGGAACGCAGGGTTGGGTAACATTTTGTGTACTGTAGAAGAATACTGGAATTAGCATGACTAAAGAAGATACAATGTCAGAGTCAACCCTGTTGCTCACATATTACCAAGAAAGATAGTTCAAACGAGCAAAGGGACACCCAACGTGTTGCTGTGCGCTCTAAAACAGGGAAAAAAAAATAATAAAGACTGACAAATGCTGGAATGTAGCTGAAATGTGAAGGATTTCTAATGATGTGCACTGCTCTATTTTATTTCTTTTTTTTGCCAGTTATGGAACAGAAGTCAAAGCACCTGCTGTTTAGATACTTCTAAACTTCATAAAGAGCACAAATCTAAGTTTATATTAATCTCAGGATGTATTTATCTTTGGAAAATGGAGGCTATCCTGCTTTGTTCCTTATGTCAGTTTGTCTAAAGGTGAATATTAAGAAGCTTTTACAGTTTTCATTTCAAATAGCACCAACATAGAGGGCCAAATACCAAACCAATATTTTATTTTTAGAAAAATAAAAACAAAAACATAGCAGTAATAAGGGTAAAATCTATGGGTAATAGGAGAACATAAATTCAGTAACTCCCGTGTTTTTTTTTTTTTATTATTTATTTTTAAGGCTTACAATCACAGAATAATAGAATCATTTTGATTGGAAAAGATCTCTAAAATCATCACATCTAACCGTTAACCTAGCTCTGCCAAGTCCACCACTAAATCATGCCCCTAAACACCACTTCTTTTGAATACCTCCACAGATATTGACTCAACCACTTCCCTGGGCAGCCTGTTCCAATGCTTCACAACTCTTTCAGTAAATAATAATAATAATAATAATAATATGCAACCTAAACCTCCCCTGGTGCAACTTGAAGCCATATCCTCTTGTCCTATCATTTGTTGCTTGGGAGAAGATACTGATCTCCTTGCTACAGCCTCTGTAGGTTTAAATATGAATTTTGTTGTTTATTTCAATACAGTACCTACGTTTAACATAATTGCTGAATACCAAAGACACCTTTACAGATGATAGGATGTAGATGACATGGCATGTTACACTATGCTACAGTTGCTAAAATTCTGGGGAAAAAAATAAATAAATAAACGGATCTTTTGTACTTTTGATTTTTTGCACTTTTGTAGATACAAACAGATAGAAAATGTTATTTAATCAAAAACAAAGAAATAGGAGGAAGACCAGGTAAATATATGAGGATATTAAAAGGATAGAAATTTTGTCTTCTCTTCCTTAAATACTGGCTTCAAAACTGATATGTAAGAACTACCAGTAGTTACAAAACAAATATCAATGTAATTCATCTTTGTCCACAGCTCTTTATGTACTGTGTATGGCAGCGTATTAAGTTCAATGAGAGCAAGACAAATCTAGGCAATGGTATGAAATTTCTTTCTCTCATCTTCCCTGTTGCATGAGAAGCACAGAGTACTCCCAACACATTACAAAACTGCACCTGCTCGGCCTCCCACTAAGCTGTATGTCTCCTTATTTAATGACTCTGCATATAAGAACATACAAGAAAACATATAAGAAACACATAACATATGTACAACACATAACACATAAGAAAATAACATACAATTACATTGAAGGGAAACAAGAACAGGAAAGTACTGGGTTATCAGATTGCATCTGTGTCTTCACCTGTGTCTATGATAAATCTTCAGTAAATCATCAACTCCTGTCTGAAACATAACTTAGTCTGAAAAAACTTTTTGTTGTTGCTGTTTTCCTTTTTTTTT
>CM021763.1:42882356-42897543 GCA_011075105.1 Heteronetta atricapilla | reverse complement strand
CCCCCCCCCCGCCCCCCGCCACCCCCCTTCTTTCCCTTTCCCTTATCGCTTTCTCTTGTCCTTTCAGGACAGCTGACCCAAACTGGCCAAAGGGGTATTCCATACAATCTGACGTCATGCTAAACAATATATAGGAGTGGCTAGCTGGGGTGAAGGGGGTGGCTGCTCAGGGACAGGCTGGGCATCAGTCAGTGGGTGATGAGCAATTGGATGCGTCACTTGTTTCATACATAGTAGTAGTAGTAGTACTATTAACATTATTTTATTATTATTATTATTTTAATTATCATTATAGTGTCTGAGTAAACTGTCTTTATCTAAACTCACAAGCTTCACTTTCAGTTTCTCTCCCCCACCCCAGAGAAGGAGCGGGTGGGGGGAGGGAGGGGGAAGGGGGAGGGAATGAGCAAAGGTCTGTGTGGTGTTTAGCTGGTGACTGGGTTAAATCACAACAATGGGAGTTTGGCATAGTGATTAAGAACTGTACGGTCTAGTCCCAGAGAAGCTGTAGCTAGCTCTATAAAATCCTATCCATTTTCACTCAGGAGATATTTCTTGTTTTAACAGTCAAAAACATTTCACTCTGTGTTTAAAGTTAATTCGCTCTTAGCGGTACTAAGTACTAAGGCCCTTATTTCCTTCGCTCCCTCCCCTTTACAAGCTTCTCATTCACTGTTGTCTTCATATTATTGGCATGAAATTAGAAGCAGCAGATTAACAGGCTTTAGTATTGCCTTATTACTAAATATCTGTATGTTTGGATAAATTGCTATGCCTCTTCTACAGGTGTTTAAAACTAGAAACAGAAGCAAGATCTGAATTTCTTACTTCTTTCCTTTCTCTTCACTATAACACACACACCTGCTCTGTAGCTACATGATATATAATCAAAAGAGTGCAGGTGCTCAATATGATTGAATTGAACCCTTCCATTTAGTCTATTGCTTTTCTAATTCAGGAGTGATGCACAGTGGATGTGATTGAAAAGACTTTTCTCTAATTACGGAGATTTCTCTGTGCACTGTTGGAGGATATTTTTTGTATTATTTACACTGTTCAGTCTGACAGTAATATTTCTGTGTGCCAATGACAATTACATTGCTCTTGACTGTTGCAGATCAGCAGTCTGTGATATCTCTGAAAAGCCAGTGTGTATCACATGTCACTAGCAGACATATTAATGTTTGAGGAGTGCAAGTGATGTAACAAGATTAGATGGCACTGATATAAAGCACTAACTTTAAACCTGTGAATAACCAAGAAACTGCTAGATGACAACTGTAAATTATTTATTGCCCTTGTCCAATGTAATATTAATAGCTGGGAGCCTGCACTCAACCCTCACCCCATACATACAAACACATATCTCCCACTAATAATTTAGTGTTCAATTCCTCAGTTTTATGAAAGTGTTTTTTTTTTATTTATTTATTTTTTTTTTTCTCAAGGCAATTTGCTCTGAGATGTTATTAAATGATGAGGAAAAAAAGTGAACAAGCCATGCTGAACTATATCCTCTAACATATCAGAGGACCCCATTAACCAGAAAGAATTGATTAATTTCAAAAGTGTTTTCCCTTACCAGAACTGCTAACACACCACACATGCTTCAGGTTTGTTTGTTTGTTTGTTTGTTTTCTTTCTGTTCTAGTATCAAAAAATTCATCAAGAAACAATTCAAGCATGGAAGGGAAACAGTGGTATAGCTTCTTTCCTTTTGCTTTTGTAGAATGCCTCTATATTTTTATATTGTTCATCTAAAATTGTAAGAAACTATGATATTTCTGAGACTATAGTTGCATGAAGATCTCATGTCCAAGCTATCCTTTATGAATTTAACTCCTTTTCCACCAAAATGCAAAATGAAATCCCCGTTTTTCAAATATTCTTCATTTTTAATAACTTTTTTTTCTCTATTTTTACTTCATATTTACAGGCAAGTTTTTGTCTTTCACCCCACGGGTTCAATTATTTCTTGCAGGTGGGAGGGTGGAGCTAAGTAGAATAAATGATACTTTAGGTAAGTGGGTCTGCATAGAGAAGAAGTTAGAGAAAACATTAAGTTATACAAACTCCACCTCAACAGTATAAGAAGAAGTATAATGAAGTTGGCATAACATTTCCTCAGATGATGCCTAGTTCAAGCTGAGCTCACAGATGTAAATTTAGCCTAACTAAGATATCAATTATTCCCTGAAGTTTCTAATGGGTAAGACATATTTCTTCTAAACAGACCTTGCAGTGATTTTGCTTACCATTAAGATTAGTTTAAGAAAGCTTCATTTACAGACATGATGCTATTGGGCTCAAAAAAGAAGGGTGTGCCAACAATAGTAATGGTCAAAACCCAAGAAAGGGCAACTGTAAAAAGATAGACCAGCAAACATCTTGTTTCAGAACCGGTCCTGTACCCTCCCCCCCCCCCAAAAAAAAAAAAAAAGCAACAAAAAAAAAGAGAAGGACGGTGTTGGTAATTAGGGATTCCTCTCTAAGAGGCACTGAGGCATCCATTTACCACCCAAACAGAGAGAGGTTTGCTAGCTGTCTGTGGCCCAAATTTGTGACATCAGAAAGAAGTTACTGAGCTTGGTCTAGCCAAAGGACTATCACCTATGCTGCCCTTTCATGTAGGGACAACTGAGGCCACAACTAGGAGATCTGGAAATATCAAAAGAGACATTATAGAATCATTAAGTTTGAAAAAGACCTCCAAGATCATCTGGCCCAACCATCACCCTACTACCAATGTCACCCACTGAACCATGTCCCTAAACACCATGTCCAACCTTTCCTTAAACAGTCCCAGGGACGGTGATGCCACCACTTCCTTGGGACATCATTATGTCCCTTGGAAAAATGCTGAAGGGATCAGGAGCAGAAGTAGTGTTCTCCTCAATCCTCCCAGTCAGAGGCTGGGACTCACAGAGGAGAACGTGCACATCAAATGAATGACTGGCTGTATAGCCAGTGCCAGGATAAAGGTTTTGTATTCTATGATCTTGGGAATGCTTTTGAAAGACTGGGCATGCTAAAACAGGATGGGATGCACCTGGCCAAGTGGGGTAAGAGCATTTTGGGCAGCAAGCTGGATGGACCCATTAACAGAGCTTTTAACTAGATTCAACAGGGGAGGGAAGGTACCGGTAAGTTACTCAAAATGACACCTGAATGTTAACAATTTAAAAAACAGCAGGAAAATAATTGTGAATCATCTCATAGGAATCAGGAAGGACTCTTCTGAAAATGTGACATTGCCGGTAGCCCAGATGAAGTGCCTCTACACCAGTGCACACATCATGGGAAACAAACAAAAGGAATTGGAATCCATGGTGCAATTAGAAAACTATGATCTAATTAATGTCACAGAAACATGGTGGGATGAATCACACAGCTGGAAGATTGGAATGGAGGTCTACAAGCTTTATAGAAGGTATAGGTAGGGAAGGAAGGAAGGTGTTGCCCTCTTAATAACTGAATAGATTTTGAAGTGTTTGCTCTAAGAAACAACCAAGAGAAGGTTGAAAACCTGTAGGGAAAAACTAAGAACCAGACCAAAAAAGGACATCTTGTGGCTGGGGTCTACCACAGTCCTCCAAATAAAGAGGAGCCTGTGGATGAGGCCTTCTTACTCCAACTACAAGAAGCATAGCCATATGGGAAAACCACATGGCAGAAAGTAAGCAATCCAGGAGACTTCTGGAGGCAATTGAGGACAAATTCCTGTCAAGGTATTAGACCAACCAGAGGAGAAGCATTACTGAACCTGGTGCTCACCAGTGTGGAAGAGCTCATTAAAGAGGTTAAGAGTGAAGGAAGCCTGGGTTGCAGTGACCACTCACTGGTTACTTTGTGATCACGAGGGATATGGGCCTGGCTAAGAGCAAAGTCAGGACCCTGAAATTCAGAAGATCCAACTTCCAGCTGTTCAAAGAATTAGTGAATGAGGTCCCAGGGGACATGGTTCTCAGGGTCAGAGGATCTGATCAGAGTTGGCAACACTTTAAAGATATTTTCCTTGGAGCTCAAGAACTCTCTATTCCTATATGCAGTAAATCAAGCAGGGGAGGTAGGAAACCCACATGGCTGAACAAGGACATGCGGGTCAAACCTAGGCACAAGAAGGAAATGCACAGATAGTGGAAACAGGGCCATGTGCCCTGGGAAGAGTACAAAAATGCTGTCTGGATATGCAGGGCTGGGATCAGGAAAGCTGAGGCACTGACAGAACTAAATTAGCATAGGATGCAAAGAATAACAAGAAAGGGTTCTACAGGTTTCTGGGCCACAAAAGAAAGACTAGGGAGAGAGTAGAGCCTCTGAAAAAGGAAGATGGGGAAGAGGTAATGACAGATGAGGAGAAGGCAGAGGTTCTTAACAACTTCTTTGCCTTGGTCCTAACTGGTTGTCAGGCTTCCAATATCGATTGTGTCCCTGAACCTCTAGGCAAGGGCTAGGTGAGCAGAGTCCCTCTCAGTATAAGTGAAGAACAGTTTTGGGACCTCCTGATCCAACATATCAACTACAAGTCTATGAGGCTTGAAGATGTTCATCCCAAGGTCCTGAAGAATTTGACTGATATAGGCACCAAGCTGCTCTTCATCATATTTGAAAAATCATGGCAGTCAGGTAGAGTTGCCAGTGATTGGAAAAAGGGAAACATCACTCCAATTTTTAAAAGGGCTAGAAAGGAAGACCTGGGGAACGACAGACCAGTGAGTCTCACCTCTATGCCTGGGAAGACCATGGGACAAATCCTCCTGGAAGCAATGTTAAGGCATATTCAGGACAAGGATGTGATCCAGGATGGCCATCTTGTTCTCACCAACTGGAAATCGTGCCTGAGCAATCTGGAGGCCATCTATGATGGAGTGACTATATCAGTCCACAAAGGGAAGACTAACTGATGCTATCTAGTTGGATTTCTGTAAGGCCTTTGACACAGAACCATGTGGCATCCTCATCTCTAAATTAGAAAGATATGGATTTGAAGGGCTGACCATTCAGTGGATAAGGAGATGGCTTGAAGCTCACACCCAGGGAGTGGTGTGTCAGTTGTTCTATGTCCAGATGGAGACTGGTGAAAAACGATGTCTTTCTGTTTTGGCACTGGTTCTTTTCACTATCTTCATCAATGACAAAAATATTTGGATTGAGGGCACCCTCAGCAAATCTGCAGATGATACTGAGCTAAATGGTGTGGCTGATACCAAAGAAAGAAGAGGGACCTGAGGGACTTGGGAGTTCAGGTGGACAAAAGGCTTAGCATGAGTCAGCAGTGCATGCTTGCAGCCCAGAAGACCAACTACATCCTGGGCTGCATCAACAGAAGTGTGACCATTGGGTCAACGGAGGTTATTGTCCACCTTTACTCTGCCCTCATCAGGCCCCACCTGGAATCTTACAGAGGGGTCTTTGAAAAAAAAAGATGGAGAAGAACTCTTTACTCAGGTATATAATGATAGGACAAGGGGGAATGGTCTTAAGAAGGATAGATTTAGACTTGACATTAGGAGGAAAATCGTTACTGTAAGGGCAGTGAGGCACTGGAACAGGTTGCCAAGATAAGTTGTGGATGCCCCATTCCTGGAGGTGTTCAAGGCCAGGCTGGATGGGGCCTTGGCCAGCCTGATCTACTGGGTGAGATCCCTGCCTATGGCAGTGAGGGTGGAGTTAGATGGTCTTTTAGGCCTCTTCCAACTGAGATTGTGTTCTATGAAAAAATAACATTAAATTGCAAGCATAAGACAGATAACTATGGTTCTTGACCTAGCCTCATTTTTGCCATCATTCAGTGTATAAGACTAGATATTATGATGTTATGAATAGTACAAAAGTTTAGATAATGATGTTGGGTTTAAATGGCAATGATGTGGTAGCAGGGGGGAGAGGGACTGCTGAGACGATCTCTGTGAGCAGAGCCCAGCGGCTGCCTCATGTTTGATCAGAGCCAGCTCCAAAAGGAAACTGCTGCTGGCCATAGCTAAGCCAGTGACCAATGCTGGCTGGGTCTCTGGGACAGCAGATTGAAGAAGGGAGAAAAAAAAAAAAAAACCTGCTGGGAAACACCAGAAGCCTGCTGGGAAACACCAGCTGAGAGATAGGACTGAGAAAACATGTGAGAACCAGCCCTGTAGACACTGAGGTTAGTGCAGAAGTAGGCCAGGAGTTGCTCCAGGCACCAGAGCAGAAACACCCCTGCAGCCTGTACAGAGGCTCCTGGTGGAGCAGGCTGTCTCCTTGCAGCCCATGGGTGCAAGATCCCACATGGAGCAGATCTCCATGCTGCAGCCCATGGAGGAGCCCCCAGTGGAGCAGGTGGATGTGACTTGGAGGAGGCTGCAGTCCATGGAGAGCCCCCACAGGAGCAGGCCCTCGGCCAGAACTACAGCCCGTGGAGAGGAGCCTATGCAGGAACATGGGGTCTGGGGGGAGCTGCCACCCGTGGGGGACCTGTGCTAGAGCAGTTTGCTCCTGACACATGGATCCTGTGGTATGGATCCACATGGGAGCTGTTCTTGAAGTGCTGCTGCCTGTGGGAAGCCCCCACAGTATCAGTTCAGGAGGGATGGCATCCCGTGGGAGGAACCCTGCAATGGAGAAGGGGCAGACAGTGACCATGAGGAAGCAGCAGAGAGGAAGTACTAGGGAGTGACTATAGCTCCCATTCCCCATTCCCTATGCCTCTTGGGGGGATGAGGCAGAGGAGGGTGGATGGGAAAGAGGTGTTTTTATTTTACATTTCTTTTCTCATTGCTCTAGTCTGTTAATTATAGGCAATAAATTATTTTAGTCTCACTATGTTGAGTATGTTTCACCCATGACGGTAATTGTTGAGTGATCTCCCTGCCCTTACCTTGACTCGAGCCCTTTTCATCATATTTTCTCCCCCTCTTCCTTTGAGAAAGGGGAGTTAGAGAGTGGTTGTGATGGAGTGGTTGTGATGGATTTTAGCTGCCTGTCAGGGTAAAACCACCACAATCATGATTGTGGAGCATTTAAAAACTTTTAAAACTGTTCCACTAACAGATTAAATGCCACCAAACAAAGACATGAAATTCAAGACAATAACTGAATACTTTTAAGTTCAACTGTAGCAGCCCAGTTACTATTTTTAATATTTTTTGATTATTTGTTTAAATCAGTTATGACTATGTATTTCATAACCAACTTCAACCAGTCTTTCAAGGCAGCCCATGTCTGATACTAAAAACCATGGCATAAAGCCAGTGGAATAGCCTCTGCTTCTGAATGCATCAGTCTTCTAAACATATTTTAGTACCTTCTTATTAACCTGTTTTTTGTGAATTGTTTTTGAACATAAACTAACACTTCTCTGCATACCTAACCTGTTGATTGCTCACTAATATTTTATTGTTGTTGTCGTTTACTTTTTCATAGTTAAATTATTTTTTTCTTACTATTTAAATATTTCACAGCTGTAAGAAATGATTTAGCAGTTGAATTCTAAAGGATAAAAAGAGATGCAGAGGATACTCAAAGGACTTCAGCTGAATATGCCTCGTATTACCATCTAGCCTTGTTTTATGTCAGAGGAAAGCACACTTGCTTGTGTTTTTAAGGTACAGATAAGAAAAGAATAGAGATCTTCTGGCACACATCAATAAAGCAGAAAGAAGTTGCACAGTAGCAATAGCAGTCTGTTGGGATAACAGATTGGTGCCCACTAGTAAGGGGGCAAGACTCATAATTCACAAAGAATGAAGCCACAAGTGAATTATAAAGGTCTTGTCCTCTTACAGCAGAGATAAATGAGTCTATCTAGTACAACTGATCACATGATCAGGTTAGGTAGGTCTTCTTTGTATATAATCCTTTCTCATATAAAATTATATGGGTGAGTATCACAATAATAAAATAAAAGACATCCCACTAAATTCCCCACTCTCTCCCTGAGGATCCACAATCTGGTGCTGGAGTGTTGAAGATGTTTCCTACATACTTTTCTTTCTTTCTTTTTTCTTTCTCTCTCTCTTTCTTTCTTTCTCTCTCTCTTTCTCTCTTTCTTTATCTCTTTCTGTCTCTCTTTCTCTCTTTCTTTCTGTCTCTCTCTCTTTCTCTCTCTCTTTCTCTCTCTCTTTCACTCTTTCTCTCTCTCTTTCTCTCTTTCTTTCACTCTTTCTCTCTCTTTCTTTCTTTCTTACTCTTTCCTTCCTTCTTTCTTTTTTCTTCCTTTCCTTCTTTCTTTCTTGCTTTCCTTCTTTCTTTCCCTCTTTCTTTCTTTCTTTCTCTCTCTCTCTCTCTCTTTCTCTCTTCCTTCTTTCCCTCCTTCCTTCCTTCTTTCCTTCCCTCCTTCTTTCCGCCTTCCTTCCTGCCTTGCTTGTAAATAAAGCCACATTACACTCAAGTTATTATGGAACATGTTAATAGGCATATGTGACAAGACTATCTTTTTTTTTTGTTGTTGTTGTTGTTTTTGTTTTCTTTAACTGGACTAGCATTTCACCACTTTTAGCTGCTCCTACTATTACTTACGTACTGTTACGGTGCTTATTTTCCCCTGGCACCCCACCTCACTCCCCGCATCCAATTACTTCTCTCATGGTCACATAAACTTTTTCATTATTCCTGGAGTGATGAGCAAAAGCCTGTCTTTAAAGCATTGGCTGCTGCTGTCTTTCCACTGCTAGTGGTTTTTTTTGCACAAGCCTGGATTCTTGTTATTGAAACCTAGATTATGCCAGTGGCTGAATCTCTAATGAGGTAAATAATATAAAAGTGACTATTCTTTAAAAGTCATAATAACTACACAAAGTAAAGGTAATTTCTTAGTTAGGCCATGGGTGTTTTTGCAGAATAACATCCTTGTGAAACAGGCCATTATAAAGTAAGTTAAAACAAAACCGCCTCCAAAATGCCAACTTTCACAATAATTACATGCGGTGATTTTTTAATAATCTATTTGATTCTTCATTTGTACGGCTTTGACAAATTTGTCATATGAACAGAAACTTGGGAGTTAACTGGTTGTGCTGGGGCAATCTCAGTGAAACAGATCCAAATGAAGAAGTCATTAAGATTATAAGAAGTCTCTAAGAAGTCATTAAGATTATAGAGAAAACAATCAGGGACAGCAATAATCTAGACTCTATAATGATTTTTCATGGTAAGATCCTCTTTTAGTTGTTTATAAATTTGACAGTTTTGTCAGCTGAGACTGAAATTTTTATTCTGGTTGTCTTTCTAAAACAGAATTAAACTAAACACATAAAAGGAAATTGGAAAGCCTTACCTGTGAAATGTTTTAGCTATTTCTGAGAAAAGCTAACCTTTACTTGCAATATATTGCAACAGTTTTTAGAACTGCTTTGGTGAGAACATTGCATCTACTCTTTCATGTACTACATGGAATTTGGTGGAAATGTTTTGTTTTAGGTAACTACTTTTGCTGTTCTAGCAGAAGGTTGCCTACATTTAGCAAAAAGATATGTTGTATTCAGAGATCTTTGTGGGTCCCTTCCAACTCAATATATATTACATGATGCTGTAATTCTATGAACATTTTAGTTTTCATGTATTTCGTAAAATCATAGAATCATAGAATATTCTGAGTTGGAAGGGACCCATAAGTATCATCAAGCCCAACTCCTGGCACTGCACAGGTGTTGTGGTTTAACCCGGCCGGCAGCTAAATACCACACAGCCGTTCGCTCACCCTCCCCCCTCCCTCTCTGGGATGGGGGAGAGAAACGGGAAAGTGAAGCCTGTGGGTTGAGATAAAGACAGTTTATTTAAGAGAGAAAATAATAATAATAATAATAATAATAATAATAATAATAATAATAATAATAATATGTACAAACAAGTGATGCACAATGCAATTGCTCACCACCCGCTGACCAATGCCCAGCCCAACCCCAAGAGCCGGCCCCCCACCCTGGCTAGCCACCCCTATATATTGTTCAGCATGACGTCAGATGGTATGGAATACCCCTTTGGCCAGTTTGGGTCAGCTGTCCTGGATCTGTCCCCTCCCAGCTCTTGCTGCCCCCCCAGCCTGCCCGCTGGCAGGACAGAGCGAGGAGCTGAAAAGTCCTTGGCTTAGTATAAGCACTGCTCTGCAGCAATTAAAACACCAGCATGTTATCAGCACTCTTCTCATCCCAATCCAAAACAGTACCTCACCAGCCATTAGGAGAAAAAACAACTTTGTCCCAACTGAAACCAGGACATATATCCACCCCTGATTCCATACCATTTATGTCATGCTCAGGTTACACTCTTTCCAATACATTCTAGTTAATCACTATTTTCTTCTATGGTAGTAATGACACACAGTATTGTATAATAATTAACATAATACAACTCAACTCATGGGCTATTCTCACCCAGTATTAAATCCCCTTGAGGTACACACCGGACCTCCCCATTCTTTTGCATTACCCACCAAGTGCATCCAGGTCCTTGAGCAAAAACAATCCCACGAATGGGTTTGCCTTTTCCTGGGGCAGGAGTAGCCCAGACTGTTTTACCCAGCATGTTTCTTACATGCACTACAGGAACTTTATCCCCTTCTACTGTGCGTAGCAGGTTTGATTGGGCTGGTCCAGCTCGGTTGGCAGATCCCCTAGTATTGACTAACCAGGTGGCCTTTGCCAAATGTGTATCCCAATTTCTGAATGTCCCAGCACCCATTGCTTTCAGTGTAGTCTTTAACAGTCCATTGTATCGCTCAACTTTACCGGAGGCTGGTGCATGATAGGGGATGTGATACACCCACTCAATACCGTGTTCTTTGGCCCAAGTGTCTATAAGGTTGTTTCGGAAATGAGTCCCATTGTCTGACTCAATTCTTTCTGGGGTGCCATGACGCCATAGAACTTGTTTTTCAAGGCCCAGGATAGTGTTTCGGGCGGTGGCCTGGGGCACAGGATATGTTTCCAGCCATCCGGTGGTTGCTTCCACCATTGTAAGTACATGGCGCTTGCCATTGCGGGTTTGAGGGAGTGTGTTGTAATCAATCTGCCAGGCATCTCCATATTTATATTTCAGCCATCGTCCTCCATACCAAAGAAGCTTTGACCATTTGGCTTGCTTGATTGCAGCACATGTTTCACAATCATGAATAACCTGTGCTATAGTGTCCATGGTCAGGTCCACCCCTCGATCACAAGCCCATCTGTATGTTGCATCTCTTCCTTGATGGCCTGAGGTGTCATGGGCCCATCGGGCTATGAATAACTCACCCTTATGTTGCCAGTCCAGGTCCACCTGAGCCACTTCAATCTTAGCAGCCTGATCCACCTGCTGGTTGTTTTGATGTTCTTCAGTAGCCCGATTCTTGGGCACATGAGCATCTACGTGGCGTACCTTTACGACCAGGTTCTCTACCCGGGCAGCAATATCTTGCCACAATGCAGCAGCCCAGATGGGTTTGCCCCTGCACTGCCAGTTGTTCTGTTTCCATTGCTGTAACCACCCCCACAGGGCATTTGCTACCATCCACAAATCAGTGTACAGGTAGAGAACTGGCCACTTTTCTCGTTCAGCAATATCTAAAGCCAGCTGGATGGCTTTCACTTCTGCAAATTGACTCGATTCACCTTCTCCCTCAGCAGCTTCTGCAACTTGCTGTGTAGGACTCCATACAGCAGCTTTCCATCTCTGATGCTTTCCCACAATGCAACAGGACCCATCGGTGAACAGGGCATATCTCCTCTCATTTTCTGGTAGCTCGTTGTACAGTGGGGCTTCTTCAGCACGGATCACCTCCTCCTCTGATGACATCCCAAAGTATTTGCCTTCTGGCCAGTCCATAATCACTTCCAAGATTCCTGGACGACTGGGGTTTCCTATTCGAGCCCGCTGGGTAATCAGTGCAACCCACTTGCTCCATGTAGCATCAGTTGCATGATGTGTAGAGGGGACCCTTCCTTTGAACATCCAGCCCAGTACTGGCAGTCGGGGTGCCAGGAGGAGCTGTGCTTCAGTACCGACCACTTCTGAAGCAGATCGAACTCCTTCATATGCTGCCAATATCTCCTTTTTGGTTGGAGTGTAGTGGGCCTCAGATCCTCTGTATCCCCGACTCCAAAACCCTAGGGGTCGACCTCGAGTTTCCCCAGGTTCTTTCTGCCAGAGGCTCCAGGTGGGGCCATTCTCCCTGGCTGCGGTGTAGAGCACATTCTTTACATCTGGTCCTGTTCGGACTGGCCCCAGGGCTACTGCATGAACTATTTCCTGCTTAATTTGTTCAAAGGCTTGTCGTTGCTCAGGGCCCCATTCAAAATCATTCTTCTTACGGGTTACTTGGTAGAGTGGGTTTACAATCAGACTGTAATTTGGAATGTGCATTCTCCAAAACCCCACGACACCTAAGAAAGGTTGTGTTTCCTTTTTACTAGTTGGTGGAGACATAGCTGTTATTTTGTTGATCACATCCATTGGGATTTGACGACGTCCATCTTGCCATTTTATTCCTAAAAACTGGATCTCTCGTGCAGGTCCTTTAACTTTATTTTGTTTTATGGCAAAACCAGCCTTCAGAAGGATTTGGATTATTTTCTTCCCTTTCTCAAAAACTTCCTCTGCTGTGCCACCCCACACAATGATGTCATCCATGTACTGCAGGTGTTCAGGAGCTTCCCCCTGCTCCAGCGCAGACTGGATCAATCCATGGCAAATGGTAGGGCTATGTTTCCACCCCTGGGGCAGCCGATTCCACGTATATTGGACACCCCTCCAAGTAAAGGCAAACTGTGGCCTGCACTCTGCTGCTAGAGGGATGGAGAAAAATGCATTAGCGATATCAATTGTGGCGTACCACTTGGCTGCCTTTGATTCCAGTTCGTACTGGAGTTCTAGCATGTCTGGCACTGCAGCGCTCAGTGGGGGTGTGACTTTGTTCAGGCCACGATAGTCCACTGTTAGTCTCCACTCACCATTAGATTTTCGCACTGGCCATATGGGACTATTAAAAGGTGAATGAGTCTTATTGATCACTCCTTGGCTCTCCAGTTGATGAATTAGCTCATAGATGGGAATCAGGGAGTCTCGGTTGGTGCGATATTGCCGCCGGTGCACAGTTGTAGTAGCGATTAGCACTTGTTGTTCTTCCACCCTCAGCAACCCCACAACAAAAGGGTCCTCCGAGAGACCAGGCAAGGTAGACAGCTGTTTAATGCCCTCTGTCTCTAAGACAGCTGTGCCAAAAGCCCAGCGGAACCCTTTGGGGTCCTTGAAATATCCTCTTCTAAGATAGTCTATGCCAAGGATGCACGGAGCATCCGGGCCAGTCACAATAGGGTGTTTTTTGCCACTCATTCCCAGTTAGACTCACTTCAACCTCCAATACAGTCAACTGCTGGGATCCCCCCGTCACTCCATGAATACTGATGGGCTCTGGCCCTTCATAGTTTGATGGCATTAGAGTACATTGTACACCGGTATCTACTAAAGCTTTATACTTCTGTGCGTCTGACGTGCCAGGCCATAGAATCCACACAGTCCAATAAACTCGATTGTCCCTTTCCTCCCCCTGGCTGGAGGCAGGGCCCCTCTAATCTTGGTCAGAATCTTCATTCCTGTGTTTAAGGGACTGCCTGTTGGAAGTTGGAGCAGCAAACTTTTCAGGGAACCCCTTTTTACCGCTAGTTTTCTTTTGCAACTCTGGAACTCATGCCTCTAGGGTCGCGGTGGATTTTCCATCCCATTTTCTCATGTCCTCTCCATGGTCACGTAGGTAAAACCACAGAATAGCACGAGGTGTGTATCCACCATATCGTCTTCCTTGCATGGATGAGCGCTTACCCCTAATAGCAGAGACATTGGTTTGTACAGGGGTGGAGGAAAGTATACTCTTTTTAAGTTGCTGGACCTCTTCAGAAAGTTTCTCCAAGGTATTCCCTTTTAGTTGGTGGAAGCTTTCAGAAAGTTTCTCCACAGCCGAGACGCAGGCCTGTAGGGAAGAGGACAGACTTTCTTCATACTGCCGGAGTTGTTTAACCACATCACCCACTGAGGGTTCATCATCCTCTTTCCAGGCCATTATTGCCAATGAGCTGGCATATGACGATGGTGCACTCCTTACAAACTTCCGCCACATGGGTCGTATACACTTGACTTCATCTGGATCTACAGGTATTTGTCCATTGTCTGGGTCGGCATAGATCACCTCCCGTATGGCTAATTCCCTCAGGTACTGGATTCCCTTCTCCATAGCGGTCCACTTGCCTGGCAGACATACGAGTTCTTCCTTGTAGGGATACCTTTCCCTTACAGCATACAGGATACGCCTCCAGAGGCTGTAGGATCGTACTCCTTCTCCAATTGCTTTGTCAATGCCTGCGTCTCTAGCAAGGGATCCCAGCCGACTGGCTTCCCTGCCATCTATATCCATATAATTGGCTCCGGTATCCCAGCACCGGAGCAGCCAGGTGACAAGGTGCTCACCTATGCAGCGACCAAAATCTTTTCGCATATCTCATAGCTCACGCTGGTATAGGCTTCGGGAAACTAGTGTTGTCTTTTCAACATCCCCATCTTCATCGTCCTGCACCCCTGATGGCACAGCCTCGTCTTCTCTGCGTTCTAAACGACCTGAGTCTCTATACCATTTTTTCACCTTGTCTACAGGGGCAGCTTGTACTGCTACAGGTCATTTCTCTGACTCAGCCACAGAGTCTGCCAGTCTGCCACAGAGGTTGGAATACACTCTGCAGGGCCCACTTGCACGGCTACAGATCGTTTCTTTGGCCCAGCCACAGGGTCTGCCACAGGGGTTGAAATACACTCTGCAGGGCCGACTTGCACTGCTACAGATCGTTTCTCTGGCCCAGCCACAGGAGCTGGAGCGGCTGCAGGGGCTGGGGCTGGAGCGGCTGCGGGAGCAGGAGCTGGAGCGGCTGCAGGAGCTGAAGCAACTGCAGGAGCAGGGCTGGAGCGGCTGCAGGAGCAGGATGCTGGAGGAGCTGCAGGAGCAGGATGCTGGAGGAGCTGCAGGAGCAGGGGCTGGAGCGGCTGCAGGAGCAGGAGCTGGAGTGGCTGCAGGGGCTGGAGCGGCTACAGGAGGAGAAGCTGGAGTGGCTGCAGGAGCAGGAGCTGGAGTGGCTGCAGGGGCTGGAGCGGCTGCAGGAGCAGGGGCTGGAGCGGCTGCAGGAGCAGGGGCTGGAGCGGCTGCAGGAGCAGGGGCTGGAGCGGCTGCAGGAGCAGGGGCTGGAGCGGCTGCAGG
>CM021763.1:42828992-42878560 GCA_011075105.1 Heteronetta atricapilla | reverse complement strand
TACTAATATACTCTCTGGATTTTGCTGCACAGGAAAAAAATACATATATATATATACACATGTATATACATGTGTATATATATATATATATATCTTTCCAGGTTAATTTAATTTCCTCTATTTTATTTGTTGCTGACTTATTTTTAAACTACTGCATTTACAGAGGTAAGTAGGAGTGTACATGGAACTGTGAAGGCTGTTTAAAACAAAAGAGAACTTAAATGGGATGGGATGCAAGCTATGTGGGAAGAATTGGTTTTGTTTCTGATTCTGCTGGACACAGATCTTGTGTAAGTAGTTCTGAGATCTATTTTTATATCTTTCAGTCCTGGGACTTACAGTAGTAATATGGTTTGGACAAATCAAGCTTGTATGTTGAAAACAACACTGTAAACGTTAAATAAGAATCTGGATATACACTGGTTAAATAAAAGTGGTGACAGTTCATCTGTAGATGATCCATTTCAACACTGATTTTAACAAGAATGTTATGGCTTATCAAAGTCCTAAATATTTGGTGCTTCCAAACTGCTTTGCTTGCATCCATCTGAATGGCTCTGTGGAGTCAGTGCTGTGGGATTGTCATCACACACCATTTACATACAACTAAAGGGAATACTGAGCTGAAAGAATAAAAACATCCCCACACCCTATTCACTTTGTTTTGTGGTTGATATATCAATTTACTATTTTTAACATTGTGTTCTCCTCCATCAGTACAGTGTCTTGTCCAGAAAAATACTGCCAGTATCTGGTATGTACCTACTGGCCAGCCAGATCAAGTCAGGTGCTTATTTCAAAGGCTTTGTCTAAATAAAAATCTGCCGCAGAATAACTCACAGATTTGTCATGTAGCTACCTAAGAGGTTACTGGCTTATTTCCTTGATTTCTATGTTAAGATGTTTGTTTAGGATTTGTCCCTTGGAATATACTCTGTAGGAAATCCAGGAGCCATTGCAGGCATTGTGGTCACTGCCAGATATCAGTGTGAAAGTGCAAAAATTTTATATCTAGTGGCTCATTTCAGTAGCTGTCAAATTAGAATGCTCAGTGAATTGGTTTGAGGATAAAATCAGTAGATCTTTTGGAAATGGATAAATTTGAAGTTTAAGAAATTGTGGGTTAAGTATTTACACATAGCAAAAATGAACCAGGTGTTCAAGAGCAATTACCATAACATAAACACTTCAAAAATAATTAAATGCAAGGAAATCTTAACAAGGATAGCAAATCTTTATCAGTTTTATCAAGAACTGAAGATAATTTCCTATCTGTCTTCTTTGGAAAAGAAACATCCTTCCACAGACTGTACCAAACTACTTAGTTTTAGCCTACTAAAATAGGCTTGTAGTCTTTGACTCTGACTTATTTTCAGAAAGAAAAGTATTTTCTCCATATTTATTCCAGGAATCCAGGCTTAATAATACCTTCCACTGGTATCTACTTAGCTGTAACTATGACCAGAGAAAGTAAGCCTACAGATTTTATTTATTTATTTATTCTTGGCATACTCATATGTTATTTGTACTGCTTTTTCAGTTGGTGAATAAAGTACCGAACGATTTTCACAAACCTCTACACAGAAGTGATGAATCTCGCTTCTTATATTCTGTTCAATGGTATCTGAGAGTGCAAGGAATGATTATTATCATAAAGCTGCTGGCTTGACATGCAATAATGTTTCACACTGTCATTTTATAATGTAGAAAATCTAGAAAGGATTAATAAGGCTCAGTATTATTGCCCCCCTTTTCCTTCCTCCCACTGTCTCCTATTTAAAAAATAAAAATAAATAAATAAATAAATAAAAAAGGATAGTACTTTTAAAATTTTAAAATTTTAATTCTAAGGATCATTAAATTACCATGGTAAAAGTTTTAACTTTGCCTCATAGGCTGGATTTAGAATCACAGAATAAAATCATAGAATATCTTGAGTTGGAAGGGACTTATGAGGGTCATCAAGTCGAACTCCTGGCACCACACAGGTCTACCCATAAATTCAGACCATATGATTAAGCATAGTCCAAACTTTTCTTAAACTCTGACAGGCTTGGTGCTGTGACTACATCTCTGGGAGTCTGTTCCAGTGTGCGACCACCCTCTTGGTGAAGAACCTTTACCTGATATCAAGACTGAACTTCCACTATCATAGCTTGACTCCATTCCCTCAGGTCCTATCACTGGTCACTAAAGAGAATAGATCAGCACCTGCCCCTCCACTCCCCTCCACTTCAGCTTTACTGAAATGCAAAAGATCACATCAGCTGGCTTCCCTTCATCGACTCGATGGGTGATCTTACCATAAAAGGAAATCAAATCTGTTAAACAGGACCTGCCCCTCGTGAACCCATTTTGGCTGTGACCTATGATTCCATTGTTCCCCAGGTGCACTTCAGTAACTCCCAGAGTAATCTTCTCCATAATTTTACCAGGCAATGCATGAGACTGACAGGCCTGTAGTTGCCACGATCCTCTTTCTTGTCCTTCTTGAAAATTGGCACAACATATGCCAGCTTCAAGTGAGACCTCTCCAGATTCCCAAGACTGCTAAAAACTAATTGAGGGAGGTCCTGCGATACTCAGCCAGCTTTCTGAACACCCTGGGATGAATCTCATCTAGACCCATGGACTTATATGGATCCAGGTGGAGCAGAAAATCCTGCACATGTTCAGGGTTGGCTGGAAGTTTATCATTCCCACAATCACAGTCCTCTAGCTCAGGGCACACAGGGTGCCAAACCCGTCATCAGCGTTGAAGACAGAGGCAAAGAAGGCATTAAATGTCACTGCTTTGCCTGTTTTATTGTTTATGAGGTGACCATCCCCATCAAGTAGTGGACATTTTTCTCTGGTCCTCCTTTTTCTATTCACATATGTAAAAAAAGCCCTTTTCATTGTCTGCCACACACCTGGCTAGCTTCAACTCCAACTGGGCTTTGGTCGCAAGAATTTTCTCCTTACAAAGGTGAGCAACGTCCCTGTAGACCTTCCATGTTGCCTGGGCCTGCTTCCAGCAGCCATACACTTACTTTGTCTTCCTAAGCTCTAGAAGAACATCCCTGGTCAGCCAAGCTGGCCTTCTGCCCCAGCTTCTTGACTTCTGATATTTTGGAATTGCCTGATCCTGTGATTTTAGGACGTCGATGTCTTCAAAAGCAGTTTCCCAGGAGACCTTCCTAACTAGTTCCCTGATCAGCCTGAAGTCTGCTTTCCCCATATCCAGAGCTGAGGTTTTGGTGGCCTATCTCCGAAAAATATTTTAGGGACAATGTTGCTGAAAGTGTCAATGACATCAGAAGTAATTAAATGCAATAATTGGATGACAGCAGTTTAAAGAATTCTTTCCCTTTCTTTTTGTAATGTGTTTCTGCATTATTCACATATATTATTGTTTAAAACAATAGTATTTTTTAAAGGATTTTGTAGGGAGAAATACTTTTGGAGAAGGTTTGTGTTTGTGCAAAATTGCTGTAATAAAAATAGTAAATCAGAAATATATTACATACATATATATATGAAATTTTCCAAAAGAGATTTTGTGGCTTTTGGCATTGTTAATAATCTGTGTGTAAAATAAAATTTTCAAGTATGTTTAATCCTATGCCAAGGCAGCTGCTGGTGCAGTAGCTATCTGTAACAAATTAGAAGGCAGTTAAAGTGAGATTTTCCACAATCAAGAACAAAGCAGGACCACTTAGCATGAGGACAGCTTGTTCTTGTTGCTAATGTGTTTAAAAACTAGCTGCACATAATCTGAAACAGCTTTTGTGTGAGGCTGCCGGCTCTGGTTTCTGAGATCCAGTGCTAAATCGAGACCAAATGAAAAGAGTTGAATAAGAAAATGACAAAACTTTAGCCAGAGCAGGAGACGTCAGTATGTGTATATATACATATATATACATATATGTATATATATGTATATATATGTATACATATATGTGTGTATATATATATATATATATATACATATATATATTTCCTCCTTTCTTTTTCCTCTTTTGCTATTGATTTAAAAGTTAATTCCCCTCAGTATTAAAGTATTTAATGGATGACAGCTGGCTGAAACCTGAAGCATGCAGCCGGCATTTTGCTGAAGGAAAGCTCCCAATAACTATTGTGGTAGATATAACACACTCACAAATTATTTGAAGATTTATATTTCAAGAGTTTTAATTGATGGAACTTTTTATTTCACTGCAATTTGAAACACATTAGCAGATTCCTTGGAATCCAAATAGCTTGTCAGGTATCAAACTAAATCTTTTATTTGAAAATTCAATTGTGTGTTAGGATTTATGCCTAGGGAAATCCTTTTTTTTTTTTTTTTTTTTTTTCCTTTTTTTTTCCTTACATTTCAGTATTGCCACATCACCACATAATGCATGTTCTTAGAAAGGTGAGAAATTCTATATTTCTTAAAGCTCAAGCAAACATATCACTGATTTCAGCTAGAGTTCACCGTTTCAGCTAGAGTTCACCTGAATTACAGTGGAAATGATAACTAGATAATGTGAAGACAAGTAAAAAGAGAATTACATTAAAATAATTACAGTACTGCTTTGGAAGCAGAATCTATCAAAACTCTTCCTCAGTGTTTGACTTCAAGGAAAAGGCAGTATTTGAATGAATAATTTTTCAATACATTTGTTATAATGGAACTTATACAACACTTGACTGTTTGTTACATTTGGTGGAGAGTTATTACTGTTGAGTGCTATCTTTTCTTGTGCATTCTCAAATAAGATGTCAACATGAGGATCATTTTTATTAAAAGATAATCAGACTTTTCCCAAAATTAACTCAAATTTGGCTTCAGCTGAAATATAGTAATAAATAAATAAATAAGGTCAGATTTGCTATTTGTCATCAAGAATTCCAATAAAAATCAAAGGCACCAATATTAATACCTCCAGACTTAGGTGTACACTTACATAAACCAACCTTGGTTGAGTTATGGTCTTATAAGCACCAGAAATATATTTTTTAGATATATGAATCCTCTCAATGATTTTTCACACAGCACATTGATTTTTCTTTATAGTTTCAAGTCAGATATGCTCTGTCAACAATGTCACGAAGGAAATGATGAGCCTACAATTCTAACAACACTTTAAGGTAACTGCTGTCCATTGTTATGTAATTCTACACTACTTCCTTCTCCTTGAATCAAAAAGTAACATCTGGGTATGACAGAATACAGATGCACAAAAGAGATCTTTAAAGAAAAGAGTAGCAGGTAAATGACTAAAAAGAGGTTAAAAAACACTGGATAAACTAAGCAAAAGATATAGATGAGAAAGACCTGAGAAAAGAGAAGGCACAGATCAACAACTCAGAAAAGAAAAAACAAATGATCAGGATGTTAAAAAAGGACATGAGCCCAAGAAACAAAAGCACAGAAGGTATAAATTGAAATTGAGAACAGTACTTGTGAATTCAGAGGGTAAAAAGAAAGACAATATAGAATACAAGAGGGTAACTGTAGATTACAAATGTCTTTGTAAATCAAGGTCAAATTACAGGTCAAAGACAGGGAAAACGTTGACCATGGGAAGAAATATAAAGAAGATACAGCAAGCCATGTACTAAATTAATCAAACTACTCCACTTGCTTATAACAACAGTGACTGCAAGAGTTGTAAAATTGTCAATGGAATTTAAGTTCCTGAATCCATGAGAGCCAGTTTTCAAAGTCAACTTGACAACTCTTTCTTTCTTTTTTTTTTTTTCCTCCTTCTGCATTTATAAACTATCTTTAAGAACCAACTTTTGGCATAATATCTCCTTATATTTAGTTATTCTTTTACTGGGAGTCAGGTTTTACACAAGCTTAAATGATAGGCATATTTGCATACATTTAGAAATGTCCTGCAAGGAATCAGTTTGTCACACATGTTAAATTTATTTCTTTATAGTATAGTTGTGTATTAATTTATTAGAGACTGTGTCATATTTTGTTTTTAAGGGACACAGGGTCAATTTCCCCTTACTCAACTGTTTTCAAAAGTCTTTCATGCTTACAGTAAACCCAGATTAAAGTGCTCATGCTTGTGAAATGCTCTGTTCCATTCTACTTAAATTTCATTTGTTGTCACAAATGAAATTAATAGAAGAAAATAAGGAAAGGATCTTTCTGTGATAACCATATAACGAAAAGCAGAGTTTTATTGGGATTTAATACAGTTTTTGTGATATTTAAATTAGCTGAAAGTTGTTTTTTATCTTCAAAAGATGGTGGGCAGTGAAATTCATACAAATGAATTCATCATACCACATGATGAAGATATGAGTAAAGGCTTGTTAGTGATGTGTTTGCAAAAATAATAATAATAATAATAAATTAAACCACAGTGAATTCAATCAAAAAAAAAAAAAAAAGTGTTACTATCGACATTGAAGTCTTCAGTCCTTACTGTATGAGAAAGTTCTCAAAGAAAGAATATTTCTCAACAGAATCTGCTATAATACAGACTTTGAGGAAAGCTGAACTACATAGTACTGCAGTAGTCAATGGGCCTAACAAATTAATAAAAACTGTGCAGAAAGTGATACTTTAGGAGTGTTACAAAGGCAGGCAGTCCCTATCTTATAATGGTATAAATTTGTTCTTGCATATTTTTGGAGCAATGGGCCAAAGCTTCAGCTGCTATAAATTTTCAGAATTACACTAGCTTCCATGCAACTGCATCAATATATGTCAGATGAGAATTTAGTTCTACTGTACCCATGAGACTACAGAAACAGCCCTCCTATCCAGGATGATTCAGAAGCTGCCAAAATAGTGCTGTACTCTGTACTACTGCAGATAAGACCTAGTTCTACTTACTTGAAATCAGGCCTGTACTATTTTTCCCAAGATCAGGCTGCAGTATTTTCATGAATACGTAACCTAGACATTAAAATTGTAAGCATATCAGGTTATGGAATTTCCTAAAGGACTACTTTGATTTAACAGAGATTTTTGTCATGTTTGCTTTCCTTCTGTTCCAGCTGAAGTTCATAACAGCAAATAAACCCATGCTCAAAGACTGAAATAAGATAAACATCAGAAAACAATGTGATGTAGTTTTGCCAAATATTCACTCAATCTTTTTCCTTTGAAGTTAGTATCATTACATAGTAGTTAAACCTGTACTATTTTTGCTTAAGGAAATGAGTATACAAGTTGTTTTCTAGACTATAAACATAAGACTTGCTACTCAAATAAAACAAAAATAAATTACAGGAGGATTTCTTCCATTTACAGGTAAAGCTTGTTTTTCTTTTAATGACAATTGCATGACTAGATGGAGCCATCAGCTGGTTTTATTTTACATGAATATTTGCATAAATAACTCAAAAACAAAAGACTAAACCTTTGCAAAATCCTTTTCCTCTTGTTATTCCAGCTCCAAGGGCTTCATGAACAACATCAAATTATTGCCAAAATAATGCTCAGTCTCTTCAAAATGTGGATAGGCATTCATTTTCCAGACTAATT
Source organism: Heteronetta atricapilla (assembly GCA_011075105.1). NCBI lineage: Eukaryota > Metazoa > Chordata > Aves > Anseriformes > Anatidae > Heteronetta > Heteronetta atricapilla. Next base: position 42,871,077 of record CM021763.1, on the reverse strand, counting down.
TAAAGGTCCTTCACCACCAGATACACAAAAAGATATTTCCATTTCTGATTACTGAAGCTTACAACATTTTTTATTATATGCCTCACAAGCTGTTCAAAAATCTGTTTCTGTATAGTGTTCTCTATATTGATTATTGGAGCAGTCTGACTTCCCTTATATATTGTGAATTATTTCTACCATAGAAATATTATCAAAGCACTCTGAAGCATTTAGCTTCATGAAAGAAATGCTGCCCAAATCACAGAATAAAAGTTTTCTATTTCCAAATATTTTGGGGCCAGACTGGAAAAGGAAGCATAAAGTTTTGAAACTTTCTTTTAGTGAGATGAAGAGAAGTCCAAATGTATTTCCAAAGAAACCAGAAGTACTCTTCAAGTGCTGAACCTGGATCTGATTATCATGCTGAGACCAAGCTTGAATATGGATAGAAGATCTGTCCCGGGAGAATATAATGAAATGAAAAGTTCTACCATACCTCTTCAGTGTTCCAACTTCATGCTTATTAGCTTTCAATCCAACAGAACAATGTCCCTTTATTTCTATATGCTTCTCTATTGTTGTACTGCTGCTTGCAGTATCCCCTGTATTAGAGGAGCAACCATTTTCTCTTTTGGTGCAGTAGTACCTATTTTATACATTTAAAAATATCTCACTTAAGAATAACCTCATGGTTAGCTTACAGAAAAAAACAGAATGGAGATAAAGAGTAAAATGTGGCCTTTATTAGTGATTTAAATTAATTAATATTGATTAGTAACTACTGGTTAGCAGATCTCCGAAGTTCTTTGAAATTAGCAGCATAGTGGTTGCATTGAGCTTTTTGTTGTAAAAGAAAGGAAGATATATATGAAGGTTTTAGAAGATGTGTATCAGCCAGGGCACTAAAAAATGCTAGACAGAGTAAATTCTCTGTATTTTCAGACACTAAAGTTAAAACAAATCTTGCCTTACTTGTCTAAACCTTCTTACTACAGCATTGATTAAAAATATTGTCAGATCAACTGAATGTTTTCCTTACAGACTTATAACACACTAGTTCTACATTCCTTGGAAAAGCTGTAAGTCAAAAGGAAGCAGTTCCTCAGGTGCCTCTAAAGTGTTATGTGCTCTCTTCTAAAACATAAATATATACTGAATTCAGTTGCTTTGGCATCTCCAGAGAGATGTCCATATGACTGAAAAGTGACCCTAGTGAAGCACTGCTGGCTACATACTTAAAATACAGGAATACAGACAGTAGAAATTGGTGCTCTCTTTTTATGTGCAATATTTTTCAAGTTTAACAAGGAGGAATAATAAGTATAGTGTTTCTCGTGGTAAGAAACTTTTTTTTTTTTTTTTTCCTCCCACAACTGGAATCTTTTGAAGGTAGAAAAAAAGGACTCTTAAAATAACAGCTTTTTAAACTTTTGACATGTCTAACAAAAAAAAAAAAAAAAAAGGAAAGAAAGAAAATGTAAAGGTTCCATTTTATGCTACTGCCTGCTGCTTAACTAGAGTCAAAAGGTCACTCTGTAACACGCTTCTTTTTTGCACATCTATGTAGTGGTGAAGAAAAGGAAAGCTGCTAACACTCTAACTAGGTATTAAGCTTTCCCTCCCCTTCTGCCCCACCCATTCACTCCCTCCCAGCCCTAAATCCACAACCAGATTGCTGCCTGAAAGCATGAAAGGACTCTGCTTAGAAAAATTCTTGACCCTGAAAAGAGACATTTCTCCATTATCTCATGTATTCGTCTTAACCAAACATATTATTACTGTATAGAGCAGAATTAACAGAATTCTGAGGCCTGAAAAGATGCTGAAAAGCACCTTGTATAATACCTTTTTCTTAAATCAACATTTTTTATAACTTGCTCTGACTTGCACCTTACATACAACTTGCATACATAACATCATTTTGGAATGTTATCAGAGGAATCACACATTTTTGTTTCTTTCTTCCTCTTAAAAAAATAATAATAAAAATAAAAAATACATTTAATAAGAAAAATGAATGAGCATGTAAAATTTTGCAAACATTTATTTTACTAATTTTTTAGATTTCAATTAAAGAAAAACACACACACACAAAAATCGTTATAGTATCTCTTTTACAGTTTTTCCTAGCTGCACCTATCAAAATTGAAATTCAAGGGGCCAATGCCCTGTTGATATAATTAAAAAAAAAGTTTTTTTCATTGTATGCAAATTCCATTTTAAAAAGATTTGTTTGTTCATTTGTTTTAGAAAATGAAAGATCATCTCTACATGGTGAACAATCCAACCTCTTTCTGTGAATAGCATTTTATAACAATAAGCAAGGCTGCTTTATAAATACTGATATAACACAATCCTGCCCAAGCCTAGTGATACTTTCTACAAAGAGGATAATAAATAAATAAATAAATAAATTCAAAGATTTGGAATCAATCATTTTGCAGTTATTATTTTAGATATGGCTAGTAGTTTATCATCATCTGAGAGACAAAATTAAAATTCTATATGACCAATTCCAACTGGCAAAAGTGGACTTTCCACCAGCTGTTTTCTGTTGTCTACTGCAGTATTCTTCAGCTAAAAAGATCACAGGTATGTAGATAACCATTTCCTCAACCAGGTCCCTAAATGAGGTGATGCAATTTAAATCAGATCTTAGGGGCAAACAAGTAGAGGTTTATCACAAAGCTTTAAATGAGGAAGATAAATTCAGAGAACCTGTGGGCATCAACCTGAACTAAACGCATCCTATTCAAGAAGACATGACTGAAACCTTTCAATCTGTAACACAGCTCTGGCAGAACCTTAAGTATTTCTTCAAGCTTTTGTCTCACTGTTGATGCTCTTCTTGTAACCACTATTAACAGACTGTTTGTTTTACAAAGAGCAAGCTGAAGAAAGTCAAACATTTCAGTGCAATGTGGAGACATGTTGCTCAAAGATGAATATGAGAGTCCATCATTGTGTTATTTTGTATATTACTGTGCAGTATATTAAGCTGGTGATGTTCAAAGTCTCTTTCTGTGCTGATGTTCTTGCCTCATGGAAAAACCACATACTTTCAATTTCGTAAGTCTCTATAAGATGGCAGTAACAAGAACAAAAAAATCAAGCAGTGTCTTGCTTGATGTGGAATAGCAGATTGTGTAATTTATTCCTTACATGTTTAAAATATAGTCCGACTAAGTTTTTGAATATCAGATGCTAACAAAATAGTAAAACACACACAAAAAAAAAATACAAAAGACATGGGGAGGGATGCAGACACCTTACAGAAGTGTCTATGATATCTAAATAACTCCTGGGTGAACAGGTGTGAACTTGCCGTTACAATCATGTTAAAATACATATTTACATACATGTTATCCTCAGTTCTTTTATTTTTTCCTAGTTGTTACACGTCAAAAAATGAAGTGAAAGTAATTAAAAGGAATCACCTAATCCTTTTATTTAAAAAGTTTTCCCATAAGACCAAGATTTACATGATAATTTAGTAAAGACCTTTCATTCAGAATAGTCAAGATTTTCAATGTTGCTGAGCAGAAACCTGGTTTGATTTCTACATTCTTGTCTTAAATTAACATTACAGTGCTGTTCAGCACCAGTAGGGTTTGAAGTTGCAACACCATCTGTGGCAGTCGCACTTTCTCATGGATAAAGTCAAAGTATCAATGTATTCTCAGCATTCACACTTGTTTCTCAGTCACTTAAAAAGATTGCAGCTGCACTGTAAATGAATTCCGCACAACATGCTATGAAGGCAACTGCACTACTTGTAAAATTAGTCAAAGTATTGTGAAAACTTTCTGATATTAGTATGTACGGTAAACTTTATATATGGCAAATTTTTTGTTTGTCATTTAAGGAGACCAACCCCTTGGGAGATGAACTAGTACTACTAGTCTAGTAATTCTACTAGATTCAGTGATAAAAAGAATGGCACAATTAGGTTGTCTGAGACAAAACAAGTGAACACTAATGAGAAACTGTAGCTCAGATGAAATGAGATGGAAATAGAACTGCTGGTTCTACCTAATCTCTTGATTACACACCTAAAATCTTGTCAATGTGCCTACTGATTTCACAGCAGCAGAATCAGGCTTCTCACTTTCCTAAGATCTCAGATTTGCACACTAACAGCATTTTGCAGGGCATGCTGTTCTGTGCAGGTATTGTTCAAAAAACAGCAGAGAAGACTACATCTTGAAGCCTATTGGATGCATGCAATGCACTGAAATAGAAAAATAAAACAAAACAAAACAAAACAAAATAAAATAAAATAAATAAAATAAAACAAAATAAATAAAATAAAATAAAATAAATTATTCACAGACAGCAATCCTGGTAGGCATCATCACCAGTGACATTGGTGAGCTGGAAAAAGCAGAGCATCCTTCTGTAGGATTGGTTCCCTATTCTTTCTACATAATCCTCTAGCCTCTTTTCCTACAACCTCAGAAATTAATGTTTTCTGACAGAAGAGAACTGATTTATACAGATGAGATACTATCTTAAGGTGGGACAAACTAAATATTTCTGTTGGTTACAGTTTGTGCAACAACTTCTTTTCAGTTTTTGATGTTTTTTGTTGTTGTTAGTTTCTTTGTTTGCTTGCCTGCTTGATTGTTTTTTTTGTTTTCACCTAGTCTGAATACTCTTGTCTTTGCTCATACAGGATATTTGCACTTACATCAGATTTTCAACAAGTGGAAGTTAGACAGGCATTCAAGATGGTGACTGGTAAAGGCTACATGTAAAGGCTACATATTTCCCTGTTTCAACATATTTCAAAAGGAGTGTTTGTACTGGATGTTTAAAATGGGTACAATACGTTAAGACTGCAAAAGAAGATATTTAATGCTTTTGAAAAAAATTTGAGCCCAGAATATTTATAATGAATGAAATATTTGGATCCTTTGAATAGGCCATCTCAGATGACTCTTGCATCACTGCCTTCATTGTTACTGTAATTAAGACTACAGAACAGGGAGATAAGCTGCATTTTTTTATTTTTTATTTTTTTTAACTAATGGCTTTGTAATGTTTTGGACACTGTGATCAGGGAATTCCTAAATAGCGCAAATCAGGCAGGCGGGGCAGGAGGCCGGCATGGCTGACCAGGAACACTCTAATGGAGATTAGGCGGAAACAGAGAGTGTTTCGCTACTGGAAGGAGGGCCAGGTGTCCTGGAAAGAATACAGGGATGCTGTTCGTGTTTGTAGGGAGAAAGTTCGTGTGGCCAAAGCACACCTAGAGTTGAAGCTGGCTGTGTCTGTGAAAGAAAAAAAAAAAGTTTTTTTTTTAGATATGTGAATGGAAAAAGGAGAACTAAAGAATACATAGGGCCGCTCCTTGATAGGGAAGGTCTCCTCACAGACAATGACATAGGCAAAGCAGAGACGCTTAACGCCTTCTTTGCCTCTGTCTTCAATGCCGATGATGGGCTTCGGGACCCAGGGTGCCCCGAGCTGGAGGACCGGGACGGTGGGGATGACAAACTCCCAACTGACCCTGAACGTGTGCGGGATTTGCTACTCCACCTGGATCCCTACAAGTCCATGGGTCCGGATGGGATTCATCCCCGGGTGCTGAAAGAGCTGGCGGACGTCATCGCGGAACCTCTCTCAATTATTTTTCAACTATCCTGGGAGTCTGGAGAGGTCCCGGTAGACTGGAAGCTGGCAAATGTTGTGCCGATTTTCAAGAAGGGTCAGAAAGAAGACCCTAGCAATTACAGGCCTGTCAGTCTCACGTCAGTGCCTGGTAAAATCATGGAGAAGATGGTTCTCAAACTTATTGAGGCGCACCTGGGGGACAAAGCAGTCATTGGTCCCAGCCAGCATGGGTTTGTGAAGGGTAGGGCCTGCCTAACTAACCTGATTTCCTTTTATGATAAGATCACCCGTATGGTGGACCAAGGGAAACCAGATGATGTGATTTTTTTGGACTTCAGCAAGGCTTTTGACACGGTTTCCCATAGGATTCTACTGGACAAAATGTCCACCATACAGCTAAATAAAAACATCATCCGATGGGTGAGCAATTGGCTAACGGGCAGGGCCCAAAGGGTTATGGTAAATGGGGCTGCGTCAGGCTGGCGGGCGATCACCAGTGGGGTCCCTCAAGGCTCCATTTTAGGGCCGGTACTTTTCAATATTTTTATAAACGATCTGGATGTAGGAATAGAAGGTATTTTGAGCAAGTTTGCTGATGACACCAAACTTGGAGGAGTTGTGGACTCGGATGAGGGTGGAAAGGCCTTGCAGAGGGATCTGGATAGGTTGGAGAGCTGGGCGATCACCAACCGCATGAAGTTCAATAAGAGCAAGTGCCGGGTCCTGCACCTGGGACAAGGAAACCGTGGCTGCACGTACAGACTGGGCGATGAGACGCTGGAGAGCAGCCTAGAAGAGAGCGATCTGGGGGTCGTGGTAGACAGCAAGTTGAATATGAGCCAGCAGTGTGCCCTGGCAGCCAGGAGGGCCAACCGTGTCCTGGGGTGCATCAAGCACGGCATCGCTAGTAGGTCAAGGGAGGTGATTGTCCCACTCTACTCTGCGCTGGTGCTGCCTCACCTCGAGTACTGTGTGCAGTTCTGGGCACCACAGTATAAAAAGGACATGAAACTGTTGGAGAGTGTCCAGAGGAGGGCTACGAAGATGGTGAAAGGCCTGGAGGGGAAGATGTACGAAGAACAGCTGAGGTCACTGGGCCTGTTCAGCCTGGAGAAGAGGAGGCTGAGAGGAGACCTCATCACAGTCTACAACTTCCTCGTAAGGGGGTGTCGAGAGGCAGGAGACCTTTTCTCCATTAACACCAGTGACAGGACCCGCGGAACGGGGTTAAGCTGAGGCAGGGGAAATTTAGGCTTGACATCAGGGGGGGTTCTTCACAGAGAGGGTGGTTGCACACTGGAACAGGCTCCCCAGGGAAGTGGTCACTGCACTGAGCCTGACTGAATTTAAGAAGAGATTGGACTGTGCACTTAGTCACATGGTTTGAACTTTTGGATAGACCTGTGCGGTGTCAAGAGTTGGACTTGATGATCCTTAAGGGTCCCTTCCAAGTCAGGATATTCTATGATTCTATGATTATTGAAGAAAGTTTGAAATAGAAAATTAAAGCTTGTATTAAAAAATCACTGCTGGTGACTGACACCAAAACTTTTTGGAAAGATAACAAGTGACAATGAACCAGAACACTCCATGCATTCAGGCTTTTTCTCACTTGTCTGCATAGCTGTTACCTGTTATTACAGTGAACATTTATTCTTAAGGGCCCCTTCATTAAACTCAGCATAATATTGTCCAGGTGTCAGAGAGGCAATAGTAGATGGTATATAACACTGTAGCAGCCAGAAGTTGTTTAAACCCCGCATTGAGCACCAAAGTGCAGCACAAGTACAACCACAAAACCACACTGTAGTTACAACAACTGCTGTGATAATATTTTGAGAGATGGAATGAATGTGGTGTTATTTTGCTATTTACTTCAAGGTCTCCCTCAATGATAATGGTTTGATTTTGCTTGGTTTGGCTGGTGTGGCTGTTAGACTCATGCTGGCAAAGTCAATTTGAATCTGTGAAATATCCAATTCCTAAATCTCTGCTCTCCCTTGGTCCTAGTAACATTACCATCATTCAGCATTCATTCACACCACATATTCACAGTTAAAAAACAAACAAACAAACAAAAGAAACACCACAGAGATACCTTGATAATTTGCAATGCATCACGTAATTAATGTGTTCTCCTCAATAAACAGTAAAATAATTAAAACACTTTTGTTAAATTTTGCTCCCTAAACAATCCAAACAATGAAATGTTATTTTAAAATATATATATATATAATTAACACATCATTTAGACTAGGCTTGATATTGCACATTAACTAAATTCAAGTTAATTATTCACACAAATGGAGCATTAGCAAATATCTACACATATCACATCTCTCAAAAACATTTATCTTTAATAAATACATTATGATATTTATTATGTAATATTATGTAATAATTACATAATTCATCAGTTAGAAGCATTTCTAGATTTTCTGTTAACTGACTTCCCTCCCCTCCAGGAGGTAGAAACAGCCAAAAAATATCTTATTTTCACAGGTCGTTTTATTTAATGTGGCCTAATGGACAAATCCATGGACTGTTTGCCTTCTCTTATTTCTGCCTCTTTGTTTCCTCATCTGTGAAATAAAATGTAAGTATTATTTTTACAATGGAATTCAGAAGAAGGGTTATTACAGTACCATCAGAGGCAATGGTCATCAGCACTATCATGTTTGGTCTCCAAAATGTTACAAAGTACAGATCAAACTGTACATAGAAGCAAAGGAATAGCGTCATCCCTAGAAGCATTCACTTACATCTGAAGTTTCATGTCAACATTCAGGGCTAGACATACTTCATGTCTATCAAACAAAGAAGTAAAACAACAACAAAAACATCCAACAGCATCTGCATTTTTTCTTAAAATACAGGGTGGGATGATAGCCTATTGCTTTGGTCCCTTCATGATTACACCAATTGCTCTGACAGCAGGCATTTTTCTCTTCTGAGTCTCGGGGACCAAGCCTATACCATCCAGAAAGGTATAGACTGTCTTGGTTGTAGTCCTCTGTGGAGGCCCTTCAACATGTTAGTAAGTGCCTTATGCTAAGGGACTTCACAGATGCTAAGTTAACAACCAATAAATCACCTGACTCTAGCATAAAAGCAGTGGAATACAGGCTGGAGAGTGGAAGACTTGGGTTTCAGCTGTTTCACTTGGGGTTCTCTGAAAAGTGACTGTTTTTACTCTGTCTAAAAGTAACTGTACTTCTAAAGTAAATGTTTACAAAAATAATTACTGATTTTTTTTTCAGTATTTTTTTTCCTTTCTAAATACTAATGAGTTTACAAAATCAAAGCATAAAACTCCTAATTTCAGGTGGTTATATACTGGCTCGCTATGGCAAGGCAGAAAATAAATTAGAAGGGCAGTCTCCTAGCCCACCAACCAGTATCCTGAAAATAGCACATATAAACCAACCACCCATTTCCAGAAGCTTCCTTTTCAAATAAATAAAAAGCATCCTGACAATTTATTTCATGATCTTTCCAGTCAGAGGAGAGAGCTGCATATTTGGTGGCTATTTGTTGCATGCAGGTAGAGAAAAGGCAAATGTGCATTAAAACATACCAGATCTTTTGCTGTCATTCTTTCAACTGCTCTCCATGTTCAACTTCCTCATGAGACTACATCTACGTGCCCTATACCAATGTCATTTTAAAAATTAAATTAACCTTACTCTCCAGTATTTTTTCATTTTTTTTTTTTCATAGTTATTGGTTTAGTTTCTTATATTTCCTGACAACTTTCCTCCTATCTACAGAAAGGTGTAGGTGGTAAGATTTCTCTTGTCTGTTCTTATTTTTTCACTCTTTAGTTGAAGCAGATTCATACTCATTACAAAAAATAAAGTACCTAAAATGAGCTGGCAGAAACTGTGTTTTATGGGAAATCTAAACATACAGAATTCAAAATTGAACTAAGCAATTATTCCCCCAGTGGAAAAAGAAAAAAAAAAAAAAAAAAAAAAAAGAAAAAAAAAAAAAAGGGGGGGGGGGGAAAGGGGTGCTGGAGATTAAGGAGGTAACATTCTGCAAAGGTGCACGATGGATCCCTCCTTTCTCTACATGGCTTCTTCCCCATTTGTAATTGATCCAACATCCTGCAATTTGATGACTTTTAGCTGCAGATGTAGTCTACAATCATCCTGGACAGTCCTGCAAGGCTCAGGGCATGCAAGATACCTCTGGGTCTTGAGAGCATAGTTTTAGAGATGTGAGACCAGAAAAAATCCTACCTGTTGGCAGGATGCAAACTCAGGTTCCAGTGGGATCTTGCTGCATTGCCTTTCAGAGTTTTTTTTCCATAAGAGATTTTTTTCCCTGAAAACATTTGATGCTAGTAAAACCACGTTTATCAGTACTGTAATCTACTAGAATTTCCCCAGCTATATGACAATTTACATCTGCTTTTGGTCTTTCACTCCAGTGCCTGGTGTAAGTAAGAGGTTTTTTGTACCATCAACATCACATGAAACACGTGTGTATGCAATCATTATTTTAAATTGCAGTTATTATCTCTGGAGCAATATCAGATTATTTATATCCCCATGAGTGAAAAGGTATGCAGAAATAAAACATTATTGGTAGCAGTGGTAGGTGGAGGAGTAGCATAACTTTGCCCAAAGAGCTTAAACTGACGTGTATTTTTTCTCTTCTTATGTAGCTGGCCTGCATATCTGCCCAATATGGAGCTTTCTCCGTTGTTGTTGCTTTTTCCTAATCTAGTTTGTAGCCACTGTCATTGAACTGCTTTATTGACACTTACAGGTTTTATGTTGTGTCTCTGAATTATATGAGTCCCAATTGTAAATAAAAGCATAGTTCATTTGCTTACTCCGAGGCTCGTTGAAGCTGATGGGACTTTTTACAGTGAGTTCCAGGGCAGCTGGAATGGGCCCCATTTGTACTGAGTTAGTTTTCCCTGTAGTCCAGTTTCTAAGTAACATTTGTGGGGAAAAAAAAAAAAAAAAAAAAAAAAAACAACTTTATGGAAAAAGTAATGGCATAATAATGCAATTTGCTACACATTTATAGCCAATAGAACAACCACATAGCTGAAACATTACTACCATGAAATGCTTTTATTTCAAAGTAACTGTAAAATAACCTTATGTTCCCTGTACAACCCCTTTCACTTTTACATACAGACTCATATGTTAGCATAACTGAAATGTTATTTTCAGACTTGTGTTTTTATGCCTTTGTAGCTTGGAACTGCAGAATATTTCATAAAGAATCTCCCCCTTTTTATGTGAAATGAGGCATATTTTACAAACACATTCTTTCTCTGACCAAATTATCTGGATCACAATCCCTAATTCACTATTCCATTCAATTTTATTATTATATATATATATAGTGTGCAGATATATTAAATATCCATTATTTCCTTTTACATTCTATTTCTGCAATTACAAAAGGATCATAATTCTTATGGTAAATGATGCCCTCTGTCTCTTAATTTTCTATGTTTCTGTTTTAGAAGACTGCAGAATGTAATAGCAAAAGTATCAGGTGGGCTGAGAATGCAATATTAGAGAGTAATAGTATTTCTGTACAGCTTCAACACTCCATACAACTGAAAAATGAATACCTTCTCTTTCAAAGCCTAGCTTAGGACTTCTCTACTTACATCTGTATGATTCTCTTAGAATGATTGTGATTCGTAAGCAATCACATTTACATACTTCATTTTGTATTGCAATAATGTTAATTTTCCTAGTATATGTTAGCTTTCTCTAGTGAGCCTTCCTGTTATAAACATACTTCTCATGTATTAATGTCTATCTTGAAAATTATTTCTTTTGCATTATTTACTTTTTTTTAACCTATGTATCATAATTATTCTTATTCTGATGTATGATTTTTATTATTTTTTCATAATAAAAATTCACTAGTAAATTACTTGTACTGTTTACTCTTAACACCTTAAATGTTTATTTTTAATATCTTTGTATTTTTATTGTTCTATTGCATTAGCAACTTATGAGAAAGCACACACAAGCACATTATTTTAGTATTTTACAATAGCCCACTTCTTTATTACTTTATTCCTCTTGAAGTGGAGAACTGGTGGATAGAAAATATCTGCAGTTCCAGCTTGTACTATAGCCTACTGGTTTGATTATTCTTTCATGATACGCACATGCTGATCTGATCCCTGGAAAAACAGAGACAGGCAAAGGCTCTGGATCAGTGCTATATTCATCCATTAATTAATCAAAAACATGGGCACCTAGTCTAGTAATTCCTTCTTTTCCTTCAGCAGACGAATATGAAAGTATATACCACTAGTGAGGGTTTAGGAGAACAGGGACTGTGCTACTGAGGCCCTCATTGAAGAATGAGACCAGACAGCTGCACCAGCAAGATTTCAGACACAGAAGGACCAGACAAAGAAACGGTGATGTGTTTAGACTGTTTCATAATTAAGCTGCCATGGAATTATTGCATTAGTACATGGTAGTTTTGAGCTTGGGTTACACAATTTGGGTTAAACTAACCTTCTGATTTACACATCTAGATTTTTTAATGAACTTTCCTGAGGTCTAAAGCCTAAAAATCAGTCTTTACAAAGCATCTTTCAAATCATAAGAAAATCTCAGGAAAGAATATTTATTTGCTGATTCTCTTCACCAACGGCTTTAACTTCTTCTTAGCATATATGAAGGTACACAAGCTTCTCAAGACACACCACTGTCAAGGTACAATATATTAAAATTTCAAAGGTCTCACTCAGACCTTTCCATATATGTTCCTTGGCCTTCTTTCTTGTTGCTGTGTAACTATGACAACAATTGGCCACCTTTCAGAAGCCTACAGTTTGGTATTTCGTTCTCCACTGTGATGAACCTCTTCACACTCTGTGAGGATGAAGGAGATCTGTCAGAAGTTGTGTGCATCAGCAGAACCCATACAGATAAAACCTCAAAGGAAGCATGAACCAGAAGGGAAAGGGGTGAACCAAAGGGGAAATGGGACAATTGCATGGTTAGAGATACAAAAAAAAAAAAAAAAAAAAAAAAAAAAAAAAAGCATTTTGACTGAGCATTTTCTCATAAAACCATTGACCCACAGGTACAGTTAAGGTGAAAAGAGGGTGCTCAAGATGATCAAAAAGCCTGGAAATAGTGCTACAAAAAAAGCAATATATTTATTTGGAAAGTATTTGTCTAGCTATTTTAGCACTGAAAATGTCCTGCTTGTGGATTGATGTATCTGGGAAGGACTAGTGAAGAACAGTGAAGTGTACTAACACCTTAAATCTACCTTTCAAAATCAGTGGGTAGCTGTTGCATTTGCAACTAAGGAAATGATAATTTATACACAAGTCTGCAACCTCACTGAAGGCTTGACTTGAAAAATCCTTCCTGGAAATCCACATGCTAATTTGACTCTCTTAAGATGCAGTGAGAAGGTAAAGAATATCTAAAGCTTTGAAGAACACACTGCAAGTTTTGTTATTCAGCTTGCATCTTGAAAGTGTTCTGTAAAAGAAGTATGTGCAGGCTCCAGAAATGAAGTGGATGCTAATGGCAAGGGTTGGGTGGGAACCAGAACTCAGCCCAGGTACTTCAGAGGCAGCAGCCTAGCTTGTTTCTCATATTCATTATTTGAAGATATAAGCTTTGTTATTTACTAAGATGCTTTGGAAGCATACATGTATTATATGGCAAAATAGAATGTTAAAGGAATGTTATAAATACACCAACGTAAACTTCAATGAAGTATTTGAGATATCAAGTATAATGATACACTACAAATCATACACTAGATAAGAATATTTTAATTTTAAGAGGGTACATAGCTCTTAACAGCAATTTTCATGAAATGCCTTTGGCTTCCTAAGTATTTGATTAAATTAAAAGAATAAAATGAATGCATCCTAACTTTGGTATTAGCTTACAACCAAATAAACTAAATAAATAACATGCTTGTTATGTCTGTGAATGAAATTAATTAAGTGAAATAAGCCAGGCTGAGTGGACATGCTGATGTCTCTGTTTTCAACAAAGCCTAATTCTGGGAATTATAACATACTAAGATAAATAACAAAAGTTTCTTGTTATGTTTAGCTATTCATTTACAGAGCTGTGATTTGTGATCTAAGGATTTGCATAACAAATTATGCCCAAGCATCTCTATTGTGATTAAGAAATTTTCTGTGCCATACATACCCTCTCTATCCATTGCTCTAGAGAAGAAAGTGGAACAAAATTTATTAGAGAAGTCAGAAGGACTTAAACCAGTTACTTTGTATGTGTATAGCTTTCTAGCAGTTGATTGTTCTTGATGTCTAAGTAAGATTTTCCAGTTACATCCCTCATAAAATAATTATTTCCATGAGGCACTATCACTAGCTTTAATTAAGCTAGGACCATATTGTTGCCTTTTTCTTCCTGAAGGTTGCTCCCAGCAAGGCACTCAGACAGTTAAGCCACTCACAATCAAACCACAAGTATTTGTTTATTGGGAATGAAAATACTGTCAGACATACAAAACTGGCATATGTACTATTAACATCAGCTTTGAAAGTGTTGTGGTCAAGCTATGGTAAATATCACTGGTAGTACAACATTCAAGAGTTTGGGAAGTCATCAACCAGTGTTTTAGATGTGAAACACATGACATAACCACAAGCTGCACTTTATGAAATCTGAAACTGTAACATGAGGAGTGACCTAATGTAATTCATGTGGTTCCATGTGTTTGAAGTTAATTGATCCTTTCTTACTGGGGGGGGGGGGGCGGGGAATAACGCCTTTAATAGAATACCAATGCTGCCCTGCCAAGTAATATATCCTTGGGTAATAATTCTTTTCATATTATGATTGATAATTCATGGATTCCACAAGGGTTTCCTGTACCTTTTACACATTCTATTTGACGGAGTAATTAACTACAAGTTTTAAATGTTTTATTATCTGCAGGTGAATAAGTTGGGTGGAGTCACATTGCTCACATACAGATCAGTGTTACAGCCAGAGGCAAAAAGAGGACGCTGGAGATGGAGCCACAGCCTCACTTTCTAATGATTGAAGATGGAAGATTAATCTGCCATTGTTCAAAGGCTTGTTCTTGTAAAAATGTTTTATAAACTCTCTTTAATTGGTTTGCTTTGTATGCATTCCCCTCTCCCCGCCCCCCCACCGCCGGTTTTTTTCTTCTACTGCTTTATCTTTCCCCCCAGAAGATAAAATTTCTAAAAAATATCACCAGATGATTAGATTACCAATATCAGTTTTCAATGCACTTCTGCATGCTTCCCAACCTGATATTATAGACCTTTTAAAGGGACCTGTAAATATAATTGATAATAACTGTGTGTCCTACTTCCATCAAAGTTGTGCTTTTCTATCCGTTAATTGTCATATATTTTATGTTGGTCTAAATCCAAACGTTTTAAATTGTGCTTTTGTTTTGATTTATAATCAAAAGGGGCAACAAAGATGGAGAAGGGATGGGAGAGGAAAACATATGAGGAGTGGCTGAGGTCACTGGGCCTATTCAGCCTGGAGAAGAGGAGGCTGAGTGGAGACCTCATCATGGTCTACAACTTCCTCACGAGGGGGAGTGGATAAGTGGGTGACCTCTTCTCCAAAAAGACCAGTGATAGGACTCATGGGAATGAGGTTAAGTTGAGGAAGGGGAAGTTTAGACTAGACATCAGGAGGAGGTTCTTCACTGAGAGGGTGGTTGCACACTGGAACAGGCTCCCCAGTGAAGTAGTCACTGCACTAAGCCTGTCTGAATTTAAGAAGAGATTGGACCGTGAACTTAGTCACATGGTCTAAACTTTTGCGTAGACCTGTGTGGTGCCAGGTCTTGATTGGACTTCATTATCCTTATGGGTCCCTTCCAACTTGGGATATTCTATGATTCTATGATAAAAATTCAAACTATCCAGCACAGAGAGCTCCTGAATAGATCTAGCTAAACAGTAGTCCCTTTCAAAGAAAAAAAAAGAAATCAAGTGTATTTTCTTCCATGCTAGAGATATGTCTATAGTTCAAAGTACAGAGATTTCAGTGAGATTTTTTTTTTTTTTTTTTTAACAAATTTTTCATTTTTCACCAAAATACTTTGATCAAAATTTTCCATGACCTTAAAGAATACGCAGTCAAGAATGGATGAAGACACTCAATTGGAAGAGACCTTCCCTGGTTAGTTGTGGCCTCCTAGAGCAGTGGAAAAGCCAGAGTGGCAAAGAGATATGTGACCAAAAGTCTTAACATTTTTAATGCACACTTTAGGTCACTAGAATACATCTGGAAAATACATCTACAAGCAAAAATAAATGCACAAATAAATAGATAGAGAATGCAAACAAAGGAAAATACAGAAGAGGGGAAACAAAGCAATGTGATGAAATGGCAGTGTGCCCAGGTGTCCAGGAGAGCCAATGGCATCCTGGCTTTTATCAAGAAGAGTGTAACCAGCAGGACCAGGGAGGTGATTGTCCTCTGTACTCAGCTCTGGTGAGGCTGCACCTCAAGTACTCTGTTCTTCTTTGAGCCTTTCATTTCAAGAAGGATATGAAGGCCCTGGAGCAAGTCCAGATAAAGGCTAGGAAGCTAGTGAAAGGTCTGGAACACAAATTCTATGAGGAGCAGCTGAGGGACCTCGGGTTGTTTAGTCTGGAGAAGAGAAGGCTCAGGGAAGACCTTATTGCTCTCTACAACTACCTGAAAGAAAGTTGTAGGGAGCCTGGGGTCAGCCTCTTCTTGCAGGTAACTAGCAATAGGACTGGAGGGAATGGCCTCAGGTTGTTCCAAGGGAGGTTTAAGATGGAAATTAGGAGACATTTCTTCTTAGAAAGAGTATTAGGCATTGGAATGGTTTCCCCAGGGAAGCAGCAGAGTCATCATCCCTGGGGGTGTTCAAGGCAAGGTTGGATGTGGTTCTTAGGGACATAGTTTAGTGGGCAATATTGGTGGTAGGGGTGATGGTTGGAACAGATGAACTTGAAGGTCTCTTCCAACCTTAATGATTCTATGAAATTTTATGAAATTCTAAGACCTAAGATAAGGTTGTCTCCTAGAGTAAAGGCAAAGATACTATTACAGTAGACATGAAATGTGGCCATATAACACTTCAAGCACTGTTTACATGTGGGAGCTCTATCATGTCACAGATTGCACTGTCTCAGGGATGGATGAGAAATCAAATCATCACTGTGGGAAGAAACTAGTCAGACATCATGATAAGGCCAATGTGAAAAATTGTCCAGAGGCATAGGTACTCCAGCTCTGCTTTAAATCAGGACACTTGGAGAACTCTTATCAACTCATACTTCTCTCACTAGTTCTGGAAGTTTTCTTTGCCTTCGATCTACTGACTCTAAGGTATGAAGCTATCATGGCATATGCTTGATAGGATCAGGAATATTGAAAAAGTTTTGTCAAATCTTTGCAAACTTTTTCTGAATATTAACTTGTCAAACTACTTGTCCTCCATTCCTCTCTAGTAACCACTCCAATAAAATATTTTACCCAATCATAATGTAAACCCCTATTTTCTCCCAAGTGACTAGACAAACAGGACTTTCAAAGGCCAGTGTTTAGGAGGAGAAAAAAGCAACTAAACCTATAAGAGGTTAGTTCCTCAAAAGCCTTTACAAGGTAAGAGAAAAGCATATGCAAATTGATCTCAGACAAAATGAAAATAACTTAGTAATTTTTGAGAAAATTTTGACTCTCTATTAGCACAGATATTTTAAAAGTTACAACAGAAATAATCTGGGTCAGTAACTTGGGACAGAGCTCTCATCTGTGGTTTTATTCAAATATTTTCTCATTATGTATAAAGAGAAGCTCAGTAGGTTTAAAAGTTCCATATGTCATTCTTTAGAATGAACTACATTCAAATTATTTTTAATAATTTAAGACAAGATCAGTCTTCTAGTACATAGGTATAACTCTTGCTGATCCAAGTTAGCTAATTCCAAGAAGTGGCTGATACATTACCAACTATGAGTCTAGCTTCTGCCACCTCCCCTTTTCTTTCCAGCATAATGTTAGATTTGAACTGGAGTTTTTCTTCCTCTTCAGCACTAAGAGTTCATCTTCTCACCTTGGTTCCTACCATTGTTTAGGACAGTTTCAATAACTGCACACAATCCTTTTACACAGCCAAAACCTAAAATAAGTTATAAATAGTTTCTGATACTCTAACACTTCATAATTCAAAACACACAGTGAAACACAAGATACTCTGTCACAGGTCACAGTATCTCTCTCTATATGCATATATATATATATATATATAGGTTCTTCAGAGGGCATTTCATCTTTCTGAGCCCCTGAAGGCAAATGTGACCATATGCCAATCAAGCAGAGGTCAAGAATTTTTGAAATTGTCAAGAGTCTTTCTCCTGCACTGTTGAGAAGAAAATGAAGCATACTTCATCTGCATTGGAGATAAAACATTTGCAGAAGTCCTAAATCCCCCAACAGAATAGGTTTTCTTGGCAGCCAACTGAAATGCAGAGAATCCGACAAAATTTACCTATTAAAAGATGAACACTCCTCAGAAGTAATAAGAGAAAATAACATCCTTTGAGCAACAAATGAATGCTCTCATTAATATCATTCATAAACTATTGGGACCATGTTTTTCAATCACTCCAAAGTATACAATCATTTAACAAGCAGAGACTATCAGACAAAAAAGAGAGAGAGAAAAAATAGACAGTGACTACTTTCATCAAAAGCCTTGGGATAACATCACTTCAGGGCAAAACACCATTGCTCATCCTATCAACATAGTTCCCAAAAAGCTGTTATCTTAAAACATCCTTCTGTTTTAACTGGTAGATCCAAAGTTCAGTTTCTCTTACTCATGCTTTTTCTATTTTTTTTTTTTTTTTTTTTTTTTGTGCATTACAGGAAAATTGCTAATAGCAAAAGATAACAGATTAGCAGTCTCTGGAAGACAGAAGTCCTCTATGCACGTAGTGGGTCACATCCTGATTTCTGTTCCAGTCTTGAATTTATGCTCATGTACTTAAGAACAAGCTGCAGAGGTAGTCACTAGCTTGAGAGACAAATTAACCTCTACAGCCATATATACATATTTTAAGTCTGTCTTCTAAGCCTATCAGCAAGGTTTTTATAAGTATTTCAGGTGCTCATTTATTTAATGAAAGTTAGAACTGCTCAAAACACCTTTGATGGAATAGTTTTTCATCAGAAAATGGAGCTTCATCAAACTGATTTTCTTTTTTTTTTTTTTCCCCCCCAGTGGAACATGTCAATTTCAATTAAATTTTATATGGGAATATGTCAGAATGAACAAACTTTATTTTTTTAATTAATTATTTAATTAATTTAATTTATTTTTTAATTTTGGTAAAAATTTTGCTTTGACTACTTTTACTTTTTGTGTTTGTGTGTGTGCGTGTATTATCCTATACAAGGCAGGAGTGGTAAGATCTAGTCCCCTAAACATATTCAAGTACATCAGTGCCACTTTCTACAATATTCAATTAAAAAAAAAAAAATCCTTCCTTTTTGACTGTGAACTTCCCAAGTAGTAGTTATGTCCCATCTTTTAAAATCATTTTTAATCAAGTAACTGTAGGGCAGTAGTTACCAGTTTTGCTGCTCAGTTGGCCATGTGATTTAGTATCCAATTTAGTATTTTTAGTAAATTGGATATAGAATTACTTCTATATTTATTATTAGATATTATAGGATACTTTAGTATCCAGTTAGTATTACCTTTCCCATTTATAAGTCCTAGTACCATCTTTCAGGAATGATTTGACTCAGTTTGTTCCTGATTAACGTGCTAAATATCTGCATCTGCTAGTCATTTCCAGGTTATTTTTTGGATGCTTGTGAAGGGTTTGATTATTTCTTCCAAATTTTTCCCAAACTGAAACCAATTTAACTGACCTGTATTTTTGCTATTATTTTAATCTTTTAAAACAACAACAACAACAACAAAAAATCAAACAAAAACAGGCATTATGTTTTCCATTCTTCTGCTGCTTCTCTGCAATTCTTCTAAAGACAATCCTGTTTTTTTCTCCAATATCATCAAGTCATGTTAAGTGAAATCCATCACAACCATCTCAAAGCTTTATTTAACCAACTCTGTCCTCTTTCTGGGCTCATGTAATTGCTCTTACAACATTAGTTTATTATAAAAAAATTAAATGTGTCCTACAATATTTAGTTCTATGGTATCTGTTTCATATTTTACAAAAATATTTCAAAGTTATCAAAACATTCTTAAACTTCTAAATTTCTAAATTATCTTTATAACGAGAATTTCCATTCCATGAAGCATCAAAGTTGACATCCTGGTGTATCAAAAGTTCATATGAATTCACTGAAATAAAAAAGCATATAAAGTTATAAAATGAAATATTGCTCTCTTTATTACAGAAATACTATATTTCAGCCAGGTCTGTTGAGAACAGTTTTGTGAACCACATAACCATCAGATAAAAACAGACGTCTTTGTCTTTCCTGTTCTAGATTAAAATTGTTTTGTTTGTTTATGTTTTGCATTAAAATTGTTTGTTTACAGTGATCTGGTTCTTACCTAGATGTGTATTCTTAAACATTCCTTCTTTATGCAATCTTCTTTAAATGTCATATTCTTAAAACAAAAGCAAAACAAAACACATGTTCTGTAAATTTTATTTTAGTGTTACGCTGGTCCATCATTTTTATATATTTTTTTCTTGTTCAGTGTGGGGACTTTTTCAAGACATGTAAAGAATCAGGCAGTTCATTTAAATTCAATTATTTCTATAGCATTAAGTTCCATTACTAAGCAGAAACTAGTAAAAAGACACTGTACAGCTTCTTCCTTCTTTACTTAAAAAAAATAATAGGAAAAGAAATATAAGAACATATATATTCATTGTATTTGGCTATTGTCTTAGCAAAACAAAACAAATCAAATCAGCAACCCATCAGCTGCATAGATTGTAGTCCTTTTTTTTTTTTTTTTTTTTCCAGATCAATTTGAAATTGGGCACATTTTCTGTCATCTAGGAGAAATAACTTTTTTTTTTCTGTCTATATACACTCACTTATATTTAAACCATCAGTACTATAAGCATGTATGTATAAACCTATAAAAGAAAAACAAACTAAAAATGTTGATTCTGATCAGGAAAGACCCCAGTAGTATTTTTTGTTATTGTTTTTCCTTGTGGCTACGTTGCTTAGAAATATGACCCAGATAGAAAAAGGCACTCTTCCCATAGAAGACATTGGGAAAAACCTCTGATGAAGTCCAAATTAGAAAACAATGAGTACAAGGTCATCTCAATGTATTACACACTAATTTTGGCAATGCTGCTTTAAGAAGAAAATAACAAGAGACACCCATTAACCATGAGCTCAGATCTCATTTTCAAAACATCAAAGCACAAAGTCACTTGCCCAAGTGACTAAGCATTACATGCTTAATGCCCAATTACATGCTTAATCTGCATGCACAATTACCGTGACTTCATATGATGTTCAGGTATTGAAACACAACTGACTACTTTCATGTGCACAACCTGATTTACATTTACAATCACACTAAATGTACGTTTAGATTAAGTGTGTAATTATGCATGCATTTTTGCACATGGCCCCGAGCTTCTAATATTTGAAAAAATCAGACCTCAAGGGCTGCATTATTCTCTTGTATACACTGAACTCCCATTGTACTGTTAAAAGGGTAACCAAGAGCAGAATTTGCTTCCACAAGTTCTCCTAGCACCTACCTTTTATAATTATTTGTTCTTATATTGAAAATCTAACTCAAATCCAAAAGTTTATCTTTAAATAATGAAATCATTTAACTTCATCACTTATCCAACCTGCACTGAAATAGATAAGCTGTTTATCAACCCTTAAAGTAGAGTTTATAAATTGAAATGCCAAGGCACACTTTAATGCTGAGAGCTCAGAGTTACAATACACTGAACAATAAAGTGTTCTTGTACTTGAAAGATCCTTTCCTGGTCTGTTCTTCATAGTCATCAATGGGAACAAAAGGAGGAGGACAGCAAGAATCTGAAAAGGAAAATGGAATGTAAAGATGAAAATGAGAAAAAGCAATGAACTAATTAAGGAATGAAAAAGAGTGATATTCAAGTAATAGAGCAAATCACCTTTGATGGTTTAGTAGGGAGCAGAAAAGAAGACTGACAAATAAATGGTAGGAAATCATAAGAAAAATACTTCTGGGTATGACTGGTATTTTATATTCAGGACTCACTTGAACAAATTAAGTCAAACACGGAAGACAAAAGATGGCTGAACTCTTTGGGACTTAAGTATACGTGAAAATAGTGTTAATACTGGAGACACTTATGACGTGCTTTTGAGCTGCAGGCCTGAGAATTCTTTACATAAGTGGATATTATTGCTACCACTTTACATAAAGAAGAACCAAGGCACAGAGAGATTATATCACATGCTAAGCACCACTCACAAACTGAAAAGTAGAATTCAGGTTGCTTACCTTTCTCTCCAGTTTTCCTGAGAACCCTCAAAGAAGGAGCTACAAGGAGACCCTGGTTCTTTGTGGACAAGTTCTTTGTTCTTTGTGGACATAGTGAGTTTCTCCACAAGGGAAATTTTTATGGACACAGAATAAATTAGAGCTTTTTTTTTACAATAGAAATTTCTAAACTGTTATCCCACTGAAATTGTTAAGGAGTTTCAGAAAAAAAATCTACAATGTTCAACAAGCTATTCTGAAAAGAAGTAGCTTCAAAGAGTCATTGTTCTTCTAAATAATTAAAATTTTATCTCTATGAGTATGTATCTGGTATCTGTATTTATGTGAAGCTGGCCAACATAGAGTTTGTTGGTGTGCTTTAGGTGGTCAGCTTTACCAAAATGCATATAAAAGTAGCTGTTCATTCTTTATTAAGAAATGTTTCCTAAATCCTAGTATTTTTGTAATAAAGAACTGTATTGTCTTGTTAAACTTCTGTTCACATCCACCCTTTATAAATAACAATTGGTACTTGCTGCGCAGAGTGTTTAGTAATGCAAGTGCATTTTACTTTGTTTTAACTATAAAGTCACTTTCAAATTAGTTTGTAAGAGTGAACCTCAAATGATTATACTGCTGTGCATTTAAATTTTTACCCATGCTCGTGACTTCCTATGGAATGGAAAGGTAGCAAAGTCCAGGTTATTCCTAAAGAAAAGAGTCACAATGGCACCTTTGCACCTTCTCTGACTGCCTTCTCAGAGAAGTTCTTACCTAATAATAGATGACCAGGTTTGCAGCTAAGGACATCAGTGGGCCATCTACAGAGTAGCATTTGTGCATGTGTGTTCCTTTATCCTGTCTGATCCTTACAAGACTAAAATCTCTTCACCAGCACCTTCACCTCAGGATCCCTCAGCATGGTAACAATATATTAAGATAACAAAAGTAAAGAGTTTTAAGAAACTCTTTAAAATCACATTGCCAAGGAAGACAAGTAAGCAGAAAGATGCCAGAACAGTACTTCTATAGAATATAACTTTCATTTCCATCAGAGTCCAGTGAACTATTAGATTAATTCAATGTCCTCAGTAACATCATCCCTTTAAGAGAAGTTCCAAGTCACAAACTTCATTTAACGATATGCAGGGATTTTCCTAAACCCTTTGTAAAGTATCTGTATCTTAAAATATATAACTTTCCCCACTTATATCAGTAGCAATGGCAGCATTTCCAGCCAGCCAGAGGTGGTCCTATACAGATAGGGGCAATAGGAGTGTCTTAGACCTCTTACTGGTGTGAGGAAAGTCCCAAGACTATAGCCCTGCCACATCTTTTATTCAGATAACCTAAATTCTCCTCCCTAAAACCCCTTCAGGTAACTCTGTGGAGGCTGTGTGTGTATGTGTGTGTTGTGGGGAGTGTATAGTATCAAGTACAGTTACATAATGTTTCTTGCTTTTAATGTCATTGACCAAGTTCTCTCTCTCTCATCTCTTAATTCATATTAATACTTCTGAAGACAAAAGTCACCTCTTGGTTGTGTGCTTAAGTTGCTTCTAATACCTTGAGGAGTTTCTGTAATGCAGATACAATGCTGATAGTAACTGTTATTTAGTCAGCAACGGATAATTTTAGCAGCCTAAAAATGTGTCTTTAGTGGAGGGGAGGAATTTGCATTATTTCTATAGTTTTGATCCTCCAGAAGAATGTGAATGTTCTCATAACACTTAGATTAAAATGTTAATGCAGCACAAACGTCAACTTCTATGCACCAAAATTTTCATGCACTTCTTTTAGAGGTTTGACCTCAGCAACTGATACAGCAGACACTGAGTGCTGATCATGTCTACAGAAAAGTCCAAATCTGCTCTGCTTACTACTAATTTATTTTACTTGATAGAAATTACCTCAACAGCAGTGTGGGTACAGGATGATATAATTCCATGGTCCCTCTTCTACTGGACATAGTCTTGAAAATGGCATTAAAAGTAAATAAATAAATAAATAAATAAATAAATAAATAAACGCACCAACATCATTAACATCAATAGACATGCAGTTCTGCTCTGTGGGCATGGTACACTTTAGAACAGCAACTGGCAGGGTAACATCTGCAATGTTGCCCATTCATTATGAAATCTACTCTACAAAATAGCTCCTTCCCATGTTCAGTTACACTGAGCATAGTACAAAAAGAAGTATAAATTATACTTGAAAATGCAGTATTCATGCTCTACGTTGCCTCATATTTCTTAGCTTAATGAACAGAATTAAATTGAGAAAGGCAAGGATGAGAGGAAAAACTTCTTTACTAAGAGGATAAGCCCATCAAGAAGACTGAACAGGAAACTTTTTCTGAGTCTTCAGGAGAAAGAGAGAGGTTATGTCCAGTGTTAGAAGGGGCAGACAACTCAGGGAGAGTACAAGGATTTTGCTACATATGCAGAGAGAAAATGAGAAAAACTAAAGCCCAGCATGAGCTCAACCTGGCTACTATGGTAAGGGATAGCAAAAATGTTTTTCCAAATATATTAACAGTAAGAGGAGAGACAAAGAGAATCTTCATCCTTTACTGGATGCAGGCAGAGACATTAATACTGAGAATAAGGAAAAGGCTGAGATTCTCAATGCCTTCTTTACATCTGTCTTTAATAGTCCACTTTTCCTCGGGGTACCTGGAATTCTGGGATACAGAGCAGAAGACACTCCCCATGATTCGGGTGGAAACAGAGACTTGTTACTCCACCTGGACAGTCACAAGTCCATGGTGCCAGATGCAATCCACCCGATGGTGCTGAGGAAGCTGAGGGAGCTGGAAGATGTTATTGCCAAACCACTTTCCATCATCTATCAGTGGTCACGGTCAACTGAAGAGATGCCAAATGACTGGTGACTTGCTAATGTGACACTCATCTATAGGAAGGGCTGTAAGGAGGATCCAGGGAAATACAAGCCTCTCAGCCTGACCTCAGTGCCAGGAAAGGTGATGAAACAGAACATCTTGAGTGCAATCACACAGCATGTGCAAGACAACCAGAGGACAAGACCCAGCCAACATGGGTTCATGAAAGACAAGTCCTGCTTTCCCAACCTCATCTCCTTCTATGACCAAGTGACCTGCCTGGTGGATGATGGATGCCTGTTGGTGTGGTCTACCTAGGCTTCAGCAAAGCCTTTGACAGAGTCTCCCACAGTATTCTCCTGGTGAAGCTGGCAGGCCATGGATTAGACAGGTACAATCTTTCCTGAGTTAAAAACTGTTTGGTCGGCCGGGCCCAGAGTGTGGTGGAGAATGGAGTTAAATCCATCTGGTGACTGGTGAAGAGTTGTGTTCCCCAGGGACTGGTGTTGGGGCCCATCCTCTTTAATGTCTTTATTGATGATTTTGATAAAGGAATTGAGTGTACCCTCAGTACATTTGCAGATGACACCAAGTTGGGGGGAAGTGTTGATCTGCCAGAGTGTAGGAAGGCCCTGCAGAGGGACCTAGACAAGTTGGATCAATGGGCAGAGGCCAATGGGGTGAGTTTCAACATGGCTAAGTCCTGGGTCTTGCACTTTGGTCACAAGAACCCCATGCAACACTTGGGACAGAGTATCTGGAAAGCTGTGCAGAGGAAAAGGATCTGGGCATGTTGGCTGATGTCTGTCTGAACATGAGCTGGCAGTGTGCCCAGGCGGCCAAGATAGCCAATGGCATCCTGGCTTGTATTAGAGTGTAACCAGCAGGACCAGGGAGGTGACCGTTCCCCTGTACTCAGCTCTGGTGAGTCTGGACCTCAAGTAATTTATTCAGGTTTGGCCTCTCACTACAAGAAGGACATTGAGGCCCTGGAGCATGTCCAGAGAAGAGCTACGAAACTGGTAAAGGGTCTGGACCACTTATGAGGAGCAGCTGAGAGAACTAGGGCTGTTTAGTTTGGAGAAGAGGAGGCTCAGGGGAGATATTATTGCTCTCTATAACTACTTGAAAAGAAGATGTGGGGAGCTGGGGATCAGCCTCTTCTTGCAGGTAACTAGCAACAGGACTGGAAGGAATGGCCTCAAGTTGTTCCAAGGAAGGTTTAAGATGGAAATTAGGAGACATTTCTTCTTAGAAAGATTATTAGGCATTGGAATGGTTTCCCCAGGGAAGCGGTGGAGTTGCCATCCCTGGGGGTGTTCAAAGAAAGGTTGGATGTGGTTCTTAGGGACATGGTTTAGTAGGTGATATTGGTGGTAGGGGGGTAGTTGGACCAGATGATCTTGGAGGTCTTTTCCAACCTTAATGATTCTATGGGACTATTACATAGAAAAAAAATACCTAGGAATAACTGGGGTGTTCACAGGAAAATAAGAAAACCTACTACATTTGTGTAAGCCTTTTAACAAAGGCTCTTTTTATTCCCAGAGTGAATTTTCTTAACCCTTGTTTTTGTAGGAGTAAGTCAGGCTATGAATAGTATTTAAATATAATTTTTAACATAATATCTAAGCCTGCTTTCAAAACTCAAGTAGCAATTTAGTTACCTGGAATTTATTATATAGTCCCCCTTCAAATCTCACCTCTGATTTGAACATATTTTGTCTTTCATTTCAAGCCAGTTTCCATGACTCAAAACCCCATGCTAAACTAGAAAATGGTAATAGAGGCAATTATGTCATTGAGTATGCAGCTCTGCTCCCAGGTTAAGATTTCACACCTGGGTGTCATTATTCTCTCCCATATCAATTTATTATTTAAGGACTTATTATTTGAAAGCTCTTACTGTGCTCTGGCAATTAGAGTTGCAGAGATTCCGTCTGCACTAAGTGGATTTATTTTGGCCTCCTTATTTTTTGTGATAGAATAATTAAATACATTTATAATACAGTAGTGGCAAACTACTCTGAAGCTGCTTATATTGTCAGTCCCTCTGTAATGATCTTTGAGAAAAGATATATTAATATAGGTGTGGGTCTGCATTATATCCCACACACAGAACAAGTGAATAGAAGGGTGATAGAACCACATGTAAATATAGTTTTATTAAAATTGGTGGATCAAACTGATTTTTGTATTGTAAAGAAATCAGCTGGGACTGGACAACACTACATTGTAGCATACCAGGTAAATACAATTCCCCAGTTTAAAAACAGGAACAAAATCCATTTAATGTTACTAATGATAGATGGAACCTATGTTATGTCATTTACATTAAATTGTTCGTCAAGCTACTATTGTGCATCACAACTCACTAGAAACCTAAAGATTTGGAAGTAATCATTTCTGGAAAATTTCTCATTCAGATACAATGGGTATAGATGTTATTTGCACATCTAAAGCTGCAAAAATCAGAATAACTTACTGTTTCTCAAGATTATTAATTCTATATTTCTATTTCTATATTATATTTATACTTGTTATTATAAATCAATCCTTTCCTTCTTCAGTGATGGCATGGATTCTTAAGGCAATACAAATGGGAAAGATGTACACACTTATGTGAAAGTATATGCATGTGTGACCATGTACATGTGCATCCAGACACCTGTATGTATTTGTATCATAGATTGTATGTATTTGAATCATAGAATCATAGAGTCATAGAGTCACAGAATCACAGAATGGCTTGGGTTGGAAAGGACATCAAAGATCATGTAATTTCAATCCTGTGTCATAGACATGAATGCCATGCACTAGATCATGTTGCTCAAGGCCTCATTTAACTTGATCTTGAACACCTCCAGGGATGGGGCATCCACAGCCTCTCTGGGCAACCTGTTCCAGTGCCTAACTACCCTCTGAATTAATAATTTCCTCTTTACCTTTAACCTAAATCTCCCCTTTATTAGTTTAAAACTATTTCCTCTTGTCTTATCACTATCTGCCCATCTAAAAAGTCACTCTTCATCTTTTTCATAAGCCCCCTTTAAGGACTGAAAGGTGGCAATGAGGTCTCCCCAGAGTCTTCTCAAAGTTGAACAGTCCCAGCTCTCTCAGTCTTTCTTCACAGTATAAGTTCTCCAAGCCTTTGATCAATTTTGTGGCCCTCTCCTGGACCTGTCCTAACAGATCAACATCGTTCTTGTGCTGGGGGCTCCAGACCTGGATGCAGTACTCCAAGTGGGGCCTGATGAAGGCAGAGTAAAGGGAGTCAGTCACCTCCCTTGACATGATGATCACACTTCTGTTGATGTAGCCCAGGATGTAGTTGGCCTTCTGTGCTGCAAGCACACACTACTGGCTCTTGTTGAGCTATTCAACCACCAGAACCCCCAAGTCCTTCTCTTCAGGACTGCTCTCAATGAGTTCTTCACTCAGTCTGTACTCATGTCCGGTACCTTGCACTTGGACTTGTTGAACCTCATGCAATTCATGTGGGCCCACTTCTCAAGCTTGTCCAGGTCCCTTTGGATGGCATCCCTTCCTTCTGTTTTATCAACTGCACCACTCAACTTGGTGTCATCTGCAAATCTGGTGAGGGTACACTTGATTCCAATGTTTACATCATTGATAAAGATATTAAACAGTACTGGTCACAGGACAAACTCCTTAGGTACACCACTCATCACCAGCCTCCACTTGAACATAGAGTCGTTGACCACCACTTTTTGGGTGAGAACTTCAAGCCAACTCCTTATCCACTGAATCCATAGCAATCCAATCCACATCTCTTCCATTTGGAGACCAAGACATCATGTGGGGCCATGTCAAAGGCCTTGCAGAAATCCAGGTAGATAACATTGGTCAGTCTTCCCTTGTCAATGGATGCAGTCATTTCATTGTAGAAAGTCACCAGATTGGTCAGGCACAAATTGTCCTTGGTTAAGCCATGCTGGAGTCTCAGATCACCTCTTCGTCTTGCATATGCCTTAACATTACTTCCAAGAGGATTTGTTCCATGATCTTGCCAGGCACAGAGGTGATGCTCACCTGTCTGTAGTTCCCCAGGTCCTCCTTTCTGCCCTTTCTAAAAATGGGAGTGATGTTTTTTCCAGTCACATTTTTCCAGTCACCAGGGATTCTGCCTGACTGCCATGATTTTTCAAATATGATGGAGAGTGGTATGGTACCTACATCAGCCAATTTCCTCAGGACCTTGGGATGAATGTCATCAGGCCCTGTAGACTTGTACATTTTTAGTTTCATCAGGTGGTCTCAAACCTGCTCTTCACTTACAGTTGGTAGAATTTCGTCCTCCCAGCATCCATCTATGGGGTCAGGGAAATGAAAGACTTGGGAAGCCTGACTGTCAGTGAAGACACAGGCAAAGTTGCTGAATCCTCCTCCATGCCTGTCATTACCAGTTCACCCTTCTCACCCATCAGAGGGGGAACACTCTCCTTGGCCTTCCTTTTCTGAGCAATGTACCTATAGAATCCCTTCCTGTTATTCTTTGCATTCCTTGCCAATCTCAGTTCCATTCATGCCTTGGCTTTCCTTAGCCCATCCCTACACATCCAGACCACATCTCTGTAATCTTCTGATTCCACATGTCCCTGCTTCCCCTGCCTGCTCATTTCTTTCTTGCACCTCATTTTTACCAACAGGTCCTTGCTCCTTGTTGTCTGCTCTCCCTGCCCGCTTTTTTACACAGGAGCATGGAGCGTTCTTGCGCACTAAGGAAAACATCCTTAGAGGACTGCCATCTCTGCTCAGTTCCTATCTCCTTAACCAGAGTGTTCCAGGGGTCTTCATCTACTAGGTCTTTAAATAGCTTGAAGTTTGCTCTTCAGAAGTTCTGGGTCCTGCGTTTGCTCTTTGCCAGGACTGTATTCCCCGAGATTACAAACTCAACCTGGTCACTGCAGCCCGGACTGCCTCCATTCTTGACCTATTTAAAGAGCTCTTCTGTTTTGGTGAGCACCAGGTCCAATAACACTTCTCCTATGGCTGGTGTTTGCATTTACATGCTCAAAATTCTACCACACCTTTACTATTCATGTACATACAGAAGAGGTTCAGAGAAATGTGATCAAATTTGCAGACTATCTGTAAGGTAGTGTAAACTATTATCTGAAAATTAGTTTGAAGATTGCTAGTTTATACATGGAACTGAAAAAAAAAAAAGATACTTTCTGCATTTTGTCATCTGTTGTCTGATGTATCCCTTCTTCTATCTCCTCAGTGTTTACCTCACCATAATTTATACCCACTACCTCACCTACAATTTTCACTACCTTATATCTCACCTCAAAATCAGAAATTTGGTAAGTCTATTCTATTGTTGTAAAGTTGCTTGGCTGTGTCCATGGCTATTGAGTTATGCACAGTATTGCCTTTCTCTTTATTACTTTGCAATTTCCTTTCCCTTCCTTGAATGGCCTCACCTTGCCTCGCCTCTCCTCTGTCATCTTTTCTGTTGTCAAGCAGTAATGTGATTTTGTGTAATGTCTAGATTTTGAAATGACAAGTATAGCAACCTTCACATTATGTGCTAGAAGATCTTAAAAAGTTTCATTTTTTTTTTTTTAACACAAACTCCTTCTATTTTAAGTAACACCCACCACATATTTATTCGTAGAATTCACCTTAACAGCTATATCACTTCAGTGGTTCTTCAGGCCAACAACGTTATCATTTACTGTACTCATATTCTGTCATGCCTGAATGACATCTATCTATTTCAATTTTAGGGCACCCTTCAACATGGTATCTGAACAGAAGCATGCACAGCTCAGTTACATGATAATTTTCCTTAAGCATTTCAGCCATTTTTGAGTCTTTTATATGTTCTTCAGAAAAAGGGCAGCATGAAAACAAATAGTTTCAAATTTTCTTCTGGGAATTATGTTGCTAACTGGCATTTAGAAATGGACTTTCAGCAGTTTTATTTGAACAACCCACAAACCACAACAGCACAAAGTGATTAACAGAAGTGAAGGAGAGAACTGGAATAAAGAGACAAGTGACTCAACCCTTCACACAAATCTCAACAAAATCTTAGAGAAGGTCAAAAAGATTTGGAACTCCTGCCATTTCTTATGTGTAACTTATGTGTAACTTTGTGCCAAATATGTATATATATATATATATATACCTATTGTATATATGTATATGTATGTATATATGTATGTATGTATATACATATATACATGTATATATATACACACACATATATATATAAAATAAAAACATCCTTCAGTGTATCTTTCTAACATAAGTAAAGACTATAAAGAGACTTTCCAAGGTAAACAAATACCAGTTTATTACCAAGCTTTCATAGGGACCAGAGGAGCTGAATGTCTAATTCCTTCCCATTTTACCCTCCTGTCAGTAGTACAATTCTAAGAATCACATTAAAATATCTATGAAGAAAATAATAAAGGAGGAACAATATTTTTTAGATCACTGGTATTCACAGGACTTTTATATTTCAATTTTCCTAACTTTAGCTACTTAGTTAAGGTGTTTTATAATCAGTAGAGAGTAAGATCTGCAATAAGGACTGATCCTCTCCACCTAAACAAAATAATAAATGTAAAGGAAATGATGTCTACCCATTATCCAAGTAATATTTAAAGAACAGAGGAAAGGGATGAATTTTATGAGTTGAACTGCACTCTTAGGTTACACTTATGTAAAACCATTTAAAGATCAAATTAAAATGGGGACATGTGATTACCTTTTATATATTTCAGTTATTTAGTATTTTGATAGAATTCAAAAATAATTATTTGACCAGATGTAAAACTGGATGGAAGCAATGTCTGAAAAGACAATTACAGAGTATTGAATTCCTGAATGAAATTCAGGAATCAGAGATTTATGGAATTGGCAACTTAAGAGTATCTTACCTCTAAGGAAGGTGTTGGCATCCATCAGTGCTGGTCAGTGTTTAAGCACTGCCTCCTAAAATCACTGGATCAGGCAATATATATTTCTGATTTACTATTTTTATTACAGCAATTTTGCATACACACATATCCTTCTTCTCCAAAAGTACTTCTCCCTACAAAATCCTTTAAAAAATACTAGAAAGGAATTACAAATCACAAAATCACTTGTTTTTCTGAAACAGGTATTCAGATTTTTATTTCTTATTTTTTTTTTTTTCTGTAAACTAGTTGGTTGAAAAGTTTGCACACCATCTTACTTGTCTATCACAAAATTCTTGAAACTTAAAACAATTTCTCAGTAGCTGTAACTAAGATAAACATAAGACATAGGCAATCCTACCAAGTTCATTTGCTTTCTTTCAGATATTTTAAATTGTTTTAAACAATAATATATGTGAATAATGCAGAAACACATTACAAAAAGAAAGGGAAAGAATTCTTTAAACTGCTGTCATCCAATTATTGCATTTAATTACTTCTGATGTCATTGACACTTTCAGCAACATTGTCCCTAAAATATTTTTCGGAGATAGGCCACCAAAACCTCAGCTCTGGATATGGGGAAAGCAGACTTCAGGCTGATCAGGGAACTAGTTAGGAAGGTCTCCTGGGAAACTGCTTTTGAAGACATCGACGTCCTAAAATCACAGGATCAGGCAATTCCAAAATATCAGAAGTCAAGAAGCTGGGGCAGAAGGCCAGCTTGGCTGACCAGGGATGTTCTTCTAGAGCTTAGGAAGACAAAGTAAGTGTATGGCTGCTGGAAGCAGGCCCAGGCAACATGGAAGGTCTACAGGGACGTTGCTCACCTTTGTAAGGAGAAAATTCTTGCGACCAAAGCCCAGTTGGAGTTGAAGCTAGCCAGGTGTGTGGCAGACAATGAAAAGGGCTTTTTTTACATATGTGAATAGAAAAAGGAGGACCAGAGAAAAATGTCCACTACTTGATGGGGATGGTCACCTCATAAACAATAAAACAGGCAAAGCAGTGACATTTAATGCCTTCTTTGCCTCTGTCTTCAACGCTGATGACGGGTTTGGCACCCTGTGTGCCCTGAGCTAGAGGACTGTGATTGTGGGAATGATAAACTTCCAGCCAACCCTGAACATGTGCAGGATTTTCTGCTCCACCTGGATCCATATAAGTCCATGGGTCTAGATGAGATTCATCCCAGGGTGTTCAGAAAGCTGGCTGAGTATCGCAGGACCTCCCTCAATTAGTTTTTAGCAGTCTTGGGAATCTGGAGAGGTCTCACTTGAAGCTGGCATATGTTGTGCCAATTTTCAAGAAGGACAAGAAAGAGGATCGTGGCAACTACAGGCCTGTCAGTCTCATGCATTGCCTGGTAAAATTATGGAGAAGATTACTCTGGGAGTTACTGAAGTGCACCTGGGGAACAATGGAATCATAGGTCACAGCCAAAATGGGTTCACGAGGGGCAGGTCCTGTTTAACAGATTTGATTTCCTTTTATGGTAAGATCACCCATCGAGTCGATGAAGGGAAGCCAGCTGATGTGATCTTTTGCATTTCAGTAAAGCTTTCAACACAGTTTCCCATAGGATACTACTGGACAAAGTGTCCAGCATACAGCTAGAAAAAAAAAAAAAAAAAAAAAAAAAAAGAGCATCGTACAATGGTTGAACAATTGGCTGAAGGGTAGGGCTCAAAGGGCGGGCATTATTGCAAATGGGGCCATTGGGGCCACATCAGGCTGGCACTCAGTCACCAGTGCGGACCCCTAGGGCTCCATTTTAGGGCCAGTTCTTTTCAGTGTTTTCACAAACTTGGATGGAGGACTAGAAGGTGTTTTGAGTAAATGTGCAGATGACACTAAACTGGGAGGAGTTGACTCTGTTGAGGGTGGAAAGGCCTTGCAGAGAGATCTGGACAGACTAGAGAGCTGGGCAATCACTAATCACGTGAAGTTTAACAAGAGCAAGTGCTGGGTCCTGCACCTGGGAAGGGGCAACCCTGGGTAAACGTACAGACTGGGGGGTGAGGTGCTGGAGAGCAGCCCCTCAAAGAGGGATCCAGGGGTTGTGGTTGATAGCAAGTTGAATATGAGCCAGCAGTGTGCCCTTGCAGCCAGGAGGACCAACCTTATCCTGGGATGCATCAAGCATGTCTTTGCTAGTTGGTGGAGGGAAGTGATTGTCCTGCTGTACTCTGTGATGGTTTGGTCTCATCTTGAGTACTGTGTGCAGTTCTGGGCACCACAGTATGAAAAGGATGTAAAACTGTTGGAGAGTGTCCAGAGATGGGCTACAGAAATGGTGAAGAGCATAAAGGGAAGATGTATGAGAAGCAACTGAGATCACTTGGAGGGGAGACCTTATCACTGCTGACAGCTCCCTCACAAGGGGGAGTGGAGGGGCAGGTGCTGATCTATTCTCTTTAGTGACCAGTGATAGGACCTGAGGGAATGGAGTCAAGCTATGATAGTGGAAGTCTTGATATCAGGTAAAGGTTCTTCACCAAGAGGGTGGTCAAGAGAGTGGAACAGACTCCCAGGAATGTAGTCACAGCACCAAGCCTGTCAGAGTTTAAGAAAAGTTTGGACTGTGCACTTAGTCATATGGTCATATCGTACACTTGGTCATATAGTCATAGGGTAGACCTTTGTGGTGTCAGGAGTTGGACTTGATGATCCTTTTTGGTCCCTTCCAACTCAGGATATTCTGTGATTCTGTGCAATGTCTGGCATTTTTGTGAATGGTGACCAGGGAGTGCCTAGGCCCTTATATTTTTTGATGGCTGAAAACTCAGTACACACACAGATACACACACAGACACAGCTGCTCTCTATAACCCCCCCCCCCCCCCCCCGCAACCCCCTTTTGTTCCATTCTTGGGGTGTGCAAGAGGACCCTACTTTTTGTGATAGTCAAAAACTCAGTCGTTTCCCTCTCTCTCCTTCCCCTCTCCCCCTTTGTTCAATCTTTAGGAAGTGTCAGAGGATTTTTTTTTGGTGAAAGTCTGTGTGTGTAAACCTTTTCATTATTTCATTTCATTGAAGTCTGTTACTTACTTATCAGCTATGCTGTTTTACCCTTTGTAAAACAATGTTTTCTGCCAATATTTCTAGAAGAGAAGTTGTTTGACAAAGGAGATAAAAAGGTGATGTGTCTGTTGGCAGGGTTTATTGTCTCTTCCTTGACTCTTTTTGTCAATTTCTGTTCATTGGTCTTGCACTGGGTTTTTATCCTTCATGCGGAGCTCCAGGAGAGACTTGTGTGACTTGTTGGAAATATTTAAGATAGCTATTAGCCAAGTTTGGTTCACCCTGGTAGAGTAACGTACATCCATTCTAATTGAGGTTGAAAGGCAACATCTGTTGTATACTACACACATTAACATGTTTTTTCTCTGCAATTTCATAGTCTGTATTATTTATTTTAAAGATGGGCAAGGGTTAGCAGGGATAAAAATAATCTTTCTTATCACCATAAGGTGAAATGCCCCTATTCCTCCTACATCGTCTCTGGTGGGTTGTTGCTCCTTCATTTCGGGTTGCTTTCTCTTCCTGTTTGAACCAAAGGTGGTTCATCTTTGTACTAGAAAGGACTTGCACTGATACTACCTCTTTGGTTATGCTGGTGTTTCAAACAATTCTAAATGAATGATATTTCAAATATTTTTCATATAATCCATTTTTTTCATATAAACTAATTATCCCATTGTAATTCTCTTTAACTTTTAATTGTTGGTTATTACCAGTATTTACTACCTCACTCTCACTCTCTTTTGTTTCCTAAGCGTTTGTCCTCCACCAGTTTGTCCTTTTATGATAATCTAATCTGTGTACTTTTGTGGTGCTATAGATGGTCCAAGGATATGATACTGGCTAATATGCACAACATTGTTGCAACATATTTTTGAAGAATATCATCTACTGTTTCAGGAGTAAATTATATATTAAAATTTCCCACCTTTTTTGATAGCTTCTCTTTCAACTAGCTGAAAAGTTTATATAAAGTCCTTCTTGAATAGCATCCTTCAAAAGACAAGATTAAAATGAGATGACCCAAACATCGTTGCCTCCTGTAATTTCAAGTGATTCATTGTTTTGTATCTGGTTAATAATGAACTGCTCACTGGATTCTCAGCTGTGTGACCAGATTAACTATGAGTATTTAGTAAGGTGTCTAAATAAAGAAGGTTCACTGCCCTGAATGAACTTTTTTTTTTTTTTTTTTTTTTTTTTTTTTTTTTTTTTTTGAACATACTGGCATATTGACTAGGAAATGTCTTCTCTGGCTTGGTTAATAATTTGCCTGTGATTTACCATGTGCTTGAGGATAGCTGCCAGCAGACACTGATTACCATGTACATAAGAGGTGACTACAACCTTACAACCTGCTGTTAGCAGTTCCCTAGAAGATGGGGCAGTCAATCATTAGTCAATCATGAAAAAAAGTCCAAATTGCCTTTTGATTGGGTATGATTAAGAAAACCTGAAAAGATTGGCAGATTGGAATCTGAATATCCCCAAATACAGATTATCCAGAGAGACATAAGTATATATATATATATGATCAGTATATTTCCAGGGTTCAGTGGTAGAACTGGTAATGCAGGGATCTGTGTGGAACAGATATCATTAATCTCCTTCAGGTAGTTTTTCCATATGTTAATTTAGGAAAGTTTGATTTTTGGATTTCAGTTTGTTAGCAAAATATGCTCTTGCAATTTATTTTTTTTTTTAAATTTTTAGCTCATAGTTGCAATGTGTGCACTGATCCTGTTCTGTAGGATGACAAACTCAATTAGATCTTCAGATTACTTTCCCTCTTTTTTCTCAGTTTCAGATATTTAAACACTATATACTATTGGATATTCTTATTTGCTGGAATTCTGTTAGATGCATCTTCTTCACCTTAATAATTTTAAGTACATCATATGTTTCACTTGAGTCTCGATAAGTGGCAGCTAATGTTTCAATTCTACTTTTCCTTCTTCCTTCAAAATTTCTTTTTAAGTAATTTCAAGCCAGAAAAGGCTATTCAAATCAGATTAGTAATATGGGGCTGTACTTGCTTGGGTCACATGTTTCTCCCTTTTGTAAGTGTGAGAAAATTTAAAGGTTAAGGGGGGAAAACATATGAGGAGTGGCTGAAGTCACTTGGATTGTTCAGCCTGGAGAAGACAAGACTGAGGGGAGACCTGATGGTTGTTTACAGTTAAAAGGGGGAACAGAGGGGCAGATGCTGATCTATTCTCTCTGGTGGTCAGCAGAGAGCAATAGGACCTGAGAGAACAGCTTGAAGCTGTGACAGGGGAAATCAGGAATTGGTTCTTCACCAAGAGGGTAACTGGGCACTGGAACAGGTTCCCCAGGGAAGTGGTCACAGCACCAAGTCTGCTGGAGCTTAAGAAGCTCAACACTTAGACATATGGTCCGATTTGTTTGGGTGGTCCTTTGGGAACCCAGGAGCTGGCCTTGATGATCCTTGTGGGTCCCTTTCCACTCAGATATTCTGTGATTCTATGATACTTTTATCCTGTCACAGAATAGTGCCAGGACTTAGTAGATTTATGTAAAATATGCAGTATTTATTATTGCATACTTTTGTTTTTCTAGTGTTCTGGCATGGAGAAGCACAATGCATCCAGCTAGAATCTATTGTAGTCTCAACAGTTTTCTTCTAGTTTCATTTGAGTAATTTCTTTCTATATACTTTATCCTATTCTTTGTTTCCTTCAGTGTTGCAGCTCTTAGAGAAAATTGATATTTGGTTTTGGGCTGTACAAAGAATAAGAGAAACTAAAGCAAAGATATTTCTGTATATCTAATATGATATACATCTCAGAGTAATTCTATTTGACCTAAGTTTCTCATTTCATCTCTATGCTCCTCAACCCAGCCCCCCCTAAAAAACAACAACAACAACAACAAACCTTTGTTTAATTAGTTCCTTTTTCTTTTCCCTAAAAGATCTTTACTTATTCATAAATCCTTCCTCATATCCTTCCTGAGGGGAATTAATCTGGAACACTTCCTTTTTTTTTTTTTTTTTTTTTTTTTTTTTTTTTTTTTTTTCTTCTTCTTCATGGAATTCAACACCTTTAACTTAAAAAAATAAATTCAAAGTTTCAACATTTTTCTTTTTAGTGTTGAAAAAGTCATTCTTTTACCAGTCTCATTACCTTCCGGCTGCCATTTCCTCTTTGGCTTCAGCCTGCAGTCCCACTTCCTGTCATGAACACTGGACCATACAGCAGTGGCTGAACTTCAGCATTGTATATCTGTTTAACTTTATAAAACACTTTGCTCTGCAGGTTTTCATTCCAATATTAAATACCCTGGCCAAGTTCTGAGTTTGGCAGTCCGTGAACAAGGAGCTTGGCTGCAGCTCTGTGGTCTAGACCAGACGTCCTTGCCAATAAAAATTTATTCATATCTCAGGAGTGGAGGTCCTCTTGAAAAGATGCCAGAGATCTGTTCTTCCCTGAAGTGAGATAATGGTAAAATGGTAGCAGTATAAGAATTAACAGTGATAGCTTTATTACGTAGGGGTCTCCCTGGCTGTCTTCCACTAAAACAAACAAACATACCAAATAAACAAACAACAAACAAACAGTGAAGCTAAGCTAGAAAGTGATAAGACATCTCTCCTTTATCTCCTCATGTTTGGCATCAGAGCTTCAGAGAAATGAGTTGTAAAGCTGGAATAATGCTCTTTTCAACTTCAAGATCTCATCTTTCATCTTTTGCAGTTTTTTTTCTTAGAGGACACTGAGCTATCCTGTTAGAAGTATTAAAGCTGATTCTTTCTGATACAGCATACAACACCAGCCTCAGAACTGAATTCTAAAATAGCTCATTCATATTCTCAAGTAAAAGAAAAAAAAAAGAAAAAGGAAAAAAAAAAACATACTGCTTTTGAGTTTTCTTCATAAGGTATTTGAGGAACAACCCCAAAAGAGATATAGAGAATCATAGTAGCAGGAAGACTCTTCTTTTACAAGGAATGAGAGGAAATACAAGGGAGGTGCTCAGTCTAAAAATTGATATTTTTATGTGAATTTTTAGCCATTTCTGACTTGTGTTTTCAGAAAAAATAAGAGTGTATGTCACTTCATTTAACAATGCCCTACATCACTGGATCTTTATTTGCATTACAGAGTTGCCATGAAAACCAAATCTCAGGCTTCTCTAATTTTCACTCTAGCTTTCTCTGACTTTACTTTCATTAAGATTTCAGTCTATTCTTGGCATATTTGCCTTGTGTCAATTCATGTATGTCTATAGTACACCTCTCCTTTTAAGGAATGATCTGAATGCCAAGAAAACCTGATTTGAAAGCCTGATGCTCTAGTTTTATAAGCCATATAGCTTACAGACGTACTGTAAAGGAGAAGTAGTGTCCTGGTTTCAATTAGGACAGAGTTATTTTTCCTCCTAGTAGCTGGTAGGGTGCTATGTTTTGGATTAGGATAAGAAGAATGCTGATAACATGCTGATGTTTTAATTGCTGCAGAGCAATGCTTACACTAAGCCAAGGACTTTTCAGCTTCTCGCTCTGTCCTGCCAGCGGGCAGGCTGGGGGTGCAGCAAGAGCTGGGAGGGGACAGACCCAGGACAGCTGACCCAAACTGGCCAAAGGGGCCAGTTTGCTATACCATCTGATGTCATGCTAAGCTATATATAGGGGTGGCTAGCTGGGGTGGGAGGCCAGCTGCTCGGGGTTGGGCTGGTCATTGGTCAGCGGGTGGTGAGCAACTGCATTGTGCATCACTTATTTTGTACACACTATTACTATTATTATTATTTCCAATCTTAATAAACTGTCTTTATCTCAACCCACAGGCTTCACTTTCCCATTTCTCTCCCCCATCCCAGAGAGGGAGGGGGGAGGGTGAGTGAATGGCTGTGTGTTTTTAGCGGCCGGCTGGGTTAAACCACAACAAGTAGTATTTTTGTGAAATCCAGAAAAGATCCCTGAGGCTTAGCCACTTCTCCAGTTGTTTGTTCAGGTGGTTTGATACTAGCTGTTATGTTCATTTTTTTTGAAATTACTCAGAAAAGTTTTTCTGACTTAAAAGGAAAAATGAAATGTAGTTTCCTTGACTAATATGAAGTACAAAATGTAAAATTCTGCTCTTAATTACACCATTAGAAATCTTGAATGAATTCACCGAAGCTAGCTAGTTCTGTTAATTTGAATATCTTCCAAATGTAAGAACCAACTCCTCATCATATTTCTTAGAAATTCTTCTTCCTTGACAGGCACTCACCCACCCAAAATAAAAGAAATACACATATGTCTTTGAATGAATGCAAAAACCAATAGACTTTCTGGTTTCTGTGTTTCTGGTGTAAATCTGTTAAACTTTGTTTTTTTAAGGAATACTTTTCCATCACAACTTACCAGAGAGACCAACAGTATTAGTTTTGCCAAGAGAATGAAGTATGTTTTCCTTTCTTTCATTCTGTTCCATCAGTTTCTGCTAACTCTTGTGATTAATCCAATACCTCCTACAGCAAAATAATAACAATAACAATTCAACCAAAATAATAACAATAATAAATCTGAAATGTTTCTCTTTTCTCAACTACTTTTGGTAGATGTCCATTTTGTCTCCCAATGGAGACATTCTATTTCAAGAAAAACATAAAACTGCAGATTTTATTTTAAGAATACCACAGTTAAACATACTGGTGGGGATATTTTTTTTTTATTGTTATTGTTGCTGCTTGTTGTCTATTTACTTCTTGTTTGTTTGTTTTATGTAAAACTAAGTTTGCACAGCTCAACATCCATGTGGTACCACTGTATTTTATAAATTCTCATTGGATGTTAAGTTGAATAGGATCAGCATTACGAAATAAGGCTCAAAGGGACTGTACTGGATCTAGCTGGAGTTAAATTTCCCTGCAGCAGCCCATACAGTGCTGTGCTCTGCACTTGTAGCTAGAACAACATTGGTATCACATCAGTGTTCTGTTCACTGATGAGCAATACTGGCACAGCATCAGGACTCCCTCTAACCCCCCTGAGACAGCAGGCTGGGGGTGGGCAAGAAGGGAAGAAGGAACATCACCAGGGCAGCTGACCTAAAACAACCAAAGGGATATTCCGTACCATATGAAGTCGCACTCAGGAATAAAAGGTGGAAAAAGGAAGAAGAGGGGAGGGGTGGGCTCTCGTAGTGAAAACGTCTGTTCTCCCAAACAACAGCTATGTGTTGAGGCCCTGCTTCAAGGACATGGTCAAGTATCAAGTATCACTCATTGGTGAGAAGCAGAGAGTAATTTCTTTCCTCTGCACTTTCACATGGCCTTTGCTTGTTTTTGGTTTTGTTTTCCTTTTCCTCCTTCCCTTTTCCCTTTAGTTAATTTATTTAATAAATAATAATTTCCCCTTAATAGTTATTTTTCTTTTAATTAAATTATCGTTATCTCAACCTGTGAGTTGTTTCTTTCCTTTTCTTCTTCCCTTCCTTTTCTGAGCAGGGGGAGTGAGAGAGCAGTTGTGGAGTTCAGCTGCCTAGCAAGGTAAACCCACGATAGGAACTTCCAGTAATCATCTAGTCCCATCAACTCCTTGAAGTAGCTTTACCCAAAAGACAAATAAATTTACTTGGGACTTTGTTCAGGAGAGTTCTGAATATAT
Source organism: Heteronetta atricapilla (assembly GCA_011075105.1). Taxonomy (NCBI): domain Eukaryota; kingdom Metazoa; phylum Chordata; class Aves; order Anseriformes; family Anatidae; genus Heteronetta; species Heteronetta atricapilla. Next base: position 42,829,592 of record CM021763.1, on the reverse strand, counting down.
CCAAAGATGAAGATTTCATGGCCTGTCCCAGTGGTTTACCAATCTCATTGTGAACATTCTTGCTTATTCTGAGCTGGAATTTCTCTTGCTTCAGGTTGAGACTGTTGCCTTTTGTCCTTCTTCTGGGGACTTCTTAGAAGACTTTGACTCCATCTACAATCTTCTATTTTAGATGAAGACAGCAACTAGATCATAGAATCATTGAATGGCTTGGGTTGGAAGGGATTTCAAAGATCACCTAGTTCCAACCACCCTGCCAGGGGCAGGGACACCTCCCAATAGATCCTGTTGCTCAAAGCCCCATCCAACCTGGCCTTAAACACTTCCAGGACCAGGGCATCCACAGCTTCTCTGGGCAACATATTCCAGTGTCTCACCACACACATAGTAAAGAATTTCCTCCTTACATCTAATCTAAACCTGCCCTCTTTTAGTTTAATGCCATTAATCCCCTTATCTGCCATCCCCTTAGTTTTCACTTCTTGGATCTCAGTATCTCAAAACTTCCTTAGCCTCTCTTTGTATGTCATGTGCGTCAGCTTCCCAACCAATTTGGTTGTACTCCCTTAGACTTTTCTCATTATTACTTTTTTTTTGGGG
>CM021763.1:42810273-42828892 GCA_011075105.1 Heteronetta atricapilla | reverse complement strand
CCCCCCCCCCCCCCCCCCCCCCCCCCCCCCCCCCCCCCCCCAATTTTTTTTTCTTGCATTTAGATGTACTACTCCTAATATAATCCAACAAGTGCTGAACAGAAGGGAATAATTTCTGGTATTAGATCTTCTTGGGTGAATTTTCTGTGTGTTGCTGATGGCTTTTGGCATACAGGTTTGTAGTACTGAAGTTCAGGATAGAATTCTAGTCATTTTAAACTGTCATTGGTCTACTAATTTCAAATCAGCTGTGATGATATACATGAGATGAAGAATTTCCTCCTAAAGTTGTAAAGCCACAATGTATTTTAGTATGTCAGCAAGTGCTGAACATTGACACTATGATGGGTTCCACTGACAATGGTGTCAGAGAATTTATGGTGTTCTGCCTATGTTGAGTCTTTCCTATGCAGGAACATACAGTTTACACTTATCTCCTCCAAGTTTGAAGGAAACTTATCTTCAGTTAAAAAGATTGTCCGTGAAGCTTTGTGTACTGCCATAAACATAACTGCATTCATGTTCAGCTACACAAATACAGTTAAGATCTCTTTAAAAGTATTTCTTCTATACAAGTGTATCCATGACATAAGATTTGCAACACGAAAATGAGAATTTCTCTCTACACCTACTTCACAAGTAGAAGTAGGAATGTTACAGTTTTTCACATCAATTTAATCAGACATCCTTAACCTACTAGTATATTCTGAGGTAGCAGGAGTCAGGGACCAGGATCCTCTTTTCTTTCAAAGGCTAATCCTTTTTAATAAGGTTCTCACAATGTTATATTATTAATATATATTTTTAACAGTCATATAGTGAGACATTCATCTTTGTCATCAGTGTTACATAACTAAAATATAATTCTTATAATTTCCATGCTTAATTCTTCATAACTTAAGCTCCTGGAGGATATATTTTATGTGCTTACTTCTTTAATCAATAGGAACCTAAGATAAAAGAGATCATCTGACTTACCATTTAATAAAATTATCTTTGGAGGGGTTATGCAAGGAAATAGGAAGCTTTTCTGGAAGCCTGCCAACATACAATAGCCTGGTCTAGCTTTGATTCTGTTAAAAAATGTATTTTAATTTCAAACTGATAAAATTTTGAATCTAGAATCAGCATATCAATCATGAAATAATTTTGAATTGTTGCTGAATATTGTGTAACTGGCATACAGTTAATTCTTCAGAAACAAGAGCTTCTCTACTCTAATGTACATGCACTCCAGTTCTGACTTTTAGGATTCTGACGTTTCTGACAGTGATGCTTGCCAACCACATTTCAAGACCCCAAACAGAATGAAGGTGTGAATAGATATTTCAAATAACAGCATCTTCTTCCTTATTTGCTCTCCAAGTAGGACTTTTTATTCTGAATTCACTACCCTGTTGTCATAATTTATTTTTAAGCAATAAGATCTGATTTCTTGGAAACTTCTAATATACTTTCTAGGCATCACTAACTTGTAGTCTTTTACAATTACTCCCCCCCACCTTGTTTTTTCTTGTTCATTAAAAAATTAAAATATTTGAAAGAAACACAAAAGGGATGAAATAGCATTAATACTAATAAATAATAAGTAATAGTTCAGTATTTATTTATGAAAGTCATGTCTTGAGTCTAGAAATTAAAGTAATTGTGATATTGCTCCACATGAGAACTCCTTATGGAGAATAGTGATTCTTATACTCTGTGCTAAGCCAGATGGATACTGAGATATCCAAGGAATAAGTAAAGTAAGACCTCTGAAAATCTTCAGAAGGGGTATATTTGACTCCTGAGATAAAGATTTCCATCAGATTTTGGTTAAAAGAGAAAAAGAGAAGAGATTTTAACTAGAGCACCAAATATATTTTTTGTTGTTGCAGATATATTTTTTTTCTCACTATTTATTGTTGTTTGTCTGTCTCACTGGTTTACATTTAAACTGATTAAAATGTACTTACTAAATCTTTTTTTGTTTGTTTGTTTTTTGTTTTTAAATCCAAGTTTAATTTCATTTGAAATTTGATATGTGTGGTGCAGAGTTCTTGGTATTTGTTTTAAAGAGGCATGGAAAAGCTTTTAGAAGTAGCTGCATTCACAGAGTTGTTTGTTTGTTGCTGTTGTTGTTTTGTTTTTTCCACTAAGGCCATGGAGAACAGAAAAAATCATCCACAAATTTTCAATTGCTACATTTGCAGCAACTAGAAAACTGTTCTTAGAACAATACCACCTTTTCCCTGCCCTCCACTTGAGAAATAAATGTTTGTTGCAATACCACAGAGAAACTTAGGGGACAGATTTGTGACCTTAATCTGTAAGCATGAGTAACTTGTGGAGCAGCCTCAGAAGGACATGCTGAGAGAATTTTATCACAGAATAACCTAAATCTCATGAGTTACAACACCAATCTGGAAGGTGGATCACTTGAGTTCCAGAGCCTTAGCTCAAGTGTTTTTCCACCTTGCCCCACTCACCCCAAACAAGAACAGCTGTGATGAAGGTTCGTAAACCTATGTCAAATATCAATTATTCAGCAATGCAACAGTCTCCTGAAATGTGAAAGGCCAGTTCAAATCCCTGTTGTAGGCTGAAATAGGTTTTGAGCTGTCTCTCATTTCCAGAAAAATGTCATTGCCTCTTGCTTAATAAAGCCATCAAAAGTCATTGTTCAATAACCAAAGTGGAACTGGTGTTTAACCCTTTTCCAAGCCTAATCTTCAAGAGAGCGTATTCTTTTTATCTGCAGATGCAAATTCAACCATTCTGGCCTTTTTTTTATTCATAATTACTCACCAGATTTCTGAATAATTCAGAGTCCAATTTTTGGTGAATAAATCATTTACTAACTAGTATTCACCCAAGCACAATAGAAAGCATAGTTCAGAATTGATGCAGTTCAGAGCTATTACACAGACATTAAGAGAATTATTTTCTCCAATGTAAATTTAATGCTGTAACTTTACATTATGTCAATATCCAAAAAGTGAAGGCCTTGCAAAAAGTAAATCTGTATTTTCCATCTATTCAAATCAGTTTATTATCTTAGTTTTAATAAAAATAATTAAACTATGCCCATAAATCATAAAAATGTTTAATGTTAATTATCACAGTAAATGTTCTATGCAACGTATGGAGTTACCCCACATGTAATAAATGGGATAAAAATCTTGCTTCCAGTTTGTACACAGAGAATAACATACATAGGCAAATTAGTATGCCTACATTTAATTTTTTTTTCTTTTTATGGAGAAATATACTGCAAAGAAAACAAACCACTACAGATTTTTTCTTCATGTCAAAAAGTATATATTTAGTTGTAATCTGCTCTAAATATGTAAATAAATAGTTCACTGTAGAGATGGAGGAAAAATAGTAGATATGTTCCTATTATCTGGTGATAATAATAACTTAAAACATTTCCATATCTTTCTTCCAGCTTATATTAAGATATAGTAATTTTAAATCTCGGGATAGCTGTGAAAAGAGTCAGAGTAGTAGTATTGCACTTCATGGAAATATCTTTAATAAGTCAGTCTTAAATACCAGCAAGAACTGGTGAACTTATATATCTTGAACTTATATATCTTGATGTTCATTTTTCTATAAATTATGGTGTAGAGGGAAACTATAAGAATTTGTAAGTGAGGAAGACTAATAGAGCAAAAAGGTGTACTAGATTATTGAAAAGTTTAAGATGACTTGCTAAGTGAGAACATGTCTCTCTTGTTAGTATGCAGTACCAAGGATAATTTAGTATGCTATAGAAAAATAGAACGTCTTGAGTTGGAAAGGATTGTCTAACTCCAACCCCCAAGCTATAGACAGGGATGCCACCCACTAGATCAGGCTGCCAAGGCCCTATCCAATCTAGCCTTGAACACCTTCAGTAATGGGGCATCCACAGCTTCTCCTGGCAACATGTTCCAGTTACTCACTACCCCTACAGTGAAGAATTTCCTCCTAATCTCTAGTCTAAGTCTTTTAGTTTAAAACTGTTCCTCTTTGTTCTATCATTATATACTCAAGTAAAGAGTCCTTCTCCAATTTTGTTATGAGACCCCTTTAAGTACTGAAAGGCCACAGTAAGGTCTCCCTGGAGCTTTCTCTTCTTCAGGCTGAATGTCCCCAGCTCTCTCAGCCTTTCCTTACATGATAAGTGTTCCAGCCCACTAATAATCTTTGTAGCCCTCCTCTGGACTTGCTCTAACACGTTCATATCCTTCTTGTGCTGGAGGCCCCAAACCTGAGTGCAGTACTCCATGTGGGACCTCACAAGGGCAGAGTAGAGGGGGACAATCACATCCCTCGACCTGCTGGCCACTCCTCTTCTTATGCAACCTAGGATGCAGTTGGCCTTCTGGGCTGCAAGCACACACCGCTGACTCATGTCAAACCTTTTGTCCACCAGAACCCCCAAGTCCTTCTCTGCAGGCCTGCTCTCAATGAGTTCTTCTCCTAGTCTGTACTCATGTCTGGGATTGCCCCAATGCAGGTGCAGCACCCTGCACTTGGACTTGTTGAGCCTCAAGCAGTTCATGTGGGTCCACTTCTCCAGCCTGTCCAGCTCACTCTGAATGGCATCTCTTCTTTCTTTGGTATCAACCACACCACTCAGGTTGGTGTTTTTTGCAAATTTGTTCAGAGTGCCGTCTATCCCTTCATCTATGTAATTGATGAATATATTGAAAAGCATCGGTCCCAAGACAGTCTCATGGGAGACACTGACCATCACCGGTCTCCAGCTGGACATAGAACCATTGACCTCTACTCTCTGGATACAGCCATTGAGATAATTCCTTACCCATTGGATGGCTCACCCTTCAAATCTATATCTTTCAAATTTAGAGGTGCAGATGTGATGTGGGATTGTGTTAGAAGCCTTACAGAAATCCAGGTGGATGACATCAGTCAGTCTTCCCTTGTCAACTGATGCAGTCACTCCACCATAGATGGCCACCAGATTGGTCGGGCATGATTTACCCTTGGTGAAGCCATGCTGGCTGTTACAAATCACATCCTTCTCCTGCATTTGCCTTAATATTTCCTCCAGGAGGATTTGTTCCATGATCTTGCCAGGCACAGAGGTGAGGCTTACTGCTCTGTAGATGCCCACATCTTCCTTTCTAGCTTTTTTAAAAATGGGAGTGATGTTTCCCTTTTTCCAGTCCCCAGGGACTCTACCTAACTGCCATGAGTTTACTTGGTGCCTACACCAGTCAGTTCCCTCAGGACCCTGGGATGAACATCATCAGGCCTCATAGACTTGTAGTTGATAAGTTGCATCAGAAGGTCCCAAACCTGTTCTTCACGTACACTGGAAGAGACTCTGCTCACCCAGCCCCTGCCTAGTGGTTCGGACATGATTTTGGAAGCCTGACCACCAGTGAGGACTGAGGCAAAGAAGTTGTTAAGTGCCTTCTCCTCATCTGTCATTACCTATTATCCATCTTCCCTTGCCAGAGGCTCTACACTCTCCCTAGTCTTTCTTTTGTGGCTCAGGTACCTGTAGAAACCTTTCTTGTTATTCTCTGTGTTACTCACCAATTTAGTTCTGTCAGTGCCTCAGCTTTCCTGATCCCATTCCTCTACATCCAGACAGCATTTCTGTACTCTTCCCAGGGCACATGGCCCTGTTTCCACTGTCTGTGCATTTCCTTCTTATGCCTAAGTTTGACCAGCAGGTTCTTGTTCAGCCATGCAGGTTTCCTACTTCCTCTGCTTGATTTATTGCATATGGGAATAGAGAGCTCTTGCCCTCCAAGGAAAATATATTTAAAGAGTTGCCAGCTCTGATCAGATCCTCTGACCCTGAGGACCATGTCCCCTGGGATCTCAACCACTAGTTCTTTGAATAGCTAGAGCTGGCTCTTCTGAAGTTCAGGGTCCTGACTTTGATCTTAACCAGGCCCGTATCCCTCGAGATCATAAACTCAGCCAGCGCGTATTCACTGCAACCCAGGCTTCCTTCACTCTTAACCTCTTTAATGAGCTTTTCCACACTGGGGAGCACCAGGTCCAATAACACTTCTCTAGTTGGTTTGTCTAATACTTGACTGAGCAGTTTGTCCTCAGTTGCCTCCAGAAGTCTCCTAGATTGCTTACTTCCTGCCATGTAGCTTTCCCAGGAAACATGCAGGTGGTTGAAATCCACATCCCAGGAGTATGAGAGCCTGTGAGTGCTATGCTTCTTGTAGTTGGAGTAAGAAGGCCTCATCCACAGGCTCCTCTTTATTGGGAGGACTGTGGTAGACCCCAGCCACAAGATGTCCTTTTTTGGTCTGGTCCTTAATTATTCCCTACAGACTCTCAACCTCCTCTTGGTTGTTTCTTAGAGCAAAGTCTACACAGTCTGTCCAGTTATTAACATAGATGGCAACACTTCCTCCCTTACTTCCCTCTATTCCAATGTTCCAGCCGTGTGATTCTTCCCAACATGTTTCCATGATAATATTTAAATTATAGTTTTCTGATTGTACTGTGGCTTCTACATATAAAACCTATACAACAAAAGTCAAATTACATGTATCTCTAAAAATAAATGGAAGGTGTTCTCCTGCTTTGTCTTGCCACATTTGCTCCATGAGCTTAATAATTCAGGATCGTATTTGTTTATCATTTATATTGAGTAAGAGCAAAAGTGTGGGAATATGGATATGCAATACAAAGAGCAAAGAATAAGATTTCTTGCAAAATTAATGAGAGATGTTGCAGTGTTCCAGAAAAAGACCTGTCTTCCCTGTATACTTTTTCAGTGGTTACAGGATAAAACACAAAGCAAAACAACAAAACCAAACAGCAACAAGCTGACAGCCAAGTAATGAAAAAGAGCCACAAGCAGACACCTAGGTAAGACTGAGAAACATAGGTTATATTTTCTCCCGCCACTCTTCCAATTATCTGTGATAATTTTGAAAAAAATTATCATGTTAAAAACCTAGCATTTGGTCAATACAGTTAATGTGCTGAAGAATAGACTTCTGGGAGATGTTTGAATTGGTTCAATGATATGATAAAACAAACAAACAAAAATAAACAACAAAAAAGCACTTACAAAATCAATGCAACCTGTATTAAAGAGATTAAAATTTAGCTAACCAATAGACCACAAAATGTAACCCATAAATGAGGATTCATCTTCCTGTTGGAGTTGCTTCCAGTTCAGACATACAAGGATCTGTTCACCCCATTGATCTTCAATGTCTTTGTAAATGAACTGGAATAAAATATGAAAGCATTGCTTATAAAATCTGGAGATGGTACAAAAACTGGTGGAGAGAGAAGTAACGATGGTCATAGGTCAGTAATACAGCAGGCTCATCTGAATCACATGGTGAAGTTGGCTCATTTGATCAACATAAAATTGAACACTGACAAATACAAGGTCACACATATAGCAAGAAACAAATGAGATTATGCTTACTAAATAACACATAGTAAGTATTCTGCAGTGCATTGGTATCAGAAAAGCGCACCATAAATAATTAACTGAACATGAGATTCTTTTGTGCTGTTATAACCAACAAGGAAAGAATCTTCTTAGATGTATAGACAATTCCCACAGGGAATGTGGCCATGTTATGAAATCTCTGTTGTGCATTAACATGATAACTAGCAACTCTGATTCAGAAAAGAATGCTAAGGCATTGGAAAGAAATTGTGAAAAAAATGCAAAATCTATTCAGATTGGAAAATATGTCTATTGAAAGAGAGCTAAGATGCTCAGTGTGCTACATTTATCTTAAAAACAAACAAACAAACAAACAAACAAACAAACAAAAACTTGAGAACAGCCTTCAAGTCATCCACAAGTGTCCATATACAAAAGTTTTCTTACAGTGACTAACCTTTTAATTTAACAGGAGAAACCATGAAATCATAATTATAGGATAACAAAGATAGGAAAGCCTGTAACAATCAAAAGTTTAAATTATATTTTTAAAATAGTATTTTTATTTAATTTCTAATTCAGCAGTTGAAAAATCTGTTTAGAGATGTAGTAAATTTTTACTACTTAAAATTCTGATATCATATTATCATCTTGCTGAAATATGTTGTGATTAAACACAAGTTACAGGGATTTTGGACAATTTAATGAAGTTTCTAGGAGATTAGGTTATCATAATAATCCCTTCAGGCTTTTAAATATCTGCATCTAGATGCAGTTTTAACAAGCTTTTTCTTCAAATTTGGAGCCAATGTGATTTCTCATGGCTATGCTGTCCCTAGGATGCTGTGACTTCCCAATGCAGAGCTGAAACCTAGCTACAGGGTACAGGAGCTCGGAAATTATTAGCAGATGGAAGAATTCTTAGAAGAGCTGAGGCTCACACATTCTTCCTCATTTTATTGAATTTTCATTCAGAATCCAGTGGGGTATATTTAAAATATTGGAGCTTTTTTGCTGTAAATAATTTTAAAAGAGTGGTCCGATAATGTCTAATGATGTTCATATTTTATGAATGTCATAAATGTTCATATTTTATGAACATCATTCTAAAAGAGGTATGTTCTGAAAACCTTTCTGAGCTCCAGCGCATTGTTTTTTCCAGTAGAGTTTGCTGTCACCTACATAAAAAATTGTTGAGGTTTGATAATGGGATCATGCAAAAATGAAGTGGAAGTTTTTTTTTTTTTTTTTTTTTTTTCCCTCTTCTGACAGAACTTTTTCCTTTTGCATGTGTGATTTGTATTTGAGTGGGCACCTAATTGCCACCACATAAACCCTATTCTATAGGGTATTTATGTATGTGTCTTCATAGGTTGTCCAATGATGGTCATTAGGGCCTGAATCCAGATCTAAAAGATGTGAGAACCTTAAATGCAACCTAAGGAAATACAGAAGTCCTTCTAAATTACCTACAGAGTCTTATACAAACACTTAGGTGCTTAAGAGACTGTAGGCACCTTTGTTTTTGGTAAAGATTTAGCTCATTTTCAAACATGGTTCACTTACCATATTGCATAAGTGGTCCCTATAGCCAGGATGAGAAACCTAGGACGCTTGTATATTACAGAATAGGTCTCTTCAGGGAAATGAATCTACCTGTGTTCTCAGACCTTATGGTCTGAAAAATTGATTGCTTTCTAAATACTTTTATTTATTTATTATTTTTTTATAACTTCAACAGAAGATATGGAAGTTGTCTTCCCTTAACGTAGCCCACAGAATAATGTTAGGTATTTTCCCAGGATGAAAAAGATGTGGTTTGAATGTCGTCAAGCTGTAGGTTTAAAGCCACATTTTTTACTTTCTGGAATTTCAAATACTACTACAGATGTTGCCATTTTCTGAAGGCAAGAGTTGGACATTCCTCTTCCATTCATTTCTCTTTTAATTCTGTTTCCAGAATTGATCTAGTCTCTTTCTTTTTCTTTCTTTTTATTTCTTTTTCTTTCCTTTTCTTTCTTTTTCTTTCTTTCTCTTCTTTCTTTCTTTCCTTCTTTCTTTCTTTCTTTCTTTCTTTCTTTCTTTCTTTCTTTCTTTCTTTCTTTCTTTCTTTCTTTCTTTCTTTCTCTCTCTCTTTCTCTCTCTCTTTCTTTCTTTCTCTCTTTCTTTCTTTCTTTCTGCCTCCCTCCCTCCCTTTCCTTCCCTCTTTCCTTCTTTCATTTTTCTTTCTTTCCTATGAATATAGGTCTTCTGCAAGCTCCCCAGAATAGGGCAACAGGAGAGATTTCAGGTACAAGACTATTTTATTCTTTTCCATGGCTGATTTAGACAGTTCTGTTGTTTTATGTACAGATTTTGTTAATGGACTGAATTCTGGGGACTTGTCTCTCTCTTTGTGTTGTATAAGATACAGAGAAGACTAACTTGCCTTTGTGAATATCACTCGCTGAACTGAGCAATTAAAGGGAGGACACATAAGAGGAAAATAGGAGGACACATAGCTACAACAGTCCTTGTGTGTGAATCTGGACCTTCATGTGGCAATACAATGAAAATTGCTTGGATAATAAGGAAATACTTCAATTATTTTTGGCAGGGCCAAAAGAAACTAAAGCAGACTTACAATTTATAGTTGTTTACTGTATACTGAAAATGTGAACAAATATCATTATTGAAAGATAATTACCAAACCACTCAGACTGTTTAAAAGTCATCTTATTACTAATAACTTGATTATTAAATATGTAATTGTGAAGAAAAGAGTATCTGTGTAAAAAATATCACAATACAAATAACTAGAAGTGGTAGTCTGGAAATTAAAAAATAAAATTATAGACAGAACACTCTATAAAACACAGTCAGTAAATGTACTTTACTACTATAATTTTCAGGATAATGTAACAAACAGATGGAGGATTTAATATAATTTGGTTAGCTAATTTTAAAAGGCTTGGCTGCCTTAACTTATTTTTATATTTGATTTCTACTGCATTTGCCCAACTTACATGAATAAAAACTGGAATCTACACATAAGTACATCTGGTGAGATAATGTTTTCAGAAGAATATCATACACTTCAATTAGAAGAATTTATTGTGCTGTCCCACAAAGAATTTTTATGCTTGATTTATATCTTGTGTAGTTCACAGAAATTATTGTAAGCCATCATCTACACTAATAATGGCCTAGGATCAAGATTATTTGTGCATGCACACATATCCCAGAATGCTACTATAGAAAAATATAAAAATATACTAATTAATTAAATTGTTGCCATTAGATATGATTTTTAAGTCTCTCTGGAAAAAGTGGGCTTCCTTTTCAATGAGTACTAAAACTGCATCATTTTCATGTCAACTTAAGTATGGTACACTATCAAAAATATGAGACAGAAAAAAAAAAAAAAAAGATCACCATTAAATGGTTGATGACAACAGGACAACAGGTACTCTACAGTTTCAGTTGAACTCTATATAATATGTATTACGTAGAAAGGCTTCACTTTATCAATACTAGTAGAAAACTGGTACAAAACTGAGAACCTATTTAGTAATATCCATCAAAACTGAATATTACATTGAGTTGCCATATGATCATAATCGTTATTCATAGATTTTGAGTAAATCAATGAGTAAAATTTCCTGTAATAACTATTGCAAAAGCAAGCCATTCAGCTCGTTGACTTCACATAATGATTAGACTCATTATTACAATGAATATAAGAAACTTTCAGTGACTTTTGTCTTGAGAAACAGAGTTATTGAGTTTAGAAGCCTACACCTAGGAGGTTTCTGGAGAACGTGGAAGATAGCTTCCTGATGCAGCTGGTTGGCGAGCCTACCAGGGGAAGTGCCCCACTAGACCTTCTGTTCACAAACAGAGAAGGCCTGGTGGGAGATGTGGTGGTCGGGGGCTGTCTTGGGCAGAGTGACCATGAAATGGTAGAGTTCTCGATACTTGGAGAAGTCAGGAAGGGGACCAGTAAAACCACTATCTTGGACTTCTGGAGGGCTGACTTTGAGCTGTTCAGGTCACTGGTTGGCAGAGTCCCTTGGGAGGTGGTTCTGAAGGGCAGAGGAGCCCAGGAAGGCTGGGCACTCTTCAAGAAAGAAATCTTAAGAGCTCAGGAGCAGTCTGTCCCCACGTGCTTAAAGATGAGACAGCATGGAAGAAGACCGGCCTGGCTGAACGGAGAGTTGCAGCTCGAGCTTAGGAGAAAAAAGAGGGTTTATAATCTTTGGAAAAGATGGCAGGCCACTCAGGGGGACTATAAAGATGTTGTGAGGCAGTGCAGGGATAAAATTAGAAAGGCCAAAGCTCTCCTGGAGTTCAATCTGGCTACTGCTGTTAAAGACAACAAAAAATGTTTTTATAAATATATCAGCACAAAAAGGAGGACTAAGGAGAATCTTCACCCTTTACTGGAAGTGGAGGGAAACTTAGTTACTAGAGATGAGGAAACAGCTGAGGTGCTTAATGCCTTCTTTGCCTCGGTCTATAGCAGCAAAACCAGTTGTTCTCTGGACGCCCAGTACCCTGAGCTGGTAGAAGGGGATGAGGAGCAGATTGTGGCCCCCATAATCCACAAAGAAACGGTTGGCGACCTGCTACAGCATTTGGATGTACGCAAGTCAATGGAGCCGGATGGGATCCACCCGAGGGTATTGAGAGAACTAGCGGAAGAGCTGGCCAAGCTGCTTTCCATCATTTATCAGCAGTCCTGGCTATCAGGGGAGGTCCCACTTGACTGGTGGCTAGCAAATGTGACGCCCAGTCAGCAGGGATTTATGAAGGGCAGGTCCTGCTTGACGAACCTGATCTCCTTCTACGACAAAGTGACACACTTAGCGTATGAGGCTGTGGATGTGGTCTACCTTGATTTAGTAAGGCTTTTGACACGATTCCCCACAGCATTCTCCTCAGGAAACTGGCTGCTCATGGCTTGGACTGGTATGTGCTTCGTTGGGTTAAGAGCTGGCTGGATGGCCAAGCCCAGAGAGTTGTGGTGAATGGAGTCAAATCCAGCTGGAGGCCAGTCACTAGTGGAGTCCCCCAGGGCTTGGTACTGGGTCCAGTCCTCTTTAACATCTTTATCGATGATCTGGATGAGGTGATTGAGTGCACCCTCAGTTAGTTTGCAGACGACACCAAGTTAGGTGCATGTGTCGATCTGCTCGAGGGTAGGAAGGCTCTGCAGGAGGATCTGGATAGGCTGCACTGATGGGCTGAGGCCAACTGTATGAAGTTCAACAAGGCCGAGTGCCGGGTCCTGCACCTGGGGTGCAATAAGCCCAAGCAGAGCTACAGGCTAGGAGATGAGTGGTTGGAAAGCTGCCTGATAGAGAACACCTGGGAGTATTGGTTGATAGTCGGCTGAATATGAACAAGCAGTGTGCTCAGGTGGCCAAGAAGCCAACAGCCTCCTGGCTTGTATAAGAAACAGCGTGGCCAGCAGGTCCAGGGAAGTGATTGTCCCCCTGTACTCGGCTCTGGTGGGGCCACACCTCGAGTACTGTGTTCAGTTTTGGGCCCCTCACTACAAGAAAGACATGGAGGTGCTTGAGCGAGTCCAGAGAAGGGCTACGAAGCTAGTGAAGGGTCTGGAGAATAAGTCTTATGATGAGCGGCTGAGGGAGCTGTGACTATTGAGCCTGGAGAAGGGGAGGCTCAGGGGTGACCTCATTGCACTCTACAGGTACCTTAAAGGAGGCTGTAGTGAGGTGGGTTTTGGTCTATTCTCCCACACGCCTGGTGACAGGACGAGGGGTAATGGGCTAAAATTGCACCAGGGGAGGTTTAGGTTGGATATTAGGAATAACTTCTTTATGGAAAGGGTTGTTAGTCACTGGAATAGGCTGCCCCAGCAGGTGGTTGAGTCACCATCCCTGGAGGTCTTTAAAAGACATTTAGATGTAGAGCTTGGGGATATGGGTTAGTGGAGGACTTGTTAGCATAAGGTCAGAGGTTGGACTCGGTGATCTTGGAGGTCTCTTCTAACCTAGACTATTCTGTGATTCTGTGATTACTCTACAGCCTACAGTCATTACTCAGACTGTACTACTACTAACCTGGACTTCTATAAAGTATTTGACACTGACATCCTTGACATGACATCCTTGTCTCTAAATTGGAGACATGGATACAGTGGATAGACTAGGTGGTTAAGGACTTGGCTGGATGGTCACAGTCAAAGAGTTGCGGGCAATGGCTCTCTGCCCAGGTGATGAGTGGCATTCCTCAGGGGCTGGTATTGGGACTGGTGGTGATTTGCATCCTAGGTGGTGACAAGGACAGCGGGACTGAGTGCACCCACAACAAGTTTGCTGACTATACCAGCCTGTGTGGTGCAGATGACACACTAAAGGGAGGAGATGCCATCCAGAGTGTCCTGGTTTGGGCTGGGATAGAGTTAATTTTCTTCCTCGCAGCTGGTATGATGCTGTGTTTTGGATTTAGGATGAGAACAGTGCTCATAACATGACGATGTTTTAGTTGTTGTAGAGCAGTGCTTAGACGTAGTCCAAGACATTTCAGCTTCTCATGCTGTCTTGCCATTGAGGTGGCTGGAGGTGCACAAGAAGCTGAGAGTGGATATAACCAAGACAGCTGATCCAAACTGGTGAAAGAAATATTCTGTAACATATGACATCATGTTGAACAATAAATATGGGGTGCCTGGCTGGGGGTGTGTGGTGCTCAGGTTCTGGTGGGGCATCCGTCAGAAGATGAGCGTTTTCATTGTGCATCACTTGCTTTTTATATTATTTTTATATTATTTTATCATTATTAATATTGTTGTTGTTGTTGTTGTTGTTTTCCTTCTTAATTCTCTCTGCCATCTGACTGAGGGGGTGTGGTGAGTGAACAGCTGTGTGGTGTTTAGCTGCCTGCCAGGTTAAATCGCAACACAGAGGGACCTAGACAAGCTTGAGAGGTGGGCCTGTGCAAACATCATCAAGTTCAACAAAGACATGTGCAAGGTCTTGGATGTGGGTTGGGGTGATCCCAAGCATAAATACAGGCTGGATGGAGAATGGATTAAGAGCAGTCCTGATGAGAAGGACCTGGGTGATGATGATGCCAACATGAACTGGCAATGTGCGCTTGCAGCCCAAAATGCCAAACATATCCTCAACTGCATCAAAAGGAACGTGGACAGCAAGTCAAGGGAGCTTATTTTCCCCCTACTCCACTTTCATGAGACCCCACTTTGAGTACTGAGTTCAGGTCTGGGGCCCCCCAAGGTGAGAAGCACAAGGACATATTACAGCAAGTCCAGAGTAGGGCCACAAGAATGATCAAGGGGCTGGAGCACCTCTCCTCCAAAACAGGCTGAGAGAGTTGGAGTTGTTCAGCCTGGGGAAGAGAAGCCTCTTGGGAGGCCTTCCAGTGCCTAGAGGAGGCCTACAAGAAAGCCAGACAGGGATGCTTTACCAGGAAGAAGATAAGACAAAGAGTAATTTGAATGAAAAGAGGATAGATATAGATTAGATATTAAGAAGAGGTTCTTTAGTCTGATGGTAGTTAGGCACTGGAACAGATTGTCCAGAGAAGTTGTGGATGCCCCATCCCTGGAAGTATTTAAGGCCAGGATGTCTGGGGCTTTGGGCAACCTGGTCTAGTGGAAGCTGTCCCTGCCCACAGCAGGGGTGTTGGAACTAGATGATCTTCCAGCCCAAACCTTGACTCTATGATTCTTGATTCATACTGTTTCTGGGTAGTCCAATAAATATTTTTCAGATTTTTATTTTTTTTCTCAAATTTCTTGAATACATTATACATGTTTTTTTTGTTTGTTTGTTTGTTTTTTTAAAATACAATAATGTAAGAAATGAACTATATAAACCTGAAATGAAATAATTTTTTGTAATCCCTTCTGATTACAAGATTAAAAAATCATATTTTCATGATTTAATGTTTTGCATCTTATGATTAATTTTTCTTGTGTGTGTCATACAAAAATATGCATATTTGCAATGTCTATTAAATACTAAAGACCCAAAGTGAAAAATACGTGAACTCTTCCTTTTAAGTGACTTGCTGAAGTTCTAGCTCTTAAGTTAATGAATGAGTCATTCTTACAAGTTTATTAGGTGCAGTGAGAGTGCTTATGCAATGTTGAACTAGATGATTTTTAAGATCCCTTCCAACCCATACCATTCTGGTTCTATGATGGTTCTGTACTATTTTATGGGGTTGGCATAAACCCCATAAAATAAACATAAATGACATAAATTGGGGTTGACATCTATGACATGTTTTATTTGGCCTAGTACTGAAGCAATTGTAATCTGCTTCCTTTTATTATGAATATTTAATATGTGGTTCAGGAAAGCTGGTGTTGCAGCTTGATCAGACTTGTGTAACTCAATATCTTCATATGGATAGAAAGAAAATACATAAGGTGGAGCTAAGTCTTCCAGGTCTTAAAAGTGAAACAGCATTGTCAAAAGTACTAGGAAGAATAGAAAGAGAGGGAATAAATTTAATATGACAGATGAGAAAATAAACTGCACAGCACCTTGCTGAGCATCTATATGAAGAGTAACATTGCATTAGTCAATATTTCAGACCAGTCACTGAAGTGATCAAGAACAGATGAATTAACATTGCAAATAGCTCTGTGCAATGGAAAATGAGATTATGCTTTTTACAGGTTTTCCAGAAGAGTGCAGCACAATTGAAACTCTGTTGTTTTTATTTTTGTTTGTTTGTTTGTTTGTTTTATGAGAACTTTTGTTATTGTGAAAGTCTTCATGTTGTGGAATAGAATAGGATAGGATAGGATAGGATAGGATAGGATAGGATAGGATAGGATAGGATAGGATAGGATAGAATAGAATAGAATAGAATAGAATAGAATAGAATAGAATAGAATAGAATAGAATAGAATAGAATAGAATAGAATAGAACGGAACGGAACGGAACGGAACGGAACGGAACGGAACAGAACAGAACAGAACAGAACAGAACAGAATAGAATAGAATAGAATAGAATAGAAGAATGATTCAGTTGGAAGAAACCTACAAATATCAAGTCCAACTGCTTTACCACTTCAGGGCTAACAAAAAGCTAAAGCATGATATTAAGGGGATTTACCAAACACCTAACAGGCATATGTCATCAACCACCTCAGTAGGACCTTTGTATCAGTGTTTACCACGAGCCATCCTCATGGTAAAGAAGTTTTTCCTAATACCTAATTTAAACCTCTACAGTGCAGTTTTGTGCCATTCCCATATCATAGGAAGTCCAATCAGGCCCTTAGAAATATGCTTTAACTGCAATATTTACGAAAGCCATGAGACATATTCTGCTCTCAGCTATATTAGTATAGCTCTGGACCATCAGAGTTATGCATTCCGTAATTCCTGAATTTCTCTAGCTCTTAATGTTTTATTTTATCCTCTCTATTTACTGTTCTTCATCATTTTCAGGATATTCTTCTCCATTCCTAAAAAGTGGATAGCAGCCCAATGGTTTGTATTTGTCCCACAGTTGCCAAGGGCAAATGATTACTTTGTCTATCACCTTTGTAACTAGATACACAGGTTAGGAATTTTTCTACTGGTTTCATAAAGATATCTTATTTCTTTCAAACATGGATACAATGTCACCAAACATTAATTTGCAGCTCCTCTCTTTTTATATATGAAATGTAAAATGAATGAAATCCTAAATAAATAAATAAATAAAATGAATGTCTAAGACCTGCCAAGCTTGCAGGGATTTTTCATATTCTCTATATTCTCTATTCTGTATATATCTCTAAAAAGAAAGGAAGATAGAAGGGACAGGGTTTTTTTTATTTTTTTTTTTTTTTTTTTTTTTTTTTTATATATATATATATTTAGGATTATGTAAAGGTTGTATAAGTATAAAGAAGAGCACAGAAATATTGTTACCAGTGAATAAAAGCATTTTGGTGGGGCATTTTTTAGAGGGGACATTGCAGTATCTTTACTGTAAGCTGCATCTACTTTCTATGCTATTGCTAGCACATAGAAGTTAATATTGCATAGATTGCCCTGAAATGCCTGCATAATTATTTCAAGGCAAGGTCTAATAGATACTACAACTGAACTCAGTCAGAGAGCAGCTAGGTGCATTATTGATTACGTGTGTGCTTCAGGGTCTTGCAGTTTGCACCTCAGCTCTTGCACTAAGTTATAAGCCTAGAAAAGTCTTAGCATATCTGTTTAAACCATATAAACAGAAGTCATTTATTCCAGCAATTAAAGATGAATAAGGTCATGAAGTAATCACAATGAAGGATATTTATTTAGTTCAGTACTTTAAGACTTCTATTAAACATTTCATTCTTTAGATGACCTCTATCTTTTACTCGTTAGACAGTATCAGACAATTTTTTATTTGTAGTTCATGTTTCATTTGCACATCAGTGCACAGGTTAATTTGGAAACAAAACAAATATATATATATATGAATAGAGTATACTATTAATAGATTTTGATCTGGGAAAGCTGCCAGTCTGGTTGGTGTTAATGTAACCAGCATATACAAGAAAGAGTTTATACCTCCATATAAACACTATTTATCTCACTTTTATTTATTTATTTTTTCCTTTTGATCTACAGAAATTTTGACTAGCAAAATGCCAATAATTTAATCTTCATGTTTATGTTAGGACATATCATCTTCTCCAAGGATTCCTTCAGTCCACTGAGATATTCCAAGAATTTTGAATTTAATAAAGCAATTGTATGAAGATTCTTCTCAGGCTGGGGAATTAATGATTTCTCTGTAAATGCACTTCCTGAAAATGACTCTGATCATGTTCTTCAAGTTGCTGTTCTCTTCACCTTATTACGCAGGCCATTATCATGTGATGCAGCACACATAATCCTGAACTGACACCTATTTCCTGAACCTGAAAAGTGTTAGGTATCACTTGAGAACATTAGGAGCCCTAAGGGTCAGAGAATCTGAGTGTTTCCAATCAGGAAGAATTCAAAGAGTATGCCAGAACAGAGAGCAGGTGGTAAAACTAAATCTAGAATAACAAACCAGCAAATCTGGTCACTAACCTTTACACTGATGTGTGAAATATTCGGGTAGCTGATGATGTTTAATGCTCAATATGGAGGCTTTCAAAGACAGGTGATCAAGATGTCCAGTGAAAGTAGGCTGGCAAGTCAATTTAAGGACCAGGATAGACACAACCTGGATAATAAATAAATAAATAAATAAATAAATAAATAAATAAATAAAAATCA
>CM021763.1:42777061-42810173 GCA_011075105.1 Heteronetta atricapilla | reverse complement strand
TTTTTTTTTTTTTTCCGGAGGTTAGTATTTTATTATTTGTACCACAGATGAAATCTGCAGTTCATCAGTCTCAAATAAATAAATAATTTTCTACACTGAAAATATCAATGCTGAAAATATGTTGATGCTTTTATACTTGTTTTTCACCTTCTCCTATATGTCTGCCAGATGTATTCTTTATCTCATTCTTCCAGCCCATTACAAAGGCTGTCTACAAACCCCCTTTGTACCTCTTTATTTGAAAATATATAAATAAATAAATAAAAGGCGGAAGCTGAGTAACAGGATTCCAGGTAAATGTGCTGGCTTGTCACTGGAAAGTGGTGTGCAAGAAGAGAGATTACAGATGTAGCTCAAGTCTTACCATAGCTGGGGAAAAGGAGGGGTGGACAAACAGTGAGGAACAGAATATGGACTTCTGTCAGAAAATGAATCAATTAGATATTGCATTCAGAGCATATTCAGAGCATATTTCCACAAAAGGAGCTAAAGATGTTAGGTCTGCTGTTTTGCTATGGATTAAGTTCTTATTCCCTTTTGTCAGCACTACAGAGAGCTCTAATGCTGGGTGTGTACATGGCAATAGGAAAAAGAATGCATTTGAACTGACACAAACAGTACGGTGAAAGACCTGTGTCATGACAGAAACAGTCTCCTATAGTGGTTATGTTTGTGTTTCAGACAATTTTTTGTTGGAACTTTCACAGCATATGAACTGAGTGTGTTTAAAGATCTTGACCGTAATCTTTCTATTTTCAAGGAAAGAGGCTTTCTAGATTGGGTGTGAATTTGGTGGAACTGCTAAGTTGTTGAAGCGTGTAAAGAGAAGATGCACAGTGGGTAAAAAAAACCTGATGCCAGAAGTCAGCCTAACTACTTAAAACTAGGAACAGCGACATCATGTCTGTTACCACAGACTATGTATTCTTAGTCTATGTATTCTTTAAAAGGCTATTACAAGGATTAATTAAATCTGACTGTATCTTTTTCTGATAGTTTAATATTATGGTGCCATATGAAAAGATTAGCTGGGACACAAAAACGTGAAGGACTTGATTTTCAAAAGTACAAAAATGTATAAGATACAGATTGCCTCTTACTGGGAATTTGACAAATGCCTAATTACTTTTATTGCCATTTAGGCTCTAAGAAGTTTTTGAAAATCCCGTTTGGTATCATAGATACTTAGATATTTTTGAAAATCTGGCTTCCTGTGACTTGTTTATTTATGTACCATTAGAGGTAGTCACACTGGCGGAATTGTGTCTCAGAATAGCTGCATTGATAACATTCCCTAGCATGCCTAGGGATAAGCTGCATGGTTTCCAAGGCTGATATTGCCCTGAATCATGCCACAGAGAGTAGTAGATCAATTAGGCTCAGGGCAGCTACCTGTAGGCTGGATCTGCTTGATAATTTAGATCCTATTTTCATTTTCAGAAATGCTTTGAAAGTCTCAAAAACTGCCTTTATTTAACGTCCACTGGAATGACACTGTAATTCATACAGTAGTCCAGACTTGAGTTTAGGTTATGAAAATGTGGATCTATTGAGACTCCATGACTCACAAGCCACAGATCAGACAGCTGTCAAATAGTACTCCTTTTTTGTTCCTCTACCATATCAAACCTGTCCTACTGCCCTTGCAAAGGAGTGCCATTATCATGTTCTCAAATCCATCAGGCTTTTTCTGCCTGAGATCTTGTTAGACTAAAATATATTTTCTGTAACACATCTCTTCTGCTCTGAAAAGCCTGTCAGGGAGACTCATCAGCTTTTTGAGAGAAGTAGGAAGGCAGGTAGATGGTTAGTACTGGAATACCATAGGCCATCTTGATGAGTTTAATACAGAATTCAGTGATAGATCCACTGCTTTCAGACATTCTCTACAGCCTAGAATACATTTGCATCTGTGCAGACAGAGTAGAGTTGCTGTTCCATGAGATACAAATATCATCAATGTAGTGAAGACTTCCAGGGTAGAGACAGAAATTAATATCTTAAGTCTTCTTTCCAGTTCCTCTGGTTTCTGCATCAACAACAGATCAGAAAACCTTTGAGCACTGTTCAATCAGTAATTAAAGAAGAGGGCAGACAGCCTTTGATTAACATTTTTAATAGAGCTTTTATACATTTCTTGCTATCCAGCTGGAATCTGTTTAATGTGCCCCAAAATCAGCTTGATAATGAGTTCATAACTATTTGTTGATAGGAGACTGGCTCATTCATAAACTGTCATCATTTCATAAATGATGTATGAGCCACAGATTCAAATAAATTAAATAAAAGAAATATTGAGAAGCCAATAAAAATGATTTCTTCTTATGAATCTAGCCCAACATGTCCTGCACTGTCATTCTGCTTTTTCACATTTTGCTAAAACCATCTTCTTAAAATTTACTGTATGTGCAAAGCACATTAAATATATATATATATATATATATATATATATATATATATATATAAATGCTAACAGTGCAAGCGAGATGGTAATCGGAACATAAAACAGAGATACATGCATTCTTCTATATATTAATAAGTCATTGGGGGTGGGAGGGAAAGAAATGGAAAATAAACCAGACCTCAAATAATGCCAGAATGACAGAATTGATGTAATGCTCAAATTATAGTCCTTTGAAGTACGCTCTGAGTGAACTAAATACTAAGCACATGGCAAAAAATGTGTGGCAACTGTTGTGGTAGAATTTGTCTTGATTAAGGCTCCATATGAAGAGATAAATCTTCCTAAGTAGGAATCGGAGTTCAATGAATTGAAGCCAAATATTCAGCATGCAATTTGAGTTCAGGAAGTGAACTAAACATGAGTTTGCATAATGTATTAGAAACCACTGTATTACATTAGAAAAATGCACATCTATATACATTCTGAAAATAAGATGTAGCTCTTGTTAAATTCATTTTTTAAATTAAAAAAAAAAAAAAGAATCTAAATAATATTTATTCAGAATGTGGTTTTAGCATCATTAAAATATATTAAGATCTTTTTGTCAGTTTTCCAGGCTTGGGTTGTGTTTCTGACACCATTTCTATCAACCTTATCCAGAATACACTTGCCCTGTGGAAGCATGGCAGAGAACTTTCCAAATTAGATTTACTGTGACTTGACTTGCTCTTGCTCACCAGACAAAGGGTGAAAATCTGCTTTTATCTGTTTAAAAAAATCTGTTTAGCATATAAATGGATTAAACCTACACAGGAAAAGGTTTTAACCTAAACTACCAAACCCTTAATTACAGAAACAGTAATTCCATAACGATTAAACTATATACCTTGAAAAGCAGGACCAAAGCTGGCACAGCCTCATACCTGCTGCAGACCTGCTTGAGTCATAGAACAACAGACTTTAGTTTAAATTTTGAATTTCCAAAAAATAAAACTATTTTTCCTGTTACCTGGAGGAGTTATATCTAATAACTACATCAACATTTCTCAGTTGATAGTTATACACGTAATTGGAAATCTGAGGCCAGTCACACATTTTGCAGTCAGTTGTGCAGACAAATAGAACTGGATTTATCCTGTCACTGACTGTAGGTCTTGCCAGTTCTTCCAGAGGTATAATTTTTTGCATTGATGTAACTGGGGGTCCTTTTCATTCTCTATAAAGCAAAGAATTTTTCCTCTACTTGCCTTGTAGATTCAGATGATCTGTTTTTAATCTAAAAAGTTCTGCATTTTAGTTTGCTAGTACTACCAGAACACTATACTGAGATACACATTCTACTATTCAACTCCAGCAAAATCAGTAAAAATTCAGAATTTAATTCTGTGTTATATATATACACTTAGATTAACATATAAATTTCAAATAGAGGGAAAAAAACAAACAAACAAATAAACAAACAATGTTTTGTGGTCACATCTGTGCAAGCTTGTAAGTTTTATTCTCCAAAATATTGCTTAAGAAAGGAGGCTTCCATATTAGAGCATTTGTCAGAATAACCTAGTAGATGAAGATCTTGGTCGATTCGGAATGTTCACAGTGAATCATTATTATTATTATTATTATTATTTTATTTAAACTATTTGGGAATCCTGCTCCTCTTTACTTGGGATTTGGCTAAAAGTCTGGCTTACCATTTACAGAGCTATATATAACATGGGTGGAGAGATGTGGTTGTGATCCAGAACAATCAAAAAAAGATGCATAGGTGAAAAGTCAACATGTATGGTGCCTGAAAAGCTTTGATTCTTCATCTTGACCTGTGCACAAACCAGAATCAAGAGATTCTGTAAATGTTTCCTTTCTGCTGTGCCTGAAAAAATCCAGAGAATTTGAAATATCTAACAAAAATCCAAACAAACAAAAAAAATAGTAACTATTCATTCTGAAATCTTAAGTTACATATGGTTCTCTTTTTTCAGTAAATAGTCTTTAACAACAAAGTCATGATTCCTTATGGCTGAAATACATTTTAGTTATAAAAGAGAAGAGTATGAAATTCAGCCAAAATTATTCTAGGTAGCTCAGGAATTAATACCTCAGTAAATTCTGCTAAAGTATTGTAATAGATTACTTTTTTCTTTGTGTTCCCTGGGTAGGAATAAGCCAACCATGGCATACAAGTTTACCAGTGTTGCTGGGGATATTTGGAATGTACCTAGGGCCTGTTGGTGTGGGTTTGGGTGCTCTGGGTACCCCACTCATGGCATTGCGGGTGCAGAGATCTCCAATCACATGCCCCCATTCCTCCTTGGTTCTGGTTCCAAGAGCTATGGTCTTCCAGAAGATGATGACTTCCTTGGCATACACCATTGGCTACAGCCAAGCTGGAGGAAAACCATCCAACGATTTGTGCCCAGGGGTTTCATGCAATCAAAAGAAATATTTGTTTTGTTTCCAAACCAGCAACAGCAACAAAGATTAGAGCTAGTGCCCAGTGAGCATAGTGGCATGCTTAGTGCATATGTGTGATGACAACAATATGCCAGTTCTTAATGAGAAGCAGGAATTTTTGGCTCAGGTCTTACTATAAGATTTTAAAGATTTTACAGTCACTTTAAACATGAGAGGACTTTGTGATGCTTTTTTTTTTTTGCCTATAGCTACAAAAGTACACACATATATCACTTGTATATATGAAAAAGAGGAGAAATAATGCATGCATAAAAAACAGACACTGTGGTGATGACAACTTGTAGGGCACATCTAAAATTTATTTAATTTAATAAACAATAGCCTGCCCTAATGTTTTAAGCCAATGAAGTCTTCTCTGGCTCCCAAATGTTTGCTAAAATAACTTTTTTTCCTTGTTAATTTCCAATTCTTGGCTGCATTTTGTGCTAATTTCAAGCATATTTCATATACAAAATATGTTAATTTTGAAAGCCAAATCTGGCATGAGATGATTGTAGAACTGGCATGGAGAGGTTTGGGACAAACAAACAGACAATCTCAAAGCTGGTAGGATGCATTTACATTCCACAAAGTGTTTTTCTTTTTTCTTTTTTTTCTTTTTTTTTCTTTTTTAAAATTCTTCCAGCTATTTCCATGTATGCACAGGCAGGAATAATAAAGTAAAAGCAAATTTCAGTATAAAGACAAAACACCTTTAATTTAAGCATCTGCTGCATTTTAATTTACCTTACAGGAATTAAAAAAAAAACAACCAAACAAACAAAACACAGCAGAGATCAAATGGGTCAACTCACACCTTCTGGTTCCTAAATACTGTAGATGAAAGATATACTAAATATAATGTGAAACTATTCGTAATATATTTTCCTCTAGAACAATAGCTAATGAACTGGCTATAAAAAGGCAGTGGTTTGTTATGATTTTGGCAAAAATCCTATAGTTTGCTGTCAGCTGAAAACAGTTACACTTCTTCATTATTTGCTGCTTATCAAAAATGGTATCTTCTCAGACAAAAAGCACCCTAATCATTTCAAAAAACCTGAAATCCCTCTTTCCACTGTACCAATCTCTATACAGTTAGTTTAATTCCAAATTGATTGATTTTCACAGATTAGGTGCTTCGTAAAGGTATTTTTATGTGTGTTACTTGGTATTTATGTTTAATTTCTAAATTACTTGTGCATTTTTGTGTGCATGTATATTTATTGATCTTATTGTAGCAGAAGTTCTTGTTATTGCTTAATATACATAGGTAATTCACATAGACTTAATGTACATGAGCTTTCCACAATGAAAGTTACTTTCAATAAAGGCAATATATACAGAGAGAGCTCAGCTATCCTTCATTAACTGTATGTTTTTTGGTGGTGGTGGTGTTTTTGTTGTTGTTGTTTTTTTTCTGGGACACCTTCTTTACTCAAGCAAATTGGTCACTTGTTCCTCTATAATTCACACCCAGAATTTGTAATTAAGTTGTATCTTCAAAAAGAGATCCAACTCATAATGAAAAAAAAAATACATATTATTATTATTTTCATTACTAGAAGGAAAACACATGAAACTTGAGAAAGGAAGCAGAACTTAGGCTGGCCTTGTTAGTTTGACACTTTATAGAAAGAGAAAAATTACAGAAGTTGCATTTATCACAGATTCTTTTATAAGCTACCAGGAATAATTGTTAATTTACACATATATTTGAATAACACATATCTTCTCAGAAAAGCAGTTCATAAAAATGTTGTTACACCAAAGAAAACATTAAAGAAGAAATTAAATTTACAACTGATTTTAAGTAAGATTTGATACCATGGACATTTACTTCAGAAACTTAACTTTACTCACAGCATAATATAAATGCATAATATAAACAAGTAACATATAATAACAATTGATATTTATTAAAATAAATATAAAATATAATACATATTATAAAATATATATTATATATTATAAAATATAATGATACTATAATATTTAATAATTAATAAAATTATAATAGCATATAATACTAATAGCATAATATAAACAAAAATGTTTAACCCTGTCAAGGCTGTCTAAAAATTCTTATTAATAATCTGTTTATTTTCTTTTTTTTTCTGAAACTTTCAAATTCTTTTTTTTTTTTGAACATTCAAATGTTCATTTGCTTATATGTTTTTTAAAATTCAACTAGATGGACTGAAATTTTGCACATTGAATATCTGTTACAGAGTGGTATAATTAGTTTGTTTCTCACAATTTCACTGAAAGAGGTCCAGACATTTCCAGTATTTCAGGAGATAGGATAGAGATTCTCACCTTCCCTTAAAAAAAGTGGTTAACTTTCTCTTTGAGAAGCTTCAGAGCAGGTATTTGAATGTAGGACTGTTCCATTAGTCATTGGAAAAGTTAGAATAAAATTTTAGGAATGTAAAACAGCACAGATTTCATATTCAGTTCTAACTTTGGGACAATATACCTTTGTGTTTGATTTTACAACCTTAACATTTTTATTTTTTTTAACATAATTTTGTTATGTATTTTTATTTAATAAATATAAAAGTGGTTGTTCAACAGTTGCATAAGTAGTTAGAATATACGACTAAATTTTTTGGAACAAGATTCTGAGGAAACATCAAATGGTGCTCTGCTTACAAGTTTGCAAGATATTACACCTTGGTCTCAGTTAGTGATCTTACAGTAACATTAAAAATTCAACTGTTAATTTCATAGTCATTTAGTGCTTTGTGAAGAAAGCTAACCTTATTAAAAACACTACCTTCAAAGACAAATGCTAAACATTATGCAGCATTGAGAAGATCTTT
The DNA here is from genome assembly GCA_011075105.1 of Heteronetta atricapilla. Taxonomy (NCBI): domain Eukaryota; kingdom Metazoa; phylum Chordata; class Aves; order Anseriformes; family Anatidae; genus Heteronetta; species Heteronetta atricapilla. The sequence goes on along the minus strand of CM021763.1, from coordinate 42,802,490 downwards.
CATAAAATAATAAATAATATTTTAGCAGTACTATCTGTATTCATTCAGGATGAATCCAAATTTTTAATCTCCTGTGAATATGTATCATAATTACTTATCACAGGAGGAAATACAGAACAATTAAGATTTTATTTTCCTTTTCAATACCCATATAGTTGACTAAGGAAAACTTTTTGACAATATAGAATAGGCTTTTTTTCAGAAACACTATTTAAAACAAATAATCTCTAAATTCTTTTAAAAAAGAAGTCATAACATCATAGCTTCACATAGATTCAATTACATGTAAATTATATATCTTTTAAAAGTACAAAACATTACTCTATGACCATTTTCACAAAATACACAAACAAAACCCATTATATTAGCATTAGATTAAGACACCTTTTACCTACATGCTTCCACTGAAAATTTTTGCTTCTGTTTCAAAAAAACAGTGAACTTAATACTGTGTAGGATTTGGTATATTACAAATACATATTTTATAATGGGTTAGGATATGCATGGATACATTATACATATTAATGTGTGTATAATTTTGCATATGTAATACATTTTTATGTGTTACACTCTACTTGCAAAGATTCTTTTACTACATTTATCTCTGCTTTTAGTATTTTTTCACTTAAGTCTTTTTTTTAAACCAAGATTTGTATGACTTTGATCCAGATATATTTATTGCTGTATGATAAATGGGAAATTTTCTCAACATCCTACTTGAAGATTATGATTATCATTTGTTTTTAATACTTCTTTAATGATAATTTATTTTCTAAGAAATATATTTTGCTGCTTTAAATAAAACAAAAAATTGTATCAACTCTTGCTTTAAATTTTTTTTCTTCTAATTTTCTGTTTTTGTGTTCATAAGTAATATATAAGAAACACCTACAGATGTTGCAATTATCAACTGCACATTTTTTTCTTTTTTGCAAAGATTTTCACTTGTGCATGCTTTAGAACAGAATGATATTACCTTTACATATTCCCTGTCTAAAATACATATTTATTTGCCATTTTCCTTCAAAGGAATCAAGGATCACAAACCACTCTTACAGACTGAAGCATGGAGGACAGAGGTGATTTGTCCATAAGAAAGCAAGATTAGATCTCAGGACCTCAGTTCACAGGCCATTATATTTTTAGGTACATTGCCCAGTTCCTGCCAAAATACCATTTGTTCTGCAGGTTTTGTGAAGTGAGCACTGGTACTGGCAGACTAGCATTGGCACCAAGAAAGGTATTATCTCTATTCTCCTTTGTCCTGGGAGGAATCCCCCCGCAAGACTTTTCAGTCATTTTTTATACTATTTTATAGCATCAGGGATGAGTTTCTCCCTAAATATAATTTGTAACAATGTTCTCTAAATGAGTTGCTACTATCTATTGTCTCTTAAGGATGTTATTAGCTCTTATAGAACTAAAAAAACCTGCTTGAAGTCACATATGTTTAAGTCTCTAGAGTATCAGATCCTTATTCATCGTTCTTATTATGTTAGTTACAGCAGCAGTCAATCATGTACAGAAAGATGTAAATGACTGAAATCAAAACTGTCTTGTAAATACTTTCCTGCTCATTAGTTATACTTTATACTTGCAAAATAAAATAAAACTCAAGAAAAGCAAACAATAACAGGATATTTTGAACAAGCCTTGCTTTCCAGTGTATGATTTTGTGAATGCTGAAATTAAAATACTTTTTGATAAAAAGTCTAGTTTGACAGAAGTTTGCTATAATGTGAAATACTACTAGCTGAGTTTGAATCTGAAATGCTAGTAAATAAACAGAATATAGCTGCAAATAGCATAATTGGAGTTCCTTCTATTTGTTACTATTCCTTAAACAAATTAAAAATCAGAAATTTAACTGACTGTGTTTTGCTTTTAGGTTTAAATCCACAGAAACATTTTTGAACTTGATAAGCTCATATGGTTGTATCTGAGGGAAGAATTTGATCATTGAACTTCTCCACGTATTGAACTAGTTAAAAGTGTGTTTTGGTGGCATAGGAGAAAATGTTAGTGTAAGCAGTGCAGCTGCCAGCTGGTACTCATGTCACAGCTTTGATGTTCAGAAAGTGCATAGAAGGTGAAGACTGCTATCAAATGTTCTGTAGAAGCTGTCATTAAATATAGGTATTCACATCTTGCACACCAGTTCCCAACTACCTGAAGCAAAAACTGTGTATGTAATGGAGGGTTCATCACTCTCATGAGGTTTTATTGAAATCTTCTGGCTGTTACAAATCTGTGTTTTACAAGTGTTTAGCTTTGGCCTAAAAGCCAAGGTAAATGAAATCTAGATTATCTGTGAGAAGAAATCTAAATTATGAAAACAAGAAAAACAATGGGATAATGACAGGCTATATTTTTTTCTTTGATTTCTCCTGTGTTTTATATTATGCTCTGTAAACTTAGGGTTTGGTGTTCAGAAAGTGTTCAGTTTCAGCTGAGGAGCTCATGTGGTGTCCTTCCCAGATTCTCCCCACCCCTGACATTGTCACACATTAAAACACATCTGCTCAAATAAAAACAGTAAACAATAAACAAACAACTGAAATATTTTAAAATATTCTTCTTATTTTCCTGTTGGGTAGTAGGATTGCTGATAGATTGAAAGGTTTGTTTAAAGATTTTGAGATTTGAAATTCAGGCATTCTCATGAAAATAACATACTTAATAATTCCTAATGAAGGAAAAACTTTCAATCTCTCCCTTGATTTTTTTTCTTTTTAAACATGGACTTATTTCAAATTTGTAGAAATATTTGAATGTTGATTTCTTATAGTTCATATATTTTTACATTACAAAGGAGAATATCATTTGAGAATGTCAAAACAAGATATTTCTCAGACAGTTAAAAAATTTGTTCTTACATTTTATTTTGAGATTAAATTATGCTAAAATACTTAGTGTAATCGACTTCTGTAAAGTATTCTGCCATAAGATTCTGTACAAAATTTTTCTCTAGATTTTCTGTTGAGATAAAAAATAAATAAAATATTTGCCCTACAGTATGCTTTTAAAACTTATTGTCTATATGAAAAATATTACATGTTTGTTATGTATATATTCTGAACCAAATGTTTTTCAGCATTTCATTCACAAAGTATTCTATGTGGATATTTCTGAAATGCTCCATTGTCAAAATAAAACAAGTTAAAATGTTCCACTTCCCATATGAATACTGAGAATGAACACTTTCAATAATCTGGATTCATCCTCTAGCTTCAAGGAGAAATAACAGCTGTTCCAGATGTTAGTCATTCCTAAAAAAGCAATAGATTATGTTTAGTTTTTATTCAAAATGTGGAACTCCCTGCTAGTCATATTTATGCCCTGCTGCTAGAGTGGAGGCAGAATAATGTCAAACAGGTAAAGGGAAAAGAAAAGCTTTAAAAGCTTGAGTACAAAGAGGGAGCAGATTTCCATAAAACATGAGTGATTTTTACATCTGATTTTAGTTTAGGGTTGCCAGTTTTGAATCAGAAACATTACCAAGTTGTTGAGCTCCAGAGAGGTTTATATTATATATTTCTCAAGAGTCTATTTGGAATTTGAAAAATCTCACTTTTTCTTCTGTTGAAGCTCCTAAGCTCCTGCAAGGAAAAGGATTAAAAGACAACAACAAAAGTGTGCTCATTTTATGATCTTGATTTCTGACACAGTCTCTGTACCTCCCTCCATGTACGAGAACAGTGGTAATTGAATCTATGGCCAGTAGTTTATAATAGTTTTCAAGTTCTACTTTAAATGTAGAACTTGATATATATCTTGACATATATCTTGACATATATCTTTCAGAATTGGGATAGTTAAAATACTGTAAAGGAAATAAACAAGGACATGATAGGTATTTCATTTCCCCCCTCCCTGACATCCTTTCTGCTTCATATGTTGGGATTTATTTCTCTACCTTATCCTATTCATAGGCTCTGTAGTCTGGTGGCCTTTCTTTCTTTCTTTCTCCTTATTTTCCTTCCTTCCTTCCTTCCTTCCTTCCTTCCTTCCTTCCTTCCTTCCCTCCTTTCCTCCTTTGTTTCTTCCCTCCTTCCTTTCTTTCCTTTCCTTCTTTCTTTCCATCCTTATTTTTACTGGCAACTTTTCTTTAAATTTAATAGCTTTGTGCTTACTAATAACCCTTTGGTAGAAAACTATTCCTTTGTGCACCAGTAGAGATTATATTATTCTTTCATACATTGTCAAGAGTTAATACTTAGCCTTAAATAAACAAAAAGATAAATAGAAAAAACATTACTCTGGCTTTCTTTTCACACACAATTTATGTAATACATAATGATGTAATGTATTGTAATACATAATGATGTATTGTATATATGTTGTAGATAACTATGTACAGTTATAGTGTATAATATTTTCTCTACATTATACTATGCACTGATATGTGCATTTATATTTCTATATGGTCTGTCTAAATATATTGATAAATTTTTAAATATTTTCTGTTAATATATGAATACATGTATAAATTGATACATCATTAACAGCAATTCTATATTTTTCATATAAATTAAAGCTTTCTTTTTTCATGTTCAGAATGTGTACTAAACTTATTTCTATATTTATTTAGATTTTAGATGCTGAAAGGAGACATAATGTTGTATATTTGTAAATACTGGTCTACTGTATTAGGGCCATATATCAATTTCCAGCTCTAAGAATGTTTGACCAATGTCATTACAAGTTTCACACCTTCATTCCCTTCTCTGTGGCTATGACAACATTGAATGTCATTTTATGAAATGTTTGGCACACTTAAGCTTTTATTTTGGGGTAGTAAAGACACAAACACATATTTGATTTTATTTGACTGAGATTTAAGACCAGAATGATGCAGTATTATTGTTCCATGTATTGAGAACTGCTGTAAAGAAGCAATGGCACAAGAAACCTACAGAGGACTTTAAAATAGAACTACAGAGGAAATGAAATCTACAAAAAATGTCAAGAATCTTAGAGTCTATTTAAAATTTCATCTTGTTTTTAAGCTATTTTTGTGTGCATATATTATAGTGTTACTTGCTCAGTATTAGGGTCAGTTTTCTTCAATACCTTTATCAATGATCTGGATGAAGGGATTGAGTGCACCCTCAGTAAGTTTGCAGATGACACCAAGTTAGGTGCATTTGTTGATCTGCTTGAGGGTAGGAAGGTTCTGCAGGAGGATCTGGATAGGCCGGACCAATGGGCTGAGGCCAACTGTATGAAGTTCAACAAAGCCAAGTGCCGGGTCCTGCACTTGGGGCACAACAACCCCAAACAGTGCTACAGGCTGTGAGATGAGTGGCTGGAAAACTGCCTGGCAGAGAAGGAACTGGGAGTACTGTTGATAGTCCTACAAGGAAGAAATTACCACAGACATGGTGATGGACTGTTAACAATATTAATTTCAGTTTATAAAAAGTAAGAGAGAAAAAATTCTGTGATTGAAAGTCTACATCTTGTACATGTCCTGTATTTAATTATTTCAAGTGAAAATACATCATGGCTGAGGAAGAAACCCTGCAAAATAAGCCTGATATTCTGTGCTTTGATTGCAATTCAGATCAGGTCATTTATTACACAAGGAAAGATGAAATCAGATTAAATTTCAGTGGAATCACTCACCCCACCTAATCACTGGTTTTAATTTTCAAAAGAGTCAAGAGTTGTCTAAAGTTAGCTTTGTCTACGTGTATGAAGACAGAACAGAAAGAGGAAGCAGAGAAAAGGGAATTAACATTGCCAATTATATAGGAAAAAAAAGGTTACTTTATTCTCATATTAATGTCTGCTTTGCAGAAATGGAAATGGAGTGAAACTGACATTACAAGGCAGCATGAAAAATCCACAGATCTGAGCAAATTTGTATTACAGCTTGATTTACAAAACTAGACAGACAAAAAGGTTATAATTAGTTCATTATTCAGCGGTGAAGATAAATGGAGCAAATCAGGGGCAAGAGTAATACTTCAGATTATTTGAGGAACAAAGTTGCTCAGTTTGTGAGGCATCAAGCCTTTGGGGTGATGTGTATTCACTCGCTTTAGAGGCAGGTGACCTTCTAGGCCTACTGAATGCTGGCTGGTGGATATTTTGTCATATGGACACATGCTTATATCTGAGTGAGTATTCATATGGACTGGTGAACATGCACTTCCTTTCAAAACCTTCCACTATAAAATTATTGTTTAGAAACCAAGTAATCATTGTTTTGCTGTTTCAAATTTTAACTAACTCTCTATCCAGAAAAAGAGAAAGCATTCATATTTTTCTACACACTGGAAAACAGACAACATTCCCTTCCCTGAATAAATTCCCTAAAGGTTAAAAATTGCTGTTCTGAAGGGAATAAAGAGGCCTAAGATACAGAGTCTTTGTTGGAATTTATGACTAATTTATGTCAAACTCCACTGAAATGACATTTAATGTCCTTTCACGGCAGGGTAGGAGCAATAGCAAGTAACGAGTAGAAGACAGTACAATTGGACCAGTCTTCCTATTTCTGACTCCATAGAAATAGTAAGTGACTACCTGACTGTAGCCAAATGATAAAATAAAGTATCAGTGCACCTGCTATATACAGATATTATGTGAAATTGCTAAACTCTATGGAAAATATGCCTTTAACATTCACTCTAATAATATAGAGTTGGGAGGCCATATTTTCTTTCCTTCACAGCTGTACATTATCTTTTACTCATACCCTGTAACAATATGATAGATTACACAGACAGCATTTGGCAAAAGTGTTGTCAACATAGAACCGAATTCAGGCTTGGATTTCAGGCATCTAGAGAAAAATTCAAAAGGTTTTGTTCACAATGTTGCCAAAGTATAACATCAGTGATAGTCAGAATAAAGAGACTCAAGCTTATCCTTAATTCAGGTAATTTACCTGGATACCACATGTTTAAGATATTTGACTATGTTGCAGATATCCTGTTTAGATTTAAAAAAAAAAAAATGTTTAGAAAATCTGGTATTGCAGGCTTGATACTTTTCAAGTCATGTAATTTGATCTCCCAGGAGCACTGATGTGTCATTTCTATGAAACCCAGTTCATGAAGTTTTATGAAGTTAAAAAACTTTTTTTTCTTTTAAATAATTTTTCAAGATTTCCTTCAGAAAGAGATTTTTGTCATTGCTTCAAGACAATAGAGCTAAAAAATTATACGTTGCATCAATACTCTGCATTTTTTGTTGTTGTTTTCTGAACAGTAAAAATGAATCTGAGTAATTTGTATGAACCAATTATACCAGGGTTTCAAATTCAAGGAGAGTTCAGTATGCATTGTGTGATATATTACAAACAAAAAATTGAAGGCCTATATTTGTATGGTCTTTGCTGAAACACACTACAATAGATAGAACTGCAATTAACTCCAAAGTGATTAACTGGTAGTGGGAAGTAAGACATTGATTTAAATCTAGTACTGTACTCACAGTTGCCTTGCACTGGGACTTTGATGCATATGCCAAGGTTATAATAATAACACCCTTAAGGTCCATTTACTACAAGGCTGAGCAGTCACAGTTCATGTTCGTTTTGCATCAAACTCAGTTTTTCTACTGGCAATGAGAGTACTGATGTTACTGACACAATGAATAGAGATTCCTGCCGATTGCTCACAGGGGCTTTCATTTTATTTTTTCATTTTATTTTTTTTCATTTTCATTTTCTTTTAAAACAAAGAGTCTGTTCTAGAACTTTCAGTCTTTGGCTGTGCGTTGTGTAAGTGTGAAATGTGTATATGCAACAGGTGCTGTAAATGAACATAAAGTGTAAGTGTACACAGGCATGGAACAGAATTCTAAGTGCATAATCATGAAAAAAAAAAAAGTGATACTAGATTGATACTAGATTATTTAGCTGGAACAAAGAAATTAGATGAAACAGTATCCTGGGACAAAGAATGAGAATGACACTCATTTCCTGGGCAAATCATACTAGATTGAATTGCCTTTGAAATCTCAGAAACTCAAGAAATTAAATAAATAAATAAGAAAGACTTCTATAATTTTGCACTGCAATGAATTCATAATTTCAGTGAATTCAATACTGCACTATTTTATATTGTTTATCCTGAATTTCCAAACATTTACTACTCAGGACACATAAAAATAAATTTCACTTAAATATAGAGTTTTATAAATAATTTATTGGAAGCATTTTTTTATTACTTATAACTTCCAACACTGGATTTTTGAACTTCTTGCAGTAACTTAGAAGTCTATCAACTTTTACAAATGTTAAGCCATATAAATATATAGCAGATTGTGCTGGTTTTACTCAGGTGGGTGGCTGAGCTCCACCACAATCTCTCTCTCACTCCCCCTCCTCAAAGAGGAACGGGGAGAAAATACAATGAAAGAGGCTCAAGGGTTGAGATAAGGATGAGGAGATCATGCAGTAATTATCGTGATGGGCAAAACAGACTCATTATAGGGAGATAGTAAGATTTATTACCTATTACTAACAAGCTAGAGAAGCGAGAAACAAAGGAAAGAAACTAAAAGCACCTCCCCCCTCCAACCACCCTCTTCCATCTCCTCCCCCTGAGCGGCGCAGGGGAACAGGGGAATGGGGGTTATGGTCGGTCTATAGCACTTCTTTGTTGCTCCTTCGCGGTCACTCTCATCCCCTGTGCTGTGGGGTCCCTCCCACGGGATGCAGTCCTTGCTGAACTGATCCATCATGGGCTTCCCACAAGCAGCAGCTCTTCAAGAACTGCTCCAGCCTGGGTCCCCCACAGGGAGCAGCTCCTGCCAGGTCACCTGCTCCTGCATGGTCTCCTCTCCACGGCCTGCAGGTCTGGCCTGGAATCTGCTCTGGCAGGGGTCTTCCACAGGCCGCAGTCTCTGTCAGTGCAGGTCCACTTGCTCCACCGCGGTCTCCTCCATGGGCTGCAGAGTGGAAATCTGCTCCACCGTGTTACTCCATGGGCTGCAGGGGGGCATCCTGCTTCACCATGGTCCTCACCACAGGCCACAGGGGACTTCTGCTCTGGCACCTGGAGCACCTCTCCCCCTCCTTCACTGACCTTGGTGCCTGCAAGGCTGTTCCTCACTCCTCTCACTCTCCCAGCTGCTGTGTGGCACAGTGTTTTGTTTTTTTTTTTTCCCCTGTCTTAAATATGCTCTCACAGAGGCGCAAAACAACATCACTTACTGGCTCAGCCCTGGTCAACAGTGGGGCCCTTACCAAACATGGGGCAGGTTCTAGATCCTTCTCCAGAAGCCACCCCCATGGCCCCCTGCTACCAAAACCTTGCCATGTAAACCCACTACACAGATTTTTTAACATTTCTCTGTGAATCTGGGATTTAAAATCATCACAGCTTTTTACAGCACTACTGGTAAGACAAAGAGCTGACAATTAGTTGATGATTTGTTGGTAGTGCTGTATGCATAACCTGCAGTCCTAGACTGTGAAGCTCAGTGAACAGAGCATTATAGCTGTAACAGTGCAGTAGCTCACCAAAGCTAATACAGCAATAGACTTATTGGAAAGCTACAAAATGTTTAGGTTCTTTCCAATGACACCTATGAACACATTCCTTGTGGCAGTTCCCCAGCCTCAAAATCTCTCTTACATGGGCCTGTCCTACCTCATGACCCACTACAGAGGTAGAAAATGGCCTAATCACAGTGACTGTTCTTAGACAACGTTGTTACATGACTGAAGCATTTAAACAGTACACCTTGAAATAAATATTTAAACAATCTTTATACATTTGCGTGTAAGCATATTTCTACAAAGGACCATCACTCTCAAAATCTTTGTATAAACAAAATTCTGTTCATGGTAGCATTCCCAAATAACAAGGATAAAAGAGTCACAGAATACATGAATATATAGCTAAAGATGAAGTGTCTGTTTACTCAATATTCCTAAGGAATTACCCAAATGCTAGAAAAGGATCTGTGTGACATTTAAAATAAATGCCAGTTTTACAGTATTCAAACAGAGAAAAGAGAGTTTAGGTAAGAATAAACACTCTTTGTTGTGGTTTAGGATGTGCTCATTCCACTTTGCTGCACTGGGAGTTTAGATAAAATGAGGATGTGCTGCAAATTTCATAAGAAACCTTATCTTCAGATTTTCATACCAGACAGGTTTGGATAAGCTTTAAATAAGCATTAAATTTCACTATACATATGAATGTATAATGATGAATTGATGCAAAAAGCAAAATGATGAATTGATTGAGTTTTATGTGTATAAAACATATGACTATAGGTATATCAACTTGTTGGATTAATATGGATACAAATACTTGCACTGATTTATCAACTTGTCAGGAAACAGGTAAGTGGTATATCAGTCCAAAAATACTAACCTGACTACACAGCATAGCTGTCTGTGGATAAAAGTTGTGTTGAATCACAGGGAACTCTCATACATGTTTACAACATCTAGGATCTATTCTACAAATTATTTTTTTTTCAATGATAAACTACAATAAGAAAAGAAATCCTGACAGATTTTCATGCTAATTTTTATTCGACAGACATTATAGAATTATAAACATTATAGAATTAAGGTGTCACTGAGTGTAAACTGATGTGAGCTGAGCCACCAACCTATTGTTTATTTTTATTCCCCAAAGTCTTCTGCTTTTTAAAGCATAACTTGATTTCATTACTTACATATTGTTGACTTAACTGCAGTTCAATTAAACTGCTTTCCTATACAGTGTACTTGTCCAGACTGTTAACTACTCAATAATTTAGAGTACAAACAGTATTTATAGTTTACTCTAAGAATCATAAATTAAGCTCTGAGTAAAGCTGAATGGATGTGGATTTTTATTATTATTTATTTATTTTCTGTACATCTTCTTGCTTTGGTGTCACAACAAATTAGGTCATTGTACCTGAGTGCCTATTGAACTATGGTAGCTGTCTTCGGGGTTTCTAAAGAAACACATCCGTCACAATGGTCTTGCACCAATATTTTAGCCTCTAGCAAAGGAAAGGCAAAGAATATAAGAAGAAATGATGAAAAAAACTGTATTGTAGATCTCCAGGAAAGAAGGTACCAAAATGAAAATTCGAAATAGCTTATCAAAATAGCTTATCAAAAGAAAAATGGTGTTAAAGTGAGAATATAAATCATCTAACTTCATTTTAACTGTGGTAACACATAGACTATATAATTAGTGGTAACATCTTAATAATGTTACCATAATAATACAGTGAAACTATCATATGTTATTACAAACAATATGCTGAGTGTAATTGACAAATGTAATTCTGGTACATCAGTGATACAAGGAAGACTAAAGAAATTGTGGGCCCTCTCCAGAAGGAAACAGGAGACCTGGTCTCCTGGGATATGGAGAAGGCTGAGGTACTCAATGATTATTTTGCCTCAGTGTCAAGAGGTCTAGACACATAGCCCAAGTCCCAGAAGGCAAAGGCATGAACTAGGAGAAAGAACTGCCCAATGTATGAGAAAATCAGATTCAAGACCAGCTAAGGAACCTAAAGTTGCACAAGTCTTGGGACTGTCTGAGATGTATCTGTGGGTCATGAGGCAACTTGTAGATGAAGTTGCTAAGCCATTATCCGTCATATCTGAGAAATCATGGCAGTTCAGTGACATTCCCACTGACTGGAAGAGAGGAAATATAACTTCCAGTTTTAAAATAATAAAAAAGGGAGACGCAGGGAACTACAGACCAGTCAGTCTCACCTCTGTGCCCAGCAAGGTCATGGAGCAGATTCTCATAGAAGCTATGCTAAGGCACATGCAAATGAAGGAGGTAACAGTTGAGAGCCATCGTGGTTTCACTAAGGGCAAATCATGCTTGACAGATCTGGTGGCCTTCTATGATGGGTTTACAGCATTGGTGGGTAGGGGAAGAGCAACTGACATCATTAATCTGGACTTGTGCAAAGCATTTGACGCTGTCCCCCATAATATCCTTGTCCCTAAATTGGAGAAACATAGATTTGATGGACCACCTGGTGTATAAAGAATTGGCTGGATGGTCACACTCAAAGAATTGTGGTCAATGGCTCAATGTCCATGTGGAGACCAGTAACGAGTGGTGTTTCTAGGGGGGGTCGGTATTGGCACACAAAATGTTTAACATCTTTATTGGTGACATGAACGGCAGGGCTGAGTTTGCAATGACACCTCAGCAAGTTTGCCAATGACACCAATTTGTGCAGTGCAGTCAGCACACTGGAGGGAAGGGATGCCATCCAGAGGGACCTTGACAGGCTCGAGAGGGACGTCATAAATTTCAAAAAGACCAGGAGCAACCCTGATGAGGAAGATCTGGGGGCGTTGGCGGATGAGAAGCTCAACAAGAGCCCAGAATGCCAACAATCTCTTGAGCTGCATCAAATGAAACATAGCCAGTAGGTCTCTTGTGAGAACCTACCTAGAAAATTTCATTCAGTAGCTGGGGTTGTTGAGCTTGGAGAAGAGAAGGCCCTATGGGAGTCTTATACTTGTTTTCTACAGCACTTGCCAATTTACGTGAATAAAAACTGTAATCACCACTTAAGTACATCTGGTGAGATAATGTTGTCAGCAGAATATCATACAACTTCAATTAGAAGAATTTATCGTTCTGTCCCACAAAGAATTTTTGTGCTTGATTTATATCTGTGTAGTTCACAGAAATTATTGTAAGCTGTCATCTACACTAATAATGGCCTAGGATCAAGATTATTTGTGCATGCACACATATCCCAGAATGCTACTATAGAAAAATATAAAAATATACTAATTAATTAAATTGTTGCCATTAGATATGATTTTTAAGTCTCTCTGGAAAAAGTGGGCTTCCTTTTCAATGAGTACTAAAACTGCATCATTTTCATGTCAACTTAAGTATGGTACACTATCAAAAATATGAGACAGAAAAAAAAAAAGAGCACCATTAAATGGTTGATGACAACAGGTACACTACAGTTTCAGTTGAACTCTGTATAATATGTGTCACGTAGAAAGGTTTCACTTTATCAACACTAGTAGCCAACTGGTACAAAACTGAGAACTGTCATCTATGTTGACCCCATTTGCAGAAAATTTGAAGATTTTATTAATGAAGTTTTCTTTATTGCTACTCACCCTTTTTAGAGCTGTATGCAGAGGTTACTTTTTAGCATCTGAAATTCAGAAAAGAGTATTCCTCTTACTCTCTTACAAGAGACACACTTCAGGGAAATATTTTCTTTTCTCCTTATATATAAAGGGAGTACTGGAGTAAGAAGCAAGAAATATCAGCACACATATACAAATATATTAAATTGCTTCTTTTTTATTTGTAAACTATGCTAAAAGAATTTTGGACAGTGCAGGAATGCTTTTAAAGTTCCTCGTGCTCTGTGATTTATTGACTTTAACTGTTTAACTCTTCTATTACTGTAGCATATCCTACATTAGCTGAGACCTAATCAGAATCATTATGATTTTTTTTTCCCTGCAAGTTAAAGACCATCAAAAGGAATAATTTTGAGAAATGTTATACAGTCCGTTTTCTACACAGTATCTGATAATTGTACTGAGGCTGGCTGTTCTGGATATATTAAGCTATTTTACTTTTCTTTTCTTATGTTTATAAGCTCTCGTTTGGTTTTCTTGAATCTGCCTGCCTACAGAATATTAAGTGGATTTCAAGGTGGGATTAATTTATAATTTATTAATTTATAAATTTATAATTTATAATTCAAATCTACAGTAATTTTCATTAATTCTTTCTTTACTGTGAACCATAAGGGTGGTGAACTTAATCATATCCAGAGGCTGGATATGATCTGTGTCTGTATTTCCTTAGGCCCATTGCCACATTTTTTTTATTATTTTTTTATGTGTGGTTATTGGATATTAGTAGAGCAAATGTTATTGACTATAAAATATCTGTGAAAGGCTAATCTGGAGCTGATCAGAGGAAGTCTCCAACCACAATCTCCTCAATAGCATGAAAATTAGTACCAAAGATTAAATGAACGATTGAAAAGGGAATTCAGTTAGTGGAGGAGGATGAAATTATATCAATCTTCCCTCCTTGGTTCACTGACCATAATAACGGCTTTACTCAGGACAAAAATATTGAAAACTGCTTCTTTAAAATAGACCCTGTCTATGTTTTGAAGGAGATTCTTTGTGGATTAGTGGGATAGTTAAGGTATATGTGCTTAAGAGTCAGAGAAATGTTTTTAGGTCAGACCTTGAGTATTCATTATGAACTCAAAAATTGTAAGCCATGGTCAGATTTCAGTCTGCTTTAACCCATTCTCTAGAGTCTTACAACCTATTTTCAGGAGAAGCAGGCATCTCTCACAGGAATGATGAGGTCTGAGACTCACCTGTATGTCTTTTCTGAGGAAGGAAGCAAGGCATACTTTGCAATAACTGCAAGTAACTTCACAGAGATTCTTCCTGTGCTCACATGGTTCTTCCTTACATGAATCTTTCTGTTTTGTTCTTAAAAGAAACACAGTCTACTAGCTGGGTTCCTCAGAACAATTCTGGCAATAAATCATAGTGTGTGTTTTCCTTCACTTGTAGAACTAATTTGTGAGACAAATATAATGCACGTAGGCAGCTACAGATAAAGTTTGTGTTTTATTGTAGTAATTATTTGAAAAATCAGTGAAATTATCTGTAAAGGACCACAGGCTGGCATTCTTCCAGATACTATTTTGATCTAGTGCAGGACAAGCTAAATTTAAGAAAAGAAAAAAATAAGCTCAGACTTTTGTTATTTGCCTGGGCATCTCAGCATGGCTTGCCCTAGTACTCTTAAAGGGTCATATCAGTCTCTTCTACTTGCTTCTGATTACTGATTTGTATCTTCTCTTCTGTGAACATTAAGAGGTATCCATAATACAACAGTAGAAAAAGCCATTAGCCTTGTAATTCCAAAAAAGACGTGCACTCCCATTGAATATGTGTTTGTTTGTTTGTTTGTTTTAACTAGACATAAATAGAAGATATTAAGGTGGAGTTTTTACTCTCAGCTGTTCTGCAGTGTCTGTGTATCTCCTTCTGCATTAAAAAAAATATGTAGTGAAATAAATTAATACCTGATTTTTATCTAGAATATAAAACAGGCAACCCTTCACATCTACATAAATATTACATGGAAACATTGAAGAACTACCTGCATAATTCAGTGTTTGGATGAGTTTTTACCATTTTTTCTTAATCTGTCTGCATGCTCTTTTACTATCCAATGATCCTGAGAGAGAGAAAAGAAAGGTTTAAGCCATCTTTATTTTTAATTTTTTTGAAAGATTGTAAAAATCAGTCAGATAATTAAGTGTCCAAAGTATAATCCATTGAATACAATTAAAAACAAAATTAAAATTATAAGAAGTGCAGTGAAATTTTTAGTTTTATAACTCACATGTGTTTAGGAGTTTAAAATCTGAGATGCAATCTCTCTGCTATGAGTTTCATTGTGTACAGAATAATTATCTTGGGTTGCACCAGGTCTTGGATATTTAGAATAAAATAATAAACAATTTAGAATAAAATAATAAACAAAAAATTCTGCTTTAACAATCAGGACTTAAAATATAGCAGATTTATTCTAGTGGGTCTGTTAATGGTTCCAATTCTGTAAACCCACAGGGAAAAGTAGTCATACAGTTATTATTATTATTATTTTACCCTGATTTTATGAAAAATATATTCTGCCTCCTGAATGGATTTAGATCTCTAGTGTAACCTCAGTTACACTGTGATAAAGCAAAATGAAATTGTCATATTAAGAGACACAGAATTTGGGGGACTGCCATGTAGTGTAAGGATACAGGTGAGCTCCAAGTTAGTGGCAGTGGTACCAGTCTGGCTAGAACTGAGCATCACTCACCACATGCAAGCTGATCCAGGGGAGGGGTCACCTCTGCTGTACTTAACATTGGGATTTGAAACATCCAACCAGCTTTTCTGTTGTTAGCTGCTTGGTGGGGACTACTTGCACACAAACAGTCCTTTGCAGCTGTGAAGTAATTCTGTTCAGCTTAACTGAGTTATATCAGCTTAGATCACCTCTGATGTGCGTGGGCTTATAGCTGGCAGAGGGGTGGCTGCCACAGCTTGCCTGATCTCAGCCACCTGTTGTCTCAGTTATCAAAAAATTACTGAACGTTGCTGTATTTTTATCTGATTTTCTCTAGCCAGATCTTTTCCTGTACTTGCCTTCTGAATTTCGAAAAGATATATTCAAAAGCAACTGTTTTGATATAGCACCGTGCACAAATTGGGTAACTAATTATCTTTTTATTTATTTATTTATTTATTTATTTTCCACTTTGATGGGTTCATTACATTTTGATTAATTCCCAAAAATGTACAGGATAAATATAAAAGAGAAGATAAAACACTGAGAGGAGAGGTGCAGTGGAAAGAGAAACTTAACAAGATTCTTTTTCTTTTTTTCTTTTTTCTTTTTTTTTAATTTTCTAATCTGGAAGTGAAGCTTTTTAATTAGAAAGAGATTCATTAATATTAAGTAGCACAAAGAAGATCTAGAGGAAAACAATAGAAGAAAACTTTTACTTTCTATGAATACAAAACCAAAAACATTTTCAGTGAGATTAAAATGCAACCTGTATTTATCCCAGTACAGTTTTATATGATGTTCATATATTCTGTGGAACTCATTGCCACAAGAAGTTACTTATGCAAATAGTTATGCACAGAAATGTGCACTGAATTTAGATAAGCTTCAATAAAATTACATGAATTATCTTCTTGTTCTAAATCAGAATCTGAGCACTTCAACTCTTGTGCTATGCACAATACTTGTTATTTTTTATGTTCATTCCTCTTCTGCTCAGATAGTTATAATTACTTTCAGACCATCAGATCACATGAACAACTGTTGTTTTGCTTTGCTTTTTTTTTTTTTTTCTGCTTTTGGTTTTGTGTTCATTTTGGTTTTATTTTAGGTGGTTGGTAGACCTATTATGCCTCAATTATTAAAATAACAAAGCCAGAGACAGATAATGCTGCAAGGAAATAACAGTCGGAAAAATAATTGATTAAATTCTTTAATAAACATATGTGCAGGATAGAACTCTAGATGGAGCAGTTCCCTTTTTCAGAACTTACTTTGCTGTGTTGTTAATGATTTTACTAAGATATTTACAAAAGTAAATTGTCCAATAGTTACTGTAATAACATAAGTTTATAGAAACTTTCAAATTAAATCTATTTCCTTAATAAAAAGTTTATGTATTAGTATGAGAGTAAAACCTGTAGCTATTGCTCACCATCACAAATCTATTATTTGAATATTAAAGATATTTATGAAATAACAACATTGGATAGTGCCCCCCCCCCCAAACAAACAAACAAACAAACAAAAAAGAACAAAGAACTCTAATGGTAAAATAAGGTTTAGAAAAGATAAATATGGAAAAGGACTGGTTGAATACCAGAGTTATAGGAACTAAGTCATTGTGTTATTTTCTGGTGGTGTGTTACCTTAATTTAAAATGCCTCAAAACCCTGTTTGTAGTGTTGTGTAGACAGAAGGTACACACGGTCAACTTTCTGTTCCTGCTCAGGGGAAAAAGCAGAGGGCTGCTAGTGGGCAGTCTTTCTCATTCGTATCCTAAAGTATTTTTAAACATTCACAATCAAGAAGGTCAGGAAAAAAAAAAAAAAAAAAAAAAAAAAAAAAAAAGTGAGAGTCCTTTTTACATTGCTACTTATCTCCTTATCTCAAAGCATTTTACTTGGTCTCCTGGAGCCACAGTGAGAAGGATGCTTAGGTGCTTAACATTGTGAATAATACTGTCATTCCAACACTTGCACTAATATATAATTTTTTAGGACAGGACAACTCCCTAAGCATATTTTGGAGAAGTAGTCCCACTCATTTAATTTTCCTTTCCCTGTCAATATTTTCAACAATTTAATGACCACAAAATTACAGATGCAAGATACAACAACAACAACAACAACAACAACAACAACAACAACAACAACAACAAAAAAAGAGTGGCTTCCTTTGTTTGCCTGTCTGTTCATAATAGAACCTTCAAGATCACCAAGTTCCACGCCCTCTGACAAGGGCAGGGACACCTCCCACTAGAGCAGCTTGCTCAGGGCCACATCCAATCTGATCTTAAACACTTCTGGGGATGGGACATCCACAGCTTCTCACGGCAACCTGTTCCAGTGTCTCAGCTCCCTCTGAGTGAAGAATTTCCTCCTAATCCTGTCATTATCTAATTGAGCAAAAAGTTTCTCTCCATCTTTTTTATAAGTCCCCTTTAAGTCCTGAGAAGCCACAATGATGTCACCCCAAACACTTTTCTTTAGGCAGAATGGATCCATCTCTCTCAGCCTTTCTTCATAGGAGAGGTACTCCAGCCCCATAATCATCTTTGTGGCCCTCTTCTGGACCTGTTCTAACAGACCCACATCTTTCCTGTACTGGGGACCCTGGACCTGGACACAGTACTCCAAGGGGGACCTCACAAGGGCAAAGTAGAAGGGGATAATCACATCACTCAACCTGCTGACCACATTTCCATTGATTCAGCGTAGGATGCTGTTAGCCTCCTGGGCTGCAAGCACACACTGCTGGCTCATACTGAGCCTTTTGTCCACCAGAAACCCCAAGCCCTTCTCCTCAGGGCTGCTCTCAATGAGTTCCTCTCCCTGTCTGTAATTCTGTCTGTGATTGCCTAGACTGTTTCAACAGTCTGATTTTCTCTGCTCTCCCTTGATTTTTGTCATATACTACTAATGAAGTTTTAAACCATTAAAATAAACCTGTAAACAACTTCAAAACTCACTTATTCTCTCAGAATTGATTTTAAAATTTCTCAACAAACATTGTAAATGGATATCTAATGTAGCATTGACTTTCTTCAACAAAATTTCTTCCCAACTTCTCATGAAAAATTGCCTTACTTCATAACTTTTCTGAAACTTAATTTCCTAATATTTAATATATCTGTTCTGATATGCATTTTGCCAGCTGTGTTTCCCTAATATTTCAATTTCTCCCTTCCCTCTACCCCACTACATAATGTTAATCAAATTATGCTCTCTACAGTCTACATTCTTCAGAATTTGTTTACAAAAAGAAACACTTTAAAATAACTTTTTAAGAGGAAAGAAAGTTTTTTTCATGCATTAATTGAGGAGGTACTCTAGGGTAAAGATTAATGACCTATTTTAAACCTCTTTGATGGTTTAAACCAATTACCTTTCATTCCATTCTTCCTGACAGCATACTTCTGACATATATTCATAGGTGGCTAATAAATGCCTCTTCATGATTTTTCTGCTAACCTGTAATCCATTGATAGAGTACCTGTTCAGGGAAAATTCAAGATTGCTAGGCTTCTGTCAAAACAATCAAACAAAAACAACAACAACAAAAAACACCGCATTATCTTTGGATATATAAAGCGTTGAGCCACATTGCTAAAAGGGATGTTTTGACAGAAGACAATGGGATTCTTATGTTTGCTTGTGGTCAGATGTCTAAATCATCAGAAATATTTGCTACCTCTTTCCTGATCTACATTTGTCTCATTAAAGTTGAAT
Source organism: Heteronetta atricapilla (assembly GCA_011075105.1). NCBI lineage: Eukaryota > Metazoa > Chordata > Aves > Anseriformes > Anatidae > Heteronetta > Heteronetta atricapilla. Next base: position 42,782,947 of record CM021763.1, on the reverse strand, counting down.
AAATGATGTGACCTGACTTTATGATTTCAGCATATTAATAATTCCACATTCATCTGCAAGATAAAATGAAATGGGACACTCATTTTCTAATTGTGAATTTATAAATCAATATTCATTCTACAAAAGGACTTATGTTAACAAATGAATATGGGAGGGTGGCAGAAAGGAAAATTATGCCTGGAAGAGCTTACAAATCGCAAAGGAAAGCAATTACTTAATTTCTGTTGAATGAGTAACAAGTAACAAGACAAACACCACTCTATACCAATTTAGATGTGATCAGAAAAACACACAAAAAATAAGAAGGATGCCTGGAGTTTAATGAAATGTTATGAAATATTGAAATATTAACTTCAAAGTAAATAAGCAGTGTATTTTTTTTCTTAAAACACAGTACCTAACATCAGGCCAGTCACAATACACAGGGTAAAATTATAGCAAGTTTCTTTGAAAGATGTAATTTTGCCATTGGCTTCAATAGCAGTGAGAGGTATCTCTATGTTGAATTTAAGTATACTGCAAAACTGTAGAGTTAAATTTGAAAAGAGCTTTCAACTTTAAATTTCAAAGTTGAATTTCAAAGTTGAAAGGAGCATTGTAACTCTGCTAAATATATTAAATCCATTGAACCTGAGTATTGAGTGAAAATGTTGGTTCACAGGCAAAACTATTTCTTGCACTGTTCAAACAGAAAGAGCAGTCCATGCTGAAGCACTGAATCTCCATTAATTATCCAATTGGTTATGGACTGAAGATTCTGAACTTCCACAGACTGATTCCTTCAAAACTCTCTACTGCTATAAACTACTGTTTATACTACTGCTATAAAACAATATCTAATCTGAGGATTATTCATTTGTTTTCTGTGCTCACATAGACCCTCATTTGTATATGTGGACTAATATGCCTTTTCTTAATTCTGTGACATTTTTAACTAAATGTATAGATATAGATATAGATAGATATAGATAGATATAGATATATAGATAGATATAGATATAGATATAGATATAGATATAGATATAGATATAGATGATATAGATATAGATATAGATATAGATAGATATAGATATAGATAGATGATATAGATATAGATAGATGATGATATAGATAGATATAGATATAGATATAGATATAGATTAGATATAGATATAAAGGAAGAAAAAAGAATGCCTCATTGTAGGATCTCTGAGATCAAAATCTGAAGATGTTTTCAGAACATGTCTAAATGAAGTTTAATAAAGTATTGTTTTAAGCTTGAGAATATTGTCATTCTTTCTACTGAAAATATATCCCATTTTCTAGTGAAGGTCCCAATTTCACAGAAAGTCTTTGAGATTTAAAATAATTTATTGAAAGAGAATCTAGTCTCCAGCATTTTATTTCAGGGCGCATAGAATCTACTAAATAATCACTTCAAGTAACACATTGCAGTACTCTTTAAAATTGAGGTTTTCTTCTTAAAAAGAGACCTATTTTCATTACAGGGTCGTTTCTGTGCATCTTTACATCTCACAGCATCAAGCATGAATAGGATTTCTCAAGGACAAATGATGTAAGAACAGCAGCATTATTTGAGTATTATAGATAAGGATTCCAAAATTTAGTGAGGCAACCATCTCACTAAAGACCACTCACTAAACTTTCTCTGTAATCTCTCTATAATCTTCTCACAAAACACTTTCAATAACCATAACCATACTCCTCTCTCTCTCTCTCTCTCTCTCTCTCTCTCTCTCCCCCGACCTCCCAACTACAATAACAAAGAACAAACAAACAAAAACTTATAAGCCCCTTGATGACACATTACAGTAGAAACAAAGTCTAGATGGTTTGTCTATGCAAGAGGAGACATAGTTAAAACCAAGAAGGTAAAATGCATCATAAACAAGCCTCAGTTTTCATGCCTTCCAGAGTCAATCTCTGGTGAACAACTTCCTGTACTTTTAGGGTGTGATGTTATAAACTAAAGTGAAGTGATCTGGCTTTTTGTTTTAGCTTTTACAGCAATAAATGAATCTCATTAAGTTAGATTTCTCATACGATAAGCGTATGAGACACCCCATCAAAGCTCTTCTGTCTAATTGCATGTCCCAAAGCCAGACCACTTCTACATAACCTTGCAAAAGAATATTCATGCTTGTCAACATAACATCAGTTATTTAGTCTTTTCTGAGACCTTTAAGCCCTACTTTCCTCCATTGAACAGGTTCTTAAGAGATCTGACTAAAAGAAAAACTTGAGAAGTCAGTGGTCCTTACTTTACAGGATCTTCCGTGGGGAAAAGGCTAAGGTCTGTGATTTCTGCTAAATTAAGCATCGTTCACTTCTAAGCAGTTACCAGTTTTTCACCACATAATCATAGTGTTTGCACAAAGAAGAAACAGTTGAGTTCTACAGAGAGCTAAGCAGTTAGTGCTTTCTCTGATAAATATCAGCAATGGTTGTTATCTGATTGCTGCAAGCGTTGTTTTCCAAGCACTACACAAAATCCTGGTTCTTCAGACTGCAATGCCAAAACTCAATTGACTTTATTGGACTCCAGATTTCATTTAGTTCCTCTGTATTTTCAAACTCAGAAGTTGCCAGAGGCATATAGTCCTTTTGAGATAAATAATTCTAAAAGCAAACAAACAAAGAAACAAACAAAAAATACAGACCAAGGGAGACAAATCCATTGTTTTCCTAACAGCTAAAAATATTTCACTGCAATGTGTACAAGAGCAAATAATCTTTTTCATTGTATCTTAAGGGGATTTATAGTGTGTTTGAAGTGTAATGTCTCATTGAATCACAACCCGTGTGTTACATTCAAGTGACATAACAGTGGTCCTCATAACAGTGCACAGAAGAGAGTGTTGAGGTTCTTCCTGGTGAATTTTTTACCTTCAGATGACTCATAAAGGATTGGCCAATTAGAGCTTCAGTGTTGTTCTTGGATACACATTTTTGGTATGCAAATAAAAACTTATCCAAAACAGGACTAAATGCTTCCTCTTTATTCATTCTGAAATATAAATGTAACAACTGAAGAAAGCAGGGGAAAAGGGACTTCATTCCTCTAGAGATTCAGTTCTCCTCAATAAGGATCAACAATACTGGACTCATGTGACCACACTTATATACGTGCTCATTTTTACCTAATCAAAAAGTGTCTCTTTACATATCAAGTACTTTTGTGCTCATGAGTGTGCTTGATTTTGTGCTTATAAGTGTATTTGGAGTGACAGAGTTTGAATAGACAAAGGATTATACAAGTTGGCAGTGTTACTTAAATGTGTGTATGTAGATACACAATGAATGAAGGGTAAAGGCGTGAAGCATTCACATAACATTCTTACTTTCTGTCTGTGAGGATAAGATGATCTCACAGCCCTCAAATGTTTTCTTTATTAATGACATAATGTCATTCATTATTTAGTTCTTTAAATGTTCAATATATTTTATAACAGGTTAGAGTCTAAAATGAGGTCAGGTTACTGCATCTTTCACCTACTTGGTTCTGCCTTTGAGGCAAAAAAGATATATATATGTATATATATTACTGTGTGTTGTCTGTATTTCACATCATAGGTTATGAGGCACTGCAAGGTAACTACAATCCATTTGGCATAAAAGCCATATTGTTTTCTACAATACTATGCCTTTCAATACCTCAGTATTTAATTTGCAAATAGTTTCATGAAAAGTTGGGTGGGAAAAGTAGAAGAAAATGCATTTTGTTGTCTACTTTGAACATAGTAGCATTTTTACTTTTTGTGAATTTTAACTTTTTATAATTTTTGTACAATAAATACAGATTTATTGCTTATATTCATGTTGACTTTGAACTGTTTCCAAATTACTCAGTATTATGATGAATAAAAAATGAACACTTAAAATTATAAATAATGGTACATGTAAAAACCTTATCAATTTTCACAATAATATATCTGTTTCATTTCATATGAAAATCTTTGTGGTTTGGGTGTATAGTCGTAGGTACATAAAACAATAGTCTTCCCATGTAACTTAATGCCATATGTTGAGACGTGAGTCTTTTCTGTAGGAATTGCAAACACTTTACTTGGTTCATTATTTTCCTCTCAATAATTTCTTTTTGTTTGTTTGTTTGTTTGTTTGTTTTTGTTTGTTTTTGTTTTGTTTTATTTTAATCTGTGTGTTTATTTTTATAAATTCTCTCGTGTTTTTAATGATATATTCTGATTCAACAATAAAGCAACAACAAAAACAACAACAACAACAAAGGAAAATATTCATCTTTAAGCCACAGGGAAAAAAAGAATTATATACATGGCTTTGGGTGAATACAACAGATATTAATTCTTCCAACCATAATCCACAACATCAAATAGTCCTTAAAGACTGCAGGGAAGTGGTTTCCAAAAAGCCTGGATTGTCATGATTTTATGTTTGAATTCTGACTATTACTCATTTCAGTTAGGATCAGTTTCAGGAAATCTGAGAAGTATTGAAACATATGTGCTTACATTTCTAATCTTTTTTTTTTTTTTTTCTTTTTTTTTTTTTTTTTTTTTCCTGTTCCTTTCATTATCTTCTCCACAACCTTTTCATCATTTCCCTTGACTTCATTCAGCTTTTTCATGCTAGCACCCATAATGAATTATTCATTGGTATAGCTAGGAATATATTACTGTTGAATATTCCCTGGAGCAAAGCTCGATCAACACTGCTTATGACACATGCCTGCCCAGAGATGCAAAACTGCCTGATTCAGTCCTCCCTTTCCTACTCATTTTGGGGATATATGCATGAAAATGGAGATGGGAAGAAGACAATCTTTGCCTTTAAGGTACAAATTTTTGTGTTTTAATTATTCTCTCATTCAAGCTGCTGGGAGTTTACCTTAATCATGTGCACTGGCATCATCTAGCCAGCTAAAATAAGGCTAGCCTGAATAACCTCATTGTTTGAACTCTGCTTTCCAAAATTAATACTCTCAGGGCATTCTTTTTTTTTTTTTTTTTTTTTTAAAAAAAAAAAAAAAAAAAAGGAAGGAAGCACATGGGAAATAACACTCTTAATTTGAATTACTATTTCCTTATTCACTCATGTCTGTACACACAGTGCATTGCTATTACTTTCTCCAATGATGGGGTCAGTTATTTTCCTCCTCTATTTTTTTTTCTTTTCTGGAAAACTGAAAACTTCTGCTTTAGCACTACTAAACTGCACTATTAAAAATTTAGCCATCACTTCTACAGATATAGTACTTAGATGCAACCATAATATCAACACATATTGCCTTTGGAGGATAGCAAAGCACTTGACATGTGCTGGTGAACAGCACTATGAGAATGCAAGAGGATGGAAGTACCTTTGTACTCTCAGCTCTTCTGTGGCTGCAGTTTGTTCCAGAATGTTTGCTTAGGTGTATAAGACATTCACCAGCTTAGGAGCAAACATGACCTGGATGGACTTCTTAAAGAGTTATTCATCCTGATCCACCCAAAGACAGAAAGTCGTTTTAGGCACTGGCTTCCCAGTGTGCACCCACTGATACATTCCTGGTATAGCATATCTCTTGTGTAAGAAACAGTCTAGTTAGTGACTAGAAATGGAGACAGAGGCCTTTTTCAGGCCTCTTTTATCAAAACTCATGTCCCACTGCTTAGTAAATCTGAGCTGCTCTGCATTTTTTTGGGAGGGGAGTTAACAAAATGAGAAGTTTTGCCTGGTTTTGGTGTGTACAAAATCTGGTCATTTTGGGTACTCTTTCTCTTTCTTTCTTTCTTTCTTTCTTTCTTTCTTTCTTTCTTTCTTTCTTTCTTTCTTTCTTTCTTTCTTTTTCTTTCTTCCTTCCTTCCTGCCTTCCTTTCTTCCTTCCTTCCTTCCTTCCTTCCTTCCTTCCTTCCTTCCTTCCTT
>CM021763.1:42762198-42776713 GCA_011075105.1 Heteronetta atricapilla | reverse complement strand
AATAATAATAATAATAATAATAATAATAATAATAATAATAATAATAAAAAGTTTTCCTTTTTCTATTTTTTTCTTATTATTTTTCTGTACTGTTTATTCAAAATGAAATATGGGGTATAAACTGAAGCAACAAAAACAAACAAAAAAAGCTATGCATTTGCCATGTATATCTTGTTGAAAGTTCTGCATTCTGCACACTTATAATAATGTTGATTGCAACATGCTGTGTACCTGGGTTCAAAGTGAAATTTGTGCCTTTGTTCTCTTGCCAAAATTTTTCTTCTGCTCCAGAAGACTACTGCATCCTCCTTTGCCATTGTAGATCTCCAGTATTCTTTTATTCTTGAGCTTGGAGAAAAAATGTATTTTAATATGTATGCCACAAAAGAGTGAAAGGGATTTTAAACCAAATCTTTCTAGGCTTACAGTACTGGGGAGGCATAAAATGAATATGTGAGCTCTTGTATTGATAAGAGTAAAGAATTACAACGCAATTGTCCAGACCAACTTTCTGTAAGAAGGAAGTGTTGAATGCTACTTAAAACAGCTTTCCTTTTCTCTCTCCACTTCTCTCTTTCCTTCCCTCCCATGCACCCCCATGCCGTTAATTCAGCTCAAAGATATTTTGTGCAGGTGTTTATGTAACTGTGATACACTGGGAAAATTCCAACTCAAACTGATTCAGCTCAGAGATATTCTAACCACATTTCCATCACTGTTGAGGGGTGGTCTAGTATCCTTATACACTGGTAAATGACCAGCTCAAGAAAGTCTGAAGGCTTTTTCTAACTTCCAAAAATGGGTTCTTTAGCACTGGTGTGTATCAATGCATCTATTTCTAGTAATGTATTTCCTGTTAGGAAAAATATTATACTCCTGATGCAATCAGGGTAAGAGTTGAAGTGACTATCTTGCTTTTTCTTTCCCCTGTGGGGAAACATATCTCCATTTTTTTTTTTACCATAAGTGAAGTTGTTTCACCCAATTGTCACTACATAACTTAGGGTGAGTCAAGGAGTTATTTAGGTTCCAGCTTTTTTCAACACTTTCCCTGATAGGCTGCAAAGATTAACTTTAAGAAATAAAATTAGCCTGTGTAATAAAGATATTTATTCATCATTATAAAAGCTAAATGCTTAATAACTTTTGATACAAAATAAAAAAATACATATATTTGGGGATATTACTCTCTTGGCAAAGTTGCATACATTCATTTGAAACAAAGGATCATTTAAAAGAAAAAAAAAAAAAGGAAAAAAAAAAAAGGAAAAAAAGGAATCTGCAGAGCACGTAGTCATTGAGAGTCTTTGGCTGTGAATGTTCCTGGCTTTTCTCTGTGGAAGCACGTCTTTGCCTGCTGTTCATCAGCCTTGAGTTTGGTGGGGTGATTTTTAGTCAGCTGTCCCTATCATTTTGGCACAGACAAAAATCCTTTAAAAAATGTTACACTTCATCAAAGTGTATCATGAGACTTCACGGTCATTATCTCAATGGCCGCTCTGATGTGTTACAATTGGCAGGGCCACAGACGGTGGGGAGTGTATTAGAAGAAAGCCAGTGTTTCATGTGGAAAGCTGGCAAGCCTCTCCAAGCTTCTGTCAACAACTCAGCGGTCTGATCCGATGCACTGAGTGCTGATTATACTCTTGTTTCTGTAGGAAGTAAACAAGAAAATGAATTCCACAGCACAACACAGCCTCTTTGTATCTTCAAAATGGTGTGGCTGGAAGCTGGCCAGCCTCGTTGAAAGTTTAGCCATTTGTGTCATCAGGGTGCTGGTACTGATGGAGGCTTTGATTACGGCTTGGATCCAGCATGGAGACATTTCACAGACAACCACTCAGCAAAGAAAGGCATTGATAGGTTGTTCGGTCAATTTAGCCATAAGAGTGCAGAGCAAGGTTCTTTTGAAAAGACTAATGGATTAGCTGCACAACCAGTCCCACTGTAGGGCCTTATTTCTCAAGTAATTTCATGACTGCTTTCCAGCTTGGCAGGGACTCTTCCTCTAAAGCTAGCTTCAGTATGTTCTTTTTATCAATAGTGTAGCTCAAAGGATTAGGCACAAAGAGCTTTACAATTTAATGAAAACAGCTTTTGAAACAACAATTAAGGCAAACAATAATTTTAATGAAAACTATTAATTATGCAAAGTTATGCAGAAAATAGAATATGTTTTTATTCATAACTGCCTCACATGACTGACAGAAAGTTAGACACCTTCTCCACTGTTGATTTAAAGGTGTCAGAAAGTGGTGTTGCTTATCATAATATTCACCTTTTTTTTTTGTTTTGTTAGCATTTGAGCAGCTAATGGTTTAAAGCCTGTCAATTCTCTGTGGCATGGCTGCAGCAGGAACAAGTAAAACAATAATCTAATGAGCTAATATTTCATGTCAAAGCAGTACTGAGCTCTCAAGTTTACTGTGCTACTTTACTAAGAACAATGCTTTATGCAAGCAGTATATGCCATAGCATTGCTTAAACATATTCCTCTGCACAGGTTTCTTCCCTCTTTGCACAGTCTCTTCCAGTGTGCCTTTATGAAAGAGGCTTAAAAGGCAGTCACTTGGCCAGGTCATTCACCTAAGATTGCTCCAGCAGTACCCACTTTACATCCCCTTCATATCCCCAGCTTTTCTTCTTCCACTGAACTGTTAGCATCCTACCTTCTTGTCTTCCTTCTCACTGACTCTCAAAAATTCATTGCTTCTCTATTTGCATTCTCCATCCTTGACTAGCAATGCTGAGAATTGACTTACAGTCTTTTGAATACAGTATGTTCCACATCTTGCCTTCATACAGCACCTTGAGCCATCATACCAAGCAGTCTGATTTAAAATGTTATTAACTTTGCAGATATAAACACTGTCTTATGCCTCCAACTACAGTTTATTTCAGGCTGCCAGTTAATTGGCATGCTCTAACACCCTTATTAAGCCAACTTGAAAATATTGCTTCAGAATGCCTTGGGAATTTAACTAATTTCATGCTCGAACTTAATAAGTAGAATCCGACACTCTCTTTCATATTTTCAGTAATCCATTAGGTGACTGTAACTTCTTTGAGTGACTGGATGAAAGCTTTATTAGTCATAGGGTCTCTACTCTAAACACATCACCAGAATTTAGTACAGTATCAGCACTAAAATGCAATTGACTTTCTGACTAAATAGACTTTCAATGATGTCCTAGAAAGTAGTTTTGGATAACCAATTTGGAAGCTTTCTGCTAAACAGGATTATAATTTTATTCAACCATTCATTTCTGTTTCCTTGAGCAATTTTAATCTAGCGACAAATAGGTAGAGGTTATATAAGAAGAAGTAAAATAAAGGAAAATAATAATAATAATAATAATAATAATAATAATAATAATAATAAATCAATCTATACTGGATCACCTCCTCAGATACTGTAAATGGATCTCTGCCAAACTGTGTTATTTAAGGATCTCACCCAACATTTAAATTAATGTCCTGTAAAGCTGTTTCTGTCTAAAATCCACTGCATAAACTTTCTTCCTTCTCCCACTTCATCTGTTACAATATCTTCCTTTTCCTCTCTCTCTTATATTTATTTATTTATTTATTTATTTATTTATTTATTTCACTCAAGTTCATAAGTGAAGAGTTATTTTATCTATGCTGGCTGATACTTTAAGATTTGTTCTTCTGCCACCATTGTGTCTCTATTGCAGGCTGAGAGAGTTCATTAGCACATTTCCTGGCAATAATGCAGTTAATGTGTATTTATTTAAAAACTCTGATTTATTTTTTATCAGAAAATGCAAACTAATTTTGCAATGAGTTAGACTGAAAGTAAATGTCCTGTACAGAAAGTTGCAATTTATATTTTACACTAGAGACTTCCCAACAGCACCTGAAACTTGAAAGCAATTATGCCAGTTATCCAGATGTGGTTTTTCAATCATTTTGGAATTATTTTATTTTAATTTATGTTATTTTATTTTAGCAGTGGTATGTTTTATAGCTGTCATGCTGGCACATTGCTCCCATCTCTTCATTACTCATTCAGCTCGTGGAGCTTAATTGGACAAGGATTTGACAAACATCACAGCAGCAGAAAAAGCAATCACTCTTTCAAAATGAAAATTTGTTTGATGTCTTACTGTGTAACTCATTTACTCTCCTTGGGCATCATGTGATCTGAATGTTAATCAGCCATTGATTGGCTTCTCTCCGTGGACAGTCACGTGGCAAGAATATTAATGGGCTGGGACCGGTAGCAGCACTGGTAGGCAACCTTTGGATTGGCTGCCAGCTTAAGATAGGGAGATAAGTGGGTGCTTGATGAACACTTGACAGAACTTCACAGAAAATTAAGGCCCTAAAATAGCATGAGAAAGTCTTGTCAAATCAAGCATGATTATCATTGAATGCTTAAGGAATTCATCATCTGCATGAAATTGATACACTTCAGCACCAGCAGGCCCTGCAGTCAGCAGGGACTCATCAGACTTTTATTTATATGTGTTCACCAAATCACATTAATTCTGAGAGCTAAAACATGCTAAGGATGAAGGTTATTTTCTGTTCAATCTAATTTATCTATGACAATAATCATCATTAATAACATGTCAAATTAGATTGCAGTCATTTTATGCATGCATGCTGATTCGGAAAATAGTGTTAAACTGTCCCATAATAATTAACAATTGGTAAAGGTATACAGGGCCTGAAGTCATCAGTCTATCTAGATGGAAAATTACATTTTATAGATGGGATTTATAGATATGTATCCTAAATTCTGAATATAAATTATAAACAGTAAAAGCAGATGTATTTCTTTATGATGTCGTTAGGGCTAATAATCATTTAAGGAAGTGTGGCCTTCTCTCCAAATTTCATGTCAAATTCTGATCCTAACAAAATTGAAAAGTATTATATTATGTTTTCATGAAAAAAAAAAAAAAAAAAAAAAGATTATTTGTTCTTTGAACTGTCCTTTTTCTTCTGTGGGTTATCTTTCTAATAATTTACCAACAGCTTCTAGGTTTTAATATACATCTAGCAAGGCTCTGTAGGTACTTATACATGATTTCATTCACTGTACAAGCATTCACAGCAGTGTTGGTATGTAATTACATGTATCATAACAATGCATATTCAGAAACATCTGACAGTGTTATTAATGTAATACATATTGATCATTATGCAAAGTTGGTGTGGGTTTTCTTTTGTTTGCTTGCTTTCTTTTTTTTTTTTTCCTCTCATTATTTCTTTTAGATGAAAGAAACATCAGAAATTGTACAGATTAACCCACTCAGAATCCCCTATTCTTAAGAAATCTTTAAAGAAAAAAACTTCTGCTGAAACACTCTTAACAGAAGTTCTTTCTTTCACAGTAGGTATTTCATGGTACTGATTGCTTTAATAATACTTCTATAATCACTTGACTTATAAAGTATTACTGTATTACAAAATACTTGGTTTTAAACTGTCTGCTTGGTAATGAAGTTTTAAGGGAGCATTTGTATCCTTTTTGGCTGGTGTTATTACAAGAATTTTCACACACACATGCACACACACAAAATCATATTTTGGCTTACAGAATTACTTTTTTTAAAAAATAAGAGAAAAATAATCTGTTATTTCTTATTTTCCCTATCCTAATCTCTTGTGATCCTGGTACTGCTTCTCTCTCTCTTTGGAAGCCCTCTTTATTGATTAAATGAATCTGTTCAAAAGACTGGTTCCCAGGCTCTTTGATCTAATCCAATCTGATCCTATGTGATCATTTCAGCAGGACATTGGGGAATTAACAATAAGCAGCTTTACCACAAGTGTTTAATAACTCAACACAATCTCCTTATGGATTCGAGCTGCTCATGTTCTCATCCAGTCAACAACTCACAGTGTAACAGATTGGACATCCCCCTGAACCTGAGGAATTTTCATGCACTGTGAAACTAATCATTTCAAGTTCCTTCATAAATCACACAAAGCAGATTTTAGCATAGCATCTTAACAAATTGAAAAAAAAAAAAAAAAATGGAGGAATTCATCTACTGAACTAAAGACCAGGAAAGGGCATGAGGAGAGGCGGAGGTATAATCGAAATTCTGTCATCTTATTTAATGTGTTTCTCATCTGCTTAACTTTCACAAGCATAAAATAATTCAGGCAGGCTAAAGCTTTATAAACCTTCAAGCCCACACTGACCTTATTTTTTTCCTGTTATTGTAGAAAACGTGGTTTCTACAGCAGTTTTGTTATTTTTGTTCCTGCAAGAGCTCTTGAGATTTCTGGCAACATGCAATTAAGCAGGTAACATGTGATATTGAGTAGTGAGGTGTTTTAACTTCTTATTACATGTATCAACATTTAAATAGATGAGCAGAAGGGATGTCTTGATGCTGACAGGAGAAGCTGGGTTGTTTTGTTTTTTGTGTTTTTTTTTTTTTTTTTTTTTTGAAAGTCAAGAGCAGTAGCACCTCATTTAACAGTTAGACCTTTCCAAGTCACATCCCTCCAGAGAAAATGAGTTTAATTTCCACTTTCCAGACATAAAAGAAGAGTCAAAGCCAGTGATATTTAGGCTGTGACTATCATTTTCAAACACCCAGACATCTGAGTCTGTATAGGAGGCAGGGGATGGGAAGAGGTGATTTAACAGAGAACACCACACTTGCAGAATGGTTCTCTAAATGTTAGAATTGGGAGCTAGGCTTTTTATAACCACAAAGAAGGAAAACCTGGAAGTTTTGTAGAGCGAGCTCATGCAGTCAATGGCTTTGATATTCAACTGAACTAGTATAAAGTGTACCCAAAGTCACAAAATGAAATTCTCAAAGTCCTTTCACAGAGTTGGGAAGACTTCTAGAGAAAAATAAATAAATAAATAAATAAATAGCAATATCCATGCAAATGTAACATATCATTCTAGGTTCATCTTAAAGATTTTCTGAACACAGTTTTTACAAAGATATCTTAGGGTTTTAAGGAGATGTGAAAGATGATGAGATGATGTTTGATGATTGGTTTTGGGGCCAACATATTTATCAAATTATGAAGATAAGTTATGGATTTATAACAAAGATTCTAAATAATATAATTTCTAAATCTTGCTATTAATTTAGCGTTTGCTGTGGAAAACAGTTATCTACTGTTAGAAAATTCCTTTCTTGATTACTTATGCTCAGAGGTTACTATTTATGTTGTGGCTTGTAACTGAGGATGGTTTTCTAGACCAGGTCTTGTAAAGATATCTCATCTTGCTCATATCTTAGATTAATTGGAACTACTCAACATATTGAGGCAGCAGTTTATATCCAAATGCATTTTTGAAATTCAGTTTTTAGATTCAGATACGGTTATGAATTTCAAGTACAATTCAGTTCTTCTTTTACTACTCTCCTGGAAAGAGACAACTATCACTGAAAATATCTCCATAAAGGATTTAAGGTCAATAGCAAATTCTTTTGATTTACAGTTCAATCAAGAAATGTGTAAGACTTGAAGACTACTTCATGTCTGTGATGTTGAAGTAATTTGAATATAAAATGATGTCAAGAAGTGGCCAAATCACCTATTTATTGAGTCCTTTTCTATACATAAGTTTGTTTATTAATTATGAACTATTTTTGTCTGGTTAATGTCATGGAACCACCATGTAAGGGATGTTTAGTTGTTCTTTCATGCTCAGTAGCAATCAACAGTGACTGGAGTCTAGAGAATCATTCTGAATTTAATTGACTTTGGCATTAACCATTAATAATGGCTCTGCTATGTAAAATTTTGCTAAGAGTTATGATGTGTTGATAATTTCAAAACCATCCATAGAAGATCAAAAATAATGTACACTCATCCTAGATGACTACTGGAAACAAGCCCAAGGAAAAACAAAACACATCATATATTCTTAAATTGATTTAGATAGAGATACTTTCCAAGTAATAATGCAGTATTTATAGAATTGAGATATTATGCAGATGTTTCAGTAGGGGGATTAGTTCTGTTGCTGTTGTGCTTGGAGTCCCCCAGGATTTAGTGTTGATTTAAAATGTTTACACCTAAACATTTTCCAAAAAGTATTGTTCTATTTGGAGACCACATATTTCAAATGTCACCAAATTAACAGTATTGCCCCATGTAAGTGAACATATGATTTTTTTTTCACTATTTTTTCTCATAGAAATAATCATAAAGAGAAAAATAAAATGATAATAAAATAAAATAATATAAAATAAAATAAAATAAAAGCCACTGAACTTGGAAAATAATTATGGAAAATATTAAGACTGATAGTTTGGGATCAATTTTATGATACTGGCTGAGAATTTTTCAGCAAAACATTTTTTTTCAAAGCTCAGATTTCATTAAAGATTTTGTTGTGTCAGAGGAGGCACAAAAACTTCATTTTTATAAGCTTTTGATGAAATACAGGAAGAATTCCATTGGAAAGATATCTCTTCTGCTGACATCTCAACTATTGTGGTTCTTTAATTCGAAAACTCAGAGTTTCAGTAGCATACCCATTGTACAATTTGTCCCGAAGGTGCTGGACTGCGTCACTAGACAGATTGATTTGTGGGGTTCATCGCATTTCAAAACCAGAGTCTGGAAGCCTGAGAAATCCCAGCAGATCAACAGAAAACTTGGAGACCTCAAGAATGATAGTTTGAACTGAAGTACACTTGATTTCTGTGCTTCCTCACATAGTTGGATACCAGACTTCTGTCTTTATGTTTCCTACACCAAATATTTTGATTAATTTAGAATACTTTTTATGTTTTTTTTTTTTTTTTTTTTTCACTTTATTTTTTTTTTTTTTACATCTACTTTGTGTTCCAAAAACTTAACTTTGAGTTTTTGTTATTTTGGGGTTTAGTTTCTGCTTTTCCAATTTTTCAACCAAAACAGAGGCCCTGAGTTTTGATATTATGTTTGTAACCATTGTGATCCAGTATGAGTATGGGATTATGTCATTTTAACATCTTTCAAAATCATATCACTTAGACTTCATTTGATATTCCCAGACAATGCGGCAATGACAGTGCATGATTGCCTGTATCTGTTTTCTTTCATTACATCTCCTTTATTACAAAGAAGATGCAGAAAGAGCTAGGATTTTTCTTTAATTTCAGGACCAAATGTGACAACAAAACTTTCTGTTTGAACCATAAACACTGAGGGTGTCCAAATCAGTTCCAAATCCTGTCTCCACATAGGACAGCCTAAGAGTTAAACTGTGTGTCAAGAATGTAGTCCAGATGCTTCTTGAACATCAACATGACCCTGGAAAGCCCATTTCAATGCTTGACCACCTTCTCAGTGAAGAATGCTTCACCCTCAGTTCCTATCACTTGCCACCAGAGAGAGGAGATCAGCACCTGAGTTTGCACACCCTGTCATGAGGAAGTGGTAGACAACAATGGAGTCACCCCTCAGGCTGCTCTTCTCTAAGGTGAACGAAGAAAGTACCCTTACTTGCTTCCTTGCTTGTTAATTATTCCCATGAGTACTTTCACCAATTTTGTTGCCTTCCTTTGGACATTTTCTAACATTTTTATATCCTTCTTATATAGTGGCACCCAAAACTGAGCACAGGACATGAAGTGAGGCTGCACCAGCACAGAGTAGAGTGGGACAAACACTTTTGATGGACTAACTACTCTCTGTTTAAGGCACCTCATGATACACTTTACTCTTCTGGTCACCAGGGCACATCAATGACTCATAATGAGTTTATCATGAGCCAGAACCCTAGATCCCTCTTCAGGGGTACAGCCACTTGTCCCCCAGACTATATGTCCATTCGTGATTGCAACATCTCAGATGAAGAAACCAACATTTGCTCTTGTTAAATTTCATGCACTTGGACATTGCCCAGCACTCCAATCCAGCAAGATTTTTCTGCAAGGCCTCTCTAACCTCAGGGGAATCAATAACTTCTCCTAATTTAGTATTGTCTGCACATTTACTTAGTGTGCACTTAACTCCGATGTCCAGGACATTGAAGAAAACATTGAAAAGAACTGGTCCTAAAATTAAGCCTGGGAGAAAACTGCTAGTGAATGCCACCCAACTGATGTTACTTCACCTATTCCAATTCCTCAGTACAGACTCTTCAGCCAATTGTCTACCCATCTTATTGTGTACATGTCCAACTGCATAATGGACAAAATAATATAATGGTATCAAAGGACAGTGTCAAAGCTTTGCTAAAATCCAAAGAAAACACACCTACTGAAACTACAGTAAGGCTAAATACATCAGCCTCTGAAGAAATCTGTCCTATAAAGAAAACTACAGTGGTGTCCTTAGTTGCTTGGGCTGTCATAAAGGCTAGTGCTAGTGCACTGTAGTCATAAGCTGGTTTATCAGAGAACATGGAGACAAGCTAAAGTTTTAGACCTCTATATTTATCATGCTCAGTGTTCAAGGTCTCATTGTATCTAAGAGATGTATACCAGGATAAAGACTAAGACTGACTGCCAGTACCCCTGGAATAACAGAACTTCCCACTTTAAAGCCTATTAGTCACTATAGATTATTATTATTATTAATTATTAATAATAATGATATTTGGAAATATTGTAAGAATAAGAAAGAAAACTAAAATTCTTCACATTTTAACATTTTCTACTCAAATTTCCAAGAAAAAGTGCTTTGATTACATGAACACAACACATGTTTATGTAGGTATAATAAAAATAAATAGACCCTACTAAACTGAAAGACTGTATTGTGTTTATAGGAGGAAGGGGAAGAGGAAACCAAACTTGGCAAATATTAGTCAAGGTTTTTTAAAGCACAGCTGAAGGCAACTCAGATATCTAACGATGAGAAAGGTGTAAGAATTAAGTGCAAAAAATTTAGATCATTTATTAAACTATACTATTTTTCCTGAAGTTACATTTCTGTAATTAAGACCACACAGAAGTCTAATAACTAAGTTGGTAAACAATGTGATTTTTATTGAAGCACTGATTAGATAGGCCTGCAAAGTATGAAGCAGTGACTTCCAGAGATATGATATTGAGATGTTATAACTGGAATTGAACCGAAGCAGTGCAGCCATGTCCTTGCAATCCAGCCTGTGGCTACACAACTGTTTTGCAAGACTCCACACTGTGCTTTGTTAACACAACATGTCTTTGAATACGATATAGATTCTCCTTGCATACCTTACTAGTCAAAGATTGCAAAATACCAGATAAGTATGACTTTTTGCTGGAGAATTATAAGAAACAGTACTTCTACTTTTCTCTGTTATTTGTCGACATTAAAATGACTGAAATTTGCATATATCCTACTAAATATATTGACTATTTTGTCTGAACTCTGTATTTATCAAAACCTTAATATACAAATTGCATGAGCATCCAATTCTTTCTCTTTTCTATAAGCCTTTATACAAAATTATCATTATCATAAAAATCCAACACTGATTTTATATTTTATTCTTTTAATTAGACTATCCTGAAAGATTTGGTAAACAGACTCTCTGTTCAGAATAAAACACCAAGCTTTGTCAATTGTTTCAGTTTTAGTTTTAAAAAATACAGCACCAGCATTGTAAGAAACTTCCTCTTTTCAATGTCACCAAATAGAACAAACAAGGTAATTATGCAATGAGTAATTAAAGTCTAAATTCAAAGCAAGCACCTCTGTTTATATCAGAAATGGTAGTGAATTGTACTCAGGACTGTTACAGCTGAGTAGCTGAGAAAACTGCGAACTGAGCCACTGATTATCAAGTATTTTTCTTCAGGTCAACCTTGAACACCCTGAGTACTATGTTAGGTTAGGTTATATTTTCTTCTTTATTAACCATATTGCTGTAACTGAGGCCAATGATATTATTGTTATTGTTATTATTGTTATTGTTATTAATGAGATGTAATCTGAGTTGAGGCAGTTACTTGATAAGCAAATCCAAAGTTCTTTAGTCTTTGAAGGAACAATAACCACAGTGTTTGGGTGATGGACTAATGCTTAAGCAGTTATCTAAGCAACTTTCTAGGGAGAAAAAAGTTTTTTTTTTTTTTTTTTTTTTTTTTTAGGGTGTAAGGATACCTAAAATATGATAGAAATAAAGCATATATGTAAGGATTTATTGTGAATATCCTGCAATGTTTAAAAATGAAGCTAGTGATGGGATGGATTACTCTGTCCAAATCAAGATGTCTACATATAAACTATTTTTCTAAGCTTTCCTCATAGTCAGTAAAGAGAGAAAACTCATTCTCCTCAACCTATAGAAAAAAAAAATATATACATATTACAGCTTAAATGAACCATGTTCTACAAGTTTCCATTTCACTCTGTTGACTGTAAGAGTTTCCTAACTAAGACTTAGATGTCCATACTGTAAGCCATCTAGGTAAACTGCATCTCACACTCAATGCCCACTGGCATCTCTTTACACTAAAGAAACCCTACAAATCATACCAATGTGTTTATAGATACATTCAGATTTTATGTACTTAGTTAAAATTGTCATTAGCATCCAGGTTCCATAGTCAGATTCTTTACTGTTTATCAATTGCCAGTTCAAGGTTACTTGATGATGTGAATCAGTACAATATTCATGGCTTTAGAAATGTTACACCAACACATGAATACACCCTTGACATCAAATATTTGTATATATATTATATACATATATATATATATATATATATTATTTTGTAGCAGGCTGTTCACATTCATATGTAAAATAAAATAGTGTTACTTAGAAACAAAACAAAACAAAAACCTTTCACAACAAAACAACAACAACAACAAAAGAGAACACTCTTCCACAGATGAAAGCCACAAATTGGGAAAAAAAAAAAAAAAAAAAAAAAAAAAAAAACAAAAAAAAAAATATTAAAAAAAATGCAGTATACTCAGTCTGGTTTTGAAATATCGCAAAACTGAACCATTAAATGCAGATCCTATTGCACAAAGTCTGCAGAATTCAACCACGAAGCCACTACGCCAAGAATGTTGTGCCAAACCAAATATATCAGGACTAGTTATGCTCAAGAAAATCTCTAAATCAAATGGAAGTTCCTTATACATAGAACACTTCCTCACACTTAGAACACCTGCTAATGTCAAGAAAAATACACATTACTTTTTTTAAATATGGGAAAGTCTTTTGATGTCATGTTATTTGTCAAAAAATGTCTAAAGTCTAAATTAGAGATATGAAAAGAAATAAATTCCCAGTATTTCTTCATTAAGATGAGGAGTGTATAGATTTTAGTGTACTTTTTAGTTTATTTGCACCAGTCAAAGGTTCATATGGGCTATAGGTTTCCAGAAGTGAAGTGAGAATCTCCTTCACTTCTGATTAAACTTTAGAATAATTTGAGGATATATGAATTATGAGCAGTACAACTGAATAGTTTGTATGAATGTTTTTATATATATGTGTGTATGTACATATGTATGTACATATACGTAAAGTCTAGGGAGGAGTCATATAGCCATAATCTTGACAAAAGAGTCAGGTAGTCTTCATGTGTCATGACCTCTAACAGAAATAAAGACTCATTTGCTATTTTCCCAATACAAACATATGTGACTGAGAGTGTAAGAAAATTATTTTATGGGTATAATAATGTGATAGGCCGACCTTGACCAAAAGCCAACCACCCACACATCTGTTTGCTTGCTCCCTCCTCCCCAGTGGGATGGAAGAGACAGTAACAAGCACAAAAGTGAGAAACTCATGGGCTGAGATAAAGACATAATTGTCCATTAGTAAAATAAGGAAAAAGGAGGAAAAGAAAAAAAATATAGTCAGCACCTCCCACTAGCAGTCCCTGGGGCCTCCCACAAGCAGTCACTCGCTGAGTAACAGCCACCCTGGAAAAACAAATCAAATCAAATCAAATCAAATCAAATCAAAACAAAACAAAATAAAACAAAAATCTTTTCTATCCCAGCCTTATTGCAAGCATGTTATATGGTATGGCATACACCTTTGACCAGTTTTTTTCAACTGATCTGTCTGATCTGTCTGTGTCCCTTCTTGCCAGCCTCATTGAGGCTGAGTGGGAAAAAGAGAAAGTCTTGATACTCTGCAAGCACTGTTCAGTGACAGCCAAAACATGTATGTTATTAGTTCTGTTTTAGTCACAAATCCAAAACACAGTACTGTACTGGCAGCTCTGAAGAAAGTTATCTACATGCCAGACAGACACAATACAAACTGAAACAGTTAAATGGCAGAATTTGTAATACATTCAAATAACATCTCTCTGCAGTACATAGGATGTTATCTGTCTGGTTCAAGTATTTCTGACAATTACCTAAATAATGAAGAATAAACAAACACATTACATTAAGTACTATATCAGACTTTGCTAAGTCTGCTTCAGAAACATGGTTACACTGTCCTTATTTGGAGAAGAAGCAGATCTCATTATTCACCTCCTTGTAAAATTCCTATTCCTGGCAGTCAAATAGCTGACTTCCTACCTAAGCAAGGTGTTGAAATCGCTAAAATATTGTTTGGAAGTGACTGGTAACATCAGCTTACACATAACATAATCCT
>CM021763.1:42622765-42734199 GCA_011075105.1 Heteronetta atricapilla | reverse complement strand
GTTACTTTGATTGACAGCTCAGCCTCCCCGCTCTCCTTCCCACCGACCTTCCCCTCCTCCCAGCCGCTCGGCGCGCTGCGCGCCCTCCTATTGGCCGGTGCCGAGTGCTCCCGCCGCTCCGCCAGAAACGATTCCCAGCGAAAGGCAGAGCGGCGCTCGGCCGGCCGCTCTCTCCATTGGCCCGCAGCACCGAGCGCGTCACGGCCCCACGTTGGCGGCGGCGCCGGCGATTGGGCGGCGGCCGCGGCGCGTCCCCCCCTCGCGGCGGCGTGGGCGGGGCCGGGCGGCTGGTTAGCTGGCGGAGTGTGAAACCGCGTGTTAATGCAAGCGGTGCGGGCGGCTTGGTGCGTCCTGCCCGGACACGGCCGCGTACTCGCACCCGAACCTGGCCCGCCCAGCGCCGCGGGGCCGAGCCCAGACCCGACCCGGCCCGGCCCGGTCCAGCCGAACGGAGTCCGGCCCGCCGGACGTCCCGAACTCCATCCCGGAGCGGAGCGGAGCGGAGCCGTGCGGTGGGGCGGGGGAAGGAAGAGGAGGAGGAAGAGGAGGATGCCGCCGCCGCGATGCGCCGCCCTCGGGGTGCTCTGCTGAGATGCGTGCCCCAGTGTGTGCGCCCGCCCGCAGGAGGCTGCAGCCCTGCCATCGCGAGGAGGATCGCCCCGTCTGAGATAGCCCCAACGCGGACGCTTCCAGCTTTTTTTTTTTTTTAATTATTTCTTAATTATTATTTTTTTTCCCCCGACGGGGCGGGCGGCTTGGTGCCGTGCTTCTTTTGTCCTGGGCACCCCCCTGCACTGCAGCTCCTGGCTCTGCGCGCCGTGCATGTGCTGCCGCCGCTGCTCCGGCCGGGGCCGGCTGCGCGGAGCCACCCCTCGCCCCCTTCCTGCTGCTCGTTGTCCCGTCGCTCTCCCGTGCTCGCCGCCCCGTGGGCTGCCCATGACCCCTCTCCCCCGCCGGCGCCCGAGAGCAGCGCGGCCCTCCCCGGAGACTTTCCGTCGCCCCCCCGGCCTGTGACGGTCCCTTGCTCGCCGCTCCCCGCCGCCTGGATCCCCTCAGAAGCGGGGACACGAGAAGCGGAGAAGCCGCCCGCGCCCCGGGGTTCCCGGGTTTAGGATCGCACTGCCATCCCGGCCGGGGAGCGCCCCGTCGGGGCCGGCCCCGTCCCGTCCCCTCTGGTCCCGTCCCGGAGCGGCCGTGACCGTCCCGAGCGCGTCCCCGGAGCGACAGCGACAAAGGCCCGAGGATGTCCCCGCGGCGGGGGCACTGAGCGCCGCCGCCCCCCCCGCTACCCCTCGGGGCGTGAGCCGCGCTGCGAGGGAGCCGCGCGGCGGCCGGAGCCATGTTCCCGCAGAGCCGGCACCCCGTAAGTGCGGGACGGGGCGGCGGGGGGAATGCGGGACGGGGCCGCGACCCCGCTTTGTTCGGCGGCGAGGCTGGTGCCCGTCGAGCGCGGACACCGGGGCTGTGCCGTGCCGTGCCCCTCGGCGGGGAGGGGCCGGCACGCCCCGCTGGGGGGAGCGGGCGGGACGGGGACAGGGACGAGGCGGCTCCGCGGGGAGAGGCCGCCGGGTCGCGGGGAGCCTCGGTCCCGCCGATGACGGACGGGAAGGTGGGTGACAAGTGCGCGACGGCGGGGGTGGCGGGCCGGGCTCCTCGCATTCCTCCCCGCATCCCTCCGGCCCGGCCCGGCCCCCGGCCGCGCCGCTCTCAACGTGCCTCTCTCTCTCGGTCCGGCCGCCGCCGCGCCAGACCCCGCACCAGGCTGCGGGCCAGCCTTTCAAATTCACCATCCCGGAGTCGCTCGACCGCATCAAGGAGGAGTTCCAGTTCCTCCAGGCGCAGTACCACAGGTGAGCGGAGGGCCGGGGGTCGGGCTGGGCTGGGGTCGTTCCCCCTCCGCCCGCCCCCCGGGGCTCGGGGGGGCTGCACCGAGCGGCCGCGTCCAGGCGGTGGCGTGCGGAGTCGCGGCGGAGCTTTGCGGGCCCCCGCTACCCTCGGAGCATTCCCCGGGGGCGAGCAGCAGGGCGGAGGGCAGCCGAGACCCGCTGCCTCTCGCTAGTGTGGGTGCGAGGTGGTTGTGCCTTACGCCTTGGGTTTCGGAGGGAGACTGGCATGGATCCTGTGGCACAGTGCGATAAGGAAGCTAAATCTCGGGCTTGCTCGTTCGTATGCGGTGTTGGGGCCAAAATTAAGTGTGGCGTATAAAGATATGGCGAGGACTGTAGGAAGGAGCACACGAGTACTGGAGTCCACACAAAGTTAACACGAGTCTGCCGAAGCCATGACTGCGTTTCCAGTTGCATTGCTGTTCTTCAGACGTTCCTGTTGCAAATGCTTGCGCTTGCTGCTGGAGACCCTGCAGGGATTTAGGGAACGTTTTTTTGCGTGCAGAAGGGGTTTGGCCGTAAGAGTTGTTAATCTTCCTGAATTTTGTACACACATGCACCTGAAAGGTCTGGATGGGAAGAAGATCTCTGTGACTTTCCACGCTAGAAATTGCTTGGTTTTGATTAGGCTTCCCTTTTCCCACTGATGATGATGTGGTCTGAGTCTTATCTAAGATTGTCTTGTCTAAGCCATTTACTTTAGAAACACAGTGTAAGCTATAAACGTTCAATATTGCAACTGTAAATGGAAAATGGTGGCTTACACACTAAGTGCTCCATAGGATGCTTCCTTGTTTCATTAAAAAAATCGAAGGAGAAAAATCAGTTTGCCAGAGAACAAAGGGAGGGTTCTGGCTGTTGCCCTCAGTGAAAGTAGTCAAAATTATACTGCTGTTAGTGATAAGATAGGCAACTTGTTTTTCTCCTCTGAAAACAAAAATAGAAAACAAACTTGGTAGTAATTGATAGTCAAAGCTACTTGTTTCAAGCTGTGGGTGAGATAACAGAAGCTAGAGGTTCTTTGAGGTTAGGAATTGCAGACATGCCCAAGTTGTAATTCCAACCATGAATGGTGTTATTTGGCTGCAACTTACTGAATGTCATATGCAAAGAAATACTTTGGCTACTCAGAAGAACTTTGGAGAAAGTCTGTTCCTGTTGTAGCATGAGAGGTATAGCGCTTCAGCTGTGTAGCAGTTCTGGAGGCAGTTTTGGGGCTCTCATGCAACACTCATGAAATAGCTCCTAAATTTCCTGTTCAGCCCTTGTATTTAAAGTACAAATTAAGACTTTTCTCTTCGTGTTTGCATGTTAGTTTATGAGTTCCTTTAATTAGCTGTGTCAAAATAGAAATAAAGTGGTGAATGTCAAAACAATGACATAACAGTTACATTGAAGTGTGATCTATTTTGTAGCCTTAAATTGGAATGTGAGAAACTGGCAAGCGAAAAGACAGAAATGCAGAGGCACTATGTGATGGTATGTATGTTTGTTTTTCCTTATTTCAGTAAATATCTTCTAATGCAATGTAAGCCCGCATAACGAAATAATATATGCTCCTTTATTTTCAGTATTATGAAATGTCGTATGGATTAAACATTGAAATGCACAAACAGGTAAGGCACTTTATTTTCTAACCCACAAAATCTGCAGTCTGTCTTGTGCATTTAAATGTAACTGTTCTGTTTATATTCAGATGAGCGCAGCATGTGTCTGAATAGTCTGATTTGTAGCAGTGATTAGCACTTTTGCCTGCCTGCTTTCAGGTGAGGTATAGGTTAGGTTAAGTGATATGACTTTATTAGTATTGGTCCTGAAATATATTGTAAGATGTAGGAAAGGTCTTCTCTCTGTGGTTCTTAAAAATGTAATTCAGTGCTTTATGTGGTACTGTTTTGTCATTGGTAAGAGCCTTTGATTATGTAGAACTGGTCTTACGCGTGTGTAGCATATGCAGTGTTAGTTGCTCAAATTGTTGCCATTTAGAGATATGAAAAGATTAGTGACTTGGAAAGCTCAAGGTATGACTATAAGTTTGCAAGTTCCCATAAAATTCACACTTATGACCACTATAATGGTGAATAAATAGAGTATTGAAGTGGAACAAGACACTAAGGACCTCATAAGAGAAGAAAAGCTAAATGATTGCTCAGTCCAGAGGACCCTCAATTGAGTAGTCATTGTCTGCCAAATAAAGCATTAATGGCAGGGTGTAAGTATTCTGTAGATACTCTGACATTCACTTTTTCATCAAGATGCTGGTACAATAAGTCTTTCAGAAATCGATGGCCTCTTAAAAAAATTATCATTAGATGAAGTTGCACAGTTGGACACATTTCAAAGTGCAACAATACAATTCTTTCTTGAAGTGTATGTGCTATTTCATCTAAAACTCTTGTTTCATTAAATTAAAGAGCATGGCTGACTGGTTAGGGCACAGTGAAGAAATTGATTAGTTCAGGCTTCGGATCTTCAGTATATTCAAAGACTTCCATTAAGTGAGTGAATTGCAGAGTTGAATTTTGCTTTTGTAACTCAAACTCTTTGATTTTTGTTTTGTCTTCCACTAAAAAATATTGCATTTTATAAGATGGGATGGTAGTTCCACAATAACTTTCTGTTTGCAAAGCTGAGTAGGTATTCTGTGGTGTTTTTTTTTAGAGGTGTGCTTGTTTGAATCCAAAGTGTTGGTAAAAGAAGGAATATTAAGACAACCTCCTTGTTTTAAAGTGATGCACTACAGAGGAAGGTGGAACAACTAGAGTGGTGGCTGACTTGTTTCTGTACCACAGCTGCTGCAGTGTTCTTGTCTGTGTTTGTGTTACCATTCTTTCTGGGAGGCAATTTATTAATTTATTTATTAATTAATTTATTCATAACTTTATGGCAAGCTAACTTGTGAGGAAGCCAATATCCATAAAGAAGCTTCATTTGGTTCAAAATGTGTGTTATTTTCGTAAGATTTTGACAGTAGGAATTAACTTCAGGTAAAATCAATTAAGCCCACAAGATTAAAGAATGTCAGAACTGAGGTTTCCACTTTGACCTTAACATCTGTGTATTGCAAGGGTTTAATGCTTTGTATGTATGGCAACTATAATTATATATACCCAGTATTCGGTGATACTTTGGAAGCTTTTAAGATTTATGGCAGAGCATTATACCTGCATTGGTTCTAGCTGGGGAGAATAGAGCCCATTTACTCTGTGTGCTCTTAGGAGAAGAAAAAGCATTTGAAGGGATAAATAATTTTCCCTAGTTATGAGTCTTAGATACCATCCTTTTATGTGTTAAGTATTCTGATTAAAAGTAGCACCTTCATATTAAAGACTCTTGATTTAGATGCCTGCAGTGAGGATGCATAACAGTGTTAGAATTCAGTACGTAGGTGGTCTCCGCTTACAGGAGACAAAAAAAAAAAAGCCACCAATGACATTCTTTTGAATTTCCACCGCTAACGATAAGTTCTGAGGAGGCTTTTGGCAGATAGTAATCATAATTCTTATTAAAACTGGTGACGTCTAGCCCCAAGGGTGTAGCCAGGCTCAAATTGATGCTTTTTGCTGGCTGATCACCGGCATGGCCTAAGTGCTCATTATGTTGTAGAGAGGGCCTTTGGAGCTCTCATTACATTTGACAGGAATTCTCTCTAGGGGGAAACTGGGCATTAGCTAGACTCCTGACAGGCTGAAATTATTCCTGCTTTATGGCTTATAACCAAATGCTAGCAAGGCATCATCAGGGGACATGAAAAATTGTCATTTCTGACAACATCTTTGTTACTGAAAAATGCAGTGATGGGGAAACTTTCCACTGAACAAGCTTTAATGTTCTTAAGGCCTGCTTCCTATGTGGATGCTGTACTCGCTCTGTGTGAAGCCCTTCAGAGTGCTTGGGCTGCTGATTTAAAAATAAAAAATTATACTGAGCTGATGTTACTTTATGCAGTGTGCTGAGTACATCACTGTCGAAGGTAGGGGCACTTCAATAGAATGATGTAGTTGTAGTCTGCCTGCTGATGAAAGGGTTGACTTCTTGTACTAATGAAGTTGCATCAGCAGTTTATTAAATGAAGAGTTATTTAACTCTCAATTCTATTCTGTAATCTATTATAATTTGGCTAATATAAAAATAGTTAGGACTTGAACGTTGCTATAGAATTCCTTGAGGTGAACTTTCCATACACAAGCAGCTGTAGTGCAGAGTTTTTCACTTGAATATGTGACAGTATGTGTAAATCCAGGTACTACTGTTGCATGTCAGCCAGTTGTCTAAACACTGGTAAAAAAAAATAATCTTTTGGTGCATTTTTGGCTGGCTTGTATGGTGTTTTTTTTGTTGTTGTTTGCTTTTGCTCTTGTTTCTGTTTTAATAAGAGTTTCAATCCAGTTATTAAGAGGATATTGTGTCTGGATTTTTATTCTGTTTTCAGAGATAATTATCTTTAAGGTGGTGTGTGGTTACTAATGTTAGCATCTCTGAAACAGAAACAAGTATCCAAGGATTTGTTTAGGATAGGTACATTTCATGCAGATACCACTTTCATGTTTATCAAGAAGACAGAGTGAATAAGGATGTTTTGGATGGTCTTAAATTTCTCATCTGTTATTTCATCCAAGTCAGATTTTACCACTGTGACATCCGTGGCTGGCAAAGCAGTTGCATCAACTACTAGTGCCAAGATGTAGAGTCTGTTGGGCGTTAAAAATCCCACTGTACTTAAAGGGTTGCTGCCCTTGGCTATTAGGGCAGCACCTCTTTATTTTCACCAGCTCTGTCTGTCATCTTCTGTCATAAGTCAGGAGATAAGACTTCCTGTGTCCAATGCCTACATTGTTCAGGTGCAAGATTAGCTTTTGTTCTGTGGCAGGCAGCCAAAGAAAGAAAAATTCATCACTGCTGAACCAACTGACAGACTATATAAACTACTACGGTATTTGGGTGTCTGCTATCCCAATGGTGACAGCTGGGTTTCCTTCTCTTTGGGTGGGTTATTGTGATCTTTGTGACCTGCCTTGAGGCAGACCTGTCATTTAGTACCTTGCCTCTTGTGGAAAAGTATACAAACTCCTAAACTGCGTTATGTTAACCAGTTGCACAAGAATTAAATGTCTGTTTTAGCCTGGACTGTTTTATGAAATAATTTCTAATGCTTTGTGTTCAAGGACTGAGTCTTCTACTGATATCTCATTAGAATATCAGTCTTCAGTAGTGGGCTAAATAGAAGGGAATTAAGAAGCTTAGTTAGCTCTCTACAGCTCCTGAGTAGGACGGCTGTGCTGTTGAAAGGGATTTGAAGATAAATTAATTTTTTTTTGCTTTTTTCCTACTTGCATTTTAATTACTGAAATGAAAAAATTCATGAATCCTAAAGGTTTTGACGGTGTGCAGTGAGTGTTTTAAGAGGATTTTGTAGTTGGCTGTGTCACATATGTGTGCAGAACCTGCTTTTATTTTAAAAGAGAAAATGGTAAATTTAATTGGGGCATATTTTTCCCTCAAAAATTGTACATACTCTACAAATGTTGGACTTCTAAATGAGCGCAGTTGTATCACCAATACAGCCATTTCAGACGTGACTGGAGGTGCCAGTTTGAACAGAGAGGAAAGCCTGAAGTAATGAGCTCAACTTTCTCAACTTTTGAACCACATTCAGGCTCTAGACTGACATTGTTAAGAAGTTTTCTGACAGATTCAGGGCACTCTGTAAAATATGTCTCCATGTGGCTTTTAGATAACCATATTGTCAGATACCATCTATTATGTCAACTTCATAAACAACTTAATCAAAAAGTATGTCATAGTATTAACACTGGACATATGTTAAATACTGCCAGATCATCTCTCCTTTTAGACATGGTCTGCCAGATTTCAGGTTCATCACAGAGCCACAGAGGGAGAGAAGAAGCTCTTTCCTACCAGCTGTGCTGTCAAACTTCCCTTGCATTGCCGGAACTTAGGTTGCTTAATTTCTGTTGTTGTGCATTGGCTCAAGCAGGGAAAAACAAAACAAAACAAAAAAAAAAAAAAACAAACAATAACAACAACAAAAAACAGCTGGTACTTTTGGGGGCAGGGAGAAGAAAAGGAAGAAAGATTGTTTGTAAAGCAGTAACTCTTCTCTGACAACAGATTCTGGGGAGAAAGCTAAACACTTTTATTCTTTTGCTGGTTATAATACCAAACCAAGCTGACAAGTATTTGAATTGCCTTTCACCCCCACGCTAATCCAGCACTCCAATTTTGTAACAAAGGATAAAATTGCATTGCATCTCCTATGCAAAATGGAAGATAGTATCTGCTGGGTTTGAAAGTGGGTCACCACTAGTACACAGTGAATGCATCTAAAACCAATTTTAGGTTAGCTTATCAGAAGACACTATTTTAAAAGTGATAGCAGGCTTGAGTAGAGTTAGTGACGTCACCTTTCTACTGAATGTAAGATTTGGGAGTACCTAATGATAGTTATGTCAAACACTATTTTCATCTTTTACATCATGCTTCTTAGTTGGACCCTGGATGTAGCTATTTGAACAATTGTAGTTACTTGCATGAGTTCTTTCAGAAAGGAGAAAACAGCAGCTGATAGGAAGAACTGCTGATTTTTCAGAGTGTATATGCCGGAACACGTAGTTTAACAAATTGGTCCTTGTTGTTATTCTTAGGCTGCGGCTTGTCAAGTGCTTGTATAAAGGCTGACCAATGTTCAACCTGAATGTCTGATTTCTTCCTGGTACGTTGTGTACTCTGACTCCCCCATCATCTTACTGGTGTCATGTAGTGACTTGCTCCAGTTTGGCAATATCTTCCTTCTTGACAAACAAGGGGAACAAAAAGGGCAATAATTTTTTTCTTCTCAGTCAGCAGTTTATACTCTTACCATTGTGTTCTCTTAGGAGGTATATCCATCATCATCAAAAGGCTGTGAGGCTGGTGCATGTTCAAGTTGTCCTCTTCTGTGAAATTGCTTTCTAACGTGTTTTCACCCTTGGTTGTGCTGTTGTGGGTGGGCAGAAGGTGGTCCCAAATGCAGGACAAGCAAGGCAATTACTTGTTTGTGGGACTGAGAGGAGGGAAACTTCATTTTCTTTGACCTAGTTAATATTATCTTTATTTGATAACCTCTAGTTCTCAAGAAAGGTAGGTTGTTCATATCTAGCTCCCTTTTCCATTCACTCAAAATTTTAGACCTCTGTCATATGCTGTCTGTGGTGACTCATTTAGAGATTGGGCAGTCCCAGCCTACACAGCTCTTTAAAGTACGAGTTGTTCCATAGCTTTGATTTTCTTCCTTGACTTTCCATGAAGCTTTTCCATTTTTAGTCTATCCTATTGGACTGAGGGCATGAGAACTAAATGCAGTTCTTTGGCTGGGTCTAGGTGAACCAGAGATTTATATGACAACATAATTGTTTTCAGGATTTTTTTTCTTCTCTAATACAGTTTTTGATACCTGATTTCTTGGTTACCAAGAAATGCGAAGCTGTTGAAGACACCTTTCACATTTGAGTTCATGCTCATGAATGGTGATTGTTCCATCACTTCACACTGAGGCTAGGGGTGGCTGCTCCAAGTGCGTCCCAGTGTATTCTGTTTTAAATGCATTATTTTTACTGCCCATTTCAACTTGTAAGTTCTGTTTGCATTTCTTCAGTCAGTCCTTGTCCCTCTGTTGAATGAATCCTCTTATGGAGAAAAAAAATCTTTTACTCGCTGTATGCTGTCTTTTTCTGTGTGCTGTCCTTTTCTAGACTGCGCTGCTGAACAAACCTATAAACCAGTAAAGGCCCAAATGAAGCTCCACTGTTTGACCTCACACTTTTATGAGAGCTGACAATTTTCCCTTGCCATGTTTCCTATTTTTTGGCAATTATTTATCTGTTTATGACATAGTGCTAGAGGTGATTGAAGGGTAGGTTAGAACTTAAACTGAGCCTGTTCTTAACTGAGCTCTAGTTTAAATCTGACTAGTTTTAAAAAACAATTATTTGCTAAAGTCATTTATTTTAAAAGAAGGCCTAGTGATAAAATTACTTTTTTCCCTGGTACTTGAAACAGCAACAGGGAAGGTGTTTTTTTTTTTTTTGTGCCTTCTTTTATTTTATATGACTTTAAGATTCATATGAACAAATCCATATAACATTGGATCCTATTGCTTAGAAGCATAATCATAATATGCCTAAATGTAAGTGGAATGGAAAAAGGTTTATAGCTTTGTTTCTTAGAGTACTGGTGTTACTTAGAGCACTTTAGTTGCTAGCAAAACTGGTTATTAGCAAATATACTTTCAGGGGGATAGTTCAAGAAATTAATCAGTTTGGTAGTTTTCATTGAAGTTTTTATAATGATACTAGTATTTTTTGGCTAATGGTAAATTGCACAGCATTTGAGAGGCCTCTAATCTTTAATTGGGCATTTACTGAGGTTCTCTCACCTTTTTTTTTTGTTGTTCATAAGCAAGAACAAATCAGCACAGATGATTAAATTACAAATTAAAGTTCTTTGAGATGCTGGAGGGTTTATCTATCAGGGCTGCTTGTCTGAAAATATATTACTTAAGTGATCAGAAGCAATAACTAGCATTTTTGGCTAACTAACCTTTTTAGCAAAACAAAAGGCAGGTTAATTTGTGTTTTGGTATGTTTTGTTTGTTTGCATTTTCGCTGGTGTCTCCATCTCCCCCCAAGGCATCAAGGATTTTTTTTCTTTTTTTAGTATTTTTTTTTATCTATCTTGAAGCTTTTTGGTGTTCATGTAAACAGTCGGTCAAAGCAACTTACTTCTAAGGTGACCAGTCAGTGTATTGACAAGAACAGACACAATAGAAAACTGCATTAGGAGGCAAGCCGTTGGGATTTGCAGTAAATATATTACAGAACACAAGTGAATTGCCGATACTGCTTGTTTAGCAGTTTGCAAGGGCAATGGTAGTATGGATTTTTGAATTAGAAGGGAAGGACTGTTCTTTCTCTGTGCTGGAAGATCTACTTGATGGCTGAGGATAAAATTGATTTAGAGAGCAAAATGCTGCTGCCTGTATTTGTGCCATTTTAAAGGCTTCTATGGATTAGAAAGCAAAAACAAAAAGAGAGCTTTCAGTTTTGGAGAAGGGAGCAAGAATGGGTATGCTTGTTTGGCCGCATCTTGATGCGGTCTGTGAGGAAACCTGCTTTTTTAGGTCAGGAAAAGGAAAGGACATCTGAAAATTGTTATTTTTGGTGATGTGTGTCAGCCTACCTATTTATGAATTTGTTTTTAAGTATGTTAAAAATCCCAAATTGCTGTGGTCTTGACTTCATTATATGCTGATATCAACCTTCTTAAATGCAGAAATTTGAAATAAAACTCCAGGGGAAGGAGAGGAAACCCAAGCATTTCTTGGGAAAAATAACTAATAGAAAGATGATTCTTCTGTAGTTTCGCTACAACAGTTTCTATTTACAACATGTGTTTTTGTTGTCTCGTTGTTGTTCTTCATGTGTGAATTTGAGTGTAAAGTCAATTTCTACTTTTTAATTGATTTTAAATTTGCTAGCCATCACTTAGCAGACAACTAGCTGACTATGGTCTCATATAATGGACATAAATTGCCAGTTAGGCAAACAAAAAATCTTCAATTAACAAGACCTGTGGGAAGCTTTTAGGTTGTTTCTTTAAACTTAAATACAAGCTGTATAATGGCAGTGCTAGGAAGGGGTTGGTACCTCCCGCTGTCCTAGCAGGATCAGCCCTACTACCAGTGGCATTCCTGACAGGGGACTCGTCTGATCTGTTGATGAAGATTAACAGCAGTGACTTGAAGGTCCTCTAGGTAATGGAGCATCTTTCTGTGCTTTGTACTGAAGCGCTTTTTCAATTCCAAACACATGTATTTATGCTGAAGCTCTTTTCTCTGGGCATTTTCTTCACCATGGATATGGAGAGCAGATTATTCTCTTTCCTTCAAGAAGCATTTGTGGACCTCTGCAGCCTAATGCTAATTCTCTGAATGCTTTTACTTAGCTGAAGAACAATCCTAAAATAAGCACAGTCATCTGGGGGGGAGTCACCGTGCTGAGTGGCATGGAAGGTTTTCTTAGCTTATGGCTTACACTGGTGGCACCCTTTTTGGTGGTATCATGCTGTTGGCTGGCTTCAGCTTCTGATCTGCTGTGATGGAGAGATTCCTTCGTGGCCTATTGTTTCCCTGTCCTTTATGTCCATGTCTAGGCATGCTGTGGTCCTTCATGCATATTTCTCCTCTTTTCTCCTCTCTTCTTTTTGATTTGCAGTCCATTTTTTTCATTCACTGCAAAGTGAGTTCTGAAGCTTTCTAGCATATTCTGTCTTTCTCTGTTAGCAGCTCTCTGCAAATTTAGAATTAGGGCAAGTGAATAAATTTTTGTGCTTATTATCAGAAATATTAAAAAGTACAGGACCTACCATCCATGCAGAACTTCTTAATTCTCAAAAGAGAGGGATGTGTTAGTATTTGGTTTAATAGTCAAGCAGTTTTGCACATGTTCTCATGAAGTTCCATATGACTTGTGCTGTTTGTTGCTCCTAAGAGCTCTACCCTACAAGTTTAAAAATCTTAACGTAGAAGGTAACATTGTGTTTCACTTAGCCATAAAGGTCTTCACTTATTTTGGATACTGTTTTCTGTTGAAAAATCCTTAAGAGTTGTAATTTATATTCCTATTTCACCTAGCTGTTTACAGATGAGGCATTTTAATGCCTCATATTTGATAGTAAGCTGGAGTGTCTTTGCTTTTTTTAGTTGCTGTTCTCTGTCAGGCACTGTCCTTTTATAATTTCATTTCTGCATGACACTTTTAGGTTTTGCAAGGTGTCCACTATTTCAGACTTTACTTGTGTGCTCTTCTTTTTAGGTATGAACTTCACTAGCCCTGGTTAACTTGAACACATTTTTACTTGAATGCTCTGATTTGTTCCTTTCCTGTTTGAGCTGCAGTGTTGACCTTAGGTAGCTAGCAGTTTATATTAATTGTGTAGTCGAACACTGCTTGTTGTTTTTTGCAGTTAGGTGCCAAAAAAAATACAGGCTTTGTGGCCTTCTTGGTGTGACTTGACAATCTCTTTCCTTCTCTAAGTGAACAGATTAAATGTGTTTTGTTCTCCTCTATTTCATCACATTGAGTACCAGCTTTACTTTCGCTGTCACGTACTAGTGGCATGTAATTTTGTAGCGATGT
Source organism: Heteronetta atricapilla (assembly GCA_011075105.1). Classification (NCBI taxonomy): domain Eukaryota; kingdom Metazoa; phylum Chordata; class Aves; order Anseriformes; family Anatidae; genus Heteronetta; species Heteronetta atricapilla. Next base: position 42,721,118 of record CM021763.1, on the reverse strand, counting down.
TTTTGTGCTGTGTATATTTGTACCTGGCATAGCTTTGACTTCCTGTGTGCTTTCCTGTTTGTACAGCCTCAGCTGGAAATTTGTGATTTACACTTGACACCATTGCATCCTTACCCTTTTTCCTCTGTCCATTCCTCTTCTATTCTCAGATGTATTATCTCACCCATATCCTTTATATTGTTTTATAAAGAAACTGTTAGCTTTTCATAGTGCATTTTTTATCTCCATTCTCAGTAACAGGTCTTAGAAAGCTGACCTTACCAGTTAATACTTGCTTCCCTGAAGATTTAAGAGCTTTATAATACTTACTTCTTGTACTGATACTTGTAAACTCTTAACAATTGTCAGTCTCAATCAAATTACTTACTGTTTGGATGATTTCAACCAGTTCTTCCCTAGCAGAAGGTAATCTAGATGGCATAATTCCTAGTTTCCTTTATTCTGTAAGCAAGAGAATGCGAAAAATGCATACGAAAACAGGGAAGAAATTTGACATGTTCCCAGGTTTTGCTGAAAGACTTCCTAACTTTTTTCCTGCATAGTGAAAATCGCCATTATTTTCACCTTCCTTTCAAGTTGTGTGTGGTGCCTAATTCTGCTATTTGCTAACAGAAGAGTTGTTGATCCTCTTAAATTGTTATTCATTGGTGAGTCACCTGAGAGCACCTGATATGAGCACTTTTTTAAGACCTTAAATTCATTCAGTGACTTGACAGAGTTTTGGAACTGAGCTGTGAATATAGTAAGTATTGTAAAAGGCTGAAATTACATCTTGGTTACACAAGTGCATCTGACATTTGATAAATCCATCTTGATTTGGTACTTATAAAGTCCTAGTGAATTAAGCTTATTCAATTTTTCCCCATACGTATGTAGATACATGGTGTCTTGTTTTTTGTCAGATTGCATGCTCATTGTTCTTTCAAGTCCAGATTGTACTGCTATTAATGTCTTGAGTACTGCATGTGCCTGGCTTTATGCACTAAGCTTTATGCGCTAAGCTTTAGGAACTTTATGCGCTAAGCTTTGGAAGTTATGTGGTTATAGGCACTTTTGCAATGATGTTAGAGCTCTGACTTTTTATCGCCATCCAACAAAGTGGTTCTGTGTGGCAAGTGGAGCAAAGACGTATGCAGAAATTTGGTTGTGGCTTGTGGGAGTGGGAACAAAATAGGAAGTGTTTTTGGAGTGTTTTACTCTCTTTCTTGTATAGAGTAGTGTTGCTCAGCTGTCCTAGTGTAAGTTAAGTTCTTAATGGCCTTGGTAGTTCTTAATGCAAAGCATGGAATCACAGAATGGCCTGGGTTGGAAGGGACCTCAAGGATCATCTAGTTCCAACCCCTCTACCATAGGCAGGGATGCCATCCACTAGATCAGGTTGCTCAGGGCCTCGTCTAAGCTGGTCTTGAACACTTCCAGGGACAGGGCATCCACAACCTCTCTGGGCAACCTGTTCCATTGCCTCACCCTTTCTGAGTGAAAAATTTCCTTCTAACCTTTTAATCTAAATCTCTCCTCTTTCAGTTTAAAGCCATTTAAAACCTTGTCTGTCATTATCTCACTGAGCAAGAAGTTCCTCTTCATCTTTTTCATAAGCCCCCATTAAGAACTGAAAAGCTGTAATGAGCTTTTTAAAGGCTCCCTGGAGCCTTCTCTTCTCCAGGCTGAACCTCCCCAGCTGTCTCAGCTTTTCTTCACAGGAGAGGTGCTCCAGCCCTCTCTGATCATCTTTGTGGCCTTCCTCTGGGCCCACCCTAACAGCTCCACACCCTTCTTGTGCTGGGAGCACAGACCTGGAGGCAGCACTCCTGCTGGGGCCTCATGAGGGCAGAGCAGAGGTGGGACAGTCACGTCCACCTGCTGCCCACACCTTTGCTGTTGCAGTTGGTCTTCTGGGCTGTAGACACACACTGCTGACTCAATGTTGAGCTTTTCATCCGTCAGAATCCCGAGGTCCTTCTCTGCAGGGCATGTTAGATAATTATGGAGAGCGTGTTTCCTGTAGAAGAACACTACAAGCGTGGTGCGTTAGAGTGCAGAACTGTGGGATGAGAAGAGCTCATCTAATAGTTTACTGCTGCCCAAAACCTCCCTTCTTTCAGCTGGGTTCTTTTGTTACTTCCTTGGGTTACTCTGCTACCTGCTTACTTAACTTACTGATATGTTGGTATGCTGAGCTGGTCCTTCTCCTGCCTCCTTTAGTAATGTTTTCTGATTGAGTAGTGAATTGAGATGTTGGATAAATCAAAAATTACTCTAGCAGTACTTTGAAAGAAAGTGAGGGATGTGTGCCTGTGGAAATGAAGGTGGTGAGACCTTCTCTTTTGGATAGGAATCAGCCTCTGACTTGCTTAACATCTCATGAAATCTAAATAAATGGGAATGGTGTTAGCTGGAAAACAACTGGAAAGTAAAAATAAAGCTCTGTGCTGGCTTCAGAGATTTAAATGCTCTGTGTACTGAAGGTTAGCTTAGTCATGGAAACAAAACTGTGGAACTAAAATGTGGATGAATGTACCTCTTGTAATTTAAGTACTTGAGCAAGATGGGCTAAAGTTAGATTAAAGGAGAAATGTGATAACAGTCCCTTTTAGCCAAGTTTGAGAAGAGTCTTGACATAGTGAAGATGTGTGAGAGGAGCACTTTTACATCCTGACAACAGCTTCATTGTTGCCAGTTGGATTGGGTTCAACAGGATTTACAGCTGCAAATGGAATGGACAGTTGTTTACAGTGGTTCATTGAGATCTCCCTATTATAGAAGGGATTGAAATTAGACATATGAAATATATCCATTCACTGCACTTTACAGTTGAACGAAGTCCAAACCTGTAGTAGACGTTTGGTAAGCATAGCTGTTGACTTGTGCATCAATTGTAGGTTAAGTTTAAATTAACGTGACCTTTCTGTAATTTAAACTGACATCCGAGAGGCTTCAGATAAATGTAGTTTGGGTACTGAATTAAAAACAGTAATTTCATTTAGAATTTTTCTAGCATTCTGCCACTTTGTCAATTTGAGATTTTATTCTGTTAATATTTCTGTTGCTTCTTCTTCTCCCCACTCCCACTTGCAATATGGTGGTGGGTTTTTTTGTTTTTTTTTTTTTCATTGCTAAAGATTTTTCATGCCAGTCTTCTGGGATTTTAACATCATCTCATGGGTGGCTGACCTTGTGATTAAAATGAGTAGCACAAGTGTGGGGCAGAGGGAAAACTGTATTTGTTAATATGTCATTTTAAAGTGACAGCCTATCCCCAAAATACAGAGATTGTTCCTGTTGCTGAAATGAGCACTACCCATTGCCGCTTGTCAGATTCAATTTCAAATACCTGTTGAGAATAAACCTTCCCACCCCCTCCTATTGGTGTGAATGTTAGTTATGATAGTGTTTATTTAAAATGCAGTTTGAAGGCCAACTTCCACAGTTTGTCGCATGGTGGCTAATACGGCTGTAAAGGGGAGATGAATGTGGCTACTTCTCCTGGTCTATTACTCAGGAGGCCAGTAAATTTGATTGGCTGCTGCAGTTCTAGCAGAATCATTCGATTTGAGAGCAATAGAAAGATAAGATATCCAATTACCCAAATGATTTGCAGGGTTAGCCAATGTTGTCATGGAGACGCAAGTTGGAACAAATTAAATTTTAAGCAATAAAATAATCTTAAAGCACGTCTGGGAACAAGAAAATTTGGCAGTGGCACTTACCTGAATTGAATCTTAGCTTGACACACTGTTGTTTGACATTGATATACTACGGGGGCCTAAACTTTTAAATGGCATGTTGCCTTTATTTTTTTTCCCCTCTTGCATCCATTGCCAAAACAGATTGTAGTGTATTAGTTTTAAATAAAAGGGCATTAATATCTCAGTGCTCAATGTGGATTCAATAACTCATGAACAGCAAAGTTCATATAATGCTAGCCTTAATCATTTGAGGCTTTTGAATATTTAAGTTTTGAGATTTAATTATACCTCCAGCACCCTCCCCACCCCCAAATTGTTAGCAATGCATTTTTGGAAGTGCTTGAGTCTTTCTGTAGCAAAGATCTATAACAGCATTTAGAGAGCTAAGCATTGTGCTTTTTTGTTCTTCTTTTTTTCTTGTATATGCTCTGTGAATAGGTGTGATTTCTGTCGACTTTGAAAATCTCAATCACAACAAGAATAAAAGCTATACCATTTAAGTGCATTGCTAGAAAAATGAAAAAACAGAATGGATGCAAAACTTTAGCTCAAGACTAAATTATACACATGAAGTTTCTTACTCAAGGACTTTGTAAATGTAGTTTTCAACTGACTTCTGGCTTGAAACAGGGATTAAAAATGGTCAAGCATGTCCTATAAAGAGAGCTTTTATCCACGTGTCTGTTAGACAGATGGAGATGAAAATCAGTCTGAGGTCAAGCCATTTGCAGCATTCTCACAGCCTTCGATTTTCTCCTCATCCCCACCGCAGATCATCTCAAATGATTTGGTAATGACCAAAAGTGAAACATTGACCTTTACTCCCTAGTGGATTACTGTGTTACATGGTATAAATTGCAGGAAGTCCATTTCCTTTTTCCATAATGAATTCTGTGTTGTACTTCGCTTTCTATATGTTGAAAGTGTAAGTGGAGGCGTAGTACTTCAGAATTATCTTCTAAAGCTTTTGCAAATGTAATTTGACCATATAATCTCTTCTGTGCATTAAAAGCTGGTTTGTTTGTTTGTTTGTTTAAGTATTGAAAGGAATGGATTAGAAGATACTTTTTTTTTTTTTTTTTTTTTTTTTGGCATCATCAAAACTTTGTGTTTTCTTATGTTCCTTTTAATCACATTGCTCCTAAGCTGTCGTTTTCCAAATCTAAAGAGAAACGTGATTTTTTTCAAAACTGTGTTGCAATAACTGAAGTAAGTAAAAATTTAATGAGAGTACAGAAACTTGTCCTTAAGAAATGGTGTTAGTGCATTTAAATACTGATCTATTTTTGGAATATAGGAAGTGCAATTTACGGGAAAAGTTTTTGGCATACAAGCTTACCGTTGTTTGGTAAAGGTAGGCCTGGACAGCTTTTTGGAGTGGCAATGCTAATAATTCAGCAGTTGTCATAATACAGCTGATCATTATAATAATGTCTTGTAAGATTCAAGTAAGGTGATTTGCTGATTGGAGCAAAACCACAACTGTTGTTGAAAACTCTGAGACTGAAGGGTGATTAACTAATTCTCCTCAGGGGAAAGCTGTATTTTTTCACTCAGAAGTGAGAATGCTGGCTCCCTTAGGCTAGGACTTTCATTATTACTGATAACATATACAAGGGTGTTAATTGTGCTGAGAAATCCAGGTAGAGTTTGGTACTTCTTCTGCAGTGTAAATACCTGCAGTTGCTTAAGAAATCATGTTTATTTAAATATGAAATCTTACATGGTGTTTTTTAAAGTACAGGCTCTCAAAATGTAAAATGGTCGGGAACAGACTATTGTACAGGAAAACAATGTATTTTTAACAATTAAGCAGGAAAAAGTTACAACTGTACATATAAGTGCTTCCTTGACTGCTTTGTGAAGTGACTTAAATTAGTATTATATTTAGTAACTAGTCTTGCTGCTTAGTTATATGCCATTATTTTAAGAATTCATTTTATCAAGAGACAAATTTAAGTACAATCACTTGAGTTTGGCAATGGTTAGGTCAAAACATTTAATTCCAATTAAATGGAATTAAAACAAAAAATTAGTTGAGTGAAGACAAAAAAAAAAAAAAAATAACACGTGTTGGCTCAACTTAATTTTACCAAATGGAGATGAATTCCTTCATGTTAATTTTTAATGATACTTCAGAAAAGAGGGTGGCACTTCAGTCAGGGGTCTGACAAGCTTGTCATTTGCAAATAAATCAAAAGACAATCATTGCAACAACAAGAACCAGTGAAAGCTTTAGATTTGTCATTCTTTGATAGGCCCTACACTCAAGCCCTCTATTAAAAATGAATGTATTCAAGAGGCTCTGCATTAAGAACACAAACAATTAAGGGCTCTTCAGATGCTCTGCTAAGAGCTGCCATAGAGCTAGGAGAGCTTTCATGAGAGATGCAAGCTTCTACAGTCTGCTTTACCAAGGAGCCAGAGAACATATGCAATTAGTTGTGCTTGTCTCTGCTTAAAGCAGTTTTCTGCAAAATTTTCTGTTTACTCATTCTTCTGACTGCCCTACATGTCTCAAGATCACCACTTAGATAATAGCTGTGTTATGTTGCAAGGACACTGGAAATATTTTTATGTTGCAAAGCCAATAAGTATTCTTAAGGCTATCAAATATGAGCCCAAAATCTGGAAAATACAGCTAGCTCCAATGCTCACCAATTACAGATGTCTAGTATTGATTAACGAAACAATTCTAGACTCCTTCAAAAAAGTTTTTGCATTTGGAAATCAATATATATCTATACGTATATACATACATGCAATATGTATGTGCACCTATTCAAAAATATTCTGTCTGGAAAGGTGAAAGTTCATTGCATTTTGAACAGCTAGATCTGTATTTCAATTCATGAAGTTTCCTTTTTCTCAATGCTGGAAAAAATCTGCAATTCCTGATGATTAAGTGAATTGCGCATTAATGCTTAGGTTCAGGAACTCACTGGAGAACAAATATTTTTGTATTTTTTGACATGTTTATGATTGAGAATACTTCTTACTAATTGTTGGAAGACAACAAACAGGAGATGTTTGAGATCTGCTACTGGATAAATAATTTTAAGTACCTTTTAAAGTGGTGTGTGGGAAAGAGTACCAGTACGTAAACTGCCTTTTAAAAAGTGCAGACATTGGTTATGAGTTGTGGAATAGTGTTTTTAATTTCCTTCCAATAAAAATGCCTGTTACTTGGCGCTTGTTCTGAGAGTTCTGTAGCAACAAGTCTCAGAACAAATGCTTGTGTATGATTTGTACATTTAAGCTTATCCACAACTGTGTATGAATATTAGGATGCTGTTTACATGTATATTTGGAAAAGATCTAATTGACTTGTCATGGGATTGGTAACTAGCACATTATGTTCTCTTGTGTTACAGCGTGCCATCCTCTATTTACACTGCCACTGTGAAAGTCAGATACCTGGGATCTCTGTGGGAAAACTCCACCATGTGGATGCTCGCATGCTTTGTAGACTCTACTCAAAATATACTTTTTCACAGCTATAATAAGGATAATTCTTGCAGAATTGCAGAACAGGGGGACTCGTGTAGGTAATGCACACTAAAATAGCTGTTCTGGAGAAAGCAAATAAGTGCATCCTGTTTTACTTTATTCTCTCACCCCCTACCTGCTTATCACCTGCTATGATTCATCCTATTTTTTATCGTGAAAACAAAAGTAATCCTTTTGGTCTAGGACAGTTAATTTGTTGGAAGCTAAACATCTCATCCCAGTCAGTCAGGCTCCTATGTAACAGCCTTCTCATTGCTGATATATGTATGCAGTATCTGCCTCCAGAAAGTAAGGCATGTGGAAAAATGCCCTTTAGTACTCAAATTCTCCCAATCGTATGTGTGCTTTTTTCCTTAAGTTAACAGATACTTCAAGTACCAACACCAACATACCTGGCAAAGTTTTAGTCATGCAGATTTCCTTGTATTATCTTTGCTGGTAGCTTATGTACCAGGTCATCTACAGAATGATGGATAGTTTGTGGTCTTGTTCCAAACAAAACAGAAACGGACAAAAACTGCTTAGTGTTTCATACTGTGTGAGAAGGTAGATATTTCTATTGAGAAAAGAGGTATATTCATGTTGTTGCAGAGAGAGAAAGGTTTGCTACAAAGCGGCAGTTGCATCATTGCCCCTGCCAATAGGAATTAACCTCTTTGCCCTAGGAAGAAACCACCCCCAAAGTGTTTAGAAGACCCTTGTCTCCACAAAACTTAAGTGTGGACATGCCCCACTGACTTTGGTCAGGTAGGACTTCAGTTTACATCAATGCTTTACAAGACTCAGTGCTGTCAAGTATTTTCTGTTTCTCCCAGAGGTGAGGAAAGAGGTGTTAAAGCTTGTTGGCCATATTTAGACCCTAAGTCATGTGTCTTCTGAGAGACAGAAACAGTGTGGGGCTTTTGTTTCCAAATTACTGCTTGACTGATGTGTAAACATCAGCACATCTCAGTGTCTTCCTAAGAAATCTGGGATGATGGAAGGCTTGGGGAAAGGCTCGGCAGATTAATTAGCAGTGTTTATCTGTCTTTGAGAGAGTTTATCTTCATTCAGCTTTTGGCATGTTGCTTCATGGAAGGCCCAACAGTTCTCAGGAGTGGATGCGCCTGCCATGTTCTAAAACAAGAAGAAGAAATATGCATATTGCTAAGTGATAGTGACTAGTAAGAGTGATTCAGAGCATCTTGCATATAGGCTGCGTACACATCTGGACATGAGTTTTTGTTTTGCGCAACTAGTGACTGGGGGAGATGTTTTCATTTTCAAGGAAAATTGTAGGAATTGTGCAAGTACCTGTTTGTGGGAGTTGAGACTTCAAAAGCACAAAGCTCCTTTAAGACTTCAGGTATAGTTATAATAGGAGATCTGAATGGTTGGCATATGCGTAGGTCTGAAAAGCATCACAAGTAAGGCTGAGTAGTGGCATAGGAAGGGTCCTGTGTTCCACTATCCTGTGTCCAGGTCTGGGTGGATGAACCAAAAGTGAGAGGTCAAAAGAACAAAACAAAACAACAACAACAAAAATATATATAAAGCTGTTGGAAAGTGGGTCTTAAACAATTCATGCTGCTGCATTCTATGCTGCTGTTGGTGAAGGATTGTCCCTCTGCTGGTTTGTTCTCTTGCTACTCGTAGTTGTACTAATTCGTTGTTACTGACTACCACATTTTCTGATCAGATTATTTTTCTTCCTATCTGTGTTACTTCAATTCACTCTCAGATGTTTTAGAAGTCTTTATTTTTTCTCTCTGTTCTGCTTCACTTCTGTTTTGGTATTTCATTTATACTCCTGTTGGTTTCTTTCTGTAAGCAAAACTGCCTTGTAATTGGCAGATAAAATTGATCATGAAAGAAACATTTTCCTCTGTGCCTGTCACCCTCATGTTATTCTGCTCGATAAACTGAGTAATAATAAATCTACCTTTTAAAAGGCTTTATCTTGGACTTAGTGGATTTCAAAAATGCTTTACTTGTTTGTTAATGAGCTATGTACGAGGACCAGATTTGTTCCTAAATGTGTATACAGATTAGGTGCTTTAGACATGGCAGATGTCCTAGAGTAGCTGAGTAAATCTCTGTCCTCATTTGGGCTTAAATATTAACTATTTATATTTGCAGTAGTATGAAGACATGGATTTCTTTATCTTCTCCAGTGTGAGCTTAATATGATCCTGTACAATAGTTGATATACGGGAACAAGCAAAAAACACATTTTTAATCATAATACTTTTCCTCTATAGACAGAAATCGCCAAGAGATTGAACACAATTTGTGCACAAGTCATCCCATTTTTGTCTCAGGAAGTAAGTAAAACTGTTCAGCTGTTAAAGTGCAATTATGTTTCTTTTCTGTTTGCAAATTAGCTAGTTTTAAGATGTTAATTTTATCACAATGAACAAGTCTAAGGAACATCTGTTGTAGCTGAAGTGTGCAAATCCCCTGCTAATTTGGTCTAACAAATCTGAGTTCAAACTAGTGACAATGGCTTAGCTTTATTCATTCCCAAAGGAGAGGGGGAGTCTGTAAAAATACTATCAATGCAACAAAATGGCTTCATTTCTAATCATGGTGATTTATTTGATGTCAAATAAGTGACATAAGTGAAATAATTATGCTCATCTTGTCTACGTTATTCCTATCAAATCTTAGTGTAAAAAGTGAGCATTTAGCTCAGTTGCAAAATGTTGTTTAAGGTTACAGACCTACATCTGGCCTGAATGACTGACTGTAGTATAGTGTAGGCAGCTAATGTTAAATTTTGAAGCCTGTTGTTTTAAATATGCCTCTTCAAACTACAGTTTACAAAAAGTATTTGTAATTCTTGTTGGGTTCAGTGAAGCATTTATTCTTCCTGGTTAAAATTTCTGAAGGTTTTGCTGTGTGGACACAGTATATAAATGTTGAAATTCATACTAGCGTGAAGTTGACATTATCATCCTGCCAGCTCAATTATAAACTGATTATCCATATGTCAGAAAATGAATTTTGAAGTGGCATGGGTGGGAGGGGAGGAGAAGAGGTGGGCTTGACAGCCTTGGGGGATCTCAGTTACCTTTGATGAAAGGATGAGAAATAGGGCACTGTTACCTTTTTGCCTTCATAAGTTGTGTCTTGCAATAGGCAACGTGGGCTTCTGCAGAGAAACCAGTTGTTCAGGTGTTTATGATCCTGATTTGATTTATTGCAGTCAATAACCTAACACAAATTTCTCTCCAAACCCCTTCTTCTTTTAACAGCATCAGCAGCAAGTGGCTCAAGCTGTAGAACGTGCCAAACAGGTGACCATGGCTGAACTGAATGCCATCATCGGGGTACGTGGCCTTCCAGGTCTACCTCCTACAGTGTGTATAACTTGCTTTCATATCTTATTGCTTTGCTGTTTTTAAAATAAGCTGAATGTTTTGATAGCTAACACTGTTTTGATGCCCAATATTGTTCAAGTGTGTTTGATTTGCTTTGCACAGATTTTATCAGGGATAAAGTTAATAGTTTGCTTTGTCAGAATATCACTTTGTGCAGCTATGCTATGCATAACAAAACTTTTCCTCCAAGAAATACAGTGATTAGGACAGTTGCTTCTTTATTTGTAGGTATTGTATGTAGTAGTTACCTTTACCTCACGCTTTCTGTGATACTTGAATCCTTAGAGCCTGTTCAAGTATTCATTCTTCTTTCTTTCTCTTGTGAATCTTTCATGAATTTTAAATTAGCAAGCTACTGAAAAGAAACTTCACTTGCTTTTGAAGTAGTGTTAATTGTCTGACACAGTGCTCTAATAGCCTTTAACCAAGTCTGTGCTTCTAAATATGCTGAAATAAGTTAATACTACTTGCTTGTGACTGGTTGTCAATCACAAGTCATTTATTTTGTATTAATGAACTTTCTGAACCATGCATTCCTTCCACTGCATGAGTTCATTTCCCCCGCCACTAAGTCTAGAATATTTCTCATGTTTTCTGCCCTTCCAGACTAAGTGAAAGAAGTAGCCGAAACAAGAAGCCGTCCTTTCTGATTGTATTCATATGCGAGTGCCTTGAGCAGATTCAAATTACTCATTTATCAATTTATGTTAATTGCTTGTGAGAAGATGCCCTGCTGTTCTTTATAGTTCCCTCAGACACTTTGTAATGATAATTAGACATGCTGCTGTACGGATTAACAGTGCCATAGTCCAATGACGTCTGCAGACAATGGAACCAGTTAATCCATCTGTGCTTAAAATTACATCCCAACTGGAGATGGAAAAAAAAATAAGAGTGAGGGAGGATTAAAAGTATGAGCCTCAGCTTGAAAACTCTCCTTTCATCAGTTTCTCAATTGCAGATCTGCAGTCGTTTTGCCTGTGGTAAGCTATTGGCAGTCAATTAGGTGAAATAAACTGGGAGGGTGACCTTCATTTCCTCTTAATAGCTTTTCCTCCCTGAAATGGGGAGCTTCAGTGGATTTTCAGCTTAAATTTTATTCAAGCTGCTTTATTACACTTGACAGATTAGCTTTGCATAAACATACCCCCCCTTTCAAATCTGAGCTGTTTTTTTTTCTCCTTCATATCAAATTTTGACTGTTGCTTAGTTGATTTGCTTAAAATCATATTCTGAAAACCCAGACAATTACATCTGTATTTGTCACAATTTCCTCTGTCTTGCTTGTGCATTGAACTACTGTATTTCAAAGATCAAATCAGGTATTCATACAGCACATGTACATTTGTGATATTTGATTAGCAAAGATTAGAGAACTGTACTTTCTTACATTTATTTGGAAATGAGTTCTTAGGATGAAAATGGAAATCTTGTTATAATGAACTAGTTTTAAAGAATATTACATGCAGCATATGGAAATGTGTTAAAATACATTTAAAAACAATCTTGCTGAATTTAAAATAGTGAGATTTGGTTTGGCTAGGTAGCACTATCTCGAGCACATCTTTTATTTCCTTTCAAGTCTTCACAAAATAGTCTTTTAAAAGCAACAGGGATCTACAAATACTACATGCAGTTAACGCTTTCTGTGGGGAACACTTTTTGGAAGTAGGTATAGAACCTTCAGCTGTTTCACTTTCAAATAACCAAGGATTGAGCCAGAGTAAAACTTTCCTGCATCTTCTGAAAGACTTCTAAGCAATGCCATATGAATCCAAAACTATGAGTGAGGAAACAAACGTACTAGGCACAATTTCTTTGACCATGTCAATGCATGCATATGCATTATGCTAAAATTAGATGTATGTCGCAGTGATCTTTTACGGTCTTACATGGTCAATAATTATCTTGTGCTGCACTATAAGTTTCATGCACTTGACATATGCTTGATTTTGTTTGAAAGGGACTGTGCGCATCCTGGAAAATCTGAATAGCATAAAATTGGGTTGACAATTCAGTGGACCTTTGCTCCCACTCACTGAGCATGCAGTGTGTCAAGCCCCCTCCCCAGAGGGGAGGAGGCATCAGAAGCCTGTCTGTTCCAAAGAGCGGCAGCTGCACTGGAAGTAAGCATGGCCCAGTTTGATAGCAGCTGTCAATATTGTTCAGGGATTCAACTTAGTGTAAAGAACAATAGAAGGACCATGCTGTTTTAAGTGCAGTGTCTTTCAAGATAAGAAAAGAAATAGTAATTTAACGGTTTAGACATCTATTATGAGCATGAAAGATCATGAAACTTCTTTCAGAATGCAAATGGGATGGAGCAGTCTGTAACAGTAGAAGATTGAGCACTCGCTGGCATCATACTACTGAGGATGTTTGTGTACAGAAAATTTTGAGCGTAGAAGGATTGTTTCACTTTCTTAGCTGATGTCCACTTAAATATTTTCTCCTGACTAAATAAAGTCTTCATTTTTGTTGGTCTTTGACTTTTTTTTTCCCCTCTTTCCTTTCTGTCTTTAAGAGCCATTGTTTCCTGGCACTAGATGATTCAGAAGTTACCCAGTTGTCTTCCTGAGTTAGAGCAAAGCACAATTCTTTTTGATGATGGACCACATGTAAATTCTGGAAGGAAACAAAACTTCTAATTAGTGGGAACATTTTCTTTTGAATTTTATTTTATTTTTTCTTTTTGAGCCATCATTATTTTATTATTCTGTCTTTTTCCTGTTGAAAAAGTAGAAACCTGTTGGTTAGAGGAGAGACTGTGAGTATATGTACTTAAATCCTCACATAAGATTTTTAAATCCTCATATAAGATTTTTCTGAAGAACTTACCTAGAAATTCAAAACAGATTTTGGAGTTAGTATATATTAAGCATGTCCAAAGAAGGAAAAAAAAAGTCAAAAATTAATGTTTTTTTTAAAAAAAGCAAGAAATAAACGAACTCAGTGAGCTTACGAGTGCTAGTCTTCTGCACTGATTAAAACTTCCATGGATGATATTAGGCTCTTAATGGTCATATCTCTGGCCATATACTTTTTCTGTGTATTCTTGAAGGCTTTACCAATTCTGCCAATGGGCAGAAATGTAGCTGAACAAACTGCATGACTTCCTTTTTTTTTTTTTTTTTTCTTGAAATTGCATTATTTAATAATTTGTTGTATTCTAGTTGAAAGAACTAGAAGATTTATTAGGTAGTTGAATAATCAAACAAAAAACTTTGACTTAAAACTGTACTTACTAACTCCATCACACTGTTGTAGCTGTAGGCAGTGTCCACATTTGGGGTTAAGGGAGAATCCAAATCATGATATGAAATAATTGTATAATCATGATTTAACTTGAAGAGATTTTTATTTTCCAGATATGATCATCCTGGAAAAGTTCCTGCTGAGAATGATAAGGCACAGCTACAACTGACCAATCTATTTAGACATAAACAATGGATATTAATTTGCCTACTTTAGAATTAATAAAGTAGGCAGATATAAAAGTAGAATATGCAAATATCTGGAATAAGAACTATAAACAGAAAGCTGGAATATTTTTTAAAATTGAATTTTAGATGCATTGTTTCAATGTACCACAATGTATGCCTTATTTTGACATTTCAGATAGGTTGCCAATGCTTCTGTAAGACATATATCTTCTGGATAGACAGTACTCCTGAGATTGAGTTGTAGGCCTCCGTGAGGCCTCTCCACTGTTGCATGAGGTGATTGGCTAAAGGATTAGCAAGATGTGGGATTATTTTTTCTCTCCTGGCTGTGGTTGCCTGCTATCTCTGTGACTGTAGTGTGTGAAGCTTAAGAGGATGAGGTTAACCTCTTGAGGGTTTATTCTTATGAGTGTGTAGTTAATCCTTAGAAAGCCTATAAATAACCAGGCTGTATGTTTCATTAAAAAATAGAAATACAGACTAGAGCAGACGTGAATGCAGAATTTAGTGCCATGAAAGAGCTAAGCAGCTGTAGCATTACTTCAGATCCTCCTTGGCCATGATCTGCATTATGCCAAGGGGAGGGGAAACTTCCTCATTCTTAGAAATTAAACAAAATGAGGTCTTGTGAGCACAAGACACGGTGTCCTCACTTCTAGCATAAACCAGGTAGTCCCAGATCTGAATTACTAAACTCCAGCAGTAGTAGTTCAATTGCCTGAAAACTTCCTGGGTTATTCTTTGTATTTTTCTTTCTTTACAATACATAGAAAACGTAATTACATGGTATTCTGTCATGTTTAGGTGCTGTTAGAATATGAAAGCTTAAGATTTGTAAAATAAGTTTAAAACAGGTAGCAAGTGGAGATGTTTGTCAGCATGACAACTGGTATTCTGAAAGTGCCAGTCCTCAAACAACAGTCAGATTTTTTTTTTCAAGCATTTCTAAGTTTTGAGGAAAAATAAGGAAGCGTTATTAATGTGTACTGGTGGTTTGTCCTACTGGAAACAGAAAACCTGGGAGGAGGTTTGTGAAACATGAGTTAATATCACAGTGAAAAACACATTTAACAAATGTTAGACTCCCACTCCAAACTGATGGTGGAATGGTGAATATTGATTTATCAATATGGAGGAGGATGGTATCATAAGCAGACAATAATTTTCTGAAGATGAAAATACTTCATCATTCTGGAGAGCAGAAAATTACATATATTACTTGTGTAATGTGAATTACACAAGTAGTAGGCCAGATCTGTTATCTTGCAAAGTTTCCTGTGTGGGTGGGTAGAAAAAGCAGCACCTTAGATCTTAATCCCAAAAGAATCTGCAAGATGTTTAGATGACTTTCTTATCTAGATCTAATGTCTAAGCTTCCAGTCAAAGATGAGACCACGTGTATAGTTACAAATTCAACGGTGAGTTAATGCCACTCCTATAATGAGTAAATATTGGGGATATGGGTTGTACGTGTTGATGTAGAGTTCTGTTTTGGCCTACTTTGCAGCAGCAGAGAGGTACAGCAGGGAATGGTAAGATTTAGGAAGACTTTTGTAGGTGGGAATAATTAATAGAAGATCAGAAAAGTCAATGGAGGATGAAGATGAAGGAAGAGTCAGGTAGGTAGAAGCAGAGGAGATAGATGAGAAGAACATGAGAAAAGAGAGAACATGAGGAGAACATGAGAAGAACACGTTTATTTTTGTGAATTGGTATCCAAACAATTCTGTTAAACAGTGTTTCAGAAGGAATAGTTTTAGTGGAATGGAAAAAACTAAAATCAGGTCAAAATATTGGAGGAGTACAGTTCAAAGCAACGAAAATGTGCAGAAAATGTGCTCAGTGAGCTTTAATAAAGAGAATATGGAAGGGCTGCCAAAAAGATGAAATGGGGGTTATGGATGAGTGTGCTTTTGAAGCTGTTTGAAGCAGAGGAGTGTTAATACGTATAAAAGTCATTGGCACAGAAGAGTAGGTTACCTGATCCCAGAGGAAAGGATTACTTCCTTTAGAAAGTAATTAAAAGCATTTCTCAATTAAAACATGTATAGGCAGAATTGCTTTCATGTTCATAGGTGGATAGTTTTCACAGATGCTATTCTTTTCTATGAGTTCATAAAAAAGCTAAAGGAGACAAATTAAAGAGATGAGCATACCTTTTACTGTCTTTGAATTTCCACTTAAAGTAAGATAAGGGAGTTAAGAGTAGGTGAACAGCCAACAGGCTGAGATAAAAATGTGATGTGTCCTTCAGTGCTTCTCTGGAAAGAATTCTGATGTGTTGGAGGAAGGAGTTGGGTGGAATGAATGGAATTGGTTGGCCCAAACAATTGAGAAACTCCGCTGGGTGAGTTTGCACATGAGGTGAAATCAAATATAGAGAAATTGAGTAAGGAAGAAGTGAAGCGTGGCTGTGCAACATAAGTAGAACAGGGAAGGGTGTTGGGGTGAGGAAGCTATGTTGAATGATGTGGGGCTGTAAGATGGACTAATTTAGTGTAGGAGAGAGAAGCAAAGGGTGAATGAAGCACACAGATCTGAAGGGATCTAAAAGTCTTGTATTAAGGAACAAATGCTGATATACTGAGGTGAATTAATTGTCACCGTGCTGGTGGGAGAAAGGAGGGTGATACCTTGGTGTGGACTTTACAGGCAAAGTGGAACTCTGTGACTGGCAAAGATGGTGGAGACAGCATGAGCAGGAAAGTGCAGGTGCTGAGGGTCTGGAGGAAGACACAGGTAGACACAAATACTATACTCTTAAGTATTAAACAGTGGAAATGTACAGGAAAACAGCCCACTGTTTTTCTGTGAAGAATGATAGTCAGTAGAGGCAGGGGCCTGTGTGGGAGGACTGGAGGAGAAGGCAGAGAAGCTTGCTCTTGTTCTTGCACAAAGAGACTAATGTGGGCGTTTAGGATAACTTTCGGAAATACTAAAGATAGGGCAAAGACACAGCTTGTACAGTAGTTTATAGTATCTCATCACAATGCTGAAGTTTGTATCAACTACTGCAGGATCCCTGGTATCTGGTAATTCCATGTATTACTAATTTTTCAGAATATTGCTGAGCTATTAGGACTGCTGTTTTATAGAATACTTAATTTCCTGAGTATGCCCATTTGTGTATTTAAAGGTGTTAGTTAACTGTAGCTCTTTAAATCAAATACAAGCAGTGACATTAAGACAGCAAAAGCAAGGATTAGCAAAAGTGGATTGCTCAAACGCATGTTTTGAAGTGATTGATAATTGTGAAGAGAAGTTATTGGAGGATATATAGGGAATTTCCAATATGGTGGTCCATGGATTGGCAAAGTAAGTAAAAAGGTATGTAGTGCTTGTCTCATGACTGACAAATTTTTCATTGTTTAATATCTCAGAAATATATTTGTAGCTAGTAACAGCTGGGGGAAAGAGGCTGATAAGCATCATTTAAAGTCATATATTGAACTTAATGTCTGGATTTTAATTTACCAAAAGATTTTTTTTTCCTACTTTATCATTACTATCTTTGTTTTCACCAAGATTTAAATTTCTGGAGAATAAAAGAGCCAGTAAGGAAAAGAAATGCTTTTTAAGATAATCATGCATCAGTAATAATAATAATAATAATAAAAAGAGAGTAATGTTTCTCAAGTCACTTTCAATGGTGCATGTTTGAACTGGTTGTTTTTGGCTGCTGTGGCAGCAGGAACATGCTTTTGAAGTGTGTTTATATGGTAGTGACATGCTAACAGTAGCAAAAAAAAAAAAAAAGCAAATACGTAGATTGGGGTTAGAAGGTGAGTAATAGTGGGAAATTATGGTTGCCGCAGAAAAAAATGTGTTGGCAGTTTTTGCAAACCAGAGGCAATGTGTGCTGGCAGCTTCATTCTACAGACTTAAGGCTTGCCTCCGAATATTTAGAATAAGCAATGCGTACCTGTCTAAAGCTTTTTTTTTTTTAAAAAAAAAAAAAAAAAAAGGCAAAAAGAGAGAAGGAAAAAAGCTTACTTCTATAAGAAACTTATGCTGACAGTGATGAGAAGAATATAATTGGTTTCAGAAAAACAGCCTTTGTCTTTCCTGGATCAAGCAATGGAGAATTTAAGGTTGTCTTCTGTGGTTTTTAGATTGTGGTTTTCAATTTGTTACTTTCCTTTGGATCTGAGATGTTCTTTGAAGACGTGTTTTCCTGCACAAGGATCTTTTTTTTTTTCTGCCTCTACCCCTCCTCCCCATTCTACCCACTGGTGTCTGTCCTTTATAAAAGCTTCGCTGGTTCCTCCATTGTTCCCATGTCTTTTTTTTTTTTTTTCCAGTGCTGACTTCAGCTTTGCTGTTTGTCACTTAATTCTTCAGAATTTAACCTAAGGAGAAAAAAGTCATTATTAAAACAAGAATCTTTAGAACTGGCTCTTCTGTGACTTATTTGTATTTATTATTTTTTTTCCTGTAAACTGTTTGACAGAACGTTGTTAAACCACGCCTGTGATAATTTTTTTTTGAAGCGTAGAGATCAATTGGAAAATGTTTATATGTGCACAGAAAGGAACTTTAAAAATGTGCCTGATACATAAAATACATCATTGCATACATGAATATACGATATTTAAAATCGTATATTATATACACGTTATTATATAAACATATGTAATATACACATTAACCATGTATACATACAAGGTTATTTTAGTTTCTGTGTTTAGTGGGCTTCTTGCAATGTTGCTGGCATAACTGCTGATACAAGCACTAACCATGCATTGATGGTCTTTGATGGTCTACACTTGGTACAAAATACAAAACTTTAGGTTGGTTTACAACATGTGCCAAAATGATGCCAAAAAGCCCTTGTGTGGATGCAGCTACACCAGTGGAGTCCTAGTTCACTTTAGGGAGAAGATGCTACTGAACTGGAAGAATCCCATCTGCTGGCAGGATCCTGCATCCTTGCTGTGGGACTTTGCAGATGTGGAACAAGCCTCAGAGGCTCTACCGCGTATCTAGTGCAGGTTTGCTCTTGTGAAAGTGCCAGGCATGCTGGCAGGGCTGTATAATTATTCCCTTTATGTCAATGGGATATTAAAAATAATGCCATTTAATGATTATTACTAAACTTTTATTAAATAGTTAATTGCTGATCATTTTAGCAGAAAAGCAGCTAACGTGCTCATTCACTGGGTACGGTGACAAATCCATTTGGGTGTGGTCACCCACATCTGTCATTGCTGTTTACAAGAATGATCTTTTTGAAGAGCCCGAAGTATAGTATCTCTTCAGCTTTCTAGTTGTGGTGCCTGGGCTTGTCCTCCAGAATGCCAGAAGGAAGGGCAGAGAAGCCTAGCTGTTAAGTGAGACAGAAAAGCACAGCAAAGATTTGAGTTGCTGCTCAAAATATAGCTAAGGAAAAGATAAAGTACTTCTTTCTCCACTGCAATCTGTGTGTCTGTGATCTGTAATGGTGATGTGAGAACTAATTAATGGTTAACAAGCTACCCTTTGAAATTACTTTTATATTTTCTATTTGCATTATATTGGGGAGCAATATAATGCTTTTTCTTCATTCTATATGTGTGAAGCCGATGACAGTATTAAAACTAAAAATGGTATCTTGTGATTCCACAGAAGTCTGTGTGTACTTGTAGGTAGACTGCTGCTGACTACGTAATTCGATTTGATAGCAAGCCAAGATTTCCTTGTGATGAGATGTCAATTTTCTTATTAAAAAATAATCTGAATTCCTCATGAAATACTGAACATATTATAAAATACATACTAAAGGATATGCTTGGTATCTCTGTTCTGTAAGTGTTTTAAAGAGCTCTCAAAAACTCTTCCAGTTATTTTAATAGAAAAATGAATTTAGAGTTTTTCTAGCTAGGTGCAGTGTTCAGTATAGCTACTTCGGCCCCTACTGAGAATTGCTGTCTCAGTTCCATGCTGTAGGTTCCTGGGAGATGACCCATGTGCACCGGTGGTTTGTTTGCCCCAGGTTAGAATGTGTCTTCTGTGTTGTATTTATTTTCCATGGAATATTTTTTTCTCGTGAGCTACAGTGCTAGTCAACACCATCTATTTTTGTTTCATAGAAGTTGTGTGACAGCTTGACTGCATGCTATTTTTTTTATCATGACTGCAATGAGTTTTTATTTTTTCTTTTTATAAGCAATAACTTTTAGCTTTATAGAACAAATGTATGGGGAGTTGTGCTTGTAAGAGTTCATCAACTTTTCTTAATTTTGCAAGATTAAAAGATGAAGGGGAAAAAGAAACCAACTCTAGACTTGGCCAGGTTAGGTATTTTTAGGTATTTTACTGTAAATCTGTGTTGTACA
Source organism: Heteronetta atricapilla (assembly GCA_011075105.1). NCBI lineage: Eukaryota > Metazoa > Chordata > Aves > Anseriformes > Anatidae > Heteronetta > Heteronetta atricapilla. The sequence continues at coordinate 42,700,803 of CM021763.1, read as the reverse complement.
AATCCATAGAAGAAACACATTTTATAGTGAAGCAGGTATGTAACACTATCAGTGTGGTTGGGAGCACCCATGCATGAAGTGCTCTTTCTTAATCTTCATGAACCAGTTGAAGTCAACCTTGTTTTACCTATTTGAATTTTCTGAAGAATAAAGGGGAGTCAAGACTTCATTTCTGAAGGAGGATCTCAAAGCAGACAGATGGAAATGAATCTGAAAAAGAGGGAAGTAACACAGGGAAGAAGGAATCAAGCAATCAAGTAGAAAAGGAATTAAGAAAGTTAGCTCACAAATGTATACTATATGTTCCTATACTTTGTGTTCCTTTGCAATCTTTTCACTGAATACTTAGAATACTCTGTTTCATATCTGATTTTCTTTTTATTTTTATTAGATAAAGGTGGCAGAAGGACTGAGTTTATTAGTGTGCTTGGAGACATTGTATCAGCAAAGCAGTAAAATATAACTTAAAATATCCAGAGTTGGAAGGTACCCACAAAGTCCAGCTGCTAGCTCTGCACCAGGACCACCCAAAAAAATAACCATGTATCTGAGAGTGTTGTCCAAAGGCTTCTTGAACTCCAGCAGCAGTGTTGTGACCACTGCTCTGGGGAGCCTGTTTCTGTGCCCAACCACCCTCTGGGTGCAGAACCTTTCCCTAACCCTCAGCCTGACCCTCCCCTGTCCCAGCTCCATGCCGTTCCCTTGTGTCCTGTCGCTGTCCCCAGAGAGCAGAGCTCATCCTGCCCCTCCGCTCCCCTTGTGAGGGAGCTGCAGGCTGCCATGAGGCCTCTCTCCAGCCTGCCATCCGCTAGTCTGTTCAACTTTTCAGCCTTATTTCAGTTATCTTAGAGATTAAGTTAATTTGTGACAAAAAGACTGCTTGGGAGTGTTTGGGGAAGCTGTCTTTATGCCAGTATATTGCGTTTTCTGGTTAGTGTGAGGCAACTTGTATAACCTCTAACTGTTTCAGAAAAATTGGTAAGATGTGCAATTGTGATTTATTAGTGTGGTTTCAATTGTTTGAAAAAATGGAAGCAAGAGCTGCAAATATTTTCCAACAAGTTTTCTGTTCAGAATTCTACAATTAGTTTAAGGCAAATTCCTGTAGCAGAAAATAAAGAAAAACTTTGGCTTTTCATCTTCTTTCTGACTTTGATATTTGTTTACTGATATTCTGTACATAGTAAACGTTTTCTTACTATTTTTTTGTGAGAATGGAAAGCATGTGTTAAGACCCAAAGATATTATCTATGGTTTTTCTGTAATAAAGCATGAAAAAGGAAAAGTTTTTTTCCTTGAGACCGTTAAGTCTTTAAATAGTCATGTCATTGTCTCACACAAATGTTGTGTATCTGAAATACATGGCTTTGGATAGCTTTTGCCCATCTGTCTGTCTGTGGCCTTAAATCTCTGGAGCAAGATGACATTTCATATGGTATATAGATAGAGGCTTGCTGAAGACACTGTTCTGAGGGGACATTCTCTTCCCTCACTGGAGTCATTATGGGTAGTTTTCAAATAACTTGTACAAAGCTACAAAGACTCCATTCTCAGCTCACAAGCCAGAGACACAGTAGTGGGCGCTTGGAAGTTTGTGTACTGTGATATAGTATAGCTTCCTAGCTGTCAGAATTAAATCTATGCCGTTAAAAGAAGAGGAAGTAAAGAAATCAAATGAACCGAAATAAACGCAGATGTTTCAAGGGAAAGATAGAAAATGAAGCAATGACAGTGGTAGCTGACTCTTATTTTTCTAAATAACATTTTAAAAGAGAAAACAGTAAACTATAAGAAACACAGGCCTTGTTTGAGACTGAAGGAGGCTTTTGGAGGTCATCTGGTCCATCCTACTGTCCTAATAGGGCCACTTAGAATAAGTTGCACAGGACCTTGTCGAGGTGGCTTTTGACCAAGGAAGAAAGCCTTCACAACTTGTCTGGGCATCCTGTATCAGTGCTCTGTCACTTGCACAGTTAAGTGCTTCCTGTGTTCCACTTTGTGCTCACTGTTTCTTGTCCTGGCACAGGGCACTACTGGCTTTGCCTTTGCACCTTCTCTTCAGATACTTGAACACCTTAATGATAGTACCCCTGAGCCTTCTCTTTTCCAGGCTGAACGGTCCAGTCTCTCTCAGCTTCTCCTCATGGGAGAGATGCTCCAGTCCCTTGTTTTTGTGGCCCTTCATTGAATTCCCTCCAGTATATCCAGGTCTCTCTTGTACTCGGGACCCCAGAATCAGACACAGTATTCCAGCTACAGTCTTACCATTGCTGAATAGAGAGAAAGGATCCACCTCTCTTGGCTTGTTAGCATTACTTTGCTTCATATAGCCCAGGATACCATTAACTTTCTCTGTGTCAAGGGCATGTTGCTGGCTCATGTGCAACTTGCTGTCTACCAGGACCCCCAGGTCTGCCCCCCTCTCTCTCTCTGCCTCTGCTTTCCAGTTGGATGGCACCCAGAATGTACTGGTACTTAGGGGTGTTCCCTCCCCCCCAGGTGCAGGACTTTGCAATTCCTTTTGTTGACCTTCGGTGAGGTTCCTGACAGACCATTTCTCCATCCTGTTGAGTTCCCTCTGGATGGCAGCATGACCCTCAGTCATATCAGCCACTTGTCCCGGTTTCTGTGTCACCTGCAGAAGAAAACAAACTCGGAGCTTGGTCTTGCAGGTTACTGCTATGGTATTGAAGAATAGGATTCAAATAGGTCAGAAGGTCTTGCAGGGATTGCTAAAACACTTGACAATCTAGTAGTCATCATATCGAAGAAAAAGAAGCATCCAAAGGCAGAGAAAAGGAAATACAGCTGCTGCTGCTGAAGTAAAGTTAGAAAGTTGAGTAGTAAGGAATCCATGTTTCTTCTGTTCTGCAGCAGTTGCCATGAAATAGTGTCCTTTGCATTTTAGGTCTCTAAATTACTTTTGTGATTGCCATATATTTTTTTTTTTTTTTCCAGAACAAATCTACGTAGCCGAGGGTGTCTGTTGATAGTGTTAGCAGAGCTAGTGCTGATCAGGTTTTCTAGAATTCTTTTTCTCCTAGATGTTTGTTCAGAAGACCCCTGGAGAAGACAGCTACTGTAGTTCGGGATCAGATATGTAACCTTTTTCCATTGTTGTTTTGCAATCACCTGTGAATTCTGAATTCAGAGCAATTGAATAGATACTAAATAGTACATCACATACCTGTTTAAGAATAGAAGATATTTCTGTTTAAGAATAGAGGAATACTCTCAACCATTCAGAACTAGGAATTCAAAGCTAGACTAAGCCATAGGTATTTGTGACATCAGTAGAACTGCTTTATGGTAGGAATGGGAATTTTAGTGCTTCATGGTCAGTATTTTTAGGCAAGGAACCAAAAGGAGGTATGTGTTTATGACATGGATTTCCTTTGTATAAACAAAAACTTACCAACTCTGCCTCTAGAAGCCTGTGGCAGAGATTGAAAATTAATTCTGAATTTTGAGTCCTAGTTAAAGGTGTCCTAGTTAAAGATCTCTACATAGCTGGAACTAGGATGCTGGAGTTGAAGAACTGTACCACCTTTAAGACGGCTAGGAGGTGCTAGATTGGAGAAGGAAGCACTGTGTTTTTTTCATGTTGATTTTTGGGTCTTTGCCAGATTAGTTAGGGGAGTACTGGGGAAAAAATAGGCAATAAAATCTGATGCTAGACAGTAAGCTGAATGCACTATTTCTTCCCTCCCTTTGCAAATATGAAGAGCTTCTGTTTTTGTAACAAAATGGTGGGTGAACTACTGATGCTTTTAAAAATCCATGCCATGGTTAATTATCTCAGTGCAGTCACTTATGTATGCATCATTGCCCTTTTTTCTGCATTCCCACATCCCTCTGAAACCCAACACAGCCATTGCTCTTCAAGTAATGGTAATAATTGGTAGTAAGACAGACCTGTTACTCATCTTTTTCTGAGCACATTTCTTATGGCAGGTGTCTAGTTTTTAATTAAGTGCTAATGAACATGCCTAGTGGACCATGATACTGCTGCCAATATCTTCAGTTTTGTATCTCACTGCTGCTAAGCTCTGAGAAGGTGGCAGAGCAGGCATTATTGTCTTTGAAGTGACAGGAAAGTGATTATATGCATAACAAGTGTTTCTAGGATGTACAACGACAAATGTCTAATCACTAAATACATCTGGTGAGCACTGCTCTTACCCATCTACCCTGTCCTTAGTTTTTGTGTGCAGTACTGTACTCTTCCTTCTCCTTCTAGAAAGAATGCAATATACTTTTGGCAATTCAAGTTGTATAAATAAAAAGGTAACAGGACATGAACTTTTGGGAAGGATTATCTTTGTTGGTATGTTAGGAAGAACTTACTACAGACAATAGTATATAAGCAGTAAGTCAATATACGTCAGTATTAAATAGCAGTAAGTCTCAGATAATAGACATAAAACCAGAAATAACATTTTTGGTGTTAAAGACCATGATCAGTTTTTCAGTCTTAAGTCTGTTTAACATTGTTGCATATTTAAGCATCTTCATGGACCATTTTCTTCTGCAGCCCTGAGCAACCATTTTGCAAAGCTGCTGGGTATAACGATGAGTTTCCCCTTACAGCTTTTGTACTCTGCTCTACACCTTAAACTGAGCATTGCTTTCCACCTTTCACATGCCATCCTGTCAGAGAAACAGGATGTAGCCCTTTTTTGTCACATCCTTTCAGCATTAAGGACTTAATTGGAAGAGATTATTCTGTTCATAATTTCTGGGACTTGCGAAAGGTACTTTGCGTAGGCTACAAAGTAGAGCAAGTGTAATTGCAGGTAGCAGGTTGGCTTCCTGAAATCATGTGGATTGACTTATTTCCTAATTGAACTGGGCATGAAAAAGCAGAATCTTCACAGGCTTCCTGAAGCCACAGGGACAAGAAGAAAAATAATTTAACTTAATTTCCCTGTTTTGACTTCCTGTGCCCACACTGCAAAATAAGCTAATTTGAGCTCACTGTTGGAGAAAGGAGCAGGTTTCTCTCCACAAAACTGATTGGAGGGGGGGGCTCGGGGGGGGGGGAGAAATCGCTTTTTGTTCTTAGCCAATTTCACACCACAGCTAGGTAATCCAGTGTGATAGTGCACCTGGGGACAAGACCAAGGTCATGAATGCATTACAGTGATGCTGATGCATGTTGTTGCATGGCTAGAAATGCAGGTGACTGACCTCATTCATCAAAGAGGAACAGAATTACTTAAGATACCATTTATTTTAAAGAGTCTTCCAAAACACCAAGTTTTCCTTTGATTTGAGGAAATATGCTGGAAACTACTGATAAAGTCTGTGAGAGGGAGAGATGTCCTTTTGTTCTTCAGAGTCTGAATGGGGGAGAAAAAAAAAAAGTATTGCAGTCCTGTCATATTTCTGTAGTGCTCTTTGCTGATTTTTCTGAAGAAGCAGCAGTGTAGTGAAATGACGTTTTACTAACAATAGTTACTTGATTTTGTAGAAAGTGGTCTGCTGCTTTAACTTTTTCAAATGAAAATAACTCCTAATGTTTCCTTCAAAATATTATTTTCTAGATTCTTATAAACATTAAAGTAAAAGAACAAAAACTACCTTTCTCTTACCTTGCCTTTTAAAGGTATTTAAGAGTTGGTAAGAATGGAGATGAGAATGTACGTATATTGCAGTGAATACTAATTTTTTTGTACACCATATGAAAAGGAATTTGTGAAATTTGGTCTAAAAAGCCAAAGCTTTGGTAAAATTGTGGCTTTGTATAATTGCCTGAATGGGTTTTAATAGATTTTGAGGTTTGTCCTGTATTTGAGAAACAACTAAACGATGGATGCTTTGCAGTTGGAGACAACAGAAAAGTGCAAGCATAACAGGTCTGGTCCAGATTTCTTCGACGTCAGTCACGTCTGTAGGCGTTCTTAAACAGCTCAAGGAATGTCTTTGGTGGAGAAGTGAGAAATGAAAGTTACAGAGGTACACTAGTTACCTGAATAGTAATGTAATTCATCTGCCCGTAGATATTATGTGGGTGTTGTTGTTGGCTTGTTTGTTTAAAAAGTCTTGCGACATATGGAAGAAGATATTTTGGATTATTTTTGATTGCCTATTTTGGAGTAATTTGTGAAATACTGTGACCTTATTTCTACCTTCTGCCTAGGTGAACTTCCAATAGCTCTCAGCAGTACTGTAACAACTTTGCCTACTCTTACAGGCAAATGACTGGCATTGAGTAGGTCAGGCATTTGCTTTTCTGACATCTGTTTGATTGCATGAATTCAGTGATATTCTCTTCCTTTTTTGATGATGTCTACATTCAGCAGTGGGCGGGTGGAGTATGTCCAAGAAAGAGAAGTTTGTTGTCTTCTGTTCATGTGCCCATGCACAAGAAAGCAGGAAAGAGGCAGAACATGTTCTGCTGTAGCAAACTAAAAGAGGAGGTATGATTGAGGTAAAGATGGTTTTGAAACCTAATTTTCCCAAGAAATCTGTGCTCACCATTTTGGTCAAAATAAGTGGTTAGCTGAACTTGGAAAATGTTAGTAGAACCATAACAGCTTTAATTAGAAAATAACTTCCCTATTGAGTAAATATTTTAAAATTTCCATTATAAGGAATCTGTTTCTAAAATTGCTTAAAGGTTGTTTTGTCAGTTTGATCACTGGGATGTGTATGTTCATTAATCAGGGTATTGACCCTGCTAGCTGATTTTGAAATAAAAATGGATACTTTACTAATACTTTAGTAATAGATTCATTACTACCATATTTCCTTTGGGGAGTTCTGTGATATTGTTGATGCTCTCTGGAGTACCTGGATTTTAAGCTTGAAGTTGTTTCCTAAATAAAATGTTAGCTTGTGAACAGTTTTTTTCAAAAGATTCAGTAGAAAAAAAATACAGGTTTAACTACACTAAGAATAGAATTCTGTGGTGTCTTTTATTTGTTAATACTCAAAATATAAACCTAAATATTCTTTCTAGATTTGGGTAGCAGGTGCAATGGAGCTGGGTTTTAAATCATTCTTGCCAGAGATTTTTTTTTTTCCCAGAGCAGTGGTATTCCTTTCTATAGAATGGGAAGATTTTGAGGCCTTCTCTGGAGTTCTGATACTGCTGTGTGTTTGTCACTTGTAATGTTATGACAGAAAGTGGCTGCCTAAAGCAAAACAGCTTTCGATCACTTAATGTTTTTCTCAGGCTGTAGAACAAGTATTCAGTTAGTCTTCTTGCTTTATAGGTTATGATCAGAGTTGTCCACAGACAGCATGATACAGTGCAGTGTCTATAGTGTACTGGGACAAAAAGGAGAGCCTAGATACAAAACTAAACAAATGAATAAAAATATCCACTGTTAGTTTTTCAGTAACTAACCAAATCTCTTCTCCCTTTTACTTCCCAAACCATGTGCTATGCATTGTTCTTCTGGGGATGACGATAACGCTGGGAACAGCAGCAGCAGTTGCAGGCTCAACATCTCTCCCATGGCCATGGACCTCCAGTGCCTCTAACACCGCATCCATCAGGTCTTCAGCCTTCAGGAATCCCTCCACTTGGAAGCAGTGCTGGCCTCCTTGCCCTTTCTAGTGCTTTGGGTGGGCAGTCTCACTTGGCAATAAAAGATGACAAGAAGCATCACGATGCAGAACACCACAGAGGTGAGAGGCATGGCAGGCCTGATTAGGACACTGTCAGATTTGCGCATTGCTGCAAGTTATGTGCATCTCTAAAGAAATCAAGTTACGTAGAATGACAAACTGTTGACAAAATTAAAAAAAAAAAAAAAAAAAAAAAAAAAAGTCTGCATATATACCACTGAAGCAAAATTCAGCTTGGAAACCTTCAGTATTTTAAATGGGGATCACTAGGTGTCATATGCCCTATAGTTTGCAGGGCATTTTGACATCCTGGTAAATGTTTAGTGCAACACCAGTGGCCTGCACCATATTGTGGAAAACTGTTAAACTGCTTAAATGGGTAATTTTTTTCAAAGAAAGTGATGATGTTAAATGGTGGGTGGGAAGGTAGAGGGAATGAGAAGTTAAATTTTGAAGTGAATGTGTTCAAACAAAGGATTTAGGTAATTGCATCTGTTACTTTAGTTTCATAGGCTTAAATTCTAGTACGCAATTAAATATTGGGCAAAATTGCACTTGACTAATTTTTGAAAAGAAAATAATTTATTCTGTCATGAAATAAAACTAGGCTTTGTGTATGGTTAAACTGTAAATCATGTTTACAAAATACTGTAATTTTCAGGAAATCACTGTATTAGGAATGTGCAATGACTTATATAAATAAAAGCCATTTGAAAACTGTTTGTGGCTTGTGTTCTAATTTTTTCCCCCCTTTTTTATTTCTGTTCTTGCCTCTGTGTCTGAACGGGCATGTCTGTGCATTTCTTGGTTACTACGGGAGCAGACAGAGAGCCGGGCACAGTAAGTACCAACACTCCTGCTAACCTTTCCACTTCTACCTTAAGTAGCAATCAGAAGTTGCACTGTTTGTCTGATTTGTCCTTTTGATCAGTTTCACAATGGACATATGTGTCTACAGTTAAGATATCTCTTGGTTTATGCAGAATACTAAATCAAGTATTTTTCTTGGAGGAATTTAAGAATCAGATTTCTGAGCAGAACTATGAGCTACTTGATTTTTAATTCTCTTATTAAAAAATCTGTAAATCAACAGTCAAAAACTGTAAAACAACTTTGATTGTAATTTAGTTTATAACATTATTTCAGAGTTAAGGTATTTCCTGGAGGATTTTCAGGAACAGAATTGCAGGACGGGTAAGAAATTTAGAACTCTGTTTCAGACTATTCAAACTGTGTTTGGCCTTAGTTTCTTTAAATGAATCTGAAAGAACTCCTTCTTAATTTGTGCTTTTCTGGCAGTACTGCTTTTTTCCTTTAGATATAAAATGTAATATGTCTAAAGCAAACTGTATTATATTTGTAAAGCAAAAACCAAACAAAAAACCCACGCCAAAAATAATGTCGCCAAACAACTGCTTTTTATAACAGCTTTTTATACTGTTATGTCTTGTGATTATTGTTGTTAATCTATTAATCTTCTGGAGATGAACAGGTACAGCTTTCACATCATTTCAAGTAACAAAACTAGCTCTGCTTACTGATGGCAGAGGTGAATTAGAGCTCTGTTTATTTTTTTCTTAATCAGAAAAGACAAGAAATGTGAAATAGTTATTAATTAACAGATAAGTTTATGGTACTAAACTCCTGACTTTATTGTTTGTTTTTTTGGTTGGTTGATGGTTGTGTGTTTTGTTTTGGTATACAGTTTGTTTTCTTGTTTTTTCATACTAGGGCTTGACAATTACTTTACTGAAAACTTTCTGCGTATCTCTTAAGGCAATTATTTTTTATTTTCAGATTACTAAGAACATTCATTTCACCTTGTGTCATGCCAGTGTGACTGAGGAACTAATTTCAGGATGGGTTTTCCTGAAGTCTCACACCTCTAAGGATATATTTCTTTAAGTGATACTGGCCAAGAGTAGGATTCTCTAGGACTTCCTAGGAGTCATTGTGTTCACACATGCACATATACCTAGAAGGAGCAATGACTAAATTTAAGCTTGGTGGTTATGTTTACTGTTCTTGCTCTCAGTACACAGGCACAGTACACTTGCACTCTTTTTCTGTTATACTGTCTCCAATAGCAAAGAATGCAAAGGGTTTTTTGAGTTCCAAAATCAGATATTTCACAATGTTGTGAAATTCAGACTCATCTGTTGTGTAGCTGATAATTGTTCTTGCCTTTGAAGTAACTGTCAAAATTAAACCTCCTATTTTGTTGTAGGAGGTTTGCAGCATCTCTTGCTTAGTTTACTATATATGTCAATTTTTTTCACAGTACACACTATCATTGCTCTAGTTACTTCTGTCCCCATGTATGTAACTCAAGCTTTCTTGTTTTTTATATGTACCAAGTGAGATACCTGACTTTTTTTTTTTTTTTTTTTGAGTTACCACTAAGTGTCTGGTAAACAATCTAGGACTTTATCCGTATTACAAGACTCTGAAATAAATTGAGTCTGGGTTACCATGCTATGGTGCCTATAATTTCTTTTTTGGTCTCAGTGTTCAATAATACTTCATAATTAAGTTATGCTTTAATAGCTGAATACAGGTCAACTTAAGTTTGAACTTAAAATTGTTTAAATACAGTGTTGCCTTAGAGTCTTGGTTTAACAAATGATACCTTCAGTGAGTGATGAAGTGATAGCGACATTCAAATTTGTAGCCAAAATAGTTACTTGGAAGTGATTTGATCTTTGAGCTTCTCTAATTGTCTTAACTTTAATGGATTGTTTTTAAAATATATTTGAAGGGTAATATAAAACTGGTCACAAGTACACAGGGCATACGAACAGGTCTGTTTAATTATGTATGGTTCCAGCTGAGCAGTAGGCTTTTATTTTGCAAATTACCATATAACATCTAGGTCATCAAGATGAGATTAAGTTGTTTTTTTCAGACTTCCATTTTAAGTGTAATGCTGCTGCCAGAAATCCTGACGAAAGCTTGCTTTCATCATCAAAGAAACCAAGACCCATGCTGTTAGTTACCTGAAGCAACCATGTTTGACCTTCCAGTGTCATCAGTAGAAGCTGGTAGCTTATATGTGCAAGTCTGAAACACCCTTTGGTTTAGAACCGAACTGAGTTATAGCATGTTGTGGCATATTATTTGAGTATATTCTTTCTAAATGAAATTTGGTTTTATTTTTTAAAGTCTCCTTAGGCAAATATGCAGTCAAGATTATTTGTGTATTGTATGTTTAGAAATACAATGAGATTCATAAATGAATGTAAGGTAAAATGTAAAGATACAGTGATTTCATTGTTCTTGATTGTGATCAGTGTCCATTTTATACTTTTGCTACATTTAAAAGTGCTACTTTTTTTCTATTACTTAAAATTTCAGGAAGTGAAATGAAAGGAAGTTCTTTGTAAACGTATGGTAATGAAACACTACTATTTTAGAAATTAGTAATAGTAAAAAACTCACTTCATACATGAAATACTAGAATTACTTGGTCAGAATGAAAGTATAAATCTACATAAATAACAGCTGGTGGGTTTTGGCTGATGTAGCTCTAACAGTCCAAAGCTGGGTTATGTTATTGTGTGAATTCAGGCATTCCTATGATTGTGACACCGTCCTTCTGCAGTTAATGAAATCAGAGAAAGTAAGCAAATTTTGCAACTGAAGTTCAATAACGTTTTTGGAGACATCAGTGCAAAAGAACTTTGTCTACGTTTTTCTCTGGGGAACATACTGGCAATGTCTGTCAAACTCATCGTAGGTGTTCATTTGTCACTTCTCTTCCCACTATTCTTATGTCCTGCTTGGACATCATAGAAATGCAAATGCTTGTCAAGTGCAATTTTGGATCAATAATCTGTAGACAGTGAAATCTGACTTCACTATGTGCTTTGGATTTTCATTAAGGCTAGTGTTTACCTTTTTGTTATCATGAAAAATGTGCTTATTTTTAAAAATGCATTAATGTTTGCAAGATATTTTTTCTACCACTTTTGGTGAGCATAAATGGTGTTTTGTAAACAAATGATCTCTTCTTAGACCAGAAAATACTCTGTCCCTCATTCTCTGTCCCATTCTTCCCATTATAGTCTTGAAGGAAGGGAACATGCACAACTGAATGCTACTCTTTGTTTGATAATGAATGCAAGCTGTTTTTGTTTTGTTTTAATTCTTTTAAATGAAAAAGAAAAGGAAAAAAAAAAAAAAAAGGAGTTATATGAAAGCCTAGAGTAATTTTCACTGTTACATATATATACATCTTTGCCTTTGTCAAGAAAGTAGTATTTTTCCATTATAAAAGCTTGAATTTAGGAACTTGAATTTCTTTAATCAATTATGCCTTTTATTTTTATTGGCTTCGTCAACTTTAAAATAAGTCTTATAGTCCTTATGGATGCAAACCACAAATTAGCTTCAGCAGGAATCAGTCACCCAGAAGAGCATGGGATGCTGTGCTGCAGTTCAGTTTGTAACTGATGCAAACCAGCATGGGGCTGGTGACAGAAGTTACAAAACAGGGGAAGAGGATTAGAGTGTTCTGATGTAAGTTCCTGTGGATACTTTCATTTTGACAAACATTTGGTAGAAAATGGCAAAATCAACAGGACCTTTATTCTCTCTTAGTCTCTCATTATTACTGAATCAATGTGGAGAGTGATGCGAATCCATTTAGGCTTCTAGCTTCCCATGTTTGTAATATGAATGTAATAGTCCAAGTTAAAATGGTAGGAGAAAAGAGTGTGAAGTCAGTAGCTTTCCGTCACCAGTAATATCAACCAAAGCCCACTCACTTTACAAATGAATTTTTGTGTTGTTGTCTTGTGTGTTTGCAAGAAGCATATTCAACAAAAGGTATTTAATAATTCTGGAGCAGAATAAGTGCAGTCTTTCTGTATTTTGGGGGGTTGTTAAGTGTTAGCTCCCCCTCCAACCTGAGACTTGTTCCTGTCACTTGGTCTTGGTAGGGGCAGTGGAACTGCTGTGTGACCAGTGAGTTGATTGTGCATGCTAGACCTGGTCCTGTTTTGCCTGCTCTAACAGAGGACTGTGTTTGTTTGTGGGTATCACGTGTGGGTACATGTGGGTATCAGCAGATAGCACATGCGTGTTGTACAACAGCTCTGTTACGGTGTAATGGTTAAATACGCAGAGCTCCCAGTGGTGGTTATACTGTCAACTGGTGCAGTCAACACAGATGTACAGCAAATTGGTGAATGACCAAGCATAGCAGGTGTGCGTGTGTTGGGTAAAGAGACCACCACAAGTGAAAGTCTTGACTGGCACCAGGTGTGGTTGAACCACCAGCACAGCTGTGATGGACATGCTGTTGTTTAACTTCCGTAATGATCAGTGTTGTGTTATTTGTCAGGTCTGAATGGACTAGTGAGTTGTCTGTGCTGTATTGTAACAAAATGCTAAAACAAGATACTGTGGGCTCTCAGCCTGTACTTCTGACACACATACTTATGGTTTGGGAGTAGTTCCTACAGGCAATGAAATGGCATGGCAGCTAGAGGAATGCATTTAAGTAATGTGCATTTTATTTGTGTTAAGGAACCTGGAACAACCTACTCACTGTGTATCACGACTATGTTTTAGTTTCATATTTGCTTCTGATACTTTCAGTGTTTTAAATATTGCTGGTGGAAAAGTTGCTTTGAGACACCAAGTAGCTTGTTCTAAAGCCTTTAGGAAGCCTGGTAGCACCGACAGGAAGAAGAGCTTTTCTTCATGGCTTTATCTTTCTTTCTTTTTTTCTTTTTTTTTTAAAACTTTCTTGAAGAATTGGATCCATGTGAATAACCTTTGAATTTAGGTCAGGAGAACTATAATATTTGTATTAAATTAATTTTTATCATTTGTTCTGATCTGATGTTCTGATCTGAGATTCATGATCTACAGACACTGCATTTGGTAATCCTAATAAATTGGACTCCTAGTAAGAAAACAAGATTTATCCCAATTATGTGTCTAGTCTATTGAAATTAAGACAAAAAATAAAACCACTACCATGCAGTTTCTCTTCAGGAAATCTAACTGTGTGTGTGTATGCATACACGTACATAATTCTTTTGTTCTTTTTGAACAAACTGATGATCATTGAAGAGTAATCCCAACTGAAAGTTTTTGTAATATTATTTTTAAAAATAAATACTACAGCTAAAATGGAATTTATAATCCTACTTCCGATAAGTCAGATGTCAGTAGACCAAATAGAAAAACTAAATAGGCTTTTATTATTTATTTTAAGAAAATAAACGGAACTCTTACCATTTGAGAAGCTATTGGCAAATAGAAACTACAGGAGAGCTGGTGTGGGAAGGTGTTTGGTTGTTGTTGTTGGGTTTTGTGTGTGTTGTGTCTTCAGAATAATTTCCTTGAAGTTAACATGACATCTAGTGTTACGTCTTTCCATAAGAGGTTTGAATAGCCCAGGGATTATAAAAGCATCTGTTTCCCAACACTTACTTGTATTTTCATTTCTTTCCATAGTGTTCTAGATATATGATAAGCACAGTTTTAAAAGATGCATAGTTCCATATTTTTGAACGAAATCTTACAAAACCAATAGTTTTAATAATGGTAGTGTCTTACAGTAGCAAGCTGCTTTTTAATCTAAAGTTACACTTTACCTGATTTTGGTCACAGTTGTTAACAGTTCCTTGTACTCCTAAAGGAAACAAACCAGTAACTTTTTAGCTGAGCTTAATGATATATTTTGCTAGAATACAGCGTGGTCTTATTTCCTATATGTAGTATAGCTGTTGTGCAATAAACTGTTCTACAACAGTACCTAGCATGAATTCTCTGATGCCAGAGAAGAGTGCCTTAAATGAATGTGATAAGCTGGAGAAACAGTATCTGCAGGGGGGACACTTTACACAATGGACTTACCAGAACTCTGGATGATTATAATAATGATAAGTTTACACGATAAGTAAGCAATCAGTATTTTGACCAAAAAAAAAAAAAAAAAAAAAATCCCATGATCTTCATTTAGCATTTTGGAGATGGTGGGAGCCGTAGACATTTCCCACAGTGCTCCAGTTGCTGCAAGTCTTGGTTGATGCCAGTCAGTTGGTTCTTGGAATAGAGAAGTTTCATTCCAATAACTGTTTCATGTTTTTGCTTTTGTGCAGTGATTGATTATTTCACATGTCATAAGTGAATATCACAGTAACTGTGATATACTTACATACTCAGATTTTATTTTATGTAAACGTGAGTGCCTTGGTAAGTTTCTCTGTATTGAAATTCTAGAAGACAAGCTACAGAATATTGTCAGCATTGTCTAGGTAGACTTTAAACGAGAACAGTAAAAAAACCACAGCTCTTGTAACTACAGATATTTTATGCCAAAATTTACAAGCTCCTCCTTACAGTTCTGCATAGTAATTTCCAATAGCAGGGCTTCTGATTTTTTCCCAGCTGCTGCCCCTTTGCCACCTTTCTATTAGTCATGCTTAATTTTGGCAATTTAAAATGAGAAACTGAGTGTATTCACCTTTCTATACCTAACTTACTGTTTTGTTCTAAGCTTTTCATCAATAAAACAGATTTTTGATTTTTTTATTTTTTTTTGTTAAGAGAAGTATCTTTTCAAGAAAAAAAAAAGTACTTTTTAAGAAAAGGCATTTACCTTTTCTCAAATCAGTGATCAAGTTTGAATTTTCAGACAAAGTTTGAATTTACAGCTTACTGCTTAAGATGTTTCTACTGCTAAAGTCATGATCGGTTCTGTATTAAAATGTTGAAGATGCATTTCAATGTTTTAAAACTAGTAAATCCCTGAGTTGGTATGTGTTTGGGAAGGAGATGAAGGATTAAATTCAGACTGTATTTGTCAAGGCAATTAGTTCAGTGATCCAACAAGCCCACCTTTTAGCTGCAAAACATTGTGGTAAAGACATTATTTTGAGCTTCTTTATACTGAATTTCATTAGACACTCCTATATGCTTTATGTAAGCCCCTTGGCATTTGTTTAGCTTGAATAGTCAGGAATAAAAGAGTTTAGAGTTGGCTTTAAAGCACAGTGTCTGAAGTAGGAAAAAGAGGATTTGGATTGCCTTATGCACCCTGATTGTTTTGCTTCTACTTGGGACTGAGCACTAATACATGAGTAAAACTGCCCTGATTTTCAGGTTTTGAAGGGGAAGCCATTCAGTGTGCAGTTCACTGGCTACTAGTATATGTTTATGATATATTAAGAATAAATATCTTTGTATTGCTTAAGTAAACATACGTATTTATTTGAGGGTTTGCAATTATATCGTAGCATATATGTTTCTATTAGTCCTTTGTGAGATATACATGCATACTTGTAAATACATATTTATTTGTATATTTATATGAGCATATATTTATTTACGTAAACATGTACTTGGCTTTTAGGAACTAGGTTTACCGGTCTTCGTGAAAGGAGACTTATTTTTCTCAAGTCATTCAGTATTGTTCACAGCATTAAAATATCACTGAACAAAATGTGCTCTTGCATATGCTAATCCTGCACTTAAAAGAACTCATTGTAACACATTTTAATGATTTTGCTGGAACGGAGATGGGGATGGGAATCACAGACATGTCAAATTAACATGTGACTGAAAAATGTCAGAAATGCCTTTCTCTTTGGGTCAACAGTTTGTATGTACCACATCTGAATGAAAATAGTCTGTGTAGTTTGAGGAAAAGATTGGTCTTTCTTTTCATCGTGTGTGTCTGTGTGTGTGTTGGCGGCAGTTTTCCACACTGGGTCTGATTAAATAGGATTTTAGCCATAATTTCATGCTAAGAGTGAAAGTTATGTCAGGAAAAATAATAAATTGATCTCCATACACTTGTTGAAGATACCCAATTGGTATTTGACAAAGCTAACAAATGAGCACTCTATAACCTTATTTGTTATTCTTTGAAGAGTTAAAGGCAAGTTGTTATGTATCTCTCCATGTTTGCAAGAGTAAACATACCAAAGCCTCATCTAGGTATGATTTCCTAGAGATACAAAAACAAAAAAACACACGTTACCGATGAATTAACAAGCTTGATTTTCTTAAACAATAAATTTGGTTGAATTAAATAGTTAATAGGTGGTGAATGACAAGTGAATTAGACTTTTAATAAGCTGAGCAATGAAAAACCAAGCTTCTTAGAATGCATGAAGCTGTTCATGTTTGAAGGGAGGACTTTGAGATGAATTAAATGGAAAGAAAGATTACGTAGGTATTGCATTTCTAAAGCATCTATAACATGCAGTTCGAATTTTAAGGTATATATGAAGGAATCTTGAAAGGAATTTTTGACTGGCCTTGTTTTTTGTCTTTACAGAGTAATGCTCTGTTGGTCCCAGACAGTCTGCGAAGCACAGATAAACGCAGGAATGGCCCTGAATATACCAATGACATCAAAAAGAGAAAGGTGGATGATAAGGATTCCAGCCACTATGTAAGCAAATCTGTGTTAAGGACATGATTAATTTATTTGCAGATGTGTTTGTAAGGAGGAGTAAAAGAGCTGCGAAGAACAAGGCAATGTGTTTTCTATGGCTGCTGTAGTACAGGAATGCATGTGTCAGAGAGACCATTATTCTTGCCATGGAAATAGTAGTGACTCAATAGTTAGGGCTATTGTCAAGTAATACTTCTCAAGAGGGGATAAGGAGCCAGCAGTAGCCAGTTGGGATTCACAAGTGCTCTAAGACATTACTCTGATTTCCAGCAGGATATCCTTTCTGGAGGGCTCAAAAGCTTACAGTTCTGCAAGTTTATTTGAAGTGCAAGGGTTAGTTGATTTGGAAAATTTTAGGAGATTTTTCTGATATGGACTATTACCATGTTGAAAGATAATTACTATTGGAAATAGTGTATATTATGAGGTTGTACAAAAATCCTAAAATTTGTGTTTGGTTGGTATGTCAGTTTCAGCAGAAAACAAACCAATATAAACAGCTCATAGTTTGTGCTCTGCATTTTTGACCAGCATTGCTTACTGCTTCATTTGAGAGAGGCACTTCAGTACAACAGTGTGGTTGGTCCATGTGAACCTCAAAAGATTTGCATGTGCTTTCAATTTCAAGGCTAAATGCTCAGCCAGATCTCAGGATGATACTTGAACAGCCTGTGAATAGGGCTGGCGTAAAAGTGTACTGGAAAGCAGAACATCAATCTAACAGGAGATATTATTTGAGATAGCAATAGTGTGGTAAAATATCTGGTTTATATAAATTCAATCATTAATTAATTCCTAGCTGCTGAAATCCAAGAGACATCAAGGGATCAAGTGCCCCTTTATTTCCTCAGTGTTTTGCAGCATATTGTCTCTCCCCTTGGACCGGAATGCCTTGGGGCAGGAAGGCTGGCTCTCAGTGAGTCTTGAAGTGGAGTTACTGATAGTACATGGGCTTCCTTTCCCCTTTCTTGCTTATCGTGATGTTCTCATGCTGTTGAGATTTTGCAAGTCATCTTCCCACCACTTTCTAATAACATAGTTCGCCAGAAGTTTTCTATAATCTTCCTCAAACTTACTCCCTTAATTTGAGGGTTTGATATTGTAGGTGTGTTTTTCCTTTCCAATTTGTAAACAGTGTAAGCAAAAAAGAAACTGCTTTGCTTTTCTTGGAGTTCTGTTGGAAACAAATTTAAAGTATATTGAACTGTAGAACTATAGTTTGTTTTAATCTGCATTTTAAATATGCAGCTTTTCTCTTGAGGTGGATTTTGCAGGTAAAGGCAGTAACAAAATAAAAATTAAGCAAAAAGAAAATTTATTCTGGTGTGAAATATTTTTTTAAAAGGTTTCTTAATTCAGCATACGCAGTATTGCTGAGTTCTAACTTACTTTAGAAGAAGTCCTTGGAGGGTCAAGAGGTACCACCGCATTTGTCAGAAGGGAGACAAATGAGCTGTAGGACTCTTCACCTTGGAAATAAGATATAAAAGCACTTTTTTTCCCCCTTTTTCCCCTCTTTCCCCCCCCCTTTGTTTTTGACTTGTGACTAGTTTTCGTGTTAGGATCTGGATAGTTCCAACTTGTAGGTTTGTTAAAGAAGAGAATCTTCTGATATGAACAGTACCTATAGGAAAGGCCTGTGACAGCCATAGTAAATTTCTGTGCCTCAAGATGACCAGGTCAGCAGAGTACATTTAATCATAGTTTTGTGACTACTTTTGCCTGCGTTTGAGGTGGTATTTCTGGTGAAGGAGTGTCCTATCTGTTGTGAACCCACATCTTATAACCTATTCTTGCTTGTTGTATCCTTTGTACTTTTCAAATGGTGGTAGATAACCAGGGTTGGAGCTCTTCTGTTTCTTCTGTTTCACCCTTTGGTTGGACAGCTTCTGAAGTGACAAATAGGGGCACTATTCTCTCTTTTGTGGCACTCTTGCACCCCTACTATGTTTATGGTATTTCTTGAAGCAGCCAAAGCATAAAGGAAGGATGGAGACCCCCTATAGAGTTTTGTTGTTGTTGTTTTGTTATGATTTTTTTTTTTGTTCGTGTGTTTGTGCATTTTGTTCTTTTTGTTTGTTTGTTTTTGTTGTTGTTGTTGATGGTGGTGAGTTTTTTTTGTTTTTGTTTTGGAGCTAAAGAAAGGAAATGGTCTTGTACTTTATCTGCCAATGTCAAGTGTGGTAGCCCAGACATATTGAAAGCACTGCTGATTTGTGGGACACATTGAACAGTCTTGTATATCTGATTTGTTTGCCTAGAAACTTTTAAAGTAAAAGTGTAGTTATTGGAAATGTCAGACTTTCCTCAGGAAAGATTTAATGCTCACCATTCATTTGATTTGTTTTCTATTCAGTCTCTCTTGAGGTTGAACCACCAAGTGGAAGTCACTGGATCAATGTGTATCACAGAATGTGTCTGCTGGGTGATCCCAGCATGTTTTGGAGACAGGGACTAAGGGACACTTGAATAATAGCTGCAATGGGGCACTAGGGCAGCTCAGGTGAACACAGATTTATGTAAGAATGCATCTTGACAAGCTACAATAAAACATTTCAGTTTAACAATGTCAAAGTATTTTGTTTCATTAGGCTGAAATGTTGAAATGTCTTGGCATTTACAAAGCATTTTCTTCCACATAAGTTTCCATTTTCAAACTCTTCCTTTCTGGAAAGGGAGAAAATGTTGTGCTGTCACTTTGAAGAAGCTGATTAATGAAACAAATACCAAAATAATAGAGTTTTAAGATGTTCGTGTTTTGTTTTTTTTTTTTTAACTTACCACAAGCAGTAATATTAACACAAAGGAGATTAACACATGAATGGTATAAGCTTCTTTTTATAGTAAAAATGATAACACTGTTTATGATGGTGGTAAGGACAGGATTGGACCATCTCGCAAAGTTAGTAAAGCCACCACCATTCAAATAGTTATACTTTACATGGGTTTTAAAATTGATGCAGAAGTAAGGTCTTGTTTCCATTGTTTTCCTGATTGCCAATAAATAATGAAAAGCTGTTTGTTTTTTGTCTAGGAAAAACAAAAAATATCTGAGTAGATGTATAGTTTTTCAGCTCTTAATGTACTAATTGAACTATTTATTTATTTTTAATAGGACAGTGATGGGGACAAGAGTGATGATAACTTGGTTGTAGATGTATCCAATGAGGTAACTTTTCATTTATGTGATCTTAATATTTGCCTAGATGTTAAAGAAAAAATACATTTAGATTTTAAAAATATATGTATATTAAAATATATGAATATTAAAAATATTCACCACCCAACCTTTTTATTAATCCTGCTGTTATGTCTTCATCCTAGCTTTGTGATTGCTCTCAGCTTTTCCTTCTGCTTCTTTGCCTAGGTCTGGTCTCTCCACGGTTATATTCTAATGTTTCACAGCTACTCTGTAATGGAGATGGCTGTGGTGAGGTGCAGGTGGAGGTCTGAGGTTTGCCAACTACTATCTTCAAATGAAAAGGGAAAACAGAACCTTGTAGGGGTATTATTAAAACAGTTCATGTGGATTAAAAATTACTAGTATTTAACTTCCTACATTAAAGATAGCATTTTCCAAACATGTTAAGAAAAAGTCCACCAAAGTCAGAATGATCTGAACCTGGATTTCTTACTATATGGACTTGTTTATGTTTCTAGAAGCAATGAAGGGATTTAAGCTGATTTTTTTTTTTTTTTTTTTTTTTTTTTTTTTCCACAGAGATAAAGAGCAAAATACTATTTCATTTGAACTTACTGACTTACTGCTTGAATTCTTCTTCCCCCAACACCCCTGGACTCTTTAGTGGTGTTTGTATACCAGGTCCTAACAGAGTTATGTGCTGCTTTTTCCCTCCCATTGTTTTAGGATCCCTCCTCCCCACGGGCAAGTCCTACTCATTCACCACGTGAAAATGGTATAGATAAAAGCCGCCTGCTGAAGAAAGATGCCTCTAGCAGTCCAGCATCTACAGCCTCTTCAGGAAGTTCCACTTCCCTCAAATCCAAAGAAATTAGTTTGGTGAGTGTTATAAGCAGTCTGTTGTCCAGTGAAACATTCATTTTCTTGTGAGGTCTAACTGTATTCTTCTGCAACTATTTTTTTGCAGACAGCACATGACTTTAAGAGTTTGAAGCTGAAGTAGACTACTGTTCTTCCAGATATTTGTAGCATTTCAACTTTTCTTCTCAGCAATAATTTCTCCTTCATTTTGATTTTGTGTATATCCTGCATTTCTGTCAAATGAGTTGCACATTTACTACAAAACCCAAGATTCACTTAATCTATTGCTCAAGAAAAAAGCATGGTTATGCTCTAACTCTTCTGTAGATCTGCATGTGGTCACTGAGTTCTCCAGGCTTTTCTTTAATTCTTCTAAGTGAACTGTCACTCTTTGAAATCTCTTTCTGCAGTATAATTAATAATTTGATCAGGTTGTATGTCACAGTTTCTTTGATGTTATCAGTTGTGGTGGTGTTTTTGTTTTTACTTAGATCTGCTGTGTCCAATAATAGATACAATAATTATTTCATGCTAAAATAACATTTCTTTTGCTTTTTTAATTTTGGCAGTAATCAAAAAGGTAAGCACTTCTTCTCACAAGTTAATGTTGTCAGCATTTCATGGATTTATGAAAATTGGCTGGGGGACTAGGTAGTAGGTGCCCAGCATCCCAGCTGCTGTTGTGATAACTTGTGTAATATGGCCTGGATTAAAAATAATGCTCATTTAATTTGTTTAATGATACCAGCATGAAAAAGCCAGCACGCCTGTTCTGAAACCCAGCACACCGACTCCTCGAACTGATGTGCCAACCCCAGGCACTAGTGCAACTCCAGGACTTCGTCCAGGCCTTGGCAAGCCTCCAACAATGGACCCTCTGGTTAACCAAGCTGGTAAAGCATTACTTCTCATGTTTTATGGTTCCAATTTTTTTTTAATGTATTTCCATATGAACGCTAACCAAGTTATTTTTCCATGATACTAAGAGAGGGCTTGATGAGATGCAGATGTTTGGATTATCAAGAGTTTGAATACCTTCCCATCTTTTATTATTCTTTGTTTACTTTTTTCTTTATCTTTTTGGAAATAATACAAAGACTGTATGTGAAAGACTTCTGAGAAGTTTCTGGCACTTAACTCTGAATGCAATCTCTTCTTCAGCTCTTTGTCTGAATCTACTAATATTTGCTGCAGTGTAAATCTTGATAAATTCAGGGGGAAGTCTACTTTTGCTATTCAGGCTGGTACAGCACAGTTGCTTCAGACATGAGCTGTGTAAACCATGTCTGTCAGCTTTAGTGCTTAATTTGGCAAAGAAGAGATTAATGTAAACAGGGAAATATTACAGAAATGAAAATGGGCAATGCTGGAAGAGGTTGTTAGAAGTAATCAGCAGGTTCATACCTCAGTAGAGCTTATTTACACTGAGTGAAAAGAGGAGGTAGTAGTGTAGATAAATTATGGGAATGTTTCTTGGCTATGTGTGTGACGGGAAGGTTAAGTGTTTTAACGGGGAAAAAAAAAGTTGTGTTTCCTTGCACTTAGGGAAGAAAACAAGTAAAACTATTTGCTTTCATTATTCTGTAGCTGCAGGTTTGCGGACACCCTTGGCAGTACCAGGGCCATACCCTGCTCCATTTGGAATGGTGCCTCATGCTGGCATGAATGGAGAGCTAACCAGTCCAGGGGCAGCCTATGCCAGCCTGCACAACATGTCACCCCAGATGAGTGCTGCTGCTGCTGCAGCTGCTGTGGTTGCCTATGGAAGATCTCCTATGGTAGGCCATACATTGCATGCAATCTTAGTCATATGAGTTGCAGTTCACTGAAGAGAGCTGCATGCTTCATTTAGCGCGCTGTCGAATTCCCAAGTTATAACAGTGCCTGAGGCTTGACTGCTTTGCTGTGTTTCACTTTGCTGCATGGCTAGAGAAACAAATCTGCACCTTGAAAACAAATAATCTCAGTGTATTGATGTATGTTACCTTTTTTCTTCATCCTCATCAGTACTTTGGTTGATTAATAAATGCCAAATTGTTTATACTTCCTTTTTTAAAAAAAAGAAAAGTTTTTGTAGGTACAAATAATTTCAATGGTCCTGTGAGCATCTCCTTTTCTTTTGATGATTAAGATTTGTGATCTGTACAGACACACCAAATTAATTTCAAAGCATGTAGAAGTTGTTTATCTACTTCTGTCCTTTTATTTTTTGTGTAAATAAGCATGAGGACTTGGTCAGTTCATGTCTTAACTCTGTGATAAGGTGTGTTAAGAGTAGCTGCTGTTGTGGGTGTAACCCTAACAGACCTTAACCCTGTTTAAATAAATGGAGTATGGCAGTCATTGCTGCTATTGATCAGAGTAACCTGGGAGCCTGATTCTGCAGAAATGAGCTTGATGGTAATTCTATATGTACACAGGCTTACCTACTTGTGAGTTTGCAAGATTGGACTTAAGCATGTAATTTCCTGTTATTGTAGGTGTGGCTACTTTGTTGAACTGGATTTATTTAGAAATGTGGAAATCCTAAATAGCATTTGTACTCCTTGAAACAATAAGAATTGTATTTCAGGTATAGTGTTCAGAAGGAAAAATGTGTTTGGTCCAGAATTCCTGTTTGATTTATTTGGTGTACGTGTTTATTCTGGATTTAAAAGTGTAGTGGAATCCCACTTCGTAAAGAGAGCCTGTGCAGTATATTTAAGCCATAGACAAATTTGTGCACACCCTGCAGTGTAGTTATGTGGGACATCTCCTAGCTGACATGCCTGCACAGTGCAGAGCTGTGCCAAGATCCTAGCAGGGGCCTGAAGCTTCTTCTGAGCACACCACACTGCACCTGCACGGGCCAACACTCACTGCCACTGAGATACAGAGCACTGGTGTGGCTATGTGCCAGAGGAGTGGTGAGTCCAGCTCCAGGGCAAGTGCCACACTAGCATGCAGGTCTGTGTGTTATGCTCAGTACTGTTAATGCGTGATACACATTATGGTTTTTCTCTTTGAATATGAGTACTTGTAGCAGAAGCATGTTGGAGGGAAAACTTGTTTTGCCCATCCCTCTCACTTACCTAATTTTGGGGGTAAAAGCTGTACTTTGGTTAAATGCTTAATATCTAGGGAGGGAAGAAATGCTTGCTGAATGAGAAATTGCAAGTGTGAGATTAATTCATTTTTCATTGTCAGGTTGGGTTTGATCCTCCTCCTCACATGAGGGTACCTGGAATCCCTCCAAATCTAGCAGGCATTCCTGGAGGAAAACCGTAAGTAACCTTTTAACACTTTGGTAACATCTAGAGAGAATACAGCTATATTGTGTCTGTGAACAGGGCAGGTAGTATCTGGTTGTTCCCAAGAGATTGTTTCAAACTTCTCCTGGCGAGTAGTTACAACATAAAAGTTCTAGGATGGTAGTTGTCATGTCCCAAAAGGGTGACGACTCTACCACTTCCCTAGACTGCTTGTTTCAGTGCTTCACAACCCATGAATGGAGCAGAGGGAATTAAAACACTTTTTTGACATTGTTAAAGGTAGTCTTTGCCCCGCCTTCACTCTTGGCATTAAGTCCTGTCTCATCTCTCAACAGAAAGTTGCAGTTAGTGTAGTTCTGGTTTATCTAGGTATATCATTTTGAAACCAGCCTAACGGTTTGCACTGCCAACGCTTGGGCATGGGCATACCTGGTACGTACTGCCTTCTGTACCAGTCTATCACAAGGCTTTTGTGAACTACATGACTTAATTCTTCCTTTTTGCAGTTTAAGGAACAAATCAGAAACTATTACTTACTCTCTTAAGTTATAAAATATGCAGCGCTGAAAATTGCATACACAGACGTATTTCTGTTTATCTTTGTTTTGAACTCCTATTACTATCTATTGATAAGTTGTAGTGTCAGTCATGCAATCATCCTTAAAAGTGTTCACCAATTTATGGGGGGGGGGGCGCCCAAGTTTTCTACTGTTTTTCCATAGCAGTAGGAAAGCAGCAGGCTTCTTATATTATAAAAGCCATCCTAGATGTGTTTTCGTTCTTATCCACCATGTTTCTGAGAACAGGCCTAACTAATTGTTGGCAGCGTGAGAAACCTGTTAAATCTTGGATTTACTTGTTGAAAAGTTGGTGGTATGTTGACAAGACTACTGAGGAGTCTGAGTTGGTGTTATGTATCAGATGGTGGTGTATTTAAATTCAGCACAGTTAAAGAACATGCTTTGTTCTTAAAATATTCTCTTGTTAAGGGTCAAACTCATTCTTGTTGACTTCATTAGAATTTGGTGTCCTGAAATAAAATATTTTTGGAAATCATGGTGTGGTGATTGTAAATTTTTACTTTTAATCAAGTGTATTCACAAGCTTTTGATGATTTATTCCATTAGTGATGTTTAGCAATATACATGATGAAAACCTACTTTTGTTCAGTCAGAACTGGTCTTTGGCTGAATCCTAGCTGTTGCACTGCTCAAGGCACAAAAGCAGTACTTGTGTGATTTTATAATTTCTATCATAGTATCTCATAGCTAAATTATGGGGTCTCTTATTTTTTTAATTCAAATTTTATTTAGTCTTTTCAGCTCTTTATTCATACTGCTTCATGGACTTTGATACATAGTCCCTGATCTCCTCTTGACTTGATGTGTTCTGTACTGTTTTTCATGGTCATATTATTTGAACTGTCAGTGATTTAAACTATAGCATCTTCTTTGCTTGTTTTTATTATATGTGTCAAACCTAAAATTCCAGAAGTTGAACTGTCATCTTTCCATTGATAACTTTAGAATCACCTCATCTTAGTCTTATTTGGCTACATATACTTAGATGCAGTGCACTATGTGCAGCATCTTTATGTAGCTTTTGTCTGCATTAGTCAAGTCTATATTATCCATACAGAGTATGTGTTAAGTATTTATGCAAGCTAGTGGAATACTCTCGGTTTATTTTCAAAATCTGCTTTATCCAAGAGTCCAACTAAGATGCCACACTTAAATTGTTTTATGAGGTGTGGAGTTCTGGTAAGTTGCAAAGAACACTTTCGGATTGAACTCTATAGAATCTTCAGCTATATGTGTATGTTCACTGCTGCAGGTTTATATCAATAGGACTGTTTTTTCACCCAGCCCTGCTTCCAGGAGAAGCATCATCTTCTTCTCAAAGGAATGGCATGTCTGATAGCACCCAATTTTTTAACCCTTGTGTATTCCGAGATCTGTTAATTGTCTAGCTTGTTAGAAACGTTAATAGCCTCTTAAGAACCAACTTGTGCTCATTTATCTACCCTTGTCAAGGGAATGCTGTCTGGAAAGCTTGTCTGCTGCTTATTTTGTAACTGGACTAAAAGGAAGTCTTTTTACTATCATCTTCGTATCTTCCTGAATCCGACACTTTTGCTCTCTACAGTCTAACCCTGATATCAGTGGTTACAGATGTGTTTTGACAATGAAGGTAGCAATCCAGAAAGCTGAATTGTCTTCACTAATTTCTTATCTATATAAATGAGCTAGGCTTTGCATTTGATAGCAAATTATTTTTTTATTATTATTCATTGAGCATTTCCTTTGAGGCTTTTCAGGCTCTTCATATTAATATGATATTTCTCAGCACATACATTACTGGTTTTCTCTCTTCAGCTGTTCAGTAATTAATTTTAAGGACAAAGTCTTGATGTCTATATGTGTAGACAAATGTGCAAAAAAATGTGGTTTAATATCCATGGTTTCAGAGTGACTTTCTGTCAGTAAATGATTCTTTTCTTAGCAGCTGCTCTTGCCCCTAGCCCCAACACCCCTTCCAAGTTGCCTTGAGCCATTACCTAATCAGTAATTGTCTTGGGTGGTGAATGGGGAATACCAGTCCTGCTTTGGTCATGGACATACTTTTTTTTTTGATTCATTTAATTATGCCCTTTGCTGTAAGTTCTTGGTGTGTGGCTGTAAACATTTTCTGTTTCACATGGCCTTTCTAGCAAAGTAATTAGCTTATTTAGCTTTTAGCATTCTTGTGGATTTCTCCATAATGTGAACCACACCTTCTAATAGATGGTGTACTGAACACAGATTTTCAAGTTCTTTGAGACATATGTCTATAGTATTGATCACCTGATGTCTAAAACTATAAAGTAACAGTGATACTGAGGTCAAGTGTATTTCTCAATATTTTGTGTTTTCTTTTTTTTTTTTTTTTTTTAATTTGTAGCTTCATTTGCACTGTGCAGTGTTAGACAACAGAAAGAAATGAAAATGTTTTCTCTTTTAGTAGTACAGGGGAATTTCATCTGGTAAATATTAACTCTTGCAAGTCCTAGTTATGAGCAAACTTTTCTGTGTTTTCAGAGGGGAATAGTATACTGTTCTGGAACTGGTCAAACAAAAACAAAAAAGATTTCTGTTCAAACAATCTTTATATTTGTTCAGTGAATGTACAAAGAGAAATATTTTAAAGGAATGCTAATTTTACTGTATTTCAGAATAATGGATTGTTTTTTTCCCAATTGTATATATGGATAGAGCAATTTGATGACATGTATGAAGTTAAAAGGATTTGTTATTTCAATAAAATATCTTTAATCCTAATTCTTGACATTTTGCTCTATATATTGAAACACCACACATAGATATTGAATGTTTTTTGTGATAATGAGAACTAAAAATAAACTGGAGCACAAAGTAGAACTGAAAGTAAAATGCACTTAACAAGAGAAGAAACAGTCTGCTACCTTCAGCTGAGGTATTTTTGTGCTAGTTAAGGAATTCCGTTAGAATTGGAAGGATGAAGTGGAAGCTGTTTTTTTTCCCTTTTAGCATGTTACTTTAAGGCAGGAAGCGCGCTTGTTTTATTGATCTGAATACTTAGAGTAGCTAGCAGGTTGGTAGTTTAGTTGATTTGCCATGTTATTGAGCAGTGATTTAATGTGGAAGCCTGTTCTTCTTGAAGAGGAGAAAACATTTCCTTCACTCCCATCAACATGTGAGAAGATAGTCTTGTAACTGTTATTTTCTGTGCTAGACTTTACTTTTTGTCCTTCTACTATAATACTTAGTTAAATACAGATATCAATTGATATGTTTAGTTTAGAACCATATAATCACTGAGTAATTTGGATTGGTAGGGACCATCCAGTTCCAACCCTCCTGCCATGGGCCAGGGACACCTCCCACTAGACCAGGTTGCTTAAAGCCCAATCCAACCTAGCTTTGAACACTTCTAGGGATGGGGCATCCACATCTTTTCTGGGCAACCTGTTCTAGTATCTCACCACCTGCATAGCAATGATTTTTTTCCAGATACCTGATCTAAACCAACCCATTTTTAGTTTATCTCTTGTTCTGTCACTATACTCCCTGATAAAGAGGCACTTCCCATTTTTCCCTAGTGGCCCCCTTCACATGTTTGAAGGCTGCTATAATGTCTCCCCAGAGACTTCTGTTCTCCAGGCTGAACAACTCCAATTTTCTCCTAGAAAGCCTTTCTTCATAGGAGGGGTCCTCCAGTCCTCTGGTCATCTTCATGGCCTTCCTCTGGAGCCGCTCTTACAGGTTTGTGTCTTTCTCATGCTGGGAGTCCCAGAGCTGAACATCTATTCCAGCTGAGGTCTTGCAAGAGTGGACTAGACGGAAAGAATCACCTCACTCGACCTGTGGCCACTTCTTTTGATAGAGGCCAGGACTTGCTGTTTAATTGCATTTGCATTGAATAAGAACTTTCCCTTTTTCTCTATGATAGCCCAACATAAGGGTTCAGATGTGAGTAGCAATTTGGTGAGGAGAAACACTGAGGGGTAAGGGGTGCCTGTCAAGAAATATCTTCAAGTTGAGCTTTAAAGAACTGAAGAACTTAATGTCATGACTTGTAGAATGGCTTGGGTCAGTAGGGATCTTAAAGATCACTTAGTTCCAACTCCCCTGCCATAGCCACCCACTAGATGAGGTATCCCAGAGCCCTATCCAGCCTGGCCTTGAGCAACTTCAGGGATGGGACATCTGCAACTATTCTGGGCAACCTGTTGCATTGCTTCACCCTCCAAGTAAAGAATTTCTTCCTAACATCTAATCTGTATCTGCCCTCTTTTAGTTTAAAACCATTCCTGCTTATCCTGTCATTATCTGATCATGTGAAAACTAACTCTCCATCTTTTTATAATCCCCTTTTATGTACTGAAAGGTGGCTGTGAGGTCTCCTGGTGCCTTCTCTTCTCCAGACTGACAATCCCCAGCTCTCTCAGCCTTTCTTCATAGGAGAGGTACTCTAGTCATCTGATGAACTTTGTGTCTCTACTTTGGACCTGTTTTAACAGATTCAAATCCTTCTTGTGCTGGGGACCTCAGAATTTGATGCATTTTTCCAAGTGGGCCCTCATGAGGGCAGAGCAGAGGGGGGGACAATCACTTGATGCAGCCCAGGATGCAGTTGGTCTTCTGGGCTGCAACCACACACCGTGGTCTGATATCGAGCTTTTCTTCCACCACAGCCCCCCAGTCTTCTGAAGGGCTGCTCTCAGTGAGTTCTCCCAGTCTGTGCTCATGTCTGGGATTGCCCCAACCCAGGTGCATCACCTTCCTCTTGGACTTGTGGAAACTTATGAAGTTCACATGGGGCCACTTCTCAAGCTTGCCCAGGTCCTTCTAGGTGATGTCCCTTCCTTCTGTTGCATTGACTGCACTACTCAGCTTTGTGTTGTCTACAAGCGTGCTGAGGAGGGACTCAGCTTATCATTGATAAATACATTCATCAGCACTTGTTCCAAAGCAGACCCCAGAGGGACACCACTCATCACCAGCCTCTAGGTGGACATAGACCTTTTGACTGCAAATCTGTCTGTGGCCTTCAAGGCAATTCCTTGTCCACCAAACAGTACAGCTTTCAAATCCATCCCTCTCCAATTTAGAGGTCAGGATGTCATGCTGGAGTTTGGCAAAGGCCTTACAAAAGTCCAGGTAGTTGACATCGGTCAGTTTTCCCTTGTCAGCTGGTAGGCCACTAGCCTCATAGAAAACCACTAGCTTGGTCAGGCATAATTTATCTTTGAAGCCATGATGGCTGCCTTGGTTCTCCTCCTTGTCCTGCATGTGCTTCCAGAAGAATCTGTTCCAGGATTTCCCAGGCACAGAGGTGAGGCTTGCCATTCTGTAGTTCCCTGGATCTTCCTTTCTACCCTTTTAAAAAGTGGGAATTATGTTTCCCTTTTTCCAGTTGCTGGGGGCTTCACCTGGCTGCCATGACCTTTCAGATATGATGGAGAGAGTTTTGGCAACTACATCATCCAGTTCTCTCAGAACCCTAGAATGGGGGTCATCAGGCCCTCTCCAGACTGGTACCTGTTATTTTCATCAGATGGTCTTGAACGTGCTCTTTGCTTACAGTACAAGGGACTTTTCTCCCCTGCCAAAACCATGTTGATTCTTTTAGGCTTGGAATACCAAAATGCTCCTCACTTTCAATGATTCAGGCCTGTGAATATATCTGGTGCATTAAAATTGTGTCAATTCTTAAGCATGTGATTACAGCTGTAGCACTGGAAGTACAGTCCTGCTCAGAATAAGTGGGGTAGGCACTCCAACATGGTGATCTGCTGGAAATACAGTACCCATCTGGAAAGCAGCTTTGCGAAAGAGGACCTGAGAGTCCTGGAAGACACCAAGTTGAACATGAGCCAGCAATGTGCACTTGTACTAGCATTATTCTTGGCTTAATTAGCCAAAGTATTGCCAGTATGTCAAGAGAGGTGATCCTTCCTCTCTACTCAGCATTGGTGAGGTTGCACCTGAAGTACTGTGTACAGTTCTGGGGCCATCAGTACAAGAAAGACCTGGACATACTGGAAAGAATCCAACAGAGGGCCACCGAGATGATCCTGTGGTCTGGAGCACCTCTCTTGTGAGGAGAATCTGAGAGAGCTGGGGTTGTTCAGCCTGGAGAAGAGGAGGCTCAGGGAAGATCTTATATATAAAAAAAACTGAAGGGAAAGCGCAAAGAGGATGGAGCCAAACTGTTTTCATTTGTGCCCAGTGCCAGGACAATAGTCAATAGGCACAAACTGGAACACAAGAGGTCGTGTCTGCACATCAGGAAGCAGTTCTTGTACGGGTCATGGAACACTGGTACAGGATGCCCTGAGAGGTGGTGGAGTCTCCCTCCTTGAAGATCTTCAACAGGTATCTGGACATTGTCCTGGGCAACCAGCTCTAAGTATCCCTGCTTGAGGAGGGTGATTGGACCAGATGACCTCCAGAGGTCCCCTTCCAACTTCAACCGTTTTATGTTTCTGTAACTGACTGTTAAGATAGCTTAGGACAACAGTGCTTGAGCAGTAGGTAGTCACTTTCATTACTAGCACTGGTACTGTTCTCTTCTGAAAGAAGCTTCCCTCATCTCGGGAGTGTCAATTTTGCAAATGATGTAGGTTTGTTTTGGGAAAAAAAAAAAAAGAAGGAAGGTGGGAAGGTATATGTAATAAGTTACACCATAGTACCTAGTAGATAGAGGTTACCAGACTACATAAATGTGCTGACAGTGTTGATGTTAGCCTGACATATCACGTACCTTCAAGCAAACAAGAACATTTACTTTTTTTGCGGCTTGTCTTGGCAGGGGCAGAGGCATTTGGGAATGCGCAGTCATTTCTTTATACAGTGGATTGCTGATAACTTGCACTGTAGCAAAAGCTGCCTTGGCTTATGAGAAACTATAACTGGTCTGTTTGATAGGCTCTCAGATGTAGTCATCCTGCGTGCTGAACAGTCTTGTAGGCAAAAGCCCAATCATGATAATAAAAACTAAACTACTAATATGATATATAACCAGAATTTAGAAGCGGGCATGCTAGTAAGATTATACTTGATTAAAAATACATTGGGATAAATCACTGGCATTTCAGAGTAGAAGAATCATCTTAATACTATAGTACATGAAGCACTAGAAAAATGTTCCTATTGTCTTCCTCCCACGCATCTCAGCAAGAACTGCTAAAGTTGTGTATATGCACAGAAGCATTCGAAAACACTGGTTATTTAAGTACTGTGAATTGAACAGAGTATTTATGCAGTAACGCTGGAAAAGCAAGTGTATAAGTGTATTATCCATCTTAAACGTAATGGGAAAAATTGCTTGATACTTGCTTAATTGCTTTTTTTCTGTCTGGGAAAAAAAATTAGGGCAGGCCCCTTCAAAGTTGTGCAGTTCTTTGTATTCTTCTTGCTAACAAATATTCTGCAACTGACTTTGATCTGTAGCCCAGGATGAGGTCCAACCTTTTAGCCTTGTAAGTTCTAAGATTCCTATTTGGATTCTGTACCTGAATCTGAGCAGTTGTTAAGTCTTTAGCAGTCTTGTTGCCACAATTCTTTCTCTCCCATTCTTGTCTCATCTGTTTGGTGAATAACTGCTTTGGGACAGCAGTTGAGAAATGATACAGATTTCTACTGAAACCTTTTTATTACTGCAGTCCTAATGCAAAAAAAAGAAAGGGATAGGAAGGGATAGGAACCATAGGAAGAGATCATCTGTTACACTCTGCATCTTGTATAGTCATAAGGGAGTGACCTTTGTACTTCCTTTCTTATCTTGCATTTCCTATTGCTTTTGTCATCTTTCATGCTCGTACATGTAGGTGTGTTCTGAGCATGTCTTCAATTAACTTGTCCAACCATGAAACATAAATGAGATACAGGAATTGCATGCATAGGTTCTATCCCCTTCTTTGGTTTATAGCAGTCAACTGCCTTTTACCCTTCTCTTCTGTGAAGATTGTGGTATTGCATTGTGTGATGGTTTCTAATTTTACCTTCTGTAGGAAACAACAGAAGAGTAAAACCTCTTTGTTTCTTCTGGTTCCTTTTTAAAGAAATATCTTCTCAGCTCTTGGGCATATTCAGTTGCTTTAGGAAACAAGCCCAAGTATATTGTGACATCTATTATGGATCCTGGCATCTTACTTGTTTCTCTTTCAAACTGTGCAATACTGGGAAACACACAATAAAATACTTTTGAAAGTACTAGCTCAGAACAGAAAATTAAATTGAATTACCTACTGTCGGTTCCATTGGAGATTGATGCAATGCTTTATCTTGAACTACAGTAACCAAAGATTTCTGGGAAGAAGGTACATTTGGAAAAGAAAGAGCAGTCCCGAACACAACAATATATTAGAAAAATAAAGATATCACTGGGGAGGAGGTAGCTTATTATTAGAAATAATACTCCTGTCTCACCATTTTTATCCACTTTGGCCTCTCAAAGAATGCTGTGAATGTAACAGCAGCATCTAAAATGTGAGTTATTGATCCACTTAAAAGAGAAGAGCAAAAAAAGGAGCTCACCCATATAATAAAAAGTGTCCTTTTGCAGTAGTATTTTCATTATTTTTAAAAACAAATAAAAATACCTCCCTGAACCCGAAGCCTTTATTAGCAGCTATTTATGCCCTGGTCCTTGAGTAGAGGTGACTTTAAACATCATGGTGAGAACAAAGAAATAATTTTGTGTACTTTCCCCAGGGAGTAGTCCCATTGCTGGGATTCACAACCTTAACCTTCAGTTTTCATATACTTGAAATCATGCGCTAAGCAGAAATAGACATCACAGAAGTGCCAAAACTTGGAAAACCGAGCCTTTCAGCTTTTCCAAAATACTTACTCAATAAAATGAGTGGAGATTTAAATTAGATACACAGAAGAAATTCTTTACTACGCGGTTGGTGAGGTGCTGGCACAGGTTGCCCAGACAAGATGTGGATGCCCCATCCCTGGAGGCGTTTCAAGCCAGGTTGGATAGGGCTTTGAGCAACCTGGTCTAGTGGGAGGTTGGAACCATGGTTACAACCTGGTAGGGGGGTTGGAACTGAGTGATTTTTAAGGTCTCTTCCAACCCAAACCATTCTGTGATAATGATGAGGAAATTATATCAGCTTTCTGGTGAAAGCTGTGTACATGCAGTTTCTATTTTCTGTTTAAAATACTAGTTAAAACACTAGTTCCTAGATGGAAAGAGAAACATATGCACACAGGTAGTGCTGATACTGAAGATGAAGTGCAGGAACAGGCATAGGACAAGTTTAAATTTTGCTCATGCAATGTCATGACAACAGGTGGAAGATGTCTAGAAGAGCAGTGGCTGGTCAGGAATTGCTTCTGCAGGACTTCTAGTGCTTCAGCTCAGAACCACTATCTAGAAACCAGCAGCAGTTTGAAAGATCTTTTGATGGTCTAGGTGACAGAATAATATCCATGGCCGTGATCAGTAGAGTTAATAGTAGGATTTCATGTGTTTTCCCACTTCCCAGATACTTGAGGTGAGACAAGCTGAAAATGTCTGCTGTGACTCTTTTTCTTCCTCTGAGGTTTATGTGCCTTGTATCATTTGTCACTGTAGCTTTGATTTTCACGAGTAAAAATTGACAAAGAAATAATCACGAAGTACTGTCTTTATCTTGCATTTCAGCGCTGTAGCTGGCTGATGTATTTTTCTTCTCCTTTCTTTCCTTTCCCCAAAAAAGAGCCTACTCCTTTCACGTTACTGCAGATGGTCAGATGCAGCCTGTTCCTTTCCCTCCTGACGCCCTAATCGGTCCAGGAATCCCTCGCCATGCCCGCCAGATCAACACTCTGAATCATGGGGAAGTTGTGTGTGCAGTTACCATCAGCAACCCCACAAGACACGTGTACACAGGTGGCAAGGGCTGTGTTAAAGTCTGGGACATCAGCCAGCCTGGGAACAAGAGCCCTGTTTCTCAGCTGGACTGCCTGGTAAGTGAACAGGAATTTAGGCAGAAGGGTAACTTCTCCTCGGAGACTCAATAAAGAAATAGCTGTCCTTGTCTGGATTTTGTTCATATTACAAGGAAATAGCAGGCAGTTCTGTTTCCTGCTTTATACATTTAGCTGTGTTTGTTTGTTTTTGTTTTTTTGTTTGGTTTTTTTTTTTTTTTTGAACACTGAACAGGTGGTGTTACAGAGAAGAGGATTGGTTTATTTATGGATAAATATAATCACTAAAGCTGATGATACTTTAGATAAGACTTCTGAGTAGACAGTGTATCTGATTATTCCCCCCACCCAAGTCATGGTGGTGTCTTTTGCACTGTATGGGTTTAAAACAAAGGTAGCCTGGCTTAGACAGGGCTGTAGGGTGTTTTACTTGTGCCAGGAGCCATGACTTCTTTTTGTAAGACGGTAGCAACCATATAATAAAATAATGTGACAAGGTACCAAGGTCATTTTGTGTTGTTACACTTTTGTTAGTGTTCAGCACCTTACACATTCTGCTGCTTTGTTTTCACATCTCCCAGATACAAAATAGATTGAGTGAGGTAGTATAACCGAAAAGCTAAACTGAAAATCTAATTGCTCAGTAAGATGCTTTATATACTAGAAGTAGTGTATAAACTAGAAGCAGAAAATGTCATAAAGCAAAATAATACATGTTCCAAATGAAAACAATTCTAGTTTAAGTGTTGATCCAAGTAAATGTTGGTTTTGTTTAGTTTTATTGTTAAGTCCTTGCCTTTTATATATTTCTACTCCTATGTCTAGTGGTATACATATGGTTGTGTATGCATTCTGTTTCATGGCAGGTTTGTCTCTACTTAGTCATAGCTGCTTTCGTGTTAGTTATGGAACTATATGGCTAGTTAAGCCAGCATTTCCACTGTACTAAACTTCTCCTTCTCTGTGACTTAAAAGAAACAACAAAAACTACAACAAACCCACAGTTATAGAAATGTTTTTGATTTCTATCTGCACTACTTTTTATTTGTTTTGAGTTACTGATCTTATCCCTCAGTTTCCTAAAGAACCATATTGGACAGCAGCTACAGGAAAAATGACATCAAGTAAGCTTAAGGAGTCAGAGAAACAACAGAGAAACAGCATAAATGCAGGACCAGAATGGCAATGTTCTGACTCAACTTTTTAATTGTAAAATGGTGAATGCAAGATTTGATTTCTGATTAAAAGAAAACTCTAAAATCTGAAAGGCATGAGACTCGAGCTGTATTTTCCTAAATGGTTACAAATGAGAGGTCAATTTTTTGGTAAGTATTCCTGTGGTGATCAGTAGTCTTAACTGATGTAGTGCACTTTCTCAAATGCAAGCTTGCTTTGGCTTTGTCTCCGGGTAATGAGATGAAGAACTTCATTGGGTTCAAAACAGATTAGACTCTAGCAATAGGAATCTGCAGTTTAATTTCTGCAGCTGCAGTCTCTGGTTAGTAATGAGAAGTAGACATTTGAGACCTTTTAGGGTCTGTTGGTTCATTTTTTGTACTTTGGTACTGGAAAAAATCACCTACTGTTTAAAACTTGGATGCAATCAGAATCATATTAGTGGCCATTATTGGCATACATGTATTAACAAAACCAAGATGATTTGTGTTGTACAGAACAGAGATAACTACATCCGCTCTTGTAAATTGCTGCCTGATGGATGCACCCTAATAGTTGGCGGGGAAGCCAGCACATTATCCATATGGGACCTGGCAGCACCAACTCCTCGTATAAAAGCAGAGCTGACATCATCAGCCCCTGCCTGCTATGCTCTGGCTATCAGCCCAGATTCCAAGGTGTGCTTTTCGTGCTGCAGTGATGGGAACATAGCAGTGTGGGATTTGCACAATCAGACATTGGTCAGGTGAGTCATTACTTGTTTACAAACAACTTTTATTAAAGTTCGTCTTTGAACAGCTAGATAAATATTTACCTCCCTGAATAATGGTTCATGACAGCAAAACAAAAAGTATTTCTCTTGTAAAGAATGAAGTTTGTGCTCAAGTTGGACAGAAAACAGTTCTGCTAACTTCAGCCTAGTCCTGGAAGATGGTTTTTGAGGACCTAAAGAGCTGTTACATAACCTACTGAAGTCATTGTAAAAGTTCTTGTTGCTTTTGTTTAGTTTGTTTTGTTTGGTTTTGGGTTTCTACAAGCAGCATTTCTAACAGTTTGTGTTTGATTTGGACTGAACTTGCCTTATAGTAAACTCTTTGAGGTTTGTTCTTTTCCATTGTACTGAGCATTTACTAAGTAATAAAGAGAATTTTCAATTCATATTTAGTGATAATACATAATAAAATTAACCTTTCAAAAGTAGTTGAAAAGCTAAATTACCCCAGTTCTTTATGAAAGTGTAGAGAACTGATGTTTGGTCATTCATAAGAGAAATATATTTGATTTTGGAGGATGAACTTAATCTCTAAAACTTACAGAGAGCACAATAAATGTGTTGCTATAAAAGTTACTTCTCAAATATATATATATTTTAACTTCAGATTAAAGTGTCTGGCAGGTTAATATTCAACATGAGTGCTATGGCAGAGAAAAAATGATAGGAAGATCTATGTAATGGCTCTTAGTAAAAAGTTGTGTGGTTTTACTAGAAAAATTGATCTTGGCTTACCAAAGTTGTGATGGTTTACAATATTATAAGAATGAAGAGCCTAAATTGGGATAGACCATGGTATCTTAGAGGGTTTGAATACATACACTGAAGGAAGATGCTGTTTTCAGTGATTTAATTAGATTTTCTGTATCTCACTAGTTAACCTAAACTTATGTGCAGATATTCGTATTAATGTATGTACAAATCTGTCTTTATGTTAAATTTCTAGGTCAGAAAACACTTTAATTATTTTGCCTTTAGTTTGCCCTATGCGCATTCTTAGTCTTCGTAAGGGTGAATTCTTTCTCCATCTATGACTGTTTTGAATGAATGGTACAAATTACTTTTATTCTTATGAGTGTTTGCTGTGTGTAAGTGTTCCCACTACTTGCTTGCTGATCTTCCTAATTGATAACACGTGGAATTTTCAGACCAGAGCTACAAAACAAGATGTGTCTCGTGACCTTTCTGTGGTAGCACTTAGTGAATCATACCCTTCATTCCCAAGCTAGTTGTCTTCTCCCCCTCTCCCTCTACCTTTGACATCGAAACAAAGGACTTTCCCAAAGCTAATTGCTGATGAAAAATGGAAAAGGCTTCTGCCAAAGGATTAAGGAAAACTTGAGATGACCTTTTGGTTGTTGAAAGCTGGGAATTCCTAATTAGAATATTTTAAAACAAAATACATTCTCTACTTATTTTGTGATATCCTGATCTCTTGCCAGAGAATGTGGCTTTGCTGACTTGTCGATGCTCTTGCTTGACTTACTGTATCTTTATCTGGATCATTTCCTATTAATATCTCTGCTCATTATTTAACATGTTGACTTACAGCCAAAGAAAAATACAGTAGCTGTTATCTGAAACTGGAATTTTGTTCCCTCAGCACTTGTTTTATGTACTCACAAGCTTTTTATTTTAAAATAATCAAAAAGAAAAACACACAGACACACACACACACCAAAAAAAAAAAAAAAAAACCTTTTCAAAACCTGGTAGAAAATAATGAGTTTGTTCAACTAGCTATGATGCAATGTATTTCTCTAGCACCTGGAAAATATTACAGAAATATCATTGTATTTCATGCCAAATCAGAGAGAGAGGTTGATTTTTGCCATCAGCAGACACAGAAGAGATGACACACACATGCAGAGTCCAAAACTAACACCACAACAGTGTTTACCTTGAGCTCTGGCAGGAAATCATTATTCAATCTGGTTTGTTTTATCAGGCAATTCCAGGGCCACACAGATGGAGCCAGCTGTATTGACATTTCTAATGATGGTACCAAGCTCTGGACAGGAGGTTTGGATAACACTGTCAGATCCTGGGACTTGAGAGAGGGCAGACAGCTACAACAGCATGACTTCACGTCACAGGTAACTAGATTTTCCTACAACTTGGATGGGGAACAGGGTAATGTTTAGGGTGAAAGCTGAGAAATGAACCCAATGCAACTGGCAAATTTAATCAGATTGTTTTGTTTGCTTTGGCTGTTCATAACACAATATTTTGGAGCTTTCATATGTTAATCTGCTCTGAAACAAAGTGATAGACTGACACAACTCTCTTTCCATATTTTTTCTAAGTTAAGAGGTAAGAATGGGTAATTTAGTCACTTGAATTTTGACAAGCTATTTCACTATTGAACTATGTCAATTCTATTTGGCCCTTGTCTTTCTACCTCTCTCAATTCATTTAATCACTGTATGAAAAAATAAAAAGTGTAAATGTTGCTGAATTTTCAGATATTTTCCCTTGGTTATTGTCCTACGGGTGAATGGCTAGCTGTGGGAATGGAGAGCAGCAATGTGGAAGTGCTACATGTAAATAAACCAGACAAATATCAACTGCACCTTCATGAAAGTTGTGTATTGTCACTCAAATTTGCTTACTGTGGTAAGTTGCCCTAAAAATTGAACTGGAGGTCAGGACTTTATTTCACACTTATTTCACAATCTTAACTTTTTTGATAATCAACATTTATTTAATACCTATTTCTTAATTTATGAATAAATATCTCAGTTTTACAAATACAGACGTATTTAGCTATTAACAACCATTTATTTATTTAAAGGCTGGTGTAAGAGTTGTTGTTTGTAAAACATTGTTTCTACTTAGTGTGTGCTTTGTGTAATGGTAATTAGCCAACAGATTTCAGTTTGACCCCCAAATCTGTCAAATGACTGTTCCATATGTTTTCATAGTTCTTCTGTTTCATATTCTAGGTAAATGGTTTGTGAGTACTGGGAAAGATAACCTTCTTAATGCATGGAGAACTCCATATGGAGCCAGTATCTTCCAGGTAAGCATGATGATATCTTTAAAGAAAAAAAAATAGAAAATCCTAAGTCCCAAGAGCAGATTCATATTCTTTACTTATGTGATCTAACCAAAATGGGATGCTGAGATGAGGATAATAGACTTTTTTTAATGAAGTAATATATTTCTATTTTTCTTCTAGTCCAAAGAATCTTCATCAGTGCTTAGCTGTGACATCTCTGTGGATGATAAGTACATAGTCACTGGCTCTGGAGACAAAAAAGCTACAGTCTATGAAGTTATCTACTGAAAAATATGCTGGGGATATAACTTTTAACAGTTGAACTGGGCCAAAATTATTCTTAATTATAGAAGTAGAAAAGTTTTGCCTTTTAAAAAGGAATGAGAGTATTGAGGTTCCAGACCTTGTCATGAAACTACTCCAATTTTTCAAAGTAGAAGGCAACATCCAGTAACAAAATATTGGCTACGTGGACCAAACAGAACACAGAGGCAAGATGGACAGATGTAGCCTAGTTTTTTGACATAGTTCTTTAAAGCCAAGTCTGCTGAAGAATGTTGAAGCCTTTTTTTTTTTTTTGACCTCATGCAAATTGTTCTCATTGCCTGAATATGGGGATAGCCTTTTCTGTTCCTTGCAATTCAACTTGCATTCTGTCCTGTGTAGAGCAGCAGTGTCTCAGATGAATTTGTTTCATAATTCTGCATCATGTGATATGTTTTTGTATTTTTGTTGAAGGTCAAACATTTGTATAAATTGTAAATATACTTAGTTTATTACAGTAAAAGCTTTAGTACAAACAACCACTCTTCTCACCCCCCCCCCTCCTTCCCTCTACCCCCTGCTTATTTAAAAAAAACTTTTGGGGATATAAGTACCTTTTTAGAAGCAAAAGCAAACACTATGTATAGTTTGAAAACTGTCTTATTCTTTATAACTCTTCGTAGATTTCTTTATCATACTTCAAAGTAATTGTTCTGACATATTAGGGTATCGATCCAGTAGATACTGTCTTGTGCTGCAGAAAAACTAAAAGGCAATTTTGTACTAATTATAGTGTAAATATAAAAATTGAACATTTCATAAAGTTGTGCAGTTTATTTTAAGTTTATTCTGTTGTCCCATGTATATGTTCTTTGGCAGATACGTTAAAATGTGCCTGATCATAATTTTTTTGGTTGTCTCTCTAGAAGAGGAGATGATGTCCCTCTCCTCTCTCCCACAGCTGAACAGAGTTCATGAAGGACTACCTTTCAACTAAGTACATCAGAGGCTTTATTCTTTTTAACTGAGGATGTCTATGATTAAACAAAGCTAGATAAGTTGTGTACTTCATATTTTACAGAGGAAAAGTGGTAGCTAATAACCGTTTCCTTTTTAATGGCTTGTCTATACATAGATACTCAGGTAAATTTAATTAAATTACCAAAGTGTGAGTTTTACAGGGGATCACTTAAATGGTGTTAAATACTTGCAGGGACTGCAAGTGAAGTGAATTAACCTAAGTTAAGTTAAACTTGCTTCTTAATTTCTTGTGAGCATATTGATAAAGGAAATTTTTGCTTATTAACTAATACACT
Organism: Heteronetta atricapilla; assembly: GCA_011075105.1. Classification (NCBI taxonomy): domain Eukaryota; kingdom Metazoa; phylum Chordata; class Aves; order Anseriformes; family Anatidae; genus Heteronetta; species Heteronetta atricapilla. The sequence goes on along the minus strand of CM021763.1, from coordinate 42,659,579 downwards.
GCATAAATTAATTAGAATTAATTTTCTAGTGTCTCATATTAGACAGGCCTATAGGCTCTATGTATCCATACTGAGCAGTCTTTGAGTCCCTCAACTGTTGCATCAGTGTGACATCTCTGAAGAGCTATGCTGAGCAGCCAGTTACCAAAGTTATACATCTTCAAATCAAGTTTTCTCAATGTACTCAAGAGAAATGGCTGAGGAAAGAATGTGTACAGTTTATTCTAGCTATGGGGATTTTCTTATTTTTTTTTTTTTCAGCTTAGTGAGTTCTACCACTGTGTGCTGGAAAAACCTAGTTATTGTGCCAGTGAGGGCCATACATTTCCTATGTTCTATAATTTTATTAGAACTTGTGTTGTTAAGGGAGATAACAGATGAACAGAAGAATGTCTTTGAACAAAATATTCAGATTACAAAACTGGCCCAGAAGTTAAGACTCATCTTTGAAAAGCTACTTTTTCATTTTGCTAACATTTGACAGTAACTTATATCCATGCTTTATCAAAGACTCATAACCAGGAAAAATCAAGTTTGACTGACAGAGGCATTGACTGGATATGGAATTTCCCATCTGGGGGTCAAACCTTCTCTTTGATTTCCAGTCTGAAGAGAAGTTTTCCTTTGAATTTACATGACCATTCTAATGAACCATTTCATAGCATCTGGAATTATAGTAGCATTAAAACATAGACTTTGCGTTTGGAATATGAAATGTTAATCATTCAGGATAATGTAGTTTTCTAGACATTTAAAATTAGTGTTCTATCCATATGTATCTATATATTTGTCTATAGCTGTGTTGTGAATATGTATCCATATGAAAATAACAGACCAGCTTTAGGTGGTGGTCATGTTCCTTTCACATACAGTGATGCAAAAGCAGAATCTTAAAGCTGTCCAAAAAAAGAATTATATTTGCTACACTCGAATACTGTGAAGCGTTATGCCATTTTAAAATGAGAAAGTTTTTTTAAAAAAGTTTGTAGTAGGTTACTTAACTTTAAGGCTGACCCTGTTTTCATATAGAAATTATTCCAGACATTTGACTCTGTCTGCTTAGTAGTAGCACTGGCAAAGGCCAAGACAACAATTTGCTCCAGTTGGGAGTATTTGGATTTCTTCCAAAGAAATATGCAGTCACCTTGGCTTTTAATTCACAGGTATTCTTTTGCCTTTCTTAAAAGCTGATAGTGGAAAATCCAAAAATGCAAATATTTACATAACTCTTGAAAATAAACATATGTACGTCATGGTTCTGCTGTAAGTTGCACCATAGTACTTGTTAGTAAGACTGACCACATCGTTGGCAATGTAGAGGTTCAAAATGATACCATCAGGAAAATCATGACATATCTTGTCAGTCATAGTCATAGTCAGAGCTGCTATGGAATGGGATATTATTTATGCATGTGCATTAATTTAGTCATATTTATACATGATGTTTTTTCAATTGTAATGAAGAATTATTTTTTTTCTCCCAGTCAGATCTACTTGTAAGCCTGAGGTCTGAAAGCACAAGGACTCAATGTACAGTAGTCCTCTCAATTTCTTGGTTCATGTTTCTCCTTATATTTTACAAAAGTTTTTTTTCATTTGTTACAGTCAAATATATTCCACCAGAGGACATTGTTTAATGAAACAATGGATTTGATGAAATCTCGGCATGTCTCTTACATATTACCTACAAGATTTAAAACTTATAGAGCTTGAAACTTGTGTAAATTCCTTTAGCACTGTATAAAGTAGTGGTTGGAGAAAACTGCTTCTTGAATGAAGAAACAGACCAAGCCAAACCAGCAGTAACAGGGCACTGGGAAAGAAAATGGAAAAAAAAGGGTGCAGCAGTAACTATGGCGTAGGTAATTATTATTTTCTGTCAATTTAATTACAATCTTAAAAGATTCTTTGATTAGCTCCCTTCTGGGACATTCTTTGTTTGCTGAGTGGCCCTCAGTATTCAGAGATGTCTGAATGCCACTCTGGCAAACAGTAACGCCAGACAGAAGCAGGGAGTCCTTACAAATGACATACTGGATGTCAGTACAAACAATAACTGGTGAATGGGAGATTTCTGGTAATATCAGTTCAACTGAACTAAATTCTTTGCAAGTTCTAAATACTATATTTTGTATGTGTACTAGGCATCAACTTTTTGTCAGTGTGGCAGGGTACATCTTCTTTACTGCAATTCAAAACTAAGCTATTTCCCCACATCAACCCACAAGCATCAACCCACAAGTCTCTAGTTCTTGAGAAATAATTTTCATGCGTATTAATTCTTTCAAATTCATTTAACATTTCAAAAGCTTTTATTTTTTAAAGGGAAGAGGGAGCACCAAAAGGAAAAGGGAGCACCAAAAGGAATATGAAGTTCTTTTTTTTTTTTTTTCTAATAAGCCTCAAAATGGAATCTGTCATTTCATCACATGGATACTTTTCTGTATAAGTGACTGACCATTTTTTGGTCTTATCTTTGCATTGGTAGTGCAGGTAGAATTTTCAGAAGCATCTAATTTACTACAGTGACATTAATGTAGACAGACAAATTGATGTTTTAGTATTTATTTTTTTTTGGCTGTTTGTTTTCCCCCTAAAAGACTGCCCATACGTTAACTTAGGGGATCATACTATCTAGTTGCAGTCCTTCATACTTTCTGTTGTACTGATGCAATTTTGAATTGTTGGGGGAAGTTCCACCATTCCAGTGATTTTAAAAAACAACAACAAAAATGGATCATAATATTTGCACGCTACAAAAGAGTGGAAGAGTGCTGAATCCACACCTCAGACTTGTGATAGTGCTACACCTTATGCCACTTAGCTGGAGAAGCTGAACCTTCTCCAACTGTGTGGTCTCTTGAAAGGATTTTATTTTATTTTATTCCCACAAAAAATGCATAGAAATAATGTGAGAAGGTAGGTGCATGCAAGACTTGAGTCCTAGTTTCATCATTGTGTCATTTTGAGTCCTTTTTTAACAGAATGGGAGAGCTGAAGCAACTCAGTGTAGGACCTAGTGAACACCAGAAAGAATGGAAGAGTTGAGGTCAAAGAATAAACAGAGAAAGAGATCACCTATTGCTCCAACTTGTTTTAGTGGTAGTTTAGTGGTAGTGATCCACAAAATTTACTTAGAATGAGGCTTCAGTATGCAATTTCACTGAAGACTATTTCTCCATCAGTTTTCTGCCTGGTAATTCAAGGACACCTGAACTGGAATTGGAAGTGGACGTTTCTTTTACATTCATAAGCAGTCATATAATCCTAAGAGGAAAGGGAGGGAGTTAAATCACAACCAGTTCTCAACATTTTCCATTACCTAATATTTTTGTAGCTAAAGCTCAGCTTTCCAGCAATTGATAATCCCATTTTCAGCAACATGCTCCCAGATGTCCCATTGCAGCTTAAGTGCTTAGTGCAGCATGGTAAATTTTGCTAGGGAAACTAGACATACAATGCTTTAGAAAACTGCCTTGTGGTTCTAAATTACTGTCATTTCTGAGTTTACTCAGTTTCTGTTGAACTGTATAGGAGACCTGATCCACTCATTAAAAAAGAAATAAATATTTCTAAAAGAACCAAAAAAGTGTTTTGAACACATTTTAGCACATGGGTGTGGAGATTTTTTTGCTTTTTTAGTTTATTTATTTTTTTCTTTGTAACTTAAAAAAGAATCTATAAATTCAATACAAGAAAACACAAAGGGAAATAAGAATGAATTAGGACAGCTTTATTTTCAGTGGGCAGAATGTTCTTAAAGATGATGTACCTCGATACAAAGGAATCTATCACTTCTACAGTATAGTAATTCTTGAGAAATCTCGATTTTGTGTTTCTTTGGAGCTAAAGTGCTTCTCTCAGATGACGAAGTTGGTGATGTGGGGACTCACATTATTTATACTTTCAAATCTGAGGAGTGTTTTTTTTTTTGTTTGTTTGTTTTTTTCCTCTATGTATCTTATTGCCAAGTTCCACAGCTCGCTCCTAGAAGCTGAACATCAAATTCTGCACTTTCTGGCTCCAGTAAAAATTTTGTGTCTAACAAGTCTGTTGGTGATGCATAGACCACAGGAAAATCTGTGGTCTATGAATCTTTCAGTGGCATAGGTAGTATCAGCCAATATATGTTGTAATAATTTCATTTTCTAAAGCAAGTAACCAGAGATAAGATAGTGTCATTGTTCATACTTTTATTGTTTGTGGAATTGTTGGTCAGTGTAGTTGACTCACTGTTAAAAAATTCTGTGGTGGCTCCTGAGGTAAAAAGATGGTTTTGAGATAGTTTGAGATAGTTTGTCTTCTAAAAATTCACATGCAGTTTTTCCCGCAGTACAATTATATTAATTAATTTCCCGCAGTACAATTATATTAATTCATAGACATTGCAAGGAGCACTAGACAGTTGCTATTGCATAGAGCTTGGCAAGGACTGTCTTTGTTTACAATACAAAAGTATCTATTGAACCTTATCTCTGTCTTGTTTGTTTGTTTGTTTGTTTTTGCCAACAATAAGTTAGGCAAAGATAACACATAGTTTGAAGATTAAGTAATCAAACATACTATTATATTTTCTTTACCCCCTTTATATACTCTGACATTAGCATAAAAAGTGGAGATGATGGCTTGTAACTGAAAAATAGTAAACACCAGCTTTCTTTCAAGAACAGATTTTAATGTCAGTTTTAAAAAGTTAACAAGCAGAATGAAAGAATAATAAATTGAAGTTAACCCATAGCATTGGACAACTTAGAAATCACTTGTTACTTCCCTGGTAGTGAGCCTAATTTGTTTAAAATAAAATCCATCTGTTCATTTCACAGTCTTTGTTCTACTTCCTTACAACAATCCACAGTGGATTACTCCATTACTTTAAAAATTGGCTGCAATTATGATAAGCTAATAACTCTTATTATGTGGTTACTGTAGCAAGATGTTTTGGAGAACAACCAAGCTTTCCTTTATTCTTAAAAAATAATCCAGCTATTGGCTTAGTGGTTTGCTTGGTTGGTTGGTTTTCTACATCTAGACCTGAGTATTTTCTTGATAAGGTTTCAAGTAAGTATATAATCTGATGGGTTTACAAATTTAAAGTACTTCTTATGTTTGGGGAATCAGCCAAACTCTGCTGTTGGGTGGGCAAATGCCCTTAATGTCACTTTGGTATTTGCTTAGAATGTCATGTGTGCCGCAAAATTTTGGGATTCAGCTATCTAACTTTCATGGCCACATTAAATTTACTTCCTGAAATAAGCTTCTTCAAGAGGGACCAGTTTACTGCTGTGCTCCCATGTGTCTCCCCTTGAATATGTGTTAGTCCTCTACAGATGATTTCATGGCTTTTACATTAATAATAACTTTCTCTGTCTTTCTGATTGATAATTATGTAGGGTGTGAATTTCCAACGTCCGTTCAGTGACTATTCAGGATATGACTAAGTTCTTGAATGTGTACTTCAAAAACTTTATGAACCTGCATACAGAAATCATTAATTTTAGTTTAAATTCAAGGTTCTCAAGTCCTGGTATTATTTTGTGTTTTATTAATGAATCCTTTAAAGAAAATATCTGTGGTTTTTGAATGGTTTTGATAGTGGTTTTTTTTTTGATTTGTTTATGTAGATGGTCTTCTTTGTTGAGTGCAAATTATTTACCTACTATTCTATTTATAATTTTTCTCTAGTTCTGCAACACTTTTAGCTAGCTCTAACTTATTTAATAACACAAAAGTGAAATGGGGATATTAACAGTGAGTGGTTGAAATTTGGGAGTTTTCAAATGCATGTTAGAATATTTCAACACTTTGTTCACTGTTATTTTTTTACATTTTTTTCATTGCTGAAGTAATAAAAAAAAATCATTAGGGTTGAATTATAGTAAACTTTTATACATGTCAGTACTCTACACAAACTAATTTTATCTCCCAGTGGACAGCAATAATTTAGATGGATTTTTTTTTTTAATTCTACCTAATTTATTCTTATTGACAGAAGGGGGAAATACTAACCTTGCAAATTTTGCTAAGTATCATGAATATTGTTGATAGTTCTTAATAATCTCCATGCCTTCAAAGACTTGTTCTTCTATATTTTGAAGTGAAATGTACTTATATACGGGGTACTGTAATAAAATGTGTTTACAGTATTTATCCCCTGGGTTTGTGGTAATAGAAAGGGGGAAGTGCAGTGACAGATGTAACTTGCAATAGTTGCTAGTGTTATGTGCCTTTGAATCATTTTCTTTAATTCATTATTTTTCATACCTTAAGTGAGGGTTAGTGCATCAGTCTAATTTATGTTACAGTAGATATGGTAACACATTCTTAAAGCTTTGCTAATTTTACTAACTCTCCAAATCATTTTCAATCAGTAAGGTAAATGATTTGATTGTATGGATGGTCTTGAACTGGTTGTAGGCTGTTCAATTTCACTTTTTACGTTTCAAGCACTGCTAAAGTAGACATAGAACTTATCAGTTATATTTGGCTTTTTTATGCTTTTATTTTGTACTGTATGTGATCAGGGGGGATTTTTTATTGTTTTTTATATTGTACCTCAATAGGTGTGCCCACTATAGTGGCTTTTTTAAAAATATTCCCATAGTTTGCACTGTGTGATTCATTTGAATTGAGCTTACAAGCCAATCCCTTTTTGTAGCCATCTGCTTTGTACCTTGACAAATATGAAAATAATCAAAAATATCACCATGCTTTACAGTGAGGCTGTATATTTCTCTGTTTCTGAAGGGAATTGCATTTAGCAAGACTTGTCTAGTTAAAAGGCAGTTAAACTAGTAATCATATATGATCCATTTTTAGCTGTCATTTGTAGAAAAAGAGCTGCAAAGTGATATGTGGTGATAACAAATTCAGAAGGAAAAGAATATGAAATTCAGATAGCAGCTTGAATGATTTGCTGTTAGCATGGGGCCCAATAACACTACAAAGCTATAAACTCTGTCTTTCTAGATTGCCCAGTTAGGTGGCAGAGATGCAATTTGTCTTTTCTGAAGTCGCCTGCTGCTTGCTATCTCCATCTCCTGTCACAGCCTATTAGCTCCCCAAGAAAATTGGTGGGAAATTGCCTGCAGATTGTAGGAAATTGCATCTCCAGACCCTGGAAAAAATGTAGGATAGCACAACACTGACCCTCCCAGAGCAGCTATTAATACAGCAAAAGCTGACCTTTGGCATGGTGTGAAACGACTTTGCTATTTGCTGAATAAAGACTGTGTGGTTGAAAGAGGGTACAAATTATTATCCTGGCTATGCCTGTAGCCAGCCTGGTCCAGGAAGCTTAAGTATTAATGACAGGTTTTGCTGCCCCCCACTCTTACCTCGTGGACGATGGGAGATGAGATGTTAGAGGATCATCCTGAAATTTCATTGTAAGATGGGCAAAAGCCACCATACTTAAATTATGTTAGTATATTCAATATATGAAGGTTTAGTGACAAAACTAAAAGATCACTTAACAAGCTAATTTCAAGTAAATTTATTATTGCTTGTGCTTGGCCCAGCCTTGGTCAGAAAAGGAACAACTTTGTGGCTGTGTACATTCTGTGTGAGTATCCATAATAGACATTTTATTTTGGGGCAGTTATAATGAAATGGAGCTGATTTGTTCTGTAACTGCTGAGTGTCAAAGTCATCGGACACACATTAATTCTGATGGATTTTTGCATGAAATTCCTTGGCACTCTTGTCTTGTTTAAACAAATTCACATGCTCTTTATAGTGTGATATGCAATGAGTTTCATACTCTTGTCATTTCTACTAGAGCTACCTTCTGATCTTGTACTTTACCTATGTTTTATAAGGCCTTTCAATAAGAGATCTCTTTTCTGAGAGGGGATATGTAGAAGTAGTTTGCAACATAAATAATAATAATAAATAAAGGCCAACATTTTCTTTGAGCTTGTGATTTTACTTAGTGGGTCCAAATCCTCCTGAGGAAGGCATGTGTGTGAATCAGAGTTATATATTGATCAGGAGAAGTGAGTGTGAGGAGGGCATCAACAGGGAAAAAGTCATTTTGCAATCAAGAGCACTGCTGTTTTCAAACTCAGCTGAGATCTGTTGTTAACTGGTGGCTGCCTGGGGATCTGATTGAAATCAGTATGATCATTTCCTATTGTATTAGTACCCGCTGATGTAAATGAGCTGACATGGCTTACTAATGCTTGCACGACTGATTAGAGAAAATTAGTGGCCTGCCTTATGTAGTCAGGGCAGAGGAGCTGAACACAAGGCAGCATGACAAAATGAGTGCTGCTGGTGATTTAAAGCACACTTGAAAGGGATCGAGAGCACTTCATACTACAGGGCTCGCTGGGCTTCTATTTTGAATGCTTATAGTCATGCATGCACATGTATGTCAATCTGAAATGCTAATATGTTGAGGCATTGTCTTTCCAAATTAGTCATAGCACCTCTCATGGAAGTTATACAGTTCAGTACCGTGTGTCTTTCCTTGTAGAACACAACAAAGGAACTGAAGAGCTGTGATGCTTGAGACTTTATTCTTCCTTTACAGTAGTTGTTTATCTTACAAGATGTTACATACTAATTGCATTCTCAAAATAAACCTTGCTATTCAGGAACAAATGTGGTTTTTTTTTTACAGTGCAATACCTATAAAGTATGAACAAAGAGCATTTAGAAGAGACAGAATGTGCCCTGGCTGATCACTGAATTTGCCTTCTTTTCTTACAAATAAACAAGATTGAGTGATATAGTATCCTGAAATAATTACTTCTGCCTGATGGGATTATGAACACTGTTACCTGCATGCCTCCTCAAGCTTTAATGAGGCCATACCCATTATAATACACAGCCTGAGGAGGTAAGAAATCATTCTTGTGTGAAAAGCAGAAGCTTCTTGTCACAAATTCAGAGTTGCAAGCTCTTGTTTTGTTATGGAAAGAACTCAAAAAAAAAAAAAAAAAAAAAAAAAAAGCACACCAAATGTTGCTCTGGATGGTTGAATGGTTTAAGAGAGGAATGGTGGGGGAAAAAAGCAACTCGGAGAAACCAGTTCTCAGCCAACCCTATGTGACTGGAAAAGATGTGCAGACCATAAGTAACACCCTTCATCCTGGAACAGTTTATGAGCTCCAGTAGACGACAAGGCACCCAGCTGTGCTTGCTTTCTTTTTCTGTAATTAGTTCAAAGAGTTCATTATAAATCTAAGCTCTGGTCAGTCTGAGTCAGGTCACGTTTTTTGGATTGCACAAATACAGCCAATAACAGAATCAGAAAAACAAAATTCAAGTTCTTTAATCACCCTGGCTCACTCTTTATTTCTTAATTATTATTAAGTGTTGTCTTCCTTTGCAACACTTCTCACCATGCTAGGAAAATACAGCTTTTTTGCCAGTCTTTGTTCAAATTTCCAGTATTTCAAATGTCATAAAACTGTTCTAATTTACCACAGTATCCTGTTGAATATCAATGCTTCGTGGGTGTAATTTTTTTCTAGCCTCGGAAAAAAAATTAACTATGAGTAGTAGTTCATTGTACGCAAAGTCATGTCCACTGTCATTCATTGAAACAATTCAGGATTACTTTTTTTTTTTTCATGCTCTCCATTGTTTCCATTGGATGTTTAATTTCATGAGACAGCTAATCTGAGCATTCCTGGGCTCTGCCAAAATATCATTTCTTGCATGTGCCTTTCTGATACACCAGCTGAGAGCAAACAAACCTTTTCCCCACCGTTTGCTCTTAAAAACCATCTGCTATAAGGCAGAATCTAAGAGTGCTTGGTCCAGTTAGCTAACAGGCTTATATTTCTGTGAAATATCCCAAAGCTACAGTTGAGACTTACAAAAAATCATCATTTTGGTTATAAAAAAATAAAAATAAAAAATCTCTAAGCAGGGCTATAGTAGGAGCACGGCCTTCTTAAGCCTTTCAGTACCGGGACAGGTTGGAGGGGACAAGCTGAAAGAGGAGGGGGAAGATGAAGAGCAAAGCTTCCAGTTTGGAGAGGTTTTTCTCATGAGTACTTGGACACAAGGTGGATAGGAGACAGCTGGGGCCACTTTGGCTGTGGGAGAGACCAGTGATGTGCATGGCCCTGGGAGCAAGGCTTTGGAGGGGCCTCACATGCCATGGCTTGGCAAATCCCTGGTGATGTAGGTGTGAGCAGTGACCATGTGCCCAGCAGATGGTGGGGTAGGGCATGGCCTCCTGCACTCAGCTATCCTGGGGGCATGAGGATGGCTGTGGGACTGGGCTGCTGGATGGGGACTTGAGGGAGGGGCTAGCCTTGGGTCCTGCTGGGAGAAGGGTCACCAAGGGAAGTTGAGGGGAGGAGAGTGTGGACAGTGGCAAACCGAAGCCAGAGGTATAGGATAAATAAATCTCTTTTGGGTGAGGATGAGCATGTGAACAGATAATTTACATCTCCATCTTTAAGTGTTGTTTGGAGGCTGGGATTGCCCAAGATGTTCTAGAGGTGAGTGAAGAAAAAGACCTGGAAGAGAGCAGTTTGAAGGATGGCCTCTGACGTTGACTTGCTGTTGCTGTCTCCACTCATGAGGTGTCAGCTAAGTTAATGATGAACTTGTCATCTCCCTCACCTTTCTGCAACAAGCTGCTCTGTAACAGATCTGAAGCATGTAAGGGAAAAGAATGGTGCATCCTGGTTCTGCTGCCTCTCTCCAGCCAAGTTGACGGACTGTTTTATCTGAGACTTGTTTGCTGAAGAGAAAAGTGAATGTCGATTGGATTGGAATGGAGCACTCTTCTGCCATCAGGGAAGACCTTTCCATTTGCAGAGGAAATGGAGATATGTTAGAAATAGCAGATGCAAGCTCCAATTAAGTTGTAACACCAGAAAGGTAAGCCAAGACTTTATACTTGTTTGAAGAGAACAGGGTGGATTATTACATTTGTTATACAATTAAATACATCAAAACAGGATGTTCTCATTTTTTCTTAGTACCTTCAGGAAAGAAGGCAATGGAAGAGCAAATATCCAAGCAAATGTTTATCTGCATGCTTGATAAGTTCCTGAGAAATGGTCTTACCCTGCCAGGCGATGGCTAACCACTGTGGTTAAAGTGTAATGTGTTTTTGGCAGAGACCTCAATGTTCTGGTTCAGAGCCAGCTTGCTTGGATTGTTCTAATGAAAATGGTCTATAGGGAGATGACAGATCTCTCTCTTTCCAGAAAAACAGCTTTACCTGTAAGGTATTTTGCCTTCCTCTTCAAGAAAATAATATCTAGAGAAGACTGAAAATTCTGAGTGCAAATGTGTTGATGATTAACATTTTATCAGTTGTTCTGGAGACTTTGGAACCTGGATGTAGGTAATAGAAGAGGTATTTGCACAGGTAAAGCCTCTGCTTTTTGCAGCACGGAAAGTATAAGGTCTGAATCTTCAGGTCTGCTTCGTCCAAGAGGGGAACCGTGTAAACTTTTGGATCTCTTGTTGCTGTGGTCAGAGCTGAATAAGGGTATCAAGTTGTGACTTCAATAATGCCCGTTTTGAAACTAACGCAGGCTGGTGTCACAGGCTGCTGAATACTGTATGGCGTTCAACTTCAAAAAAAAAAAAAAAAAAAAAAAAAAAGAAAAGCTAAAAATTCTTTGCTCCTTATTCTTTGCAAACTGACAAATAATACAGAAAATTGCAGGTATCACTCAAAGGCTTCGTTGCTTTTCTAGGGTTGATGCTATAGAAAACCCTAGAAGTGAATTTCATATTGTGGAGGTTCTGTTAATGTCTTATATGGTGACAGAATCTTCTTCTGTCAGGAACAGAATAGTGTTCTGCCTTGTTGCTTTGAAATGTACCGCAATATCTGCTATTGCAAGTGTCTTTCCCACTACACTACTACTTTAAAGTCTGAGGCTTATCATTGGCAATTTCCCATGCTTTCATCCAAAGCCTGAAAATATGCCTCAAGCAAGACATTCAATCAAAAGTAAAACATCGTTAGTTATTTGACTCGCTCTCCAGCTCCTTGGGAAGTATAGCTTGCCGCTACACCAGTGTGAAGAAACTCATGTTAGAAAAGCAAAATGAAAGAAAACAGAAATTAAACAATAAGAACAGCTTCAGCTCTGAGCAATTGACTGAGTATCCCAGAGCAATCAAGTTTCCCCTTCTAGAAAAGGAACTTTAATTTGATCTTACTTTCACTGATACATTTTCTGTTGCAGTTTTGAGCCTTTTAAAAGGAGCCTTTTAAGAGGAGTTTCCTTTTTGAATGTCTTTGATCAGAGGTGGGAAGGATTTTTTTTTCATTGTCTTTTGTGTGTTACACAAATTCACACAAGTATATTCACCCCTCTTTTGTACAGTCCCAAGGAATCACTGTGATAAGTGAGTTGGGGTGCTGGACTATTCTGCAAGAATTAGTAAATCAGGACTAACCCCTTTAGATGAAACTAGCTAGAGATGGTATGAAATCCCAATCTGCTGAGCTTTGTCTGTAGCTTAGAAAGCTACACAGTTTGGTATCTTAAGCTGGAAGGAGGAGTTGTTTTATTTCTGTTAGCTTTGCAATTAATGTCATGTGTAATCAATACATGTTTGGTTTCCTACTGTGGGTAGAGAGGTGGATGCTGTGTCATAACTACCCATTCTGGCATGCAGTGGGAAATCTGTTTGTGAATAAATAAATAAATTAGGCATCCGCCAATGGTGTCCTCAGTTTTGTATGCTAGTCATTGCTAAGATATATTTATGCTTCAGCCACTTCTCTCGTGTTGGTCCCATAAAACTACCCCCCTCGTTTAGTAAAGTCCTCTTGTTTTTATTTTCTAGACTTTCTTGATGACCACTTCAGTAAAACTAAACACAAAACCATTTCTTACCAAAATTACTGATTTAGTTTGGGAGGCCTCATCTGTCTGTCACAGGACCACAGAATATAGTTTAGATCAAAAGAATAATGCCAAATTGAAAGATAAGGTAGATTGCTTAGGACCTGTTCAGTTTAGTTTTGAGTAACTCCAAGAATGAAGATACAACTGCTTTTCTGGACAGTATGTTTGAGTGCTTAACTGTTATTACTATTATATAAATATACATTATATATGTGTGTATGTATATACATACATATATATATTATAATGAGAATATATATAATAATTATATATACACACACACACATATATATAATGAAAACAGTTAAGCACAACTCCAATCAGAATAAGAACTGTTGCCTCTTCTCCTTTAGCTGCACACTCCAGAGCTGTGTGCAGTCCTGGCAGGCAGAAATAGTTTGAAAGGACAAAATGATTTGTGGGTGGTTCTTTCTCCTGAGGACCATCTCCTTTGTGAGAAGATAGACCGCCTTCCTCTTCCGTTCATTGTTCCACTCATAGTCCTTGTTCAGTTTCTGTTCTGTACTCCTCATCTACAAATGGTAACCTGCATTAACTAATGATAGCAAGGCATAATGTGCCATCAAGAGTAGTAGTATACAAATGGGATGAATTGAAAAGATAGGAGATTAGACAGGAAAGGAGAAACAGCAGTGAAGGCTGGGATGAGAGGAGTGAGAAAAGACAACATTATGTAGGGAGAAAAAAAAAATAATAATAATTCTAACTTCTCCATGGGTATGACTCAGTCTTGAGTGGGCTGCAAATTCCTGTCATGCTCCCCCCACTACTTTGTATGAAGAAGGAATTCATACAATAAATACTGTTTTTGTTTTCATCCTTGAGAACTTAAAACTGTGAAAATCACACACTTGCACATTGGACGGACTTTACGGAGAAGGACTTATTATTGGGTGAACTGCAAAAGTACTTGATACCTTTTATGTGCTTTTATTTGGTCTGAGTTGTTCTAAATGCACTTTGTATAACCTGAGTAATCATGAGACTATTGTATGCACTGATTCCAGAATAAGCCTGCTTAGTGACAATGGTAGGAAACATGGATCTAAGATGAGAGCCATCCCTGTCTGAAATCTTTCCTCTGGGCAGCCTTAGTGGAGAAGACTGGGAGGACTCTGCCTCTACTGTTGTTGCTGCCTGGTACGTGCATGTGTCCCCATGCAGTGTGTTGGACCAGGGGAGATTCTAAGAGAGCTGCTCTCCTACACCTTCTTTACCTGCTTGCAAATGCAGCTATTATAAAAGTCCCACTAAGTAGTCCCACTCATCCAAGGAGACATCATGTACTATGCCATTGAGATATACAGATTAAATTTGTTAGTTATCAATTGTAAGTCCAAGCTCCTCTGAGGTAGAAGCTCTTCTTCTCTTGGAGGTCTCTTCCAACCTAGATGATTCTGTGATTCTTGAGAGTAATGACCATGGACCAAAAACTGTGTGGGTATTGTCAGTAAGATAACACGTGGCTTAGCAGATGAAATGTGGTACTTAATATGGATTGTAGACACCGCTGAACAAATTGCTCCAGAAGCTTCAGGGGTCTCTTCAGTGAAAACAGAAAACTGTCTGTTCTCAAGACATAATAAATACATTCCTTGTGCTGCTGCTTACCTTCTGCTGAGTCAAATATTTTAAAACACTGTGGGATTATTTTCTGGACAAAAGTCTGAGACTCAATTTCCTATATTTCAAAATGGTTTTCTTTTTGTTATCTTTGAGAGATTGCATTTAAGTATGTTTAAAGCTTCAAAGTCTTTATGTAGTGCAATATAAGGGTCTGCTAATAAAATTCCATCTCCAGGAAGAAAAATTAAAGTCTTTATAGTAAGATGACCCTGATCTTGCTGTAAGATGTAAAGTTCATTGAGTTTGGTAAAGAGCAAGTACCTTATGTTAAATGAAGGTTTGTGCTACTTCAGTAGCCTCTAAACCTTTTTCACTTATGTGCTGAGTATTTTTATTTGTTGATTTCTCTCTTGTTTATTAATTCTAGTATAAAAACTGTAGTTTGTCTGTTCCTTCTTTCAGCTAAGAAGGGATAAAAAATGGAACATGCATCTGTCTTGAGAAGAGCGAAGAAAGTGTAATGAATTCAAATAACTTCCTCTGATTTATTCCTATTTTGCACCCCTAGAAGGTCATGAATAATAGTGGTCTTATGGGCAGATACTTGTTTTATCTTTCTTTTTTAATTTTATTGTTTTCCCTTTCGGTGTAAAGCATTCATTTTAGATACTAACTAGTCTGATATACTGACTTGTCTGTCTGTAAAGGCTACCTACTGAATGTATGCTATGTAGCATCAAGACAAGAAAGCATCAAGACAAAAGATAGCTGTGGCTATCTTGAACTGAAGAAAACACAAAATGAGGCTTTCTTTGACTGTCATTTATCATTATGATTACCATTTGACTTCCCAGGTTTGAAGCAGGTACCAGCAGGCTTTCAAAAGAGCCATAGAGCTTATCTTATCACAGGTTGCTGCTGTGCCGAATATGATGTTACTAGACATACACGTGGGACTGAAGGAAGAAAAATACTCAGCAATCTGCCATAACTTAATCCAGATGGTCAAGTTTGTTTTCTTTAAAATGCAAACTGTCTCCAGTGAATTCATTAGAACCATATTGTAGCTTTCTTATCTAGTATAATTTTAGTGACTATGTTAAAAAGAAAAGCCTGGGACTACCAAACTAATCTCAAGTGCTTGATTATTTTCTTTCTGGATAATATAAACTTCAATACTTCATTTTTTGTTTGTTTGTTTGTTTGTTTTTCCCTCATTTTTATTACTATTAAGCCAGTGTGCAATCCTGTGAATATTGGCTTAGTTTATCTAGAGATAGCAAACATGCTCTTTTTGTCTGGGAATAATCAAGATGTTTGAAAAGCATACATCTACCATAGTGGGTGATTCAACAAAAGTATCTGCCTATTTTATCTTGGATGGCTCATTTATTGAAGAAGAAAAATTAGTCCTAAACATGCTAGAAGCTGTCCTTGTCTACCCGTGTTTCCATGCTGTGTCTTCTTGTACTCCTTCTGTTATGGATTTTTTTCTTTTATTAGCTTTAAAGATCTGCCAAATTACACAAAACTTGGGATGGGTGTTTCTACATAGTTTTTAACCAGAATAGGCTAAAACTGAAGAAGAAACCTTAATACTTTTTGATACAAATTAACTGATATAATTAGATCCATAAGGAAACTCTAACACCTACCACTAGTGATGTTGAAAATTCCATCTGAGTACAAAACAAGCAAACAAAGCCATCAGATGTTTACACCCAAGTGTTTAATGTGAGAGCACCAGATAGTATTTATTGTTCTTTCCTGATAGTGACTTTACCAAGAAACCAGAAAATTAATTTTCTAATGAAATGGAACAGGAATATACTGGGATAATAATAGAATGTCTACTGACTCATCTGCAAAGGTACAGTGTTAATTTTTAAACTTGAGAAAGAAGAGGGTAGAAAAGGTAGTTCAGGGTTTCACCAATTTGTAGGTTTTTAATCAGTTTTTAAATAATATTAGCTTTCATTGTGTGGAAGGTGAAGGAACTGAACTCCTGCCATTTACAATGAGAAAAGATCCTTCGGTGGGCATTTCTCAATATGTAAATAACAACATAGCCTTTCCTTCATTTCTTTCAGGAACTTCCTGTGTAAATTCCTTGTAGAAAATAGTATGACTATTCCCTTGGATGCACAGGAGTAGCGTACATAAAGCCATCTGGTATTGTCAAATACAGCATGAAAACAGCGAGGAGCTGAAGGGAATATATTGTACTTTTTTTTCCTTATTTTTGTTAAGTTACAAGGAAGTAACTCTATAGAGGTGTATGACATTTAAATTGATCATGTCCTCTGAATCTGTCCACTCTGAATCTTGATGCATTCACAAAACATCAAATGAATATAAATTGGGAGTCATAGGATGAAGTTGCCATTTGCTTACTTACATAGACCTAATTCGAGGGAAAGCTGTTTGGTGCTGGGACCAGAGTTGTTTTCACTCTCTTGAGACATGTACAACAGCTGGGCAATATGTCCTCTTCGAATATTATTGTCAATTTGTCAATTCAGTTCAGACTCTTTGGTTATTACCTGCTGGGGTTTTTTGTTTGTTTGTTTGTTTTTCTTCCATGCTAGATGTCCTTGAATATGCCAGGTGCAAAGTTGTGTTGTCTCATATGCATCATGCAGTGCAGCAACATCTCAAGACTGTTCACAGCCCAGTAATTGGCCAAAGTCTGATCTATTACTATTACATAGCTTCATTGTGTTGTGGTAGCAACACAACTGGAAAACAAAGCACGGTAGTACCAAAGACCACATAAACTATCTGTCATGTAAATGGTAACACAATGATGAGTTAAAGATCAAAAGAGTAAGAGATTATGAGTGGAATAGCAGAAATGTAGTAATATAAAATGTACTAGAAGAGGGTGTATAATTGTTTTTGTTATACTTACTAGGTTATTATTATGCAAAACAATGTGTCAAAAAAAATTGCTTCAATTTTTACAATGAATTTGAACTTAAATGTGCACAGCCCAGCATCTGTGCACATGACAATAAGATGCAATTAAACATAGTAATGTTAAAACAGTGCTTGGTACCATGGGTTTGTTTATTTTTCTAAAGTGTTGCTTTCAGTACTGCATTAGTGTCCAGCAGGGATCAGCACTGTTGTGCCTCCACTTATTGAAACAAACAAAATGTATCCCATGCTAAACACCACAAGATCAACTTTAGAAAGAGTAAACTAAACAAAGTGAGAGGGAAATGAAGAGGTAGGCTATGTTAAGTATGTTTTAACACTAAAAGTACCTCTTTACATAATAAATAAATAGCTTTTGTCAGTGTCTTCTCTTTAATACAAGGTAAATAGGCACTGCTGTGTTATTACTCTTATTTGTTGCTCTTATTTGTGTTGTAGCAAAACATCCAAATAGAACATGGGAATATAGTACAAGGGAATGTTGTTGATATCTAGTAGCAAAGAGAGCAGAAGCTGGATATATCCACAAACAACCTGCTTCTAACAAAGCTTGGCATTAAGGAGAAATGGAGTTAGAGTCTAAGGATAGAATCAAGATACTTATAAAAATGTCATTTATCCACAGATTTCTATAAGTGATATTTCAGATGTCATGGGTTGGAAGCATCTGACATGTTGAATAATTTATTCCTGCCAGAAGATGACATTTTTAATTAGTTATGTTATGTCTCGTGACTGGGTTAAATAAGAATGTCATAGGAGCACAAGATAGATAACCTGGGGTAGGTTGTTGGAGTCATTACAACAAGGTGTGTTCCCAGAAGCAAGTGGGATTCAAATATTGGACAGTTGAAGGAGATTTTATTTTTTTTTTTAAGCTTGTGAAAGCATGTGTACCTTAAAACTTTGGGAAATGTAACCATTTACTTCAGTGAACCTGGAATTTTACCACATTTTCTATGCCATAATTCCAAAAGCCAGGTATGTCTGATGAAATAGCAATATCCACTGTCTCTTCAAAGTTTCCTAAGGGCCATGTTATAGACAGGCCTGAAATATTCAGAATTGCATCTCAGAAGTTTTCAAGTAGACATGAAAAACTTTTTTCTTCTTTTGAAATTTTTGGTTTGTAAAAATTTGTCACCGTGATGATGAAATACCTGAGATGGTTTAAACTTGCTGGAGCACTAATCAGCTCACACAACTAAGCTTTTATCAGACCTTTGTTCTGGGAATGCCAATACTAGCCAGTTCTCATGACTTAGTCTTCAAACAACCTCTTTTCCCACTGGGTGCTACTTCTAAGTCCAACAAATCTTGTTTTAACCGAAATATTGTTGGACCCAAGTTCCAAAAAAAAACAATATCTCTTCTGGGGAAGGATGTTTTCTGGCAAAACCTGGGTGCTCTTCTTCTAGGAAGCCTGCTCCTTCCACTGAACAGGGGGAGTGTGAGCAAATAGAAGCCAAGCAAAGACACAGTTTGCTGTATACTAGGGGATAACCCCAGGCAGCATGAATGCCTTTCTCATTTAAAAGTTTTCAGTTTTCACTCTGGTTCGATAGCCTGCAACTCTTTTGTGAAACAACAGTATAACAAAGACTATGATGGCCCAGCCAGCGCTTTTCACTTACAACTGTACCCCCATACAACTTCGTCCTGCCTTTTTTCTTCCCTGCCAGGAATGAAGACTGAATAGCTAGAATTAGTGCTCCTTGAGTACCAACTCACTTGCCTAGCAATTTTATTCAGAAAACAGATGGTTCAGTATGTGAGAGAGGGCTGATAGGGACCTCTGTGTGAGGTCCCTGGCAGGGTAATCTCATTCCAAAGATCTAGGTGGCTGGGATTCCCTCCCCCTCCACTTTAATACAAATCCTTAAGTGTTAAGTCAGGCAGAAAATGAGTCTAGTCTACATTTATCTTACTGAGTGGCAGTCAACTCCTGCCTAATCTTTCAACATATATTTGTTCAATGGATCAACAGATTGTGTAAGCAGCATGATGGACGGGTTTAGAAATGCTTATGTTTGGTTTGTGCTGAACCATTGACCATTTTGTTTGTGAATCTATCATAAATTACATCTCCAGGTTACTCAGTATGAGTGAGGAGGGGAAATACTTGTTCTCATTGTGGTGAAAGGCATCTTATACAGCTGTCAGCCTCTAGAAAGGAAGCAGAATTGCATCAGGACTAGTTTTAGCTTTGTTTTCCAAAAGCTGGATGGATATGTCTGTTCTTTCACAAGCTGTTTGCTAATTGCAGTGGCATTTCTCGTTGGCAATAACATTGGCAAGAAACAAGAACAGTTGTTGTCAAAGAAGTATGTAATAATTTGGGATCAAGGATTTGATAGTGATTGTGGTTGCTATTTTAACTGCATTTGACAAAATAGAGGCCATATTAACACTAGAAACATACACAACTTTTCTAATAATGGAAATACACCTTAAAATTTTGTTATCACATGCAATAGACTATAAACTGCAGTAATCAAAGGTACCCAAAAACTGAGAACCTAAAGAATTTTTTTTAGAAATGGATTTGGATAACTGGAATTGTCAACACCTCAGAGAACATATAAGCTATACATGGGAAAAAAAAATGAAAAAGCCCTTCATTTTCTTATTTGGTCATCTGTTTCCTGCATTTCATTTTTATATTTGGAACATAAAAATAAACATTGTCTTTTTCAGTCTTTTATTTTTTTTTCCTTCCTGCTGAAAACATGATCTGAAGGGCACAAAATCTGAAAGCAGGTCAGGAAGGTGGCATTCTCAGTACCATGGAGACTACGATGATCTCTCAAGACAAAAGTGTAAGCTGCATAAATGCTTGCGTTGACTCTTCCCAATCTGAAAATTATTTCTAACATAGCTCTTACATGACTGCTGCTGCCATCTCCCTATGTGGGAGATGAAGGAACAGTAGGAAGTTCTTCTCGCAGATGGGAAGAGCTTGCATGGCAGCTGGCAAAGAGCAGGGGACATGGAGGCAGCTGGAGTCCATCTCTCCAGCCAAACGCACCTTCCCAGAGACCAGAACGGCACAAGATGAAATCAATTTCTGCCACTCTTGGTGATCTTGTTAGCTTCCAGCTGCTGCCTACCCAGGAGGCATAGGATTGTGGCAGAGAAGTTCCTTCCTTATAAAAATAAAAAGGACAAATAAAGACTCAGCCTCATATTTACCAGTCATCCTTGTTTTCATAGGCTAGATAAACCTTTGAAAATAATTCTAAACAAGATAACTGATACCAGAAGAGGCTCACCTTGTCCTAGCTACATATCTAGAGGCCATGAGCCTCAGATTTGAATCCCTGAAGTCTACCATAAGCTTTGTTTAAATGACTTTGCACAGGTACTAAATGTGTCTGATAAAGAAAGGAGATGAAGAGAGACTTGTGGAAGCAGAAAGGACAGTCAGAAAAGGACCATTTTTTTATGCAGTCAGAAGGAAGAAACAGTGGAAGGGTAATTGCTGTTAACTGCTTTGTTGTTTCATATTGTTATGATTTCATGAAGGCAGGTTCTTAAATTCATGTGTGATTTTTTGTGGTATTTGTTTTTGCGTTTTGTTTTTTGTTTGTTTTTTTTTTTAGTCTATGTGCATTGCGACTATGCAGTTCATAGGAACTGACTGATTTTTTGTTGTTGGAAAGCTTAAACTTCTGCGAAAAGTATGTACTCATTTTGCCTTTTTTTTTTTTTTAATAAAGAAAGCACACACACACACACACACACAATTATATATATATTTTTTTCCATACTGCACCTATTTTTTTTTTTCCTGTTAGTGGAGGGTAAGTCTATGATTTCTTTGAAAAATGCTTCCAACTTTTGGTTGAGCTGAGAAAAGTAATTTCTTCCTAACCACCTCTAACAGGATTAGGAGAAACTAGTGAGGAAAAAAGACACAAGAGAAGGAGAAAACCTGTCTTGACAATATAAAAAAACAAACTAGGAAAGAAAAGTTGAGCATGTATTTGGGTCATGGAAAGTAAAATGGAGATTGTAACTCAGTCTGTGATACTGTGAGTCTGGTAGCATTTTTTCTTAACCTTAATCCTCTAAGAAAAAATAAAAAGCAAAAACATTTGTCTTTGTGAACGTCTATTCAGTATAGTAATCCCTTGAGTATCTTTTTAGTAATTTTACTTACTGTATTTCTTTTATGATGCTGAAAGAAATTTCCCTTCCCTCCTCCTTATTCTTAAGAAGATGTAGAGAACCTTAGAAATTGCTTCTAGAATGCAGTGATTTCCAAGTATTAATTCAGGGAATAAGAGGGATACGAACTGCTGTGTTAGCTGGAATAAATAACACCACACAGATCTATTTTTTTATCATTATTATTTTTTATTTTATTTTACGCTATTCCTTTTTCTTTTGACAAAGTTAAGACTGGAATTGTTTGAAGATACCATCAAATGTGTCATTAAAGCCTTTGAATATCACACACTAATTTTTGTTTATTTTCTGCTCTTCATTTAAACAGTATTGAGTTATTTGCCAAAAATGATAACATCATTGCCAATTTCCTAAAGTTTTGAAAAAAATATGTAATTCATCATCATTGCCAATTTCCTAAAGTTTTGAAAAAAATATGTAATTCATATATTTTAAATCACAACAATCAAAAAATAATAATAATAAACTTGTAACCCAGCAACAAATGAATAAGGTTCCAAATGCATAAATACAAATATGGATAGCTATATTCACTGCTTTTTTGACAGCTAATGCTTGTTATTCAATGTTTAATTGTGGTTTGCTGAATTCTTCTACTTCTTCAATGCACCTGTGTGTTATATAGTAAATCTCAAGGGAAAAATGATTTAGAAGCCAAAATTCATAATTCTCTCTGAGTACGTTATATCTCATGCTGGTAAATCAAAAATTATACAAGCCATGTAGTAACTTGATCATTTGCAAAGTAATTTCTTCAGAAGTGTATACTACTTTCATACAGGTATCAAATTAGATAATGCTATTTTTTCTTATTAATTAGAGAAATTTGGTTAGAACAGCTTCTGGTTCTCTATGAATAAAAAGGGGTCTGCTATTTGTAACTAAGGCTAACTGAAAATCTAAAACGTTGGTAAAAGTATGTTCTCTTCTCCACAGAAAATATTTATTTTAGTTGAAAATGTATTTTGTTTTATTCTCAAATACCGCCATTGTGTGGGTGTTCAGATTCCTCCTTTTCCTAGTGCTAACAAGTCCTAATCATGATTCACTAAGAGGAGAGGAACACAACTGCTGTGTAAGCGACAAGTGATGCATCATATGAGAGTTTGGGTTGACTAGGACTGAACTAAGGAGGAGAATATGAGCATGAAATTTTCAAACAATGAGCCTTATATACCATCATAATTAAATCTATATTTTTCAACAAAGGCCAACGGCATCCTGGCTTGTATCAGAAACAGTGTGACCAGCAGGGCTACGGAGGTGATCGTCCCCCTGTACTCGGCTCTGGTGAGGCCGCACCTCGACTATTGTGTTCAGTTTTGGGCCCCTCGCTACAAGAAGGACAGGAAGGTGCTTGAGCGGGTCCAGAGAGGGGTGACGAAGCTGGTGAGGGGCCTGGAGAACAAGGTCCTACCCTCACAAGGTCCTACGAGGAGCGGCTGAAGGAGCTGGGCTTGTTCAGCCTGGAGAAGAGGAGGCTCAGGGGCGACCTTATTGCTCTCTACAGATACCTCAAAGGAGGCTGTAGCGAGGTGGGGGTTGGTCTGTTCTCCCCCGTGTCTGGTGACAGGACGAGGGGGAATGGGCTTAAGTTGCGCCAGGGGATTTTTAGGTTAGATGTTAGGAAGAACTTCTTTACCAAAAGGGTTGTTAGGCACTGGAACAGGCTGCCCAGGGAGGTGGAGGAGTCACTATCCCTGGAAGTCTTTAAGAGATGTTTAGATGTAGAGCTTAGGAATATGGTTTAGTGGGGACTGTTAGGGTTAGGTTAGAGGTTGGACTCGATGATCTTGAGGTCTCTTCCAACCTATAAATTCTGTGATTCTGTGAACTTACTTTTCACCTTAAACATTACTCTTTATGCTCCTTCCTTCCCAAATATTAATTTTGGATAGTGAACATGAGTTCTGATTTGAACTCTGACATTTCCATGAAGTTTTAAAAGTCTGGCAATTTAAAAGTAGTTCTCAGTATTTTTCACTATATGCTCTCAGTGCTGTCCACCGACTATGCAAATTAGGCTTTTTATTCCCTCTCCCGCTACTTTTAAACCAAGTTACATGGCCAAAGCAGCTTGAATCTGCTCTTCAAAGGGTGCAAAAAGAACAATGTTGTGGTTTAGCTCCAGCAGGCAGCTCAGTGCCACACACCTACTCACTCACTCTCCCCAGTACATGAGGAAGAGAATTGGAAAAGAAAAAAATGTGAGAGCTCATAAGTTGAGATAAGGATGGCTCACAAGGGAAAGCAATGCCACGTGCACAAGCAAAGCCAGACAAGGAATCCATTCACTGCTTCCCACAGCAGGCAGGTGTTCATCCACTTCCAGGAAAACAGGGCTCAGCATGACGAACAGCCTGTTAGGAAGACAAATGCCATTACTGTTAATGTCCCCTGCTTACTCCTCCTTCACCACAGCTTTTATTGCTGAGCATGACATCATATGGCATGGACTATCTCTTTGGTCAGTAGTCCTGGCCGTGTCCCCTCTGCCCATCTCGTGCAACGTCAGCCTCCTCACTGGCAGAGAAGCATAAGAAACAAACAAACAAAATCCTCAGCTCCATGAAAGCACTGCTCTGCAACAACTAGAAGCATCAATGTGTTATCATCACTGTTGTCATCAAAATTCCAAAACATAGCATTATGTGAGCTTCTACAAACAAAATTAACTCTGTCCTAGCCATTACCATGCAAAAGAATAGGTAACATAGGTCACACATACCCCTTCTCCAACCTTAGCAAACGTTTAGATTTTGCTGAGGCAGAGTAAGCAGTACTGAGGCATGCTCTACTATTTAAAGGTGCTGGAAAGTGCTGTGTTCCTCTCTGAGATGTCTGTCAACTATTCTTCAAACATACCAGATTTATAGTCAAAGTTGCTTAGTGATGGTCCTCTATGCATCCTATGCATTTGGTTCCTACTATACGTAGATAATTTCTTCTCTGGATATCTAGATCTGCTTTACAAACACTCATTGAAAGCTGTAATTGGAAATGAGTTCAATCAAGCCATAACTTTCTCACCAGAATGCTTTGAAGTAAACTTTTTTAAAAGGTGGTGACTTTTGAAAAATATGGTTCAGCTCTTTGCCACCTTACCTCTTAGTGGGCATAAACTACATTTGTAGTGTTCTATTGAAAGGATGCTTGAATGTGCTTTTTTGTTGTTGTTCTCTGCTTAACCTGTCTTTTATCAGTGCTAGAGATTGCATGATTAATAAAGAAAGGATCAAGCTTCACTATGCACTACAAAATGAGATACAGAATCATAGAATATCTTGAGTTGGAAAGGACCCACAAGGATCTTTGTATAGAACTTCTGGCTCCACACAGGACCACTCAAAAATCAGACCATATGTCTGAGTGTTTTCCAAATGTTTCTTGAACTCTGACACATTTGGTGACATGATCATTTCCCTGAGCCTTTTCTGGTGCCCAGCCACCCTCTCACTGAAGAACCTTTCCCTAACACCCAGCCTGACCCTCCCCTGTCCCAGCCCCATGCCATCCCCTCAGGTCGTGTCACTGTTCCCAGAGAGCAGAGCTCAGCGCCTGCCCCTCCGCTCCCCTCGTGAGGGAGTTGTGGGCCACCCTGAGGCCTCTCCTCAGCCTGCTCTTATCTGAGCTGGACAAACCAAGTGGCTTCAGCTGTTCTTCATATGCCCTCCCCTCCAGACCCTTCACCGTCCTTGTAGGTGTCCTTTGAACGCTCTCTAGTATTTTTATGTCCTCATATTGTGGTGTCCAAAACAGTACTCAAGGTGAGGCTGCACCAGCAAAAGTAGAGTAGGACAGTTGCTTCCTGTTGTAACCCAGGGTACAGTTGGATCTTTTGGCTGCTAGTGCACACTGTTGGCTTGTGTTCAATTGTCCATCAACGAGAACCTCCACATCTCTTTCTGTGGAGCTGCTCTCCTGCCTCATCCCCTAGTCTATGCACATAGCCAGGGGTTACATTGTCCCAGGTGCAGAACACACCAGATGCTTTTGTTAAATTTCATACAGTTGGTGATTATCTTGTCTGCTTCTCAAGATCTTTCTGCAAGGTCTCTCCACTCTTAAGGAGGCCAGAGGTCCCTATTATTCAGTATCTGCAAACATTCTTAATATGCATTTGATGTCAGCATCTAGATAATTTATAAAACATTGAAGAGAACTGGCCCTAAAACTGAGCCCTGGGGAACCCCAGCAGAGATTGGTCACCAAGCCAATATAATGCCATTCATTATAATCCTTTGATCTCAACCTGTCAACCAATTGTTTATACATCGTATGATGTACTTGCCTAGCTGTATGACAGATGTTTAGCCTAGAAGCATTCAGTAAGAGACAGTATTGAAGCTGTGCAAAAAGCCAAGAAAAATAAATAAATAAATAAATAAAAGATCTACTGGCTTCTCTTGGTCAACCAAACGTGTGACCTCTTCCTAACAGGAAAGCAAGATCGTTAAGCACAACTTTTCCCTTGTGAAACCAAGCTGGCGATGACCAATGACTGTGTTGTCCTTCAAGTGCTTTTCAATAACTTGCAGAATAATCTTCATAATATTACCAGGCACTGAAGTGAGACTGGTAGGCCAGTAATTACAGGGGTCTTCTTTCTAACAATTTTTGAAAATTGGAGCAACCTTTGTCAGCTTCCAGTTAACTGCAACCCTTCCAGGTTCCCAGGACTGTTGAAAAACACAGAAGGAACAGTGGACTAGAGAAAATGGCTAAAAGCCAGTTTGGTTGTTATAATCTGCTAAAGAAGCGCAGGGCTGTTTGAAACAGTTACTAGCATTTTTATATTGAGCACATTTTAGGTTAGAGTCTTTAGTTTGCAGGTATAAATTGGGAAAGCTTCCAGTGATTTCAGCAATAGGATTGGGTTTAAAAGAAGTCTCAAAATATGGCAGTGGGGTGTGCTAGAACTGGAAAACACTCCTGGTGAAAAATCAAATGAAATTATATTTTTAGGAGAAGGCCAACCTTGTGAAATGGACTCCTGTAAGGAGCCTTGTGCCTTACCCTTTCCCTTTCCCATCAACAGGACCTCAATAGCAGTAAAGTGGTATGGCAACACTGCTCATCAGACACACAGCTGTAAAAAGTGTCTGTAAGGGGAGGCAGGGAGTATCCTTGTTCAGGATGTTACCAGCCGTGGTATCAGAGGCTGAGCAGCCTCTGGTAGGCTGTTACATCACACTGTCTCTCAGTCTTTTCTGTCTGCTAAATGGCATGTTGCATACCATCCTTTGTAGCATGCTTTGAGATTCACAGCTAAATGCCATGTAAAAGCTAAGTAGTACTAATCTATGCTAGCAGCTTGTTAAAGTGTCATGATTTCAGTGATGCATTTGTAACCACTGTAACATAAGATAAATGTGACAAGTGCTAATTCCAAGCACCCACGTTACTGAAACTGAGAACAGCTTAGCTAAAGCACTTTGAATTTCCTGGGGACAGCTGAAAGTTTCAGCATCTCAGTCTGCTTTTACCTGAAAAAATGAAAACATTATATTAAAAAAACAAAGACTAAAAGACAAATGGTTGATGTTGATATTGAATTACAAGAAACTACAAAATGCTAAGCAAGTTCTGTAAAGTCATTGACCAAGCAAGTAACTAGCTTGTGGTGTTATCTCCAAATATAAGACCCCTTTATAACAGAGAGCAGAGAGTGTTTGGAGTGGTAATATTATCATGCAGCCACAGAACAAGCATGGGGTAGTGAGAGGAATGAAAGATGAGGAGTGAGAAAGTGGTCTGCAAACCTTGAGGCCGGCTCTCAGCTATCCTATAAAAGGTTTGCAGTTTAAAATATAGCTTGGGCATTGCTGCCTGAGAAGAGTGCAGAGAACATTGTTTCTAGAGTATGGGAAGAGAAAGAAGCCTATATAGGGGATGTGTAAGTCACACCATCTAGGGCATGTATTTCTGAACAAGCTCCAGAACCTCCTTATGAACAGTGAGACTGTGTGGGTAGCAGAATTTCATTTCCATCACTAATCCCATACCTCAATATTTGTCCAGCCCCAAACAACAACAACAATATATATATATATATATATATTTAAAAAAAAAAAAAAAAAAAGAACAAAAGCTTACACTAAAAACACAGTGATTATGGTTTCTTATACGTTTTATACATTGTTCTTTTTAGTCTATTCTATTGTGAAAGTGGTTTTGTTGTTGTTTGTTTGTTTGTTTTCTGGAAATTGTTGCTGTGTGAATATTACAGATATAAATAAAGGTTTCTGGATTCCAGTTTATAAACAGTCCAAAGTTGACTGTCTAGAGAAATACTACAGAAAAACAGGGAAAGATTTAATGAACCTCTATCCTATTTACCAAAATTTTCACTTAACCTTGAAATACCACAGAATCACACAATGGTTAAGGTCATAAGCAGACCTCTACAGGTCACCTGGTCCAACCAACCTCCTCAAGCAGGTATACTTAGAGCTGGTTGTCCAGAACCATATCAAGCTTTTGAAGAGGGAGGAAGGGATACTCCACCACCTTTCAGGTCATCCTGTACCAGAGTTTCATCACCCACACAAGAAGTGCTTCCTGATGTGCAGACACAACCAACCCCTTGAGTTCCAGTTTTTCTCCAGTGACTCCTGGCACATGGCACAACAGAAAACAGCTTGGCTACATCTTCTCTGCACTCTCTCTTTAGGTATTTGTAGGCATTGATAATACCCACCATGAGCCTCGTCTTCTCCAGGCTGAACAGGCCCAGTTCACTCAGCTTGTCCTGATATGAAAGACGCTCCAGTTCCTTGATCATCTTGGTGGCCTTCTTTCCATGTGAACTCTTTCCAGTATGTCCAGGTATCTATTGTACTAAGGGGCCCAGAACTGTACACGGTACTCCAAGTGCAGCCTCACTAATGCTGAGCAAAGAGGAAGGATCACTTCTCTTGATATACTGGCTGTACTTTACCTAATGTAGTCAAGAATACCACTAGCCTTCTTAGCACAAGGGCACATTGCTGGCTCATGTTCTGACAAGACTCCTGATATAATTTATGCAATATTTACAAATATAAACCTTTCTGTTCTTTCTGCACCCAGGACAGGGCAACCCTGGCTTTATGTACAGACTGGCCGATGAGACGCTGGACAACAGCCCTGCAGAGAGGGATCTGGGGGTTGTGGTTGGTAGGAAGTTGATTGTGAGCCAGCAGTGTGCCCTGGCAGCCAGGATGGCCAACCTTAACCTTGGGGTGCATCAAGCATGGCATTGCTAGTTGATCAAGGGAAGTGACTGTCCTGCTCTACTCTGTGCTGGTGCAGTCTCACCTCAAGTACTGTATGCAGTTCTGGGCACCACAGTATAACAAAGACGTGAAATTATTGGAGAGTGTCCAGAGGAGGGCTACAGGAATGGTAAAGAGCCTAGATGGAGTGGCTGAGGTCACTTGGCTTGTTCAGCCTGAAAAAAAGGAGGCTGAGGGGAGACCTCATTGTGGCCTACAGTTTCCTCATGAGGGGGAGTGGAGGGGCAGGCGTCAATCTCTGCTCTTTATTGACCAGCAGTAGGACCCAGGGAATGATGTCAAGCTGCAACAGGGGAGGTTCAGGTTGGATATAAGGAAGAGGTTCTTCACCCAGAGGGTGGTCACACACACTGGAACAGGCTCCCCCAGGGAAGCAGTCACTGCACCAAGCCTGTTGCAGTTTAAGAAGTATTTGGACTGTTCTCTTAGTCGTATGGTCTGAATTTTTGGGTAGACCTGTGTGGTACCAGGAGCTGGACTTGATTGTCTTCATGGGTCTCTACAGGCTCAGGATATTCTATGATTCTATTTTTTTTCCTCCTGCTTTTAAACCATGGTAGCCTAAAAGTGTTTCTTTTGGTAGATAATATTTTTCCTTTGCTGTTTCCTTATTATGCTGAAGAATGCAATATACTTATCCCATAACAACTGTACTCTACAGTAAAACTGCGCAGATCAGTTTTTCCTGACACTCCAGCTAAATCTTCCTTTGTTTTTTGCTCCTTCATGTGATATACAATTTTCTTATTAATGTTATAATGAGCCTATCTCCATGAATCACTAGAGATCAGCCAGGATAACCTGTTATCATTAAAGTCTACCCAGCAGTGACACTATTCACTGTAGCACTGTGTTTAACCGAACATGTTATCTTATACAAACCAAATGCAATAAGTGCCTTAAAATGACAGCTTTGTCAATATAATTTCCTTATTTTTACAGCAGAAAGAATGGATACATGGTCAGAAGCTAAAGTTTTTCTCTTATGTAGCCATTTTATGATTAAAAATGGTGCAAACCTTAATACTGTTCTGAAATACTAGTTGCACTGAAACAAAACAAAGGGCTATTTGGACCTTAAAAAATCAAGAAAAAAATATTTTGAGCAACAACAACAACAACAAAAATATCTGAGAACCTTGTCTGGATACAGCATAAAGAGGGGAAGGAAGAGTGAAACCTTCTTACTCAAACTAAGTTTGAATTTATGTGGTTCTGTCATATTCTCATCTCATATCATTTCTAATTGTAAAGGTCAACAGGAGGAAGAGAACTTTCTTTCCTTGGATGTGGTACAACAGCAGGAATATTCAAATTAAATTCTGTGTATCTGGAAAATGATCCTTCTGGCCCATCTGGCCGGTCCTCTTTAATATCTTCATCGATGATCTGGACGAGGGCATCGAGTGCACCCTCAGTAAGTTCGCAGATGACACCAAGTTAGGTGCGTGTGTCGATCTGCTTGAGGGTAGGAAGGCTCTGCAGGAGGATCTGGATAGGCTGCACCGATGGGCTGAGGTCAACTGCATGAAGTTTAACAAGGCCAAGTGTCGGGTCCTGCACCTGGGGCGCAATAACCCCAAGCAGAGCTACAGGCTGGGAGAGGAATGGTTGGAAAGCTGCCAGGCAGAGAAGAACCTGGGAGTGCTGGTGGATAGTCGGCTGAATATGAGCCAGCAATGTGCTCAGGTGGCCAAGAAGGCCAACGGCATCCTGGCTTGTATCAGGAACAGCGTGACCAGCAGGGCTAGGGAGGTGATCGTCCCCCTGTACTCAGCTCTGGTGAGGCCGCACCTCGAGTACTGTGTTCAGTTTTGGGCCCCTCGCTACAAGAAGGACATCGAGGTGCTTGAGCGGGTGCAGAGAAGGGCGACGAAGCTGGTGAGGGGCCTGGAGAACAAGTCCTATGAGGAGCGGCTGAGGGAGCTGGGCTTGTTCAGCCTGGAGAAGAGGAGGCTCAGGGGTGACCTTATCGCTCTTTTTAGGTACCTCAAGGGAGGCTGTAGCGAGGTGGGGGTTGGCCTGTTCTCCCACGTGCCTGGTGACAGGACGAGGGGGAATGGGTTTAAGTTGAGCCAGGGGAGTTTTAGGTTAGATGTTAGGAAGAACTTCTTCACTGAAAGGGTTGTGAGGCACTGGAACAAGCTGCCCAGGGAAGTGGTGGAGTCACCATCCCTGGAAGTCTTCAAAAGACGCTTAGATGTAGAGCTTAGGGATATGGTTTAGTGGTGGGCTGTTAGCGTTAGGTTGGAGGTTGGACTCGATGACCTTGAGGTCTCTTCCAACCTGGAAATTCTGTGATTCTGTGATTCTGTGATTTTTAATGCAGATTTCTGTAGGAACTGGCTTTTTCAGTATTCAGGTTCTGTTGGGTAACCAGGTGTTTTTTGGGTGCTAGAACTTTGAGATAAAAGGCAACTGTGAGTTGGTCTCTTGTTCTTCTGAATTTGGAGTTGCCATACAGTAAGCCACATGTTTCAAGAGCAGGAATGAGAGGTAGGAGAATGTGAGGCAACTGGAGTAGAATGAAAGGCCTCAGTCTCTTCTGAGAGTTTCTGCTGAATTCCTCTGAGTTCCTGATCAGAACTTATTCTAAAGGCTAGAAAAGTACAGAAATTCCTTTGAGAGCATGTCTCTAGGTTGATCAAAATCTTTTAGTAAGCTTTCTGATAAATACCTCTAAATAAATCTGCCATTAGTTCTTTGATCATAGTTGTAGTTGTTAAGTATTCTTGCTTTGTACACAAACTAGTTTCCTTTCAACTTCAATACAAACAATACAGTACTTGCAGTACTTGTTTGCGTAATCCTGTGAGGTTTTATTGTTTAATTAATCTGCAGTTTTTTTGTTAAGCTTAAGAGCAAATTTGTTTGTCAATGTTTGTCCCTCCCTCCTCTCCTCCCCCTCCCCCTTTTTTTTTTTTTTTTTTTTTGCTATGTACAAAAATGGGGAAGAGTCATTAAGGTCAGTTAGAAACAGTGAAACATGACCATCCCTGGAAACTCCCATGTAACATCAGAGTTATCAAAGAGACAGATGATGAATAACTCTGGTTTGTGGGATCTCAGGTTTTATGACTTCAGCTGTGGACTCTGCTGCTGACTCTGAGCAAACAGCTTAATCACTTAGTGTCTTTTTAAAATGGTAATTGTAATTCCTTGTTGCATCAACATTGTGTCAAAACTGAGGACAGTTTCTAAGTGTCCAGGTACTGTTTGGTCAGTGGAAACTGATCTGACTGTATCCTGATGTCCTGGTTTCAGTTAGGACAGTTATTTTTCCTCCTAGTAGCTGATAGGGTGCTATGTTTTGGATTAGGATGAGAAGAGTGCTGATGACATACTGTTTTAATTGCTTCAGAGCAGTGCTTACACTAAGCCAAGGACTTTTCAGCTTCTCGCTCTGTCCTGCCGGCGGGCAGGCTGGGGGGGCAGCAAGAGCTGGGAGGGGACAGATCCAGGACAGCTGACCCAAACTGGCCAAAGGGGTATTCCATACCATCTGACATCATGCTGAACAATATATAGGGGTGTCTAGCTGGGGTGGGGTGCTGGCTGCTCGGGGTTGGGCTGGGCATCAGTCAGCGGGTGATGAGCAATTGCATTGTGCATCACTTGTTTTGTACACACTATTATTATTATTATTATTATTATTTTCCTATCTTAGTAAACTGTCTTTATCTCAACCCACAGGTTTCACTTTCCCATTTCTCTCCCCCATCCCAGAGAGGGAGGGGGGAGGATGAGCAAACGTCTGTGTGGTGTTTAGCTGCCGTCTGGGTTAAACCATAACACCTGATTAGCAGACAAAAAACAATATAACAGTAGCATAATGGTAGTCTCTGAAGAACCTCCTACTATGCATGACATGTCCAGCCACACACATGGGAAGTGACATAAATGAAAAGCCATGGTTTGTAAGTGAGCAGGGGAAAGACTGGAGTAGAAGGGAAGTAGGGAAGCACTAGGGCAGCTTTCTAGGCTGCATGGAGGAGAGAGTTGTGGTGAGTCATGTCTAGGCAAGGACAAAATGCGTACATCTCAATTCCCAAACTTTGATTTATTTTTTATTGTTTTGGGCTTTGCTATAATCTTGGTCTCCCTTCTTTTGGCATAGCTTGTATCTCTGAGTAATTCTCATCATAGACATACAGTCATAAACACCAAAATTATCTTATGACTAAATCTAGCTAGCCATGGATCACCTCATCTCCCCAGATGGCCACCTCTGGCTGTAAGTTAGAGCTAGCTGACAGTTCTCTCATCTCCTTTGGGATGTGCAATGGGCAGCCACAGCAGAACAGCATAAAGATCCTTTGCAGAAAACAGACCGTGAAGAGAGTATGTAAGAAAACATCTCTGTGTCTGTGTGTACCACTGTGAGGTGAGCCCATCCATAAGGTGACTACTGCCTACAATGCTTCCTCTGAAGGTGAGTGTACAGGTTGCATCAACATGGTGTGGGCAGCTGTGGAAGGTCTTGAGGACAGATGCCACCTTTCCTCTAAGGGGGCTGGGGGTAATCAGTATTGCAGCCATAGCAGCTAAATGTTGCCTTCTGCTGAGAGGTAAGTTGTGCAACCAAGTTGTGGGGTCTCCCCTGTTCTGATGGTGTTGGTGGCATGCCCAGCACTGAGCTGGTGGCATGTGCCCCTGAGCTGCAGCTGGTTCTGCTGTTGGCCTTCCTTAGACCAGCTTATTTGGGCATAATCTGCCTCTTCCCTTGTACTTGAACAAGGTGGCAGGTGAATAAGGTCCCAGTTCCCCTATGTATCATAAGTCATTCAGGTCTTTAGGTGCTGGTACCAGTCTTGTGGTCATTGGAGGGAAGTAAAGAACATCACAAAGTGCGGTCTGACCCCTGTGTTAAAATTCTTATATTAAGAACATCAGCAGACCCAAGTGAGAAAATAGAAGAAAAAAGAAATAGCACAGAAGATATTCTTTTTTCAGTGATGCTCCTTTTCTCATGATGCTGATTTGACTACTTTAATAGACAACAAAATGATACAGCTAGTTAAAAAATTGACGTTCTGACTTTCTGGAACCAGAAGTAGAAATATCAACATTTCCCACAGAAGGGAAAAGTATAGAAAGTTGTTTCTTAGGAACCAACTTATGATTTTACTTGGAAAATTTAAGGATGAAATGGTGTGGACAAACCCGATCTCTAAGTCATCCTCTCAAACACAGCTCTTGCACACCTTCAGTTACTGCAGAATTGCACAGTTCTTGCAGTCCTGGCTGGAGAGTTTACATGGACGTCTTGTTCTGTGGTGAGTCATAATAAGGGATGCACTCAGTCACTGCAGGTTATACGGGTGTACCATGCAGTTTTCATAATGGTTAATTGGACAGTAACTGTGAGAATGCAGTGGGACTTGAAAACTGGGACCATCATGCTCCAGCCTTCGTTCATGTTAAAGGTTTGTTAGAGAAGTGAGTTCCTGAGGCCTAAGCTCACCAGGTGGGTATGGATAGATATAGATAAGAATTCATATGTGACCGTTGTTTTCATCACTATCAGAAAAACTTCTAGGTCTTTTGTTGGTTTATGGAATTGGTTTATGGAACAAAAAAGTAATCAGAAAATTTCTGAACTAGCTCTACCATGTAATATTTGGCCTGTTCAAAGGTGATCCCATCTATTGTGGATAACTCTTCTTTCTTAAAGAAGAATGTGGTGCATGCATGTGATGAGTGTTAGATGCGGAGTGACTAATAGATTTATGACATGTTACATTTTTCCAGAGTAGATGAGGCCTGTTCCTGGTATGCAAATTCTGAGCAGGATTGAAACTAGAATTAATTCTACTTATTTTAGATGTTGTTAATGCACCCTTGAGGAGCATTAAGATAAGAGAATTAGTCCTCACTGGTTACCTCAGCTTTATTTACCACCCTTATTTATGGTACTTTGCTTTAGCTGAAATATTAGAAAATAATTCAGGTGATAAGCTGTGGTCTTTGGTAGTAGTACACATAGTACAGCTTTTTTACAGTATACTCTACAATTCCCTGGTGGAAGTTTGTGAGTGATACGAGGAGGACTGGGACTTGGAGGAGGAAAGAGTATTTCTGAATCATCTGAAGCAGCAAGAACAAATTATACAATTAAAGTGATATTTACGGGTTGCTGAGGGCATGAACAATGCACCATGAAAGCTGGACATACAAAACATAATAAGAATATATATAGTCCACATTTCTATTGGTTTAGAATTGCCTCCAGCCTCTGGAAGACTAACCTCTGTATTTTTCCAAAGGCTACTAAGTTAAGTATTCAGCCAGCATGTGATGGCTAAACCAATCTGTATTTGCCCACACTCCATAGTTATTGTATCGCATGTTTCTAAAATGCTACATTTATATGGTGATGTTTAGGTTATGGTGGCTGTTCTCAGACAGAACAGTGAAATGAAGCCTGCTCCTCTGTTCTTGGTTAAATAGTGTATTTTGAGTCCGAAGGTTAATTGGATACGTATGTAAATTGAAGAGGAGTACAAGGAAAAGAGGTCTATTCAGCACTGTAAATTTTCTTTACAAGCTCAACTGTTTGCAACCCTGTTGTAATTTATAAGGTCATTTAGAGAAATGCTTTTGAGATGAGTTTTCACATATAGATGCATTATATGATGCTATAATTTTGTGATATGATTTTATTGTAAATGATCTTTGGGTTTATAATCTTGTGGATTTTTAAGTAACAGATTGTATCTACCTGAGATAGTAGCTTTCTTTAGCAATGCTACCAGAATTTGAGTATTAACTGTACTTCATACCAGCTAAATCTGAAGAAACAATCAAGTAGATAGAAGTATAATATACCTTGCAGCTTAAAAAATAAATAAATCAATTAAAAATTAGTCTGGGGGATACTGATATCAATGTTTTTTTCTGGATAGAAAAACAGACCAAAGAATGATGGAGGTAATAAATAAATAAATAAATAAATAAATAAATCGAATGAGCTCATCCATGCTTGCATATATTTGTTATTAAATCCTATAATGGACATCTGGTGTCTCATTGCTGGAGGCAGTAGTGCTACCTGAGTATATTCAAATTTTAAGAATCAGATTTTTAATTTTCTTTTTCAGTGACTAAAATGTGAGTTATTTTGTACCTGAGATTATCACTTGGATTGAGCAAGAGGTTCAGTAGTTGAATGCCTATCACTTTATGCTGTGAGAATAGTTACTCTTTAAAGTGCAGATTTATATATACCCTCTATTTACACACAAAATTAATTTGCCAAAATAAATAAATAAATAGTAGTAACCAGGAAGCTATACTCAAGTACACAGTCATACAGAGAAAACACAATAGCAGCACCCTCAACCTGCCAAAGAGTACATCTATAATACCTGTTATGGTTAGATATTTATTACTGCAAAAGCATATTTCTGGCTTGGCAAATGTTTTTACTGGCTTACCTCTCTAGTCACCATCGCTGCATTCACATCTTGCATAGCTTAAAGAGGAATATCTTATTGCAAAGTTTAACACCTAAAATCCAATCTTGAACAGGCTTGGTGACATACTGTTCTTTCCAATCTTTCTCTGTCTCTCTCATCCCAGGCAGGTCTCAGGTGTGCAAACTGTTTCAGTCCTACTGGAGCCAGAAAAGTTTCTGCAGTTTATGGCAAACGATAATCTTCTCCTGTCTCTTGCTGTTCTGACATGCATTCTCCTTTACATATATATATAAAATAAAATAAAATCCTTGCACTGTACTCATTTTCCCAAGTAATTCTAGTTTCATCTAGGTCAGAAGAACTGTTAGTCTTAGCATCAAAGGAGTACATATTCAGAAGAATTTATGATCTATTTAAATTTCAGTTGAAGAAAAGCACATTATCTAGGAATTAAATCTTTATCAATTTCTATGACTTACTTTCGTTCTTTCCTGTCTTTCTTTCTTTCTTTCTTTCTTTCTTTCTTTCTTTCTTTCTTTCTTTCTTTCTTTCTTTCTTT
>CM021763.1:42575284-42583813 GCA_011075105.1 Heteronetta atricapilla | reverse complement strand
GAAGGATAGAACGAAATATAGAAAGAAATATATAGATATAAAGAAATAAAGAAATAAAGAAAGATAGAAAGATAGAAAGAAAGAAAGAAAGAAAATAAGGAAGGAAGGAAGGAAGAAAGAAAATAAGGAAGGAAGGAAGAGAGAAAGAGAAAGAAAGAGAAAGAAAGAAAACACATATCTAACAATACTTTTGCACTTCAACCAGTTTACAAATAATGGTAACTCTTAGGTTTCTTGAAGGGGTTTCTAACTTTATTGTGATGGTAAGAAAACTGCAGTTAAGGACTTCCATGATTCAGTTGGAATATGCCCCTTCCTTTAACGGGCGCAATAAACTCAACATACCAGAAGGTGCTACTGTTTCCACACTACTGCTTAATGTATGACCACAGTAAAAGTCTAACTTTGGTATTATAATACCAGCCCTGTGGCAGGAAAATTGACCAGGTGTTAATGTGTGTGATGCACCTGTATTCAAATTGTCAGTATATTTGATACCTGGTTCATAGTATCATACCATAGAATGGCTTTAGTTGGAAGGGACCATAAAAAATATCTAGTTTCAAGCCCCCTGCCATTGGCAGTATTGCCACACACTAGATCAGGTTGCACAGGGCCCCATCCAGCCTTAAATGGATGCCCCATCCCCTAAACACATCCAGCAATGGGACATCCACAAATTTCCTGGGCAATCTGTTTTAGTGCCTCACCGCCCTCTGAGTGATGAATTTCCTTCTAACATCTACTCTAATCCTACCTTCTTTTAGTTTAAAACTATTCCCCTCTGTCCTGTCACTATCTGTCCATCTAAAAAGCCACCCTCTATCGTTTTCATAAGCTGCCTTTAAGTACTGAAAGGTGGTAGTGAGGTCTCCCCAGAGCCATCTATTCTCCAGGCTGAACAACCCAAACTCTCTTTGTCTTCGTAGAAGGGGTGTTTCAGCCCTCTGATCATCCTTGTGGCCCTCCTCTGGACCCACTCTGGACCCACTCTTAACAGGTCCATGTCTTTCTTATGCTGTGGGCCCCAGTCCCAGATGCAATACTCCAAGTGAGGCCTCACAAGTGCAGAGCAGAGGGAGACAATCCCCTCCCTGGCCTGCTGTCCACACCTCTGTTGATGGATCCCAGGATACAGTTGGAATTCTGGGCTGCAAGCATGCACTGCTGGCTCACACTGAGCTTCTTGTCCACCATATCCTGCATATCCTTCTCAGCAGGCTTGATCTAAATGTGTTGTTCTTCCACTCTGTCTTCATGTCTGGGATTGCCTTGACACAAGGGTAGCACCTTGCACTTGAACTAGTTGAACCTCATTAAGTTCACATCAACCCACTTCTCAAGCTTGTTCCAGCCCCTTTGGATGGCATCCCCTCCTTCTGCTGCATCAATTATACCACTCTGGTGTCATCTGAAACCTTGCTGAGTGTGTACTCAGTCCCACTATCTGTGTCATTGATAGTGATGTTAAACAACACCAGTCCCAAGATGGACCTTGGGAGACACCACTCATCACCAGCCTCCACCTGGACATAATGCTGTTGACCACATCTCTGTGTTTGTGGCCAGCCAGCCATCTCCTTATCCACTGAATGGCCATCCTTCAAATCCATCTCTCTCCAGTTTGGAGACCAGGATATGTCAAAGGACTTACAGGAGACTGTGTCAAAGGCCTTACAGAAGTCCAGTTTGATGGCATTGATCAGTTTTCCCTTGTTTACTGATACAGTCACTGCACCATAGAAGGCCACCAGATTGGTCAGGCAAGACTTGCCCTTGATGAAGCCATGCTGGCTGTCTCAGATCACCTCCTTGTCCTTCATGTGCCTTGACCTTGCTTCAAGGAGAATTTGTTCCATGATTTCCCAGACACAGAATTGAGGCTCACTGGTCTGTAGTTCCCTGGGTCTTCATTTCTACCCTTTTAAAAATTGGAGTAATGTTTCCCTTTTTCTAGTCACTGGGGGCTTCACCTGACTGCCATGACTTTTTCAAATATGATGGAGAGAGGCTTGGCAACTATGTCAGCCAGGTCCCTCCTGAACCTGGGAGGAATTTCATCAGGCCCCATGGACCTGTTCATTTTCATGGACCTGTTCATTCATCAGGTGGTCTTGAAACAGCTCTTTGCTTACAGTGAGAGGAACTTTGCTCCTCCTGCCGCATCCAGTGGTTCAGGGACTTGAGAAACATGAGAAGCCTGACTGACAGTGAAGACTGAGGCAAAGAATTTGTTGACTGTCTCTGCCTACTCCATGTCTGTCATTACTGGTTCCCCTTCTCATTTATCAGAGAGGTTATGATTTCCATGGCCTTTCTTTTCTGGCCAATACAGCCATAGAATTCCATCTTGCTATTTTTAGCATCCCTTGCCAAGCTCAGTTCTATCTGTCCCTTGGCTTTCCTGATCCCACCCCTGCACATCCAAACCACTCTTTCCAGGCCACTCTTTCCAGGCCACATATCCCTGCTTCCACTGCTTGTGCATTTCCTCCTTGTGCCTCTGGCTGACCAGCAGGTCCTTGTTCAACCATGCCAATTTCCATGACAGTTTCCTGCCTTTCCTGCCTTATTACACATGGGGACAGAGCGTTTTTGCTCTCTAAGAAAAGCATCCTTAAAGTGTTGACAGCACTGATGAGTTCCTTTGTCCCTAAGGACAGTGTCCCAGGGGGTCCCATCCACTATTTCTCTAAACAGCTGGAAATGAACTCTTTGAAAATTCTGGGTCCTGACTTTGCTCTTTGCCAGGCCCATATTTTTCAAGATCACATGTTCAACTAGGATGTGGTCACTGCAGCCCAGATTGCCTCCAATCTTAATCTCTTTAATGAGTTAATTTAATGAGTCAACACCAGTAGCACTTCTCCTCTGATTGTTTTTTTTCTAATATCTGGACCAGAAGGTTATCCTCGATGCACTCTGGGAGTCTCCTGGATTGCTCACAGCCTCCTGTGTACCTTTTCCAGGAGATGTCCAGGTTGTTGAAGTCCTTGACTGCAGTATTCCAGTTGTGTCACTCATCCCACCACCTTTTAATGACATCAATTAGGTCATAGTTTTCTAATTTTACTGTGGCTTTCCAACCCTTTCCTTCTTTCCTATGCTGCATGTATTGGTGTACAGGCACTTCATCTGGGCTATTAACCACATCATCTTTTTAAAAGAGCTCTCCCTAATCCCTTTGAAACATTTCACAGGTATTTTCCTGTTGCTTCATAAGATGCTGGTGTTCCCTGTTTCTTTTCTATCACTCAGAGGTATATCCCCTTTCCCTGCTGAATCTAGTATAAAGCTCTGTTAATCCACACTTGGATACAAATCCTTGGAATACTTGATGCCTCATTCTCTCAAAAATCTTGTTAGACCCTAAGAAGCAATATAAATAGAAAGATCCAAAAATGTTATTCACAACTCCATGCACAAGTTTTTAGTTACCTTTTCCCTTTTCTTTTCAGCAGAACAAGTTCTTAGTCTGCAAAGGTCTGCTTAGAAGTGTTTTGATCTTGTTAGCGCAGGAACACTCGGTCCCTGAACCTTGTCAGCATTTAAAAATAAACTATTTTTTCCTCTTTCTAGCTCCTTGTTCCTCAGACACCATGTCTCACGAGTTCTGGTCTAGCGGCCAGAGGTCAGATGAGTGTTTTTCACTCATCTGAATCAAACCTATGGAGTTGGTCTTCACCCACAATACATTAGTGACCACTTCTCTGGTTCTTTCTCTCTCTTCCTCTGTCTCTTCTTTCTCTCCATCTTCCTGTGTTGGACTAAGTGGAATGAACATGACTGTGACATATATTGTATTAAAATTATTACAGAAATATTAATACTTACACCCTGGACATGGAAGTAGGGCTGCTGTTTCAGGAAACTTAATCACATGAGGCAGTTCATAAACTTGTGACATTTCTGACCTTATCAGAATAATGCAGAATGCCTCATTGCTTTTTAGTCTTTCACTTTTCTCTGTGATAACTCTTGTTGGAGGCGACTTATTCATTAAGCTTACTGATTTTAAGATTTTGTTGTTGTTGTTTTGTTTGTTGTGTTTGTTGTTTGTTTTGTTTTGTTTTGTGTTCTGGATAGTAATTGCTGGTGGTTTCACTGCAGTGAACTGTCATCAATGTGTTGTTTTTGGTGACTGCTTTGTGTGGGATAGCTCTTTTCATAAGTACAAATATGCTTTAGGACAACTTCTGGTTTTGGCAGTTCTCTACAAATAACAGAGAAATCATGTTAAACTCATTTCACTGGATGAAGAGATGGTTGTTATAGTTAACCTTTTCTTGTTAATTCACAGAATGCATTCAGAGCAACTGCTTTCATATATATATTTTTTTCTTTCCACAGAATCAAAAAATAAATAGCATTGAACAT
This sequence comes from Heteronetta atricapilla, assembly GCA_011075105.1. NCBI lineage: Eukaryota > Metazoa > Chordata > Aves > Anseriformes > Anatidae > Heteronetta > Heteronetta atricapilla. The sequence goes on along the minus strand of CM021763.1, from coordinate 42,579,436 downwards.
TTATTTTTTATTTTTATTTTTATTTATTTTTTTTTAAATGCAACTTCTTCCTGCAGCTGGGAAGTGTCTTCTATTCACTATCATTATCAATAATTTTATATATCTGTATTCCACTAGACTACACAAAAGTTGATTATAATGTTGCTTTCAACTACAGATGATTGAAAGAAATAGCTGTGAGAATTATAGCCAGAGCATGTTCTTCATATGTGATGTTTATTCAACTTAGAAATAGAGTGGGTTTTCAAAAGAGTTCGGGTGTGGCTTACCTCTACTCTTCTTGAAGTCCTGTTCAACTTTCTTCTCACTGGAAGACTATGTCTCAGTAATGAGTATCTGCAGGAATACACACCAGATCCTACTAATCCAGAAATGATGAATTACCAATCTGGGACTAAACTAAGGCAAATTATACACAAACAATTGCAAGCCTTCCTCAAATAGCTCCAGCTTGCTTCACGACTAGTGAAGCAATGCTAATACCAAAGATCTCGAGGAACCAAGATTACAGAGCCTCTGAAGAGGGAGAATATGAAGTCACTGGATGAGGCAGAAATGACTGAGGAAATAATGCTAGGCTTGCACTTTAACACATGTAGTCAAATTAGCCCCACACAGTTGCTCACTCACTGTTACACAGTGGGATGAGGGAGAGATTTGGAAGGGTAACAGTGAGAAATCTCTGTCGAGGCAAAGAGATCAATAGGTAAAAGAAAAGTGGCATGCGCAAGCAAAGCAAATTCACTAGTTCCCATGAGCAGCCAGGTGTTTAGCCATTTCCAGGAGAGCAGGGCTTCATCATGTGTAATTGTAACTCACAGAATCACAGAATCATCTAGGTTGGAAGAGACCTCCAAGATCACCTAGTCCAACCTCATGAGAACTCGTGAAGACAAATGTCATAACTCCAAATATTCCTCCTCCATCCTTCTTCTTTCTGCCAACTTTTACTGCTGTGTATAATGTCATATGATATGGAATATCCTACTGGTCAGTTAGAATCAGCTGTCCTGGCTGTGTCTCCTCCCAGCCTCTTGTGCCCTCCCAGCCTCCTCACAGGTGGCGTAGGGTGAGAGGTGGAAAAGTCCTTTACTCAGTGTAAGATCTGCTCAGAAAAAAACTAAAACATCAGTGTTTATCATAGAATCATAGAATGCCTTGGGTCGGAAGGGACCTCAAAGATCATGTAGTTCCAACCTGTCTGCCAAAGGCAGGGATGCCACCTGCTAGATCAGGTTGCTCAAGGCCTCAGACACCAAAACACAACATTATAGAAGCCACTATTGAGAAAATTAACTCTGTCACATAGAAGACTAATATATGGATGTATGAACACAGACACAGAGAAGTTTTCTAGTGGCATTAAACATCATGAGATAGCAAATTAGCACATGTATGCTGTGTGGGTGGTCTGGATAATGTAATGGTGTGGTGGTTTTACTCAGGTGGGTGGCCGAGCTCCACTACAATCTCTCTCTCACTCCCCCTCCTCAAAGAGTAACGGGGAGAAAATACAATGAAAGGGGTTCAAGGGTTAAGATAAGGATGAGGAGATCGCACAGTAATTATCATGACGGGCAAAACAGACTCAGCATAGGGAGATGATAAGATTTATTACCTATTACTAACAAGCTAGAGAAGTGAGAAACAAAGGAAAGAAACCAAAACCACCTCCCCACCCATCCACCCTCTTCCACCTCCTCCCCCCAAGCAGTGCAGCGGAATGGGGGAATGGGGGTTATGGTCAGTCTATAGAACTTCTTCTCTGCCGCTCCTTCTCAGTCACTGTTGTCCCCTGTGCTGTGGGATCCCTCCCATGGGATACAGTCCTTGCTGAACTGATCTGTCGTGGGCTTCCCATAGGCAGCAGCTCTTCAAGAACTGCTCCAGATATGGGTCCGTACCACGGGGTCCAGCCCTCGGGAGCACACTGCTCCAGCCTGGGTCCCCCACGGGCAGCAGCTCCTGCCAGGTCACCTGCTCCTGCGTGGTCTCTTCTCCACGGGCTGCAGATCTGGCCCAGAACCTGCTCTGGCAGGGGTCTTCCACAGGTTGCAGTCTCTGTCAGTGCAGGTCCACTTGCTCCACTGTGGTCTCCTCCATGGGATGCAGAGTGGAACCCTACTCCACCGTGGTACTCCATGGGCTGCAGGGGGACATCCTGCTTCACGATGGTCCTCACCACAGGCCACAGGGGACTTCTGCTCCGGCGCCTGGACTTGTGTTGTGGTTTAACCTGACCTTGTGTTGTGTTTTAACCTGGCTGGCAGCTAAACACCACACAGCCGTTTGCTCATCCTCCCCCCTCCCTCTCTGGGATGGGGGGAGAGAAATGAGAAAGTGAAGCCTGTGGGTTGAGATAAAGACAGTTTATTAAGATAGGAAATAATTAATAATAATAATAATAATATGTACAAACAAGTGATGCACAATGCAATTGCTCACCACCCGCTGACCGATGCCCAGCCCAACCCTAAGCAGCCAGCCCCCCCACCCCAGCTAGCCACCCCTATATATTGTTCAGCATGACGTCAGGTGGTATGGAATACCCCTTTGGCCAGTTTGGGTCAGCTGTCCTGGGGCTGTCCCCTCTCGGCTCTTGCTGCACCCCCAACCTGCCCGCTGGCAGGACAGAGCGAAGAGCTGAAAAGTCCTTGGCTTAGTGTAAGCACTGCTCTGAAGCAATTAAAACGTCAGCATGTTATCAGCACTCTTCTCATCCTAATCCAAAACATAGCACCCTACCAGCTACTAGGAAGAAAAATAACTCTGTCCTAACTGAAACCAGGACACCTTGGCACCTGCAAGGCTGTTCCTCACTCCTCTCACTCTCCCAGCTGCTGTGTGGTGCAGTGTTGTTTTTTTTTTTTGTTTGGTTGGGTTTTTTTTGTTTGTTTTGTTTTGTTTTTGCTGTCTTAAATATGCTCTCACAGAGGGGCAAAACAGCATCACTTATTGGCTCAGCTCTGGTCATCAGTGGGGCCCTTACCAAACATGGGGCAGCTCCTAGATCCTTCTCACAGAAGCCACCCCTATGGTCCCCTGCTACCAAAACCTTGCCACGTAAACCCACTACAATTGCTGTTGTGCGTTGTGGATGATTTTCCTGTCTCCTCGTTATACCAGTGTACATAACCTCTGCACTTGCCAATCTGAACTGCGTATCTTTCAGTTATTACTCTGAGAACAGGTGGTCTCTTAACTAGATTGGTACAGTTCCCCTAATAAGGGTCTTCAATGCAGGAAGAATATTAAGGAGTTTTTCAATAAAAATAATACCTATCTGTGATAAAGACAAAATGATATTTTTAAGTATTAGCTAACCCAAACAAATATTTACTGATGGAAATACTATTTACAGAGGAATATTGACTATGCTATCTGAGTCATATGCAGATTAAAATTCCTGAGAATTGCTGCTGTCAGCTGCCATACCTCCCAAACCCTGTTAACACATCACAGATGAAGAAATCCCAACTCTCTTTTTACCTTACTGGTGTGGGAGGGCTCTCTTTTCTATGTTCACCTTTTCCTCTTGAAAAATTTAGAATGATTCATACTTATATTCTCTAATATTAGGAGCTCCCACAGGTGATTACATTTGAATTAATAGTCTGTCTTTCAGAAGTGCTAAGTGTACCTGCAGTTAGGGGTCAAATATTAAAAAATAAAATTAAAATAAAATAAAATAAAATAAAATAAAATAAAATAAAATAAAATAAAAATAAATGTATTGAAGTAAGGGTCTCCAGGAAACTCATTTTCCACTACTGGCAATAGTTTAATATACAGATGTTAATTATCTTTAGAAACAACTGTGTTCAGCACCAGCCATCATTTTTTATGATTTTTTTCAATCTCAAGACTGCTTTACCTATCTATCTGTCTATCTCTCTATCTATCTATAAATAAAACTTCACACACTTTCCCGGGGCTCAGTGAAGTGATGAATTTCTTTCTTTTCAAAGTAAATCTATGTCCACAATTATATATTGTAGCTAGGAGTCCAGATCTAGAAGGACAATGCACTATACATTAAGGAAAAAAAATTGTATATGCAAGTCTCATTTGTGACATTTGTAGACTTTCTGTTCAAACTAAGGCTGTGCATCATTGCTTGTAGTAAATTAAATTTAGATGAGTTTTAGTGAG
>CM021763.1:42565284-42570284 GCA_011075105.1 Heteronetta atricapilla | reverse complement strand
ATGACTAAAGGTTTTAATTAAGATATATATTTAGTGAGACTAAACAGCCTAACATGTCGCCCAGCTAGTACTATTTCTAATTTAAGTTCTGGTATCACTCAATGGTTTTCCCAGTATAGGGCTTTTCTCTTTTACTTCCTCTGGAAGAAGTGCATACCAGTGTCCCAGTTTTCCACAAGGAAAAAAAAAAAAAAAAAAAAAAAATATGGTGCCATGACTAGCTTTCCATATATTCCACTAATCTACTTGTATCGGCTTAACAGAGATAATGAGTTGATTTGAATTAATGACCAGAAAGGGAAAAGAAGGCATTATTTGTGTTCAGTTACATTTACAGGAGGCAGGTACTGCTCACTGGCAGCGGTGCCTGAAGTGTGTGTTTGATAGTACTAGTGCTCTGTGCTGTGCAGCACAGTGCTCACTGTGCCTACGTCTGTCCTAAGGCATGAAAGCTCCAAATACTTAAGTAACAGAGGGCAGTACTGAATCTTGTGCTTGTAGATGGCTTTTGTTAACTTCTCTGGGCTGAAATTTGATATCATTTGATAGCCTTGTCTAATTGCTTTTTCCTCAATTAGAGACTATCAGAAATGTCAAAAAAGTCTTTATTTTTATTATTATTACTACTATTATTATTTTAATTCATTCTTGTAGCCAAGTCAGTGTCTTAACTGAGCTTAGAAAAAGTCCAAACCTTTGGCCATTAGTATTTGGGGATCTTATTAATGTTTACAAATATCTTAAGGGTGGGAGACAGAGGGATTTGGCCAATCTCTTTTCAACAGTTTGTGGGGACAGGACAAGGGGCAATGGCCACAAAATGGATCACAGGAAATTCTGCACCAACATGTGAAAGAACTTCTTCACAGTGAGGGTGACAGAGCACTGGAACATGGTGCCCAGGGAGGTTGTGGAGTTTCCTTCTATGGAGATGTTCAAGGCCCATCTGGATGCCTACCTGGGCAACCTGCTCTGAGGAACCTGCTTTGGCAGGGAGGTTGGACCTGATGATCTCTTGAGGTCCCTTCCAACCCCTACAATTCTGTGATTCCGTGATTCTGTGACATGAATACAGGCCTTACATTTTCCTTTCAGCTTTGTGGGTAAATTCTGGGCTTTGTCATATTTCTGCAAAAGGCATGGAAGAATGTGACCTGAGCACTCAACTGGGAGTAATTTTCATAATAAATCAAGCCTTGATTTCAGTAGCTGTTTTTTTTTTTTATATATTGCGATATCATACTGAGTTGGTAGGTTGTGGAAATATGGAGTGCAGCTGTTCAAGATAATTACAAGGCAAATAATTTTCCTCTCTGTATTGTTAGTTAGAAATCCTTTTACTCACTCTAGCTGCTTATATGTAATTTCTTATGACTTTCCTGTTAGCAGTGCATGCTAGCAGCCCAGAAGGCCAACTGCATCAAAAGAGGAGTGGCCAGCAGGCCAAGGGAGGTGGTTGTACCCCTCTACTCTGCTCTTGTGAGTCCCCACCCAGAGTGCTGGACCTAGGTTTGGGGCCCCTAGCACAACTATGATGTGGACCTATTAGAGAGAGTCCAGAGGAAGGCTGTGAAGATGATCAGTGAACTGGAGCACCTGTCCTATGAAAAAAGGCTGAGAGAGTTGGGCATGTTCAGCCTGGAGAAGAGAAGGCTCCAGGGAGACCTCATTGTGACCTTTCAATACCTAAAGAGGTCTTATAAGAAAGATGGAGAAGGACTCTTTACTTGGGTACATAATGATAAGACAAGGGGAATGGTCTTAAACTAAAAGAGGATAAATTTAGACTAGACATTAGGAGGAAATTCATCACTGTAAGGGCAGTGAGGCACTGGAACAGGTTGCCCAAAGAAGTTTGGGATGCCCCATCCCTGGAGGTATTCAAGTCTAGTTTGGATGGGGCCTTGGCCAACCTGGTTTAGTGGGTGGCATCCCTGTCTATAGCAGGGGAGTTAGAGTTAGATGATTTTTAAGATCCTTTCCAACCCAAGCCTTTCTATGATTCTATGATTCAATAACTTGTGACCAAAACCAAGAATCTTAGGGATGTTAATCATAATTTAGCAACATTTTGGATCTGTTTCTGGTTTATTTTTGTTTGGTACCATGTATCCAACACATACCATCAAGTGGTGATGTGCAACATCCTTTTCTTCAATAAATAAATAAATAAATAATAATCATTTCATAATTATACAGTAGCTATTCCTTTCCTCTTTCCTTTCTGTGGCTTCAAATGCAACCAAAGAACTTGCACTCTTGAATTACCTCCAGGGTCAAATGCATAATGTAACAGCTTACCTCCTGTTTGATTTCCAAACCCTGACCCTCTGGGGGTATATTTTTATTGTTTCCTTGTTGCCTTGTAGCTCTACAGGCTAACAGATCAATTAATCCTTCAAAGCATCCTATCAACTGTCGATATGAAATTCTAGCAATTACTAAAGTGAGATGGCTACAAAGCATCTGAAAAACATTCTCTATTGATTGGCTCATTGCTCCAGAGTATGATGAACTTGTTTAAGAAAAATTGATCTGGCAAATTGATTTTTTTTTTTTTTAATCAAGGAATCATATGAATGTAATTTAAGTAACAACATTTTTGCCCTGAAGAATGTATTGGGGTGTGCGCACATAAAGTTTAAAAAAAAAAAAAGAAAAAAAAAAAAAAAAAAAAATAAAAAAAAATAAAAAAAAAAAAAAAGAAGGGATTTATATGGAAGAATTTGGAATCATTCCTCTAGGATTTATGGGTTGCTTTGCATGTTCTTCCAAAACCCTTTTTATTGTTGAATACTTTTTTGTTTGATTGATTTTTTTCACTTGTTTCTTTCATTTAGCAAGTGTGTATTAAAAAGTAAAGTTCTACTATTTAATAAATGAATGCATTTTCCTGGATACCCCAGGTCATGGGGTTATGAGCTGCATCCTTCCTTGTTGTACCAATAGTCTGAGATGAGATATGATTTTTAAAAAAACATTTGTTTGTAATGCAAATGGTGAAGAAGATGATTAATTGCTAAGTTAGTAAGTTATAATTTCAGCTCTGCTGCTGTGTCTGTACTCTTGCTTCTTTCTTTTTATTATGGTAGAAGCTAAATGCTCCTGGTGCAGCCCACATTTCAGTCCTTTGCATGGGAGTGCTGTTGAGGTTATTGTTCACACTTAGGGCATGCAGATGATCAGAGACAATTAGAAATCAGTTTCTAACAACCACAGTTTTCCACTGCAGACTTAAAAATTGTGCAAGAGTGATATAGATAAAAACTCATAAATTTTGTTCCTATTCAGAAAAAAAAAAAAAAAAATGTATTAGGAATTTTCCACAGAACTTCTGGATTCTATAAACCAATCCTACAAATTGGATGCTCAGGGTCACCTTAGCTTCACATACAAAACCTAGCCCTAGAGAAGTGTATCATGGAAGGGGCTTTCAAATATGCCAGAATTTGCTAAGAACTTGTGAATTTGGGGGCATTTTTGTTCCTGCTACATCAATTTCTTCCTTCAGTCCTCATTTGTTTCAGCACTTTTCACTTTTGATGTTAAGATTCTGCTAAGATTTTCCCAGGAATCACTGCAATCTTGTAGGAATATCCAAAATTGCTGTGGAAAATCTGTTTCCAAGTACTAATATATTTGCTTAAAAATATTGTATTCAATATATTACATATATTGAATAATGAGTATCCATAAATATATTGAAATAGAATGGATAAGACAATAGTACCAGAATACATACAAAACTTCAAGCTGTCAGTTTGTTATTAAAACAGAGGCCTTCTTTTTCAAGTAATTCCCAGATAGCATGTGGGCTCTTTTCAATGCAAGGCTCTGCTTTCAGCAAAATTGTTAATTATAGATCATAATAAGCTGTTAGGAGCAAAACACACACATAATTTGAAAGTGAAATGAGGCACAGTACATAGATAAAGCAATTGTTTATTTAAGAGGTGATTAGCAGCAGCAAAACAAGCAAGCTGATACTTGAACTTGAAATAAATTATACTCATTTGGGATTGTTAAACTATTTGCTTATTTGTGCATTGCAACCTAATGCAAAGGTAAATGCATAATGATGTGAGTTTTTTCTCCTATGTTCTGAGAAGCTTGGTAGATATACATTGTGTCTGAACTACCATTGTATTAAAAGAAAAGTCCATCAAAGGGAAAAAAAGAAAAGTTCCTCAGTTTCATAGAGGAAAGCAATTGAGGTTTAAATGGTACTATAGTATGGTAAACTATAAGCCTTTAAAAGGCATTGTAATCACTGAATGAACAAAACAGTTTGCCTTGGGTAATTACGCTTTTCAGTTTCTTTCACTTGAAAGTTTATTTCCTTAGACATTATGTGGCATGCTTGTTTGCCATGTCAGAGTGTTAATCTCAGTGCAAAATCACTGTGATTTTCTGCAAGGATAAATGAGCCCAGAAACATTCTGAGTTCAGATCAAGCTGAATGCCATGATGGAAATCCAATCTAATTTTACATTTAAATCAGTGTTTAACTGGGTGTTTAATCTGGCTCTCATGGGACTCCAGTTGCATTGGAAATGCAAAACTTTGCTTATATACCATTGTTATTTTATAGTTATTTTATAAAGTCATAGGACAGGTAGACATTAAGTACACGTATAGAGAGACACAAATCAGAGATGTGTGAATGATTTGGTAAAATAACTCTGATACACTCTGAGGTTTCTCCTCTTTACAAAAAGTAAAGTACACTCAATTCTTAATTTTTTTGAATGCAATGTGATTGTAATAAGCTTATGTGTGAAAATGCCACTGAATCCTTAAAATAAAAAAAGAAAACATAAAAAGACACTGTGTAAAATAACCTTTACGTGACCTTAATTCTTCCCTAATAGCTGGCTTATTTTTCATGATGACTACCTACTCCTTTCCTGCCTGTCTTTCAGCATCTTTGCAGGCACATATGACCTGTGGATTTTTTTCTTTCCCTCTAAATTTTGAATAAGTGAAAGCAATACCTGCAC
>CM021763.1:42513089-42545809 GCA_011075105.1 Heteronetta atricapilla | reverse complement strand
ATCAATTTGACCAAATTCTTATCGGTTTGCCTGTTCTGTAGAACTATCCTTTTTTGTTTTGTGACTTTACACATTATCCATCCTGTTTTGTTTTATTTTTCCCTCAAAGACAAAGTTCAGTAAACACAAGATTGCAGCATTCTTTTGTTGTTTTGTATGCATCCATTGGTTAATTTCCTTTACAGAACAGGATCTCTTCTCTTTATGGTAATTTTTCCATCTGATGTCCATAGACACATCAGATGGACATAGACACAATTTTTTCCTGAAGAAAGCCTGGATCTCTCACACTATTTATATTTCAAATAAAATAGTTAAGTGTCCCTGACTTTTCTTAAAGACTTCAAATGTTAATGATTTCTTCATCTCTGTGAGAAAACATGCAAATATATTCAGCGGTGCTGAAGTTCTCTCATGTGAAGATTCACATCCGTCCTTTTATTTCTTTCATACTGTTATGAAAGTTTGTCAGTTTGTTGGTACCTTGAAAGGCTTGAGCCTGTTTCAAAAGTTGCAGTCATTAGATCCAAAGACATGCAAATGTTCCAATAGATTTAAATATTTTCCAATATTTTTAAAGGGGGGTGGCTTTGGAGATGTTTTTCAGACAAAATAATTTCTACAATTTTGCTATAGGCTGACTGTATTTACCTTGCTTAAGATATCATTTAGGCAGAATCCTGTGTAATTCCTCAACAGTATCTCCAATGTACCAAATTGCTCAGAAGCATTTCCCTTATCACATATCTTTTGGTTGTACCATTGTAATTTTTCTGAATATCTTTGAATCTGAATAGCATAAAAATTAACATACTGTCAATCCAGAATTTTTTTTTGCTCCTGTGTGCAGGATTTTCCTGTCTTCTTTGTCTTTCTTATTGATCTGTACTCTTCAAAATGAGGCAGGTCAGGGAGAATGAATGAATCCATAAGCAGATTCAGAGAATGAAACACTATCACAAGGCAGTTTATGCAGCTTCTAAAAAGAGTCAACCTTTGTGTGCCTACAGTACTTTATTCTGCTATAGATATTATGATTTAATAAAAAGGACAGATATTTTTAAGAAGCATGTCTTACAATACCTTATAGTTAAAAAACATATAAATTAGTAATAAAAAGACCCTTTCACCTACAGAATATTTACTTCAAGCTTTCGTTCTTGAATTTATTTTTTATTTTTTATCTTTGAAAATATATATATATAGAGAGAGAGAGCATTAGTCTGGTTTTGTTTTGTTCTTTCCCCTACCACATTTAAACTCCTCTCTAGAAAGGAGATTCATCAGAAAATCCACTTAGGCTTGCAAAATAATGTGGGGATGGTCTTTATAGATCCTCTGGTAATTATCAGACATCCACTAAAGTTTGAAACCAAGAGCTGCCTCCAAGAGCTGCTGGAGGTTAGGTGGCATATTAATATATTATGTGCTTGTAATAAATGTCTCATTTCAGACATTACATTGTTTATAGCATTCTGAAGTTTAACAACTCTCATTTAAGCTCTTCTTAACAGTCAGGCTCCTTGCTCTTCCATATTTATCAGATGTTATTTGCAAAATGGTTGATTGCCTCCTTCAATATCTACTTGATTCATTTGCAACTGATGCTTGGAATGAAAATATTTCACCTATTTTAGGAAGTTTTAAGCAGTGAAACTTGCACAACTTCTAAAAAATGTACAATTTCCTACTCTGTACTGTGCGGCAAGTGGACTTTGGTTATCATCAGGTGTTAGAAGAATTAGAGTGGTAGTAAATAGAATTCATTCTAGTACTGTTGATTATCATTGTTCAACAGTCTGATTTGTGCGTCTCATTTCAACTGCCCCACCTTCTACAACAAGTCATGTAGCACTTTGATCTTTTTCATTTTTCCTTTCCTTTGGCATCCTTGTCTATGGCAGGCAGGGTGGATTTAGATATCTGTAATGGGAGGGATTCCAACCCAAGCTATTGTATGATTTTATGATTTTGCAATTTGTTATTGCTCTGTCCCAAGACTCTGTGCAAGTACTGCCACAATTACCTTGACATCTTGGGGTATAATTACACCTCTTAAGTTTCATGGCTCATTTTGTTAATAATAAGAAAATTCACATAACCCTAGTCTGAATACTTTTTATTTATTTACCTGGTATTAATCTGCATGGTTTTATTACTTGTTATGACATCTTATGTAGCAGTTATGTAGCAGTTTTCCCACAATTCTTTAACCCTGTGTAGTCTTGATAAATATTATATAAAGTTCAGTGTACAATTTTCACTATGCTGCCCAACAAGTAGGAGATTTTATTGTGTGTAGAGCTTCTGTGTACCCTTATCTACTTTTTACCTTGATTAAGTCTGTGTAAGTTTGCTGAGTAGATAACTGATTATATATAATTGTTTTTACATTTAAAATAAACTGCCAGATGAGGACTATTTGGACTGAAGCTGAGATATTCCTGGAGGTGTGCAAGTCTTTGTGTGAGTATATGTATATGTAATTATGTATATGTATATGTAATTATGAGGCTAGACTCTGCCAGAAATGTTGTTGCCCAAGAGGAGAAAGAGTAGAATACTGCAGAAGAATCTTTGGGCTTTGGAAAAAAATAACATCTTTGTTCTTCTGAAGTGCTTAAACCCAAATACACTGTACAATTAAGGTGAGACACTTCCTCTGGCCATACTGTCCTTCACTGGAGAGATAAATTTTTTGCTTAGTAAAATCCACATCTAAAGTTATTAAAAAGTATCGCCTTTTAAAAAGTAAAGAGATACCTGACACATAATCCGGAACTCATTTTTACTTGGCTCAACTGAAATTACTATTGCAACTGAGCACCAGGATCTTATTTCTTTTGCCTGGTCCATGCTTTGCCCCAGTAGGACAGGATATTGGAACATTTCCCTAAATTTCAAGTAGGAGAATAGCTGTATTAGTTCATATAAATTACAGCTGAAGTTAAGGCAGCAATCTCTTCAATCTACAGTCAACTTTTTAGCTCCTGTGCCAAAATTTGTGTGTAAAGAGCAGAAAGTGAATATGAAAAAAGCAAGTGTAAAGTTAAGGAATGGGTACATGAACTGAGAATAAACTGAGATAATTTTTTTTCAACATGCTGTTTTACAGTTCCTGGATATGTGCCTCTTCCTTCAGAAGCGCAGAAACTGTGCTGAAGCTGCTTTTCTCTGCTGCTTGCACATTCTTATCCTCCCATGCACATGCTTTGCTACAGCCAGTTCTATTTAGATAGACTTTGGCATAGTCATACTTCAAATTGAACCATAATAACACCAGAAACTAGAACTTTAATTATCATGTGAGTGAGCATGTTGTGTATAATAGATATTAAGTACAATAATTAGCAAAAAGTGAGAGTAGAATTTTATGTTATGTTTTTTTTTTTTTTTCTGCTAATAAAAACGTTTTGAATTTTGAAGATCAGAATGTGTTATTATGGTACATCAGTCTGATTTTATGTATTGTGCAGGATGCATAATGTTGAAGTCAATGCAGTCTTCACAGAAACAATGTACAGTTTTAATTCTACATGTCCTGATCTGTTGCATATCATCATAATAGTGAAAGCAAATGACTTTCACCTACACAGACAAAATCCACTTATTCCCTTAGCATAATTTATGCTTTGGACTTTATTTTATTTATTTATTTATTTATTTATTTTACATTCTGTATCAAGTACACAACTTTGAATCTTAATATTAATATTCTATACTACATGAAATACATAAACACTACTACTAACAGTTGATATATTGCTTTTAGAGGTTTTTTTTTTTTTCATTCACAAGGTGAAAAAAATATGAGGAGCAAGTAGATATATAATATAAACAAATGCGAATTATTTCCTTTTTTTTTTTTGGGGTGGAAGGGGGGTGGTGGAGGGGAGAGGTGAGTAGGCAGGTACTTTTGTTGTCCTTGCCATATAAGCAGGCTGCACCTGTCACTTCTAACCTTTGAATCCTGGTCATATTTCTAGTTTTGGTAACAACTGCAATAGATACCCAATAAAAGTTTACACTAGAAAACTCTTTTTAGTCATTTACAAGCTGTTTAATTGACAGTTTATAACCTAAGAGACAACTAATAATTGACATATTTTTAAAACAGTCTTTCTTTATTTTTTTCTTTTTCTTTCTTTCTTTCTTTCTTTCTTTCTTTCTTTCTTTCTTTCTTTCTTTCTTTCTTTCTTTCTCTATCTCTCTCTCTCTTTTTTTCTCTTTCTCTCTTTCTCTTTTTTCTCTTTCTCTCTCTTTCTCTTTCTCTTTCTCTTTCTCTTTCTCTTTCTCTTTCTCTTACTCTTACTCTTACTCTTACTCTTACTCTTACTCTTACTCTTTATCCATTTCTCTCTTTCTAACTTTCTTTCTTCACTGTGATTATTCTGACAACATATTTATAAGCTGTCAGTGACATTTTGGTAATGAATTGCTATTCCTAAAATTGTGTGTCATTGTAAAGAGCTGTTGTCACATTTATTAGCTATTAAATATTAATTTATTTCTCTAATGCACTAGCGCTACTTGCTATATATCTCCCTTGTTGCATAAACTAAATACCATGCCACATTTGTGTTTGAAATCCTTGTTCTTCACATCTGTATTACAGTAACTTTTCCTAACCTTGCAAGTAATGCAAGTACAGAGAAAGTAGAAGCATGAATATAGCACATGGAATTTTCAAGTTGTCACTTCACACTCATATTTTAGTTATTGGTGGTATAGATACAGCTAAGGAAAAAAGCTACTTGTGGAGTTGTGATGATCTGTTACTCAGATTTGGAAGGGCTGCCAGGGAGCAGCCCTTATCTTACTAGATACAACTCTTAATGACCTCTCATTTGCTATCTCAATTGAAACACCTTGATTTCATTTCAAGGTCTTATACAATTCAACTCTGCCTACCTGTTTACTTTTTAACTTTTCTATCTTTCTTTGTTCAAACCAAAAGCAGGACTTGCAAGCTTTTCTCAATATGCTTCTCCCAGTGTGTCATCACAACTTCTTCCATATGGCCCTGTTTGTCTTCAACCCACTTTCTTAAGCAGTCTGACAACCCTTCACACTCTTCTTTTTGAATGACTCGTGAAGGCACACAACTTGAGAAAAGAGGACGAAGAAAATCTTGGCCTACTCATCTAGTGATTAGATGCATGTCTATATGCACAGACACTTACGAGTCATGAAGCTAACAAGATGTGTGCTTAACTTTTACCCTTTCTTTTCAATTCTTTCATCAATTCACTCTTTTTCCTCCCACTCCCTTATGTATACACTGCCAAATTAGTCTGTAACATTTTTGAATGAGGGTCATCTTTTTATATGTCTATGAAGTCCTCTACACGTCACATTTATACACTGTTGAAGTACTTCACACTTCACATAGCTGTCTCTGATATTTGGTTATAATGTATATTTTAAAGGTAAATGTGTTTACTTGAGATCCTTAAATAATTTTACTTGTTTGTTTGTTCTGAGTGATGTGAATAAGAGGATAAAAGTTATCTTTTAGATTATTTCACTTCTGCACTTCAGAAATATCTAGGTTAAGACTTGCGACTCAGTAGCAAAGCTGAGACACTTTAGATGTTTGGCGTTTCCACAGTCCTAACCAACAGAAAAAACTTGCACGAGTTTTCAAATCTCTGGAAGCCTTCCTTTTCTATGATTAGTATATCTAATAGTATAATCTCTTAGTATATCTACAAGTATAATCTCTTAATATATCTACCATGAGAAATAGAAATTAGACATATGAGAAAAAGTGCAGCTGATAATTAATTAATATCGGATAGCCAAGATAAGAGATGACTCTGATAGGCAATGTGATGGCAGATGTCATCCGCCTGGCCAGGACAATAGCGCTGATAAATTATTCTTTACAGAACTAAGAGAGGCCTCGAGATTAACTCCCCTTGTCCTTATGGGGGACTTCAACTTGCCAGACGTTAACTGGGAGTGCCACACGGCAGACACGAGCAAGTCCAGGAGGTTCATGAAGCACCTAGATGATAACTTCTTGGTGCAGGTGTTAACGGAGCCAACTAGGAAAGGTGCCCTCCTAGACCTGTTGCTAGAAAACAGAGAGGGTCTGGTGGGAGATGTGGTGATTGGTGGCCACCTCGGTCATAGCGACCATGAAGTGGTTGAGTTCAAAATTTACGGTGACAGAAGGAAAAGTGCCACCAAAACCTCATCCCTAGATAGGGGGAAGGCGGACTTCAGGCTGCTCAGGGAACTAGTCAGCAAGGTCCCCTGGGAAACTGCTCTTGAAGGCCTCGATGTCTACCAGTGCTAGTCATTCTTTAAGCGATGCCTCCTAGAAGCACAAGATCAAGCAATTCCTAAATATCGCAAGTCAGGCAGGCGGGGCAGGAGGCCGGCATGGTTGACCAGGAACATTCTAAAGGAGATTAGGCGGAAACAGAGAGTGTTCCGCTACTGGAAGGAGGGCCAGGTGTCATGGAAAGAATACAGGGATACTGTTCGTGTTTGTAGGGAGAAAGTTCGTGCAGCCAAAGCACACCTAGAGTTGAAGCTGGCTGTGTCTGTGAGAGAAAACAAAAAGGGTTTTTTTAGATATGTGAATGGAAAAAGGAGAACTAAAGAATACATAGGGCCGCTCCTTGATAGGGAAGGTCTCCTCACAGACAATGACATAGGCAAAGCAGAGACGCTTAACGCCTTCTTTGCCTCTGTCTTCAATGCTGATGATGGGCTTTGGGACCCAGGGTGCCCTGAGCTGGAGGACCGGGACGGTGGGGATGACAAACTCCCAACCGACCCTGAACGTGTGCGGGATTTGCTACTCCACCTGGATCCCTACAAGTCCATGGGTCCAGATGGGATTCATCCCCGGGTGCTGAAAGAGCTTGTGGATGTCATCGCGGAACCTCTCTCAATTATTTTTCAACAATCCTGGGAATTTGGAGAGGTCCCAGTAGACTGGAAGCTGGCAAATGTTGTGCCGATTTTCAAGAAGGGTCAGAAAGAAGACCCTAGCAATTGCAGGCCTGTCAGTCTCACGTCGGTGCCTGGTAAAATCATGGAGAAGATGGTTCTCGAACTTATTGAGGCGCACCTGGGGGACAAAGCAGTCATTGGTCCCAGCCAGCATGGGTTTGTGAAGGGTAGGTCCTGCCTAACTAACCTGATTTCCTTTTATGATAAGACCACCCGTATGGTGGACCAAGGGAAACCAGCTGATGTGATTTTTTTGGACTTCAGCAAGGCTTTTGACACGGTTTCCCATAGGATCCTACTGGACAAAATGTCCACCATACAGCTAAATAAAAACATCATCCGATGGGTGAGCAATTGGCTAACGGGCAGGGCCCAAAGGGTTATGGTAAATGGGGCTGCGTCAGGCTGGCGGGCGGTCACCAGTGGGGTCCCTCAAGGCTCCATTTTAGGGCCAGTACTTTTCAATATTTTTATAAATGATCTGGATGTAGGAATAGAAGGTATTTTGAGCAAGTTTGCTGATGACACCAAACTTGGAGGAGTTGTGGACTTGAATGAAAGATTGTATATTGTTGTAGACCTGTAAGGTTTCAGAATTCAAAAGTAAATAATGTGTGAACGTATTTGGTGGATATTTACAGAAGCACAGAAAAGGATCTGCTGAAGATAAGTAAATTTAAAATTGTTTCTCTGTATCAATTTTCATAAATGATCTTTCTTTCATATGGCTCTGATTAATTTTCTCCTTATGCCCTTTAAAAAATTGTCTAACTATAAACAATCCAAAATATTAGGTTTTCATTATGTCATTAGCCAAAGGTATTTTTGATAGTTGTGCCATAGGCACAGTTATTGGTCATTTTTTTTCCTTCTGTTCTCCACCAGTGATATTGCAGATCCCATGTGCTGATTCCATGTTCAACATTTTGGAAGGAAAGGATGCCATCCAAAGGGCTTGAGAGGGGAGGCAAGTGTGAAAATCATGAAGTTCAACAAGGCCAAGTGCAAGGTCCTATAGCCAGGTCAAGGCAATCCTAAGCACAAATGTAGGTTGGGCAAAGACTGGATTGAGAGCAGCTCTGAGGAGAAGATTTGGGGGTGGCAGTTGCTGAGAAACTCAACATGAGCCAACAAGGTGTTTTTGAATCCCAGAAGGCCAATAGTGTCTGGGGCTGCATTAAAAAAAAAAAAAAAAAAAAAAAAAAAAAAAAAAGCATGGACAGGAGATCAAGAGAGGTGATTCTCCCCCTCTGCTCTGCTCTTGTGGGATCCCACATGGAGTGCTGTGTTCAGTTCTGGGGCCTCAACTTAAGAAGGACATAGACATATTAGAAAGAGTCCAGTGGAGAGCCACAAGGATGATCAGAGATCTGAAGCACCTCTCCTATGAAGAAACACTAAGGGAGATGGGATTATTCAATTTAGAGGACAGAAGGCTCCAGGGAGACCTTATAGCATCCTTCCAGTACCTATAGGGGGTCTACAGGAAATTTGAGGAAGAACACTTTGTCAGGGAGTGGAGTGATAGGACAAGGGGGGAATGTCTTTGAGCTAAAAGAGGGGAGATTTAGATTAGATCTAGATTTAGATTTAGATTAGATGAAGATTAGATTAGATTTAGACTTAGATTAGATGAAGATGTTCTTCACTATGAGGGTAGTGAGGCACTGGCAGTTGTCCCTGCCCATGTCAAGGAGTTTGGAACTAAATGATCTTTAAGGTCCCTTCCTACATAAGCCATTCTTTTTTTCTATGATTCTATGATTTTCTTTTTACACAGGCTGGCTACTGGCCACCTGTATCTCTGAAATGCATAATCTTCTCTTATTATCAATTTGGTTGGAGTTCCAGAGTTCTCCACAAGGATTTTCAAGCCAGAGGTGAAGTCCATGTAAACATTTCTAAGCAAGTGAAATTATGAAATTCATTAGGTATTTGAATTAGGAAAAACTTGACCAGGAAAGATGAAAACTTTCTAGATGCTGTTTTTCATTTCAGCAGGGACTTCTGCAGAACAATTACCTACTACTGCTCTCAGCTGTCTATTTTTCAACAGACATGGAATTTAAACATTGAGTGGTTGGAATTGGTGAGCACAGTAGTTAGAATTCTTTACATTCAACATCTTTGGGAATTATTTATGATTTTATCTGCCCAGTATTTGCCAATCATTCTTCAATAAAAGTCACCACAGCTCTAACCTTAATTTGGGAAATCTATTGCTGATGAAAAAAAGAACAGATAAAAATGATAGATTTTTAATATCTAATAACTGCTGAAAGATATCTGGTGCTTTGCTATATCAGCAGCAGTTCTGTCAAATGTGGATTATTACACTTAGCATAAGTGAGGTGGTCACTAAAAAATACAGCTAAGTCTAGGCCAATGTGTGGATTTCATCACTGTTTTAGTTATATGTGTCGCTATGTACTCACTATTTCTATTTCAGTCATGCTTTTGATGGCCAGTGATGGATGGAACGGAATCCCGTTAGTCAACAGAGAGAATAGACACAGCTCTCAATTTTAAGAATGGTCAGTCATTTTAAAGTGTTTGATTTCAACACTACAGAAAACAGCTGATTCTTCAAAAGTTTTCAGAAAACTTAGTACTCATTCTTAAGTGCAGACAGCATACTCTAAATTGTCAAAGAATACATAAGATTTACTATGCCTGTAATAACTTAATGTTCTGGGATCTTCACATTTCTTTCAGTGAGTAAAACTAATTTAAACAATAAAATAAAAGACTAGAAATCTCAGTTGCCAATCAAATGCATGTTAAATGTATTTATGAAGTGCATGGAAATCATATGTTCTATTTTTTTCTCATAAACAGGATAAGAAAGGAATGTATCCTATATATACATGTTAAAATTTCATGGCCCCACTGGCTTTTCATATTGCTTCCCAACAAGTCTTCAGAAATCCATTTTGTCCCTGAACCCTGCGCCAGACCTATTGGCTGATAGACACAGAAGCTTGTGAAAGCTGCAGATAAATTAATAGTAGAGAATGTGCCTGAGGACCATGCCTGGCTGCTCTTGAAATCCTTCTGAAAGCTGAATTATTTGTAGTAAGATAGGCCAACACTCAGGCCTCTATGAGTCAATTCTTTGTAACAGTTGCCAATATTTTTATACCTGAGAGAGCAGCTTCATTCTTTATTATTGTTCAGGAATCAATACTCCCATTGCCCTCACAAAATGCTACACAAGCATTATTGGCATTTCACTTGGCAGTGAAGGGTATCAACATCAATCTCACCAACTGCACACTTCACTAACCCTGTTCCACTTCCCTAGTGTGAATTTGTATTCTGTCTGCACTGTGCTCTCCTGCTCTATTTGAATGGGAATCCTTAGGAAATCTCATCTTCTGAGACTAGAAAATGGAAAGACATCACTGAAAGCAGTTTCCTTTATCTGTGTGCATGAGTGTGTATGTAGCAGGGAGTACATGGAACTTCCAAGTGTGACTAAACTGTGATTAAGACAAACAATCAAGTGAAAAAACAGCAACAACAACAACCACAAGCAAACTGCTTATGTCAATGTACTAGACCCCCCGACAAGAGAGAAATCTATATCCAAATTGCAGCTTATGTTCCAAAGAACCATAGGGTATAAGGTGCGTTATTTTTTTTCAAGGGTTATGAAATCCTTTTGAACTAACAGCTCCTAATTCACCAATAGTCCTACATGTTGGGGATAAATGATGAATTAGCAAACAAACCAACAACAATTTATACTGGTGCTAAGGAAAGGCTGTTTGGAACAGCAGCCACATTTTTCTCTAATTGTGTACAGCTGTACCAGTTTGATATGATGGTTCAGTCAAAAAGATTTGCATTCAACATGTAAATTCAGCTTTAAGCATGTAATTTCTAGAAATAATCTAAAATAGGAATCGTTGAAAGTATCATGTCTCCTGCAGAGCTTTATATCACTACAGAGAATAATGGAAGACATAGTTTGTTCAAATAACACCAGAATCATGACAGTTAGAATATTACTAATAAAATAATAGTCCCTTCAATATATCTGTCTTAAAACAATAACAACATGCTCTTCTTCTTCCTTTTCAATTTTTGGTGTTGAATCCATGTACGTTTCCTTCTGTTTTATGAATATTGCACAGCATATCCTCAGGCAAGGATTTAATAATAATAATAATAAAAAATTACTGATGTGAATTTGGTTTTGTTCCAAAGTGCTGTTAGACATTTGGACAGAATACATTTGTGTGTGGGGAATTGGGTGGTGAGTGAATATGAGGCATATACACAACAAGGGTACGTGAACATGTTAATAACATCCAGGAATTTTCAAATTGCATTTGATTTTGGGGTGTGCACAGCTAATAGTTACTTACCAGAGAGAAATGTTTGATTTCTTGTGTATTGCTTTCTGTAATTTCCTGATGTCAGTGTGTACCAGAAAAGTACCTTCCTAGTCCAATTTTTCCATCTAGTCTTATCTAGTTATACTTTGGAAATCTACGGATCATTAATTGAAAATACATTAAAAATTCATCAAGTGAAAATTGATATTACACATCTTACTTGCATCTGAGCTTGCTTACTTATTGAGATTCTATTTGACTTTTCTTTAGCCTACAATCAGGAATCTTTGGTGGCAAATAGTCCCTCTTAGCTACATAAGATGTTACAGTGTTCTGGTAGGCATTTTCTGATTGTTTATATGGAGGGGAAACAATAAATCAAGGTCTGTGCTGCACCATTTCTAAAACAGTTCCTCCTAAACAAAGTGATTTAGAGACAAAAAATATTCCTGACAAGAATCATTCAGTAGCATAGAGAAAGCAGGATAAAAAACTGTCAGAGGCAGGAAAATCATTCTTTGATTATAATACAGCTCATTTAAACACTTCAGATGTACTACTGCTGTTCAAGGAAACAATAGAAGGTAGGGAAAAGGAGAGGAACTGTAAATATCTGTCTGTATAAATCAAGAACAAAAATAACAAACAAGGGACAAGGAAAATCTTGGGAGATTAAAATCTCTTGTGCACTTCTGGCAAACCATATATTTTCCATGAGTTATAATTGTAACTGTATTATTATTATTATTATTATTATTATTATTATAAATCAATGCTTGATACTAAAACAATATTTTTTTACGTCTAAGACAACATGGTGACAGTTACTGTTATTTTTCTCTATTTCTCTTGAATATATATTTACCATACTAGTGTCTTGCATATTTTGGAGTGAGATTATTATTTCTTTAAAACTGTTTACATCTAAATCTATATAGCTGAAAAAGGAAATGCAATACCAGGCATCCAGGCATAAAATCCTTTTTTTTTTTTTTTTTTTTTTTTTTTAAGTTTATTGGAGCTTGAGCAAGTTTTTAATCTCTCACTGAAATATTTTCCTATACGCTTCTCTGTATTTAAAACATGCTCAATCAGAACATCTGTGAGTGTGCTCTGGTAAAAAGTTAAGCCCCTCAAATGTAGCTTTACGTGTCCCAAACATCATCCTGTTAGCTTCTAAGGTACAAGGTACTGTTGTGCTTTCAATATATTTGTACAATGGTTGTAAAACAGTGGTCTTGACATAAAAGCACAAATATCTCTCATAGGTATTTCTTGAAAACATGAACAGCAATGACATTGCTCTTCATGCTTTATTGCATGAGACTTTTTGTACCAGTACTAGTCTTGTGCATATGCAAGGTCAAGTTTTACACAATAATAAAAGTTTCTATCTATAAACTACTTTGCAATAGTGAAATGCTTTACTTCTGCAAGATTCTGGTCTGCAAATTGCAACAAATAAATCAACATATATACCTACCAGCAATGGCAGCATCAAAGAACACCACTACCACAAACCTAAATCAAAGCGGACGCCTCAAAATAGACACTTACAAAGATACATAGGTTCAAAAACATATGGTCAAGTTTAGAAAAGCTTCAAGATGTTCCTGCATATCCCAGTTGAAGTTACTGTGCATAAAGCAATGACAGAAACTGGGATATTTATTTAGGCATGAGATTTTAAAATTCATAGCTTAGGACCTGGTGAATATACTAATTGTCATCTTTCATGATGGCCAATGAAAGTGAATTGTCTGTTTTCTGATGCTGGTACAAGAATGGTACATTGTTTCTTTAGTACTATCATTTCCATTAGCAGCAGAAGAAAAAAGTTATTGCCAGAGAGATTATATCAAGTACATTTTGGCAACTGGTTACAAATGCACTCTATTTTTTTTCTCAAACAGTAGTTAGATTCTGGTTAGTTTAAGAAGTTTTCACAGTTAGTAATGAAAATTAATGTTTTTACAAATGTATCAGTTTATGTGGCATGGTTTTGCTAGCAGGGGGTTGAAGGGGTGGCCTCTGTGAAAAAAAGTCCAAAAGCTGCCCCATGTCAGATAAGGGACAGTTTCAGCAGCCAGCTCAAAATGGACCCGCTGCTGACCAGACCTGAACCAATAAGTCAATAAGTGATGCTGTTTGTGCATCTGTGAGAGCAGAATTAAGAAAGGGAAAAATAAAATAAAATAAACAACAACAACAACCAAAACTGCTGCACAACAGCAGCTGAAAGATTGAGGAGTGATAACCAGCACTGCAGACCCCAAGGTCAGTGCAGAAGGAGGGCAGAAAGTGCTCCAGGCACAGAGCAGCAGTTCCCCTGTGGCCTGTGGAGAGGCCCTTGGTAGAACAGGCTGTCCCCCTGCAGCCCATGGGTCCCACATGGAGCAGATCTCCATGCTGCAGCCCGTGGAGGAGCCCCCGATGGAGCAGGTGGATGTGGCCTGGAGGAAGCTGCGGCCCATGGAGAGCCCCCACAGAATGGACTCCATGGCATGGAGCCATGTGGGAGAAGATTTTGAAGAGCTGCTGCCTGTTGGTAGCCCCTGAGGGATCAGTTCAGGAAGGATGGCATCCCATGGGAGGACCCCACATGGAGCAGGGGCAGAGGGTAACCATGAAGGAGCAGTGGAGACAAGGCATTAGGGACTGACCTCAGGCCCCATTCCTCATTCCCCTGTGACTCTTGAGGGAAGGACATAGAAGAGGGTGGATGAGTGGAAGGTGGTTTTGGTTGTTTTTAGTTTCTCACATTTCTAGTCCTCTAGTGAAAGACAATAAACTTTATTTATCTCCTGATGCTGAGTCTGTTTTGCCCATGAAAATAATTGTTGAATGATCTCTCTCTCCTTATCTCAACCCTTGAGCCCTTGTCATCATATTTTCTTCCCCTTTCCCTTTGAGGAAGAGGAGTGAGAGAGCAGTTGTGGTGGAGCTCAGCTGCCCAGCTGGCTAAAACCACCACAACAAACTGTTCACATAAAATCTCTTTTAGGATACTATTTTTTTATGACTAAATGTAACAACAAAACTGAGAAGAAACTCTTCTGTTTCTTGAAAAGGAAATCTTTCCTTCCTAGTCTGGCAGACAAGGTTCATTAGTATGAGAGGCATTAGGACACTCACTTTTCTCTTGCTGCCTTCAGTCTCTTTGCAGAGGGTACTTCTGAGTTTAGATAGAATGGTTCAGTTGGAAGGGACCTTCAAAGAACATCTAGTTCAACTGCCTGGCCACTTCAGGGCTAAATAAAAGTAACTTCTGGCCAGTCAACTCTTCCTCCATCCCTGGAAAGGTGATGGAGCAGCTTATCTTGGAGGTCATCTCCAACCACGCAGAGGATAAGAAAGTGATGAGGAGTAGTACACATGGACTCACCAAGAGGAAATCATGCTTAACCAATCCGATAGCCTTCTATGAGGGGATGGCTAGCTGGGTAGATGAGGTGTGGATGACTGTGGATGTGTTTACCTCTACTTCATCAAGGCTTTTGACATTGTCTCCCATAATATCCTCATAGACAATCTCACGAAGTGTAGGCTAAGTGAGTGGACAGTGAAGTGCATTTGTAATTGTCTGGATGGCCAAGTTCAGAGTGTTGTGTTCAGTGGTGCAAAATCTAGTTGGAGGCCAATAGTTAGTGGTGTCCCCCAGGGGTCAGTACTGGGTCCAGTGTTGATCAACTTACTCATCAGTGAGCTGGGTGATGGAACAGAGTGCACCCCCAGCAAGTTTGCTCATGATACAAAGCTCAGAGGACTGGCTGATGTCCCAGAAGGCTGTGCTGATGTTCAGAGGGACCTTGACAGGCAGAGAGATGTGCCAAGAGGAACCTCATGGAGTTCAACAACAGCAAGTTCAGGGTCCTGCACCGAGGGCAGAATAACTTCCAAGCACCAGTATAGGATGGGGGCTGACCTGCTGGGGGGCAGATCTGCAGAGAGGAACCTGGGGTTCTGGTGGACAGCAGGCTGGTCATGGATGAACAATTTGCCCTTGTGGCCAAGGAGGCCAACCGTATCATAGAATCATAGAATTATTAAGGTTGGAAAAAACCTCCAAGATCATGTGGTCCAACCATCACCCTACTACAAAACCATGTCCCAAAGTACCATGTCCAACCTTTCCTTAAACTCCCCCAGGGATGACAACTCCACCACTTCCTTGAGCAACCTGTTCCAATGCCTGTCCTGGTTTCAGTTAGGACAGAGTTATTTTTCTTCCTAGTAGCCTGTAGGGTGCTATGTTTTGGATTAGGATGAGAAGAGTGTTGATAACATGCTGATGTTTTAATTGCTGCAGAGCAATGCTTACACTAAGCCAAGGATTTTTCAGCTCCTCGCTCTGTCCTGCCAGCGGGCAGGCTGGGGGAGCAGCAAGAGCTGGGAGGGGACAGACCCAGGACAACTGACCCAAACTGGCCAAAGGGGTATTCCATACCATCTGACGTCATGCTGAACAATATACAGGGGTGGCTAGCTGGGGTGGGGGGCCGGCTACTCGGGGTTGGGCTGGGCATCGGTCAGCGGGTGGTGAGCAATTGCATTGTGCATCACTTGTTTGTACATATTATTATTATTATTTATTATTATTATTATTATTAATATTATTATTATTATTATTTTCTATCTTAATAAACTGTCTTTATCTCAACCCACAGGCTTCACTTTCCCATTTCTCTCCCCCATCCCAGAGAGGGAGGGGGGAGGGTGGGCGAACGGCTGTGTAGTGTTTAGCTACCGGCCAGGTTAAACCACTACATCTTTGTAAGAAGAAATTTCTCCTAATTTCCAACCTGAACCTCCCCTGGTGCAACTTGAGGCCATTCCTTCCAGTCCTATTAGTAGTTATCTGTGAGAAGAGGCTGACACCTCACTCAGCACAACTTCCTTTCAGTTTGCTCTAGAGAGCAACAAGGTCTCCCCTGAGCCTCCTCTTCTTCACACTAAACAATTCAAGTTCTCCTCATAGGACTAGTGTTTCAGTCCCTTCACCAGCTTTGTGTCCTTTCTCTGGACATTTTCCAGGGCCTTGATGTCCTTCTTGTACTGAGGGACCCAGATGAACAGAGTACTCAAGGTGTACTCTGTTCTCACCTCACCAGAGTAGAATACAAGGGGACGATCACCTCCCTTGTCCTGCTGGTTACACTATTCCTGATACAAGCCAGGATGACGTGGGCCGTCTTGACCACCTGGGCACACCACTGGCTCATGTTCAGGTGAGCATCCATCAGCACCTACAGATCCTTTTCCTCTGCACTGCTTTTGAGCCACTCTCCCCCAAGCCTGTAGCATTGCATGGGGTTGTTGTGGCCAAAGTGCAGAACCTGGCACTTAGCCATGTTGAACCTCATCCGATTGGCCCACCCTGTCCAGGTCCCTCTGCAGGACCGTCCTACCCTCCGGCAGATCAGCACTTCCCCCCCCCCCCCCAACTTGGTGTCATCTGCAAACTTACTGAGAGTGCACTCAATTCCCTCATCAAATCAATAAAGATATTAAACAGGATGGGCTCTAACACCAGTCCCTGGGGAACACCACTAGTGACCAGTCACTAGATGGATTTCACTCCATTCACCACCACTCTCTGGGCCTGGCTGTCCAGCCAGTTCTTAACCCAGCAAAGACTGTACCTGTCCAAGACAAAGACTTTAACCCAGCAGAGACTGTACCAGCTTCTCCAGGAGAATACAATGGGAGACTGTGTCAAAGGCCTTGATGAAGTCTAGGTAGACTACATCAAGAGGCTTTCCCTCATCCACCAGGTGGGTCACCTTCTATAGAAGGTGACTTAAGAAGGAGATGAGGTTGATCAGGCAGAACTTGCCTTTCATGAACCCATGCTGACTAGGCCTGATCTCCCAGTTGTCCATGGTGTAATTGCATTCAATATGGCCTGCTCCATCACCTTTCCTGGCACTAAGGTCAGGCTGACAGACCTGCAGTTCTCTGGGTCTTTCTTATGATATTCTTATGAATGAGCATCAAATTAGCACGTCTCTAGTCATCCAGGATCTCTCTGGATGACCATGACTGCTGATAGATGATGGAAATTGGCCCAGCAATCATATCCACCAACTCCCTCAGCACCCTCAGGTGGATCCTATCTGTATCCATGGACTTGTGACAGTCCAGGTGGAGCAGGAGGTCTCTGTTTCCACTGGAACTGTGTGGGGTTTCTTCTGCTCCTTGTCCCAGACTTCTAGGTCAGGAGGCTGAGTACCCTGAGGTACAGTGGTCTGACTATTAAAGACAGATGTAAAGAAAGCATTAAGAACCTCAGCCTTTTCCTTATCCTCAGTAATCATGTACTTGTATATGTCCTTGTACTCTCCCTGAGTTGCCTGCCCCTTCTTCCACCAGACATAAACTCTCTTTTTCTCCTGGATGCTCAGCAAAATTCCCTCTTCAGCTATACTGGTCTTCTTCCCTGCCAGCTTATCTATGGCAGATAGGGACAGCCTTCTCCTATAACTTTAAGACTTCCTTTTTGAGGAGTGTCCAGCTTTCCTGGATCCCTCTGGTCTTCAGGACTGGCTCCCAAAGGACCCTTTGTATCATCATAATGAACAATTCAAAGTCTGCCCTCCAGAAGTCCAAAGTAGCAGTCTTACTGATGCCTCTCCTGACTTCACCAAGGATAGAGAACTCTACTATGTCATGGTCACTCTGTCCAAGACAAGTCCCTACCACCACATCTCCCACCAGTCCTTCACAGCTCATGAACAACAGGTCTAGCAGGGCACCTCCTCTGGTAGGCTCACTAACCAGCTGAGTCAGGAAGCTGTCTTCCATGCACTCCAAGAACCTCCTGGACTGCTTCCTCAGGACTGTATTGTATTTCCAGCATATGTTCAGGAAGTCAATGTCCCCTATGAGAACAAATGCTAGCAATCAAACTACTTCTGCCAGTTGCTTACAGAATGCCTTCTTCATCTCTTCATTCTGGTTTGATAGTCTGTAACATCCCCACCAGGATGTCTGTCTTGTTGGCCTACCCCTTGATGCTTATCCACAAGGACCCTACCTTATCATTCCCAAACTCGAGCTCAACAACATCAAAACACTTCTAATATAAAGAGCCATGCCACTGCCCCTCCTTAGTTGCCCATCCCTTCTGAAGAGCTTGTAGACATCCATTGTAGCACTCCAGATGTGAGAGTGGTCCCACCATGTTTCAGTGATGGCAACTATTTCATCACTACCAGCCTGAAATATCACTCAGGCGTAGTAATCAGAGGGGCCAGGAAGTCAGGAAGTTTTCTGGTAATGTCCCTGTCCTAGGACCCAGTTAGGCAGCAGACTTCCCTATGGGTAGAGTCTGACCAACATATGGGGCCCTCTGTTCCGCTCACAAGGGAGTCACCTACAACCATTACCATTACTTCCTTCTTGGTGGAAGGAGTTTTAAAACATGGAGTTGACTTCCTTGCCATAGATGGCCTCCTGTGTGGACTTTCCCTCACTTCCTTACCACCCTGTCCCTCAAGTCTCAGGGCCTCAAACATATTGTGTAAGGGCACCTGGGGAGGTGAGGCGAGTATGGAGGGAGCCTGCCTGTGATGCCAAGCAGGGACCTGTTTCCTCTCCACCTCTCAGGTCCCCTACCTCTGCCTGACAACAACAGGTCAGGAGGTCCATTGCTATTTGGGCTGTGTTGCCCCTGCACCTTTCTCTCAGGTGTAGCAGGGAGTGACTCCTCCAGCCTAATTCCTGCTCACATTCTCTGATAGTTCTTAATTTCTCCACCACCTCCTTGAGCTCTGCCAGCAGGCTGACCAGATCCTCCACCTGCTCACATCTCACGCAGGAGGTATTCCTGTCAACATCCATTGGTAACAACAGGTTCAAGCACTACATGCATCCAGAGACCTGAACAGCCACATCTTCAGGCAGGCGCCAGGTCTGGGGTGCTACAGTCTTCTTGGCGAGTGCTTTGGTGAGTACTTGCCACCTGGTGGTGACCATGGCTAGGTTTTCTGTCTGGGAGGTAGCCAGTAGGTGAGCAAGTATCTGGAGTAGGGAGGGACCCTCTGCCCTCCCTGCTCGACCTGCCTGCATGAACTGCCGAGCAAACTACCACACCACCTGGGGTGCATTCAGAAGAGTGTTGCCAGCAGATCAAGGGAGGTGACCCTCCCCTTCTACTCGGGACTGGTGAGGTCACAGCTGGAATATTGTGTCTAGTTCTGGGCTCCCCAGTACAAGAGCTACTGGAGTGAGTCTAGAGGACGGTTATGAAGGTGATCAGTGGACTGGAGCACCTGTTGGATGAGGACCAGCTGAGAGAACTGGGCCTGTTTAGCCTGGAAAGGAGAAGAGTGAGGGGAGATCTCATCAATGCATATAAATACCTGAGGGGACGGTGTCAAGAGGATGGAGCCAGTCTCTTCAGTTGTGCCCAGTGAGAGGACAAGAGGCAATGGGTACAAACTGAAGCATAGGAGGTTCCAGCTGAATACGAGGGGGCATTTCTCTGCTGTGAGAGTGACCAAGCACCAGAACAGGTTGCCCAGAATGGTTTTGGAGTCTCCTTCTCTGGAAGTATTCAAAACTCACCTGGATGCCCTCCTGGCTATGTGCTCTAGGTGATCCTGTCTGGCATGGGGAGACAGGATCCTGAAGAGATTACACCCCTGTGGTAGGCTCTTCTGAAGTCTACAGCTGCTCACTCTTCGGGCCTTGTATGATCCTTATCTACCAGGTCCAAAGAAAAACAACCACTCTGGACACATGCATTAGAATATAGTAGGCTAAGGAAGGAAGGTGTGTTGATAAAATTAATTTATCTTTTTTTCTACACCAGGTAGAGTTATCACAGAATTAAGAGTGGAACCCACAGCATGTTCTAGACATCAATAGAAGGTGTGGAAATTTTGGATATGTAATTTAGAAAGTGAAAATATATACACATATATAAATGTACAAATCTGAGATAGTAAACTCTGAAGTTTTATATTTAAATTGCTTTCAGAAAAAATGGTTTGAGATAGTATTTTTTTTTTTCCTTTTTCTTTCTCCAAACTTTGCTTTCCTCAGTGGTACACATTTCATTTAATTTAGTATGTTCTGTCTGATACTGGTAGGCAACTCTGTGTGTCTGTCCATGCCACATCCTGATCGTGGAACTGCAGTAAACTGTTTTGTTACTCCTTTTCCATTAGTTCTGTTCTAATTATATGTGCCCACTGTGCCCCTTTTTGTCCAATGCCCACCTTACATGTCTCTGGTCTTTCTATTCATCTTCAATACTCCTAGATTTCACACTGGCTTCCTCACTGCTCTACTCTTTGTCTCTGATGATACACTATCTGTAAATCCTGTCTTGTGGGCTGGTGTTCCCATTTTGCTTCTGAAGGATGCTATGGAAGATGCTTGTTCCCCTCTGTCCCCCATGCTGCCTCTCAGCACCACTGAACATGTGTTTTCAGTGCTGTTACCCAGCAGCAGCAGCTGCTGCAGGAAGATCGAATGTTAGGAACAAATCAGTGGTATAGAGGGTTAATTTGAAGTACAGAAACAAAATCATTATGGAAGTATAAATTTTACCAATGTAGTCATGCTTTTGTAATGTGTGAATGCTTTAACATCCCCCACTTGTGAATTTTTCACAAGCTTTATATAAAAACATTTATTTATAGTTTCATGCAAAATGACAAAGGGAAACTTGAAACAAAATTGGTTTGGGTAGGCTTTTTTTTTTTTTTTTTTTTTTTTTTTTTTTTTTTCCTGCTTAGTTAACTCATAATCTTTTTTGAATTATTTTCCCCAGGCTGCGTCCACTCCTAAAATATCAGCTGTATCTCATTCATAGCCACCCCCAAACCCTACTTTCACACTAATGCATGAGAATTTCTTCAATAACATTTTTAACCTACAACTCTGAGTATGGTGGACCACATAATCAAGATTTAGTTGAAAAAAAAGTAAAGGGTTTCATGTAGTGTGATATAAGGGTATAGTGTGCTTTACCTTCACCAAAAGAACAAAAAATGTATCAGAAATAATGTTTTATTATTTTGATTATTTTTTTAGGTGAATTTAGAAGGCTTTAAAAAAATATAACAGAAAGTTTCATGACCTCCAGTTGAAAGAGGATGTCAGTTCCCGGGTACAAATCCTTCAAAAGGCTTTTAGAAGAAGTTTCTTGCTGAAATAATACAGACTTTTTTACAAAACAAAAGTAAACTGTAAACTATATCCAAATTAGCTGATTAGCCAAATCAAGTTTATGTATCTAACCACTTTTTCTCTGCTGAAAATTGTATCTTTTTCTACAAACAGGCAGAAGCATCAAAAAATATGAATCACTTTTTACTTCAAAGTGAGTGGTCGTTTAGATGTTACAGTGATATGGGTGATTTACTTTTGCACAACTGCAAAAGTAAAGAAACTCACTTCGGTTATAGCAACATGTTTACATATTTACAATTTCTAGTCTATCTGCTGTAAAAAGAAGTCTGGATTTAATCAATAAAGTAAGCCCAAAAGGCTCATAAATTATAGCTTGAGAGGTATTTACCGAAATACTGGAAAATAACACCTAAAAATAAAAGATAAATACAAATAAAAGTGATTATGATCATCGTTTGAAAAAAGTAACTGGATTGTGAATACTTATAGTACTATTTTGGTATGTGTACCAAATGTATCTCTGCTTTTGCTTCTTAAAGGAATGAAAGAAGAGTTTTTCCCTGTAATCAAGTCATCTTTCTCTCGGGATTTCTTAGGAAAGTATTGTTTCATTCCTTAAAAAAAAAAAAAGATAAATGTAAAGTGAGAAAAGAGAATGTAGCCATATTTTGAATAATGTTTTTATTGACAGAGAAAGAACTAATTTCATATTCAATAGAAAGAAGTTTCTTCAGAATAGTTGAATAGTTTTTTTTTTGTTTTTTGTTTTTTTTTTTTTTAAAGAAAAAGAAAAAAAAATCTTACAGGGAATATTTTGAGTTCTACTAGGGCTATTTAAACTGGTCCTGATGGCATGACACTGGGGGGAGGAAAGAGAAACAGAGATGATTCTTCATGTTGTTTGCAACTAGCTCAGTGCTCATCTTGAAATGATTTTGTGCTCAAGCCATTCAACCAGCATGATGAAGATGATAATCATCCTTTGTTTTTAGATTTCTTTTAGCTTTATTGTAGAATAATTTAATTAAAATACATTTTTATTGTCATTTTACTGTCTCTGCCTTCTCTTGTTACTGCTTTAATTTCCTGAAAGAGAGATGTATGACATCCTGTAGGCATCAATGATAGCTTGCAATAGTCAGTTTGTGTTCTTTGAAATTATTTTCATTTCATGGAAAAAACTTATTGTGAGGAAATAGAAATGATTATCTGATGTAGAGCTGAAGAGAGAAATCTTTTCTCTCCAGGTACTCTAGTTTTGTGCTGAGACTCTGTGTATTTATTGGGGGCTGGGAATCACTCTGCTGTTATTTACTGGGTTTTCACTTTGGGCAAGGTTTTACCAGTTTCTAGACATCTGGCAGCTCTGGCAAATGCCTACCATGTGCATGCATGTGTATGCACCAAATGCAGAGTAAATCAACATAGAACACATTTGATCTTTGTGTCATAGACCTACCAATGCTGATGGGTCTGCCCCTTGTTATTTTCAAGTAGAGCATCCAAATTTCATTAGGATCCATCCGTTTCCCTTTCAAATCTGTATACAGCCATGTGTGTTGCTTTGCCAATTGCCCTGAGAATGCTGATGTCACTCGTGTTCTTTTTTATTATTATTTTTTATTTTATCTTAATTTATTTTTTTATTATTATTATTATTATTGTAAACCAAACACTCATAAACAAGAAGTGTCATTTTTTTTTAACCCTCCAAAACGGTGGAAAAGCCAACAGCCTGTGGCTTCTCTGATGTAGAAGAAGCTTCCTGCTCAGTTTTCATTTAATGCTGTGTCACCACAGCCCTTACAGTAGGTGCAGTTTCACATGCAGCCCACACAGTCAGTCTGGCAAATCCAACTGATGGGGACTAGTATAACTAAAAGTGTGCCTTGCTAATTCACATCAGAAAAGTCTGGGAATGTTATGAGAGCTGGAATATGTATGTTTCTACCTATATAGACTTCTCCTTCAGTAGAAATTAATATTTTTACTTATAGATAAATATTCAGTTGGAGGCTATTTAGATATAGTTGGAGGCTATTTAGTTAACAGAAATACAAGCCTAGGTACTGCAGCTTTGGCATTTCTGGAAATTGTTGTTTCTAAATGATACAGAAAATGAACAGAAAAAGGTGTACAAATGGCAAATGCATGGCCACTTTACATACAGGCATTCAAGAAATGTTTATGAATCATGTTTGCTGTTCTTTAATACAAAGGTTCTTAAGCATGTAAGGAAGAATGTCAAAAGACTTGATCACACTCCTCCTGTCATCTGATAAACAAATAGATTTTTATTTCTTTCCCTTCCCTTAACCTTCCCCTTTCCCTTTCCCTTTCCCTTTCCTTTTCTCTTTCTTTTATTTTTTTCTTTCTTTTCCCTTTTTTTTTTTTTTGACAAAAGCCTTTTTTTTTTTTTTCAAAATATCTTGACATTTAAAAAAAAATACTACAGGATGAATACCTCAAGAAGACATTATGTCTCAGAACTTCCTATATAAAGGGGTTTGAATATTGTGTGAAGTTTAACTATGATGTAAACATACACAAAATCATGGATATGCTGCTTGAATAACGTGGTTGACAACATAATGAGATGTTTTTGTTCTTAAGGACTTTATTTTTTAAATGAAAATGACTAAAATTGGATTGAATATATGGATAATATATGGATATATAGGTCTTGCTAGATCTTCTGAACAAATGCAGGTCCATCCTGTGACATTTACTGAAGTATCTGTATTTGGTACTTTTGAAAAGTCATATAATAAACACATGAGGCACTGTAATTCTGATTTTGAAAACAAATAAACAACAACAACAAAAAACTTTGTGTTCATTTTGGTATGTTCTTTTACAAGATTAGATGTGAGAAAGTAGAAAAGGCTTTCAGTAGTCATTTTCAGTGGTGTCTGATATAGGATAAGGTCTATTAGTCAGAGTGATAAGTGATAACAACATTTAAATAATGTATGTTCATATTTGATTGCAGACAAAGTTACTTAATTGCTTGCAGCTTGCAGGTGTCCCAGCCCTGAAGAACAGCAAGGCACAGTTACAGAGAAATGATGTTGATCCCATGGGTGAATGATGGGCAACAGGAGCATAATAATCATTGACAGTTTGACATATTTAACTATTACAAATGTTAACATATATTTGACATATTTAAGTATTACTAGTATTTAAATGTATATATAAATGTACATGTGGACTCCAAGTTAAGAATTAATGTAGCTTAATGATTTAGTCACTACTTTTCCTAGAGCAACGTGTAGGAGAATGTGTCCTTCTGTGCCTCTTGGCACAGTAAGACTTGGCAAATCTGCTACTTGCACCATTGCAATGCTTAAGCAAAATTGCTGGTGTCCAAAGATATTACCTTGATAAAACTGTCTTTTTGAGGAAAATAGTTACATATTATGAATATATATATATAAACTGGAATAAGACTAAAAATAAATATGATGATCTTTAAACATCTTGTTTTTTATAATGGAAGTAGGTAAAGATCAGTGATTTAAAATCTTTTTTTTTTTTTTTTTTTTTTTTTTTTTTATGAAAGAAGACTTGTGGAACAGCTGTTTCCTGAATATCTTAAACTATTTCTGTCTGCTGGACAATCACTGTTATCTTTTTAAATTGTATTCCATAGTGGCTTTGATTTGGTTGGAGCAGAGGAAGAGAAAGCATGCACTTTGTTTATATGTGCTTAAGCCTAGAGCTGAAAGCATTAACAATAAAGTGTCACAATGTGATTTTAATAATTTTTCCTACTGCATGAAGTAATAGATCTGAGTAGTCACTGTAATATAGGTGCAATGGAAGAAGGAATTGAAGGCCAGAACTTCTTCAGCTTTTTGTTAGCTATGCTACTTTGCAGAGGAAAACAAAACAAAACAAAACAAAACAGAGTTGCTTTTGCAATCATTGTTGTCTTTGTAAAAATTTGCCTTGATTTTTGTTTGTTATATTTATTATTTGTAAGAATTTCATCATTCTGATTTGTAATTTCTACATTTGTACCATATGTTGGGCTGTCTTAGTTGCAAAATTTCAGATCCAATGTTATATCTTATTCAAGTTCCAAAACCAATAAAATAATAAATGAAATTATGTTAGTAGCAATTGCCAGATGAGATGATTCATGATCAAGATCATGGAAAATTATGAGTTCTTCCAGTATGCAAATAACATCTGAAGAATCACAAGTAACAAGTTTTCTCACCAGTTGAAGTAGTTCTTTTAATTCTGAACCCTTTAGGTTGTTACAAAAACTAAGCCTCTTTCCCCAGTGTTTTTTGTAGTGGCTCTGTCATTAATTTTTTTCTAAATAGGTGTTTAGAACCTCTCTTTCCTTCACCTCCCCCCACCTCCTAGCTTCTTAACACAGACACAGACAGCTTGCCTGAATGGTACAGGTGTTGGTCTAGCTGACTAAGAGTCTAAAGCAGTTTTGTTTGTTTGTTTGCTTTTCTGCCATTGATACCTTTAACTTGATTCAAAAGCCTTCAGTTAGCCTTCAGTCATTGCCTTGTCCAGTCTTGTGGGCTGGACAAGAGAGCAATCAGAAGGATTACCCTGGTTCTTACAATTTCTGGGTGTGATTTGTGTGACTTTAGGACTGGGTACTGAAAATGGTATATGTTGACTTGAATTGTAACTGCTTTTGGCTCTCTGTAAAATTCTGTCTTGAATACTTTGTTGCTTCTGGATAGGCTGGAGACTTTTTCTTTTATCTGTCTGTATATCTATCTATTTATCTATCTATTTATTTTTCCCATTATTAGTTTGGTTTATGCAAGATGTGGTGGGAAGGGAAGGGATGGTTTATTTATTCCTGTGGAGCTCTCACTCACATTGATTCAGTTTTTTGTTGTTTGTGTTTCCTGTTTCCTGTTGTTTTGTTTTTTTTTTTTTTTTTTTTCCCTGTTTTATTTGCTATTTTCCCTATGCTTGTGTATAACATTATGTTCCTTCTTCTGCTATGCCCATTCACACATTGGATGTAGTCTCAGAAAGTTCATAGCACGACTGCAACTGCCCTTGTTTCTCTCTTTCCATGTGGTGGCATAATGGAGCAAGCAAGCATTTTTTGGAGTCAAGGATGATGTGTGTTGTGGAAGTCATTTCTTCATTTTGGAACTCAAACAGTAGTATAAAAAGGAAAGCAAAATCTCTCCTTCATTCTCTTTCTCTTTTTGTTGTTGCTGCAGACAAATTTTCCCAGATTGTTGGGATTTATTTATTTATTTATTAGGTTTCCTGAATGCTATTAGAGAATAAGTGCTTAGATCCAAAATTTCAGGTTACGATACTGTTCTTTCTTGAGAATTCCTGAGATTGAGCAGGAATTATTTAAGCTTCTAAGTAATTTAAGTATATTACATTTGCAGAAAAAGGTCACTCCTCTTCCTCTGCATTCCATGCTGTGACCTTTGAACAATGAGCTGCTTCGCAGCAATCTTATTCTGGTTATAGTCATTGGCCTCAAAGAGCTTTTTGAATGTTTTTCAACCATTTTTTGTGCCTTAGCCTCTAAGTTGCCGTGTCATGACTATAACACTAAGATCATTTCAGAAGACATTTTTTTCAGTTCAGGGCCCCCCTCATGCAAGAGAGAAATAGTCAAAGGGAATGGTTCCAACACATGGCCACAGAGATGATAAGGGGACTGAAGCACCTCTCCTGTGAGGAAAGGCTCAAAGACCTTGGACTGTTCAGCCTGAAGAAGAGATTTAGGGTGGATTTCATCAATGTATACATGAAGGAAGGATGAAAAGAAGACAAAACCAGGATCTTTACAGTGGTATCCAGTGCCATAACAAGAGGCAGTGAGTACAAACTGGAATATGGGAGGTTCTGTCTGAATATTAGGAAAAAACTTCTTTACTGTGACTGAGCAACAGCACAACTTGTCCAGAGAGGTTGTGGTGTCTCCCTCCTTGGAGATCTTCAAAAGGTGTCATGAGCTCTAGGTGTCAATGTGCTCTAGGTCGATCTTCTTGAGCCGGAAAGGTTGGATCAGATGGCCTTCAGAGGTCATTTCCAACCTCTCCCATTCTGTGATTCTCTGTTTCAATGAAGAACTATTTCCATGTTGGAGAAATTCATTTTCATAGAAAAAATATGTTAGTTCTATGTGTGGTAAATACTTCATGGAAGTAGCAAAATAGAGATGGTTTCATTAAAGGGTTTATAATCATGACATGACGCACATGTGGATGATGATTTTTTAGTGGAGGTACATAAATACATTTACTTTTCTAAAGCACCAGTCTGTTTTTGTAAAGAAAGTATCAAAAGTTTGTCTCTGAAGGAATCACAGAATCACAGAATTGTAGGGGTTGAAAGGGACCTCAGAAGATCATCAGGTCCAACCCAACTGCAAAGCAGGTTCCTTAGAGCAGGCTGCCCAGGTAGGTGTCCAGACAGGCCTTGAATAGCTGCAGAGAAGGAGACTCCACAACCTCTCCGGGCAGACTGTTCCAGTGCTTTGTCACCCTCACCGCGAAGAAGTTCTTCTGCATGTTGGTGCAGAACTTCCTGTGATCCATTTTGTGGCCATTAGCCCTTGTCCTGTCCCCATAACCCCTGAAAAGGGGTTGGCCAAATCCCTTTGTCTCCCACACTTCAGGTATTTATAAACATTGATAAGATCCCCCCTCAGTCTTCTTTTCTCCAGGCTGAACATACACAGGTTTCTCAGCCTTTCTTTAGAGGGAAGATGTTCCAGGCCCCATATCATCTTTGTGGCCCTCCACTGGACTCTTTCCAGGAGATCCCTGTCTTTTTTGTGCCAGAGAGCTCAGAACTGGACACAGTACTCCGAGTGAGGCCTGACCAGGGCAGAATAGAGGGGGAGAATTACCTCTCTTAACCTGCTGGCCACACTCCTTTTAATGCACACTAGTATCCCATTGGCCCTCTTGGCCATGAGGGCACACTGCTGGCTCATGGTCAACCTGTCGTCCACTAGGACTGCCAAGGTCCTTCTCCTCAGAGCTCATCTCCAGCAGGTCATTCACCAACCTGTAGTGATGTCCAGTTGTTCCTTCCCAGGTACAGGACTCTACACTTACTCTTGTTAAACTTCATTTTGTTTCTTCCTGGCAATCTCTACAGCCTGCCCAGGTCTTGCTGAATGGCAGCACAGTCTTCTGGCATGTTGGCCACTCCTCCCAGCTTTGTGTCATCAGTGTACTTGCTGAGGGCAGACACAATTCCCCCATCAAGGTCGTCGATGAAGATGTTGAACAGGACTAGACCCAACACTGACCCCTGGGGAACACTGCTAGTCACAGGTTTCCAGATTGACTTTGCGACACCACTAACCACCCTCTGAGCTCAGCTAGTCAGTCAGTTCTCAACCCACCTTACTGTCCACTCCTCTATGTCACACTTTCTCAGCTTTGCTATCAGGATGTCATGGGGGACAGTATCGGAAGCCTTGCTAAAGTCAAGGTAGATGACATCCACTGTTCTCCCCATATCTACCCAGCTGGTGATGCCATCACAGAGGGCAACGAGGTTGGTCAAGCATGACTTCCCCTTGGTGAATCCATGCTGACTACTCCTCATAACATTCTTCT
Organism: Heteronetta atricapilla; assembly: GCA_011075105.1. Lineage (NCBI taxonomy): Eukaryota > Metazoa > Chordata > Aves > Anseriformes > Anatidae > Heteronetta > Heteronetta atricapilla. The sequence goes on along the minus strand of CM021763.1, from coordinate 42,516,762 downwards.
CTTCCAATTGCTTGGAGATGACATCCAGATCAATCTGTTCCAACACCTTTCCAGGGACAGAGGTGAGACTGACTGGCTTGTAGTTTCCCGGATCCTCCTTCTTGCCCTTCTTGAAGACCAGGGTGACATTGGTTATCCTTCAGTCTTCATGCACCTCTCCTGTTCTCCAGAACCTTTCAAATGTGATAGAGAGCAGTTTGGCAACCACGTCTGCCAACTCCCTTATCACATGTCGATACATCCCATTGGGACCCATGGATCTGTGTGCGTTGAGCCCACTCAGATGCTCCCGAACCACTCTCTCATCAACCAGGGGGCAGCCCTCCATTTCCCAGATCCTTTCTCCTCCCTCCATGGTCGAGGAGTCCCAGGGGGGAGTCCTTGAAGCAAATACTGAAGCAAAGAATGCATTCAGTATCTCCGCCTTTTCAGCATCTCCTGTTACCAGGACACCTCCCTCGTTCAACAAGGGACACACATTATCCCTAGTCTTCCTTTTAATGTTCACACACACACAGAACACACAGAACTGTAGGGGTTGGAAGGGACCTCGAAAGATCATTGGTTCCAACCTCCCTGCAAAGCAGGTTCCTAAGAGCAGGTTGCCCAGGTAGGCATACAGACTGGCCTTGAATAGCTCCAGAGAAGGAGACTCCATAACCTCTCTAGGCAGCCTGTTCCAGTGCTCCGTCACCCTCACCATGAAGAAGTTCTTTCGCATGTCAGTGTGGAACTTCCTGTGTTCTATTTTGTGGCTGTTTCCCCTTGTCCTATCCCCACAAGCCACTGAGAAGGGGTTGGCTACATCCTTCTGTCTCCCACCCTTCAGTTATTTATAGACATTGATAAAATCGCCCCTCAGTCTCCTCTTCTCCAGGCTGAACAGACCCTGTCCTCATAGGAAAGATGCTCCAGGCCCCGTATCATCTTTGTGGCCCTCCACTGGACTCTTTCCAGGAGATCCCTGTCTTTTTTGTACCAGGGAGCTCAGAACTGGACACAGTACTTCAGGTGAGGCCTGACCAGGGCAGAGTAGAGGGGGAGGATCACCTCCCTTGACCTGCTGGCCACACTCCTTTTAATGCACACTAGTATCCCATTGGCCCTCTTGGCCATGAGGGCACACTGCTGGCTCATGGTCAACCTGTTGTCCACCAGGACCCCAAAATCCTTCTCCTCAGAGCTCCTCTCCAGCAGGTCATCCCCCAGCCTGTACTGATACGTTCGATTGTTCCTTCCCAGGTACAGGACTCTACACTTACTCTTATTAAACCGCATCTGGTTTCTTCCTGCCCATCTCTCCAGCTGGTCCAGGTCTTGCTGAATGGCAGCAGAGCCCTCTGGCGTGTCAGTCACTCTTCAAGACTCATCTCTAGGTGGGCGTTAGCCTTCCTTGTCTCTGCAGGCCCTGACAACACTTATCTACTCCTCCCAGGAGTGCAGACCCTTTTTCCACATTTCATAGACTTTCCTCTTCCTTTTGATCTTGAAGGAATATAATGAGAAAAAAAATAATAATTAAAAAATGTAGAAACATGATAAAGAGTAGTTGGGAAAACAGGTCATCAGCTCTGTGCTAGATGGTTAAAACTCTGTTTATCTCATTTATGCATCTTTTTTTTTTTTTTTTTTCTTTTATAAACTAGATACCAATAAGAGAGATATAAAAGGATTTCTAAAAATCAGAGGCACATCTACAACAATCACTTCCACAGTGATATAGGTCATCAGAGTAGCTAGATTTATTGGTGTAGGTGATTTAAAGACATGTGTAGCTAAAGGGAATTAATTCAGAAAGTAATATCAAGCAATTCAGTAAGCTTTTTCTTATCTGTCTGTGTGGGAAGAAAACACAGCCCACCTTTCCCTGGGCTTAATGTTAGGATTCTGCAGAATGTGCATTTGGTCCTGTGAATCGGGGCTCTATGAAAAAATAAATGTTTCATGTATTTTCTGCTAGGCCTGTGGTGATTATTCCCAGAATAAATCCCTGTTTCCTGTTCCTGTCATGCACTTTATCCAGGTAGACTGTAGATGTAGGTGCTGAGGTTATTCTCCTTGTACTCACTCCATGGCTTTTCTGTGAAGAGAGTGTACAATTACTATAAACTGAGGATTACACTGTCATGTGAGCAGATGGACGTAAGACATTGCCCAAGTCAAACTGATATAATAAGATGCTGCTGAAACAATCTGGGATGAATATGTAATGTTAGATCTTCTAAGCACATTAGTCAGAAAAGCCAGAGCTTTGCTCCAAATGTGTGTGTGGCTCATCTTCTCAGCTCCCTTCATAAGGTCATAATAACTTGCTTGTGTGCTGACACTCATCATCATCATCTCTAAGTAGTATTGATCTCTTGCTGTCTGCCAGTCATTTTATACAATATATGCTGCCACGACAAAGCCTTGTTAGAAAGTTTTACCTGAAAATAAGGCTATTAGCAGTTGGTTCTGAATTCTGAAGGTCTACATCCCACTTCCTAATTCATAGTATTATATAAGGTATTATTACCATCAAGTACCAGCAATCTGACTACATTCACAGGAAAGGGAAAAATTAAAGTATAAATGTAAAAGAGACATTTTTGTTTTCTTATGATTCTTTACTGGTCTTTAGAAAGAGAAAAGTCAGATAGAAGCTTAATGGAAAAAAAGAAAAATCACTTTAAAGTGATTCTGTGTCTCACACAGGTGAAAATATTCCCATTTTTACTCCACAGACCATGAGACTTTGAAGAGAAAGATAAATCCTTTCATAATGAATATCCCCTAACTCACAGTTTATTTATTTATATATATATTTTTGGTATTTCTTTCATTGAATGTGTTATATTTCAGATCAGAAATTTATTAGTGAATTACTCCATTGATATATCTGCATGCCAACCAGTAGCATATTTTACAAATTCCTGGTTAACCTCACCAAGAATATATATATTATATATATATATATACATATATATATATTATATATATATATATTTAATGTATGATAGTGTTTATATTGCTGAAGTGCCACAGACTATTGTTTCTAATTTATGGTGGTCAAAGGCAGAATTCCAACTTTTTTTTTCTTTTTTTTTAATGATGTTTTCTCATAAAAATAGAAAAAAAAAAGGCTAAAACACATTAAAAACACATTAAAATCAAACCAAACAACACAACAACAACAAAAAATTAGATTCAAGATGAAATTGATTTGAGTTAGTCAATTAAGTTAATCTGATTTATAATTTTCTGGTCTAGTTGGCAACCCTATAAGATGTGAAGTATTTCCATAAAGTTATTTCTCAGACTTTGGACAACTATTGATATTTGCAGTAATTTTGTTGTTGTTGTTGTTCTTGCCAATGTAAAACTTTCTTAAACTGTATTACCTCTTTTTAAACTTTTACCTGTTTTTAAACTTTCTTAGACTGTATTACCTGTTATTTTGCTCTCTGTAGGGTGACTTCCTTAATCTCATTTCATCTCCCACTGCCCTGATAGTCTATAATCTATGTGATAGTCTAAATAATTGGAACCTGTGTTTTCTGGGTATGCTTGTAATTACAGATTAAGGTTTTCAAGGTTATTAATAGTAAATGGCTGTATGATTCTGTGAAAAGTGTTAATATGATTCATGTCGTGTATGAAACAATGCTAGGGCAGCATGATGAAATGTAACTTT
>CM021763.1:42480402-42492981 GCA_011075105.1 Heteronetta atricapilla | reverse complement strand
TCTTTTCTTTTCTTTTCTTTTCTTTTCTGTTTTATTTCCAGTTCATAGATTCATTATCTTTTAATTTTTTATTTGATATTTAATGTGTCATAATATAAGTTCCTTCTGAACAGTCAGACTGACAGCTAGTTCCATAAGAGCAATATGTGAACTGAATGCATTTAGAAAGCTACAGGAATCAAAATCTCTCAGTGATATTCTCCAAGTTTTAAATGAGCTAGTAGGAGTGACATTGTGGTGTCAGCTGGAACATGCTACCTACAATACCAGCTAATTGCTACAAACTGGATAATAAATATATACAGTTATATTCAGTTTTGATAAAATTTGAATCATTATAGACTAGCTCCTTCCATCCTTACTCACCCAAAGAAATATTTTTATGCATTGACAGGTTCTGCTTAAGTCATTGAGATTCTCATTAGCACAATTCAACATAGATAAGAGTAGCATTCAGGTCTAAATAATGGGCTTCACTCTGCCTCTCTTCCTCATACATGCCCTATGCTTTCCTAATCATTAATCATTCAAAATATTACTGTAAAATCAATAGAATCATTTGATAACCAAGATGCACTTCAATGAGTGAAGGTGGCAAATTCAACTGCATTTACTGTAATATCTTCAGGGGGATTGAATTGTTTTGCTGAGTGCTTCTCAGTTCTGGCACACTGTACACCAAGGTGTTGGTTTTACCGTGATAGGCAGCTGAACACGACAGCCACTCTCTCACTCCCCCTCCTTAGATGAGTAGAGGAAGAAGTAAAGGAAAGAACAACTCACAGGTTGACATAAGGATAATTTAATTAAAGAGAAAAAAATATATGTATTATTAAGGAAATATTATTATTAATTAAACAATTCAACTAAAAGGAAGAAAAGGGAAAGGGGAAGAGGGAGGGGGAAAGGGAATAACAGCAAGTAAAGGCTATGTGGAAGTGCAGAGGGAAAAAAATAAATTGCTCTGTACTTCCCACAAATGAGAGATGCTTGACCACGTCCTTGAAGCAGGGCCTCAACACGCGTAGCCGGTGTTCGGGAGGACAGATGTTTTCGAAACAAGAGCCCACCACACCCCCCTTCTTCCTTTTTCCACCTTTTTTTGCTGAGTGTGACATCATATGGTAAGGAATATCCCTTTGGTTGGTTTAGGTCAGCTGCCCTGATGATGTTTCTTTCTCACTTTTTTGCCCACCCCCTGGGAGGGTTAGAGAAAGTCCTGATGCTGTGCCAGCACTTTTCAGCAGCAGACACAACACCAGTGTGATACCACTGCTGTTCTAGCTACAAGTGCAGAGCGCAGCACTGTATGGGCTGCTGCAGGGAAAGTTAACAACCCAGCCAGACCCAGTACACAAGGTCAACTCACTCCAAGGCTATGAACCAGAAATATGGGTTAAAAAAATGTTGTAAAAATTTACATGAAAGCCACAGAGAAAATGAGTCCCTGGAGCATGCTGCTATGCCATCAGTGAATAGATTTCCTCTTCAGGTTTATCATAGGAAAACTCGTGTTTCCATCTTTGTCCTAACATGCTTTACTGTTTGTAATTTATCTTGCCTTTGAGCTTGGTGGTCACAGGATGCCAGATGGTGTGTTGATTAGTAGCATGGACAAACATAGATGAATGTCAGTCTTCAGTTTCATTTGTACTTCCCACTTAAAATAGTAAAACTGAATTTATGGCTCAAAGGATTCACAGGCTGTATTGCTCTACACCTAAACATGTGAATTGTTCTTTGATATTTAACATTTGAACAAAATATTTTTGTTTGCTGTGATACAGCAGTAAACAAATATGGATGTCCTTTTACCCATGCAAAATGACTTTTTTTTTCACTCAGATGGATTTGTAAGGTATTTAAGAATACATGGACCATGCAAAATCTATTTTTTTTTTGTTTGAAGCATAAATCAGTTGCCACAAGATTTTTTAAAAAGTTATTTGAGTTTTCATGATTTGTAGAAGTTAAGGGTATAACATGTACTTAACATCAGAGTACTAATATCAACTGAAAGAAATCATTTTTCTTACAAATGCTTTCACTGGTGATATACAAGGAGGTTATGTAATCTTTTACATTTACTATTACAAGATACATTATTGGAGATTAAAGGGAGAAGGAGAAGCTATTGCCCAATTAACCTGTCTCGAATGTCCACACAACAACATCTGGAGTAGTAGAAGTGGCCTCCTTTTATCTGGCCTCCACAGATAAAAGAAAAATTCAGAAAAGGGATAAAAAAAAGGGTTTGCGTGTAAATTTGCAATTAACATTCCAGCTTCCTAGTGAGGTAGTATCTTGGTTGAGTTATTGCTTGGAAACTCATACCCAACTAAATTTTGAGAATATGGGAAAGTTAAGCCTTAACTAAGCCCATGACACATAGGTTATATACTTGAGAAAAATTGTTTTCAATATGGACAGGCCTGAATTAGTCAATGGATGTCTGTCACCAAGCAGAGTGATTACATTGAATATGATGTTCATGTTCATGTATCTTTATGCATTTTATGTTATACTCACCATTCAGTATAATTGCTTGTACTTGTTTGCCCTCCATACATAGTTATGATGGCTCATTGGTTCATCTCACAAACTAGTTTCAGACTGATCCATTCAGACAGTCAGAGGTAGCAAGAAGATTGAAGGAAGAAAAGGAAGTTTGTGGAGAAGGAAGAGTGTCTTTTAAACATTTATGGCCTTTTTCTGTCAAAATGGAAGTCTTAAAATGTTATTCATGGTCACAGTAACTCTTTCACAATCATTTAATTCACAGTTCCTGGGATATAATTGTAATAACAATAGAAATATCAGTTATTAATTATCAGAATTTATTATTACTTGGATCAAAATATACATATACACCTAATATATTATTATCATTATCATTATTATTATATTGTTTAATTTAAAACAGATCTTTAATTGTAGCTGCTCATGCACAAAAGAAACTGAGTACATACAGGTGTCATCAGTTGGATCAAGAGCAGATATTTCCTTACAAGAGACAGATTCAGGGAACATTAGAACAGCTCCAAAATCATTGGTTCTATCTATATTTCTGTGTGTTTTTCTTCAGAGAGCTCAGTTTTTGTTTGTTTGTCTGTTTTTGTTGTTTTCCTAAGTATAGATCACATAGATAGATATCTGGTGGTTGTCTGGTTTATGTTTCTATATTAGATATCACACACCTTTCTGTTAGAGCTTTTCTGAAGAACCACTGAAATCAATGATGAGACTTCTCTGAACTTGAATAGAGAAATGACTTCACTGAGAACATTTGATAAACTTCTCTTTAGAAGGAAAATACTGTATGTGTTTCAATATTCTTTGATGTAATGAAAACCATGGAGCACATAGATGACAATGATCTCCAAAGCCATTACTCATTTGTCTCCTTGTCAGCTCCATTTTGTGTAGGTACGAGGCACCTGGTTCAGATGAATCTTCTTTCTCTCATTTTGAGAAGACACAGAAAACATTTTCTATAACCACTTCTACATTTTGGTATTCATGGCAACTGGACAGATGTTAGGTAATGTGTGGAATGTATGTGCAATCTGCAGTTGTGGAGTGAAGATTCTGCTTTATAGATAGAGGATTTGTTTTCTGGGCTACATTTGATAGAATAGCATTACAGGGAATAACAAATACAGTGTATTTTATTTTTAAAATATCTTTTTATTTCATTCCTTTGTTGCTTTTTTTTTTTTTTTTAATTATTTCTTTTAATCTATTCTGGTCCAAATAGATTAAAAAATAAAAGGAACACCAATCATATTCACTTACACTAAACTGTAAAAATATTAATAAAATCCCAAACTTAATAACTAATCATGTCAATTACAGAGACTTTTTGAGAAACACACGGAATTACCGTCTTTCAGTTGTTCTGTAAGATTCACATAGCTTCTATTATTTTTACTATTATCTTCCTTGAATGATGGCCTGAGATTATGGAAAAGTGAGAAATATAGCCTCAGTTTTTGTAAATCATAATCATGCCACAATGATATTTGTTGATTTATTCATTTAATTAAAATAAATTTCAGACCTTGACCCCAGGAACTTCAGAGTATTTTTAATTCTAATTCTTATCTCGTAGAAAGGAGAAAAAAATAGGGGAGAAGAGGCTTTATGGAATATAGAATACAAACTAAGCAGGAAGTAGTTAGAAAGAGATGAAAAAATAACTTTTTTTTTTTTTTTTTTTTTGATACTACTATGATATTTCAAATAATGTACATACCTACTGTAAACTTCAGATAAAGTCCTGGCTGCATTGGAGATAATAGGTGTTCAAATTGTCCTTAAATTTCAGTAGACTATCAATATTGTGTTATTAACTTTCTGATTATCACTGTTCTTTCTAGCAGTTCTTTTATCCATGTATCATCAGGTCATCAGCCAATAGACATCTTCTTCTGCTTCGTACCAGACGTAAGTATTAAATAAATGTCTCAGAGAATTTGGAAGTTCTGGTCTGTAGCTGTTACAGACCAGAACTTTTTTTTTGTCACTACCATGAATACTACTACTACTGCTGAGTGGCAGTGGTGCTGCTGGCAGGGTGACAGAGGTTTTGCAACCAAATCTGTCCTCTGGTTTTAGTGTAAATTCCAGCACGGGAATCCAATAGGCTGTTTTAAGTAACTGTAAGTGATCCTACAGATAAATTACATGGAAAGATAAAATTCATAGTGCTTTTGATTACGTTGAACTCTATACTTTTGAAGGATGAAAGCAGGGGTTGTTTTCAAGGTAAGTTAGTATATATTTTTCCCTTGCACTTTCTCATAAGATTCAGCAAATGGCCTTGCAAATTGATGCTCAGGACGCACTCTGTGAGGCATAGGTTTCTAGCTTCAGTTAAATCTGTATAATTATTTTTGTTATCATTATTTTAAATTATAATTTGGTGATCAAAACTTATTTTTAAATCTTAGCAAATATAATAATAATATTTTGATCTATAATATGCCTGGGATTTTGTATTAAAAAATCTTAAACTTTAAAGACTTACGCAAAAACCTAAATTCCAGACATTCTGCTGTTTTCAGTTTATATACTGTTTTTTTTTTTTTTTTTTTTTTTTTTAACATAGTCATAATTCAACAGAAAAATAGCAGCAAAGGGAAAACAAGTTAGTTTTGCATAAAGGCGCGTAGCAAAATTGCACTGTACTACTCATAAAAAATATACCTTACCATTAGTCTACAAGTAGGAAAGACAAAATCAGTGTAGTTGTCCATTTTCACAGGTGTAATCTTGGTTTCTCTGAAACAAATAGGGCAGCTCAGTGCCAGTGTTTACATAGCAGCAAGATGCTATTGTCTATAGCAGCAGTAGCAGCAGTCCTTTTTTTTTTTTTTTTTTTTTTTCCCAAATCAATGTATCACACCACAGGTGTTTATTTTACTGAATAATATGCTGTATTTAGTATGTTTCATGAAGCATCCTGTGACACTTTATGTTCATCATACATAAATAACAAGCCTTCCATTTGCTTGCCTTATTTAAGTTTTAATGAAGGAAATTAAAAATTAAATCTATCTTTTCTGTACAGCATTACATCCTGGGGTTTGCCAAGTGTGAGAGAAACAAAATAATAGGAAAAAAATGATAAAAATAAAAATATTGGTTAATTATGTTGGGAGAGTATCTTTTCTGTCAAGTGTTTTGCATATACCCTGTCATAAAATGCATCTGAACACTTACAAATTTATTACTAGCAATTCAGGAGTGTGTACTAAGTTTATGTAGATATCTGACTTCACTTCCAGTTCCTTATCTGATTTCTAATCTGTTCCTAATTAGTGTTGTCAGTGCTTGCTGCTCAGAAAGGTCACAATAATATTGAACAATTTTATAATTGTTTTATAATTGTTTATAATAAGTGAAACCAAAAATATTTTTATATACAAACAGGACTTTTTGTCCTTCATCAAGATTTAAACTGTATTTAGTATTATAAGGTAGATATGATCTGCCTTGATCTTTATGGAACAGCTTGATTTTCCTCAATCACTTCTTATGAGTTGTATGTCTGACCTGTAAAATCAACACACAACTCATATTAGCTGGTACTTGCATACATAACACTGACAGCTAAGGATGACTTTACTTGTTGTGTACACATTGGGAAAAGGGCAGAACAACAGTCAGTGTTTATTTTGTTGAAAGAATTCATATTTTGCAAAACTAGTTCCACAGAGTTACTAAATGGAAGTCACAGATGAGAATGTAGAACTTAAAATCCTAGCTGATGGATTGAACAAAACACAGTAGGTGAAACAGCTATGACTATATGCCTTGCTATGCAATTATTATTTTTTTTTATTATTATCATTATTGTTATTGTTATTATTCACTGGCTTCCACCTTTTCTCTGTGGAGTATTTTCAAAGGTGAAGAGCAACCCAGACCTTCTTAGTCTGAATTGGCTATACTTAATTTAAATGTTCCTGAAACAGAAAAGTTACAATCACAAAATAAAAATATGCTAGATTACTCCTGACAGTGTAAATACAGACATTTCATTAGTAATACACTCTGGCTGAGATGTTCCTCAGATTTTATGTACAGTAAATTTTAAAATATCAATAATTTTTTATTTTTTCAATTCAGGTTCTTAAACCACAACTAATTAGAGAGATTAAAAATAAATGTAAATGTCACAAAGTTTGGTGTTAATCTGTGGTATAATAAATGGAATCACATTCTTTGGTGTGAAGATTGTGATACTTAATCAGACTACAGAGAAAAGTTGATTATCAGAAGTATTATTACCTCAAAGCCTAGCTTTTTAATCTTCTAAAACAACTTACTCTATAACTAATTAAACACAAGATAGAAATATATTTCCACGTTGCCTTTAAACCAAACTAGTTCAGTTTAAATGTTTTATTATTATTTCACAGTATGGTCCCTAATAATATTTCACAGTTATTCTAAGGTCGGGAGACTGTCCAAGCTTTTTATTGTTCTTGGCTTCCTGATTCTGATTTGAATCAGAGCTGAGGGGATTTGTCTGTAGTGATAATGTATGTGAAAACTTTAAAGACACTTGTATTATACTGAGAAAGTTCTGGACTATTATGCAGAGCTTTCTGCCAGATTTGATTTGTGGCAGAGAACTTGAGTGCCACAACTTTGCAAGCTTCTGAGACCTGTAAAGGGGTGCCACAGGAGTCCTGGATTTATCAATATCCTCCTGCCTTTACCTTCATTGTGAAGTCAGAAGTCATATATTGAAGTCATTACCGTGTGAAGTCAGAAGTCAGAAGTATGTATCTGTATAGATATCTCTGTGCATATAGATTTTAAGGACTAAAAATAATCTTATGTACTGCTGTGTTTTAATCAAAAAACTTGGGTCCCTATTATTCCTTTTCTATGTCATTAGTGGTATCAAATTCTTGTTTTCCAGGACAGTATGCCCACTGAAACACTTTGTATTTTATATTGTCGTGCATTCTATTCTTATTTTGTGATTTCTTCAACAATTTTTCTCTGATATGAGCTTTTCTCTGATACAGGCTTTTCCTAAAAGTTATTACCATGGGATGTATGTATGATATTCTTGCCTCACTCACTGCAAAATTCTGAGGATATATTTTGATGGTAACAAAGAAATACTATAAGAGAAGAGTGGTAATGGATGGAAATTACCAACCTTAGAATCATAGAATCATTTAGGTTGGAAAAGACCTCATCAATCTAGCACTGACAACTCCACCATTAAACCATGTCACTAAGTGCTGCGTCTTTTGAATACCTCACTGATGGTGACTGAATAATTTCCCCAGGCAGCCTGTTCTAATGCCTCACAACCCTTTCAGTGAAGAAGTTATTCCTAATGTCCAATGTAAACCTCCTTTGGAGCAACTTTTACCTCTTGTCTTATTGCTTGTTGCTTGGTAGAAAAGACCAATCCCTACCCCGCTACAACCTCCTTTGAGGTAGTTGTAGAGAGAGATGAGGTCTCCCCTGAGCCTCCTTTTCTCAGGCTACACAACTACAGTTCCCTCGCTCCTCATAAAACTTATTCTCTACACCCTTAACCAGCTTCATTGATAGTGGTTTGTAGGCTCTGAATTTCACAGCTGATGAGTACTTGTCAGTATATATGCAATGCAATGGTAATATATCATACAATTAAATACACTCAGAATGCATTTGCAGTTGGCTACATTAAAGGACCATGTGCAATATTGTCAGATGTATGTAACTATTTTTTAATAAATAGACACCTGGAAAAATTCCATGGCATAGTGAGAGTTGCTTAGAGAGAAAGCCTGATGCAAGGGAAGAAAACAGAGGGCTGAACTTCGGTGTAATTTGTTCTGAGAGGGAAGTAAGGAAGAAAGGAGAGCTGCAAGTATGTACTGAATGTGAAAGCTGGAATGAAGTCAAAGGTGTTGCTGAAGGATGTGTGCAGGTGGGCAACACAGAGGCTAGGATAGCTGCTTTGCTGTCATGACTAAGAGACAGATCAGAAGAAGAAAATAACTACCTTGGAAACAAGTTGTTGGGCAACAGTGTGATTTTCGGTAATTATGAACACCTAATATATTGTTTCCCAAACAGAGTTTTCAGGTTATATCCATCAGTTACCATTGCTAAATGTTTTCCTTCACTCCATGTCTCCTTTACCCATGGCAGCCCACAATATAAATGCCCCGTTAAGTACATTTACAGCCCATGAGAAGGTGTCTTCCTAATTTCCAAAAATCTCTATTTGAAACTATTTCATTACATAACCTTAAACCATAGGTACAGTAGCTGAAACTCATCAACATCCACAGAGTGAATGAAATTAAGCATTTACTCACACCTTCTTCTGAATTTTATCTGCTATCAATTTTAACTGCCAGTAAGAACTGGAAAATAATGAGAGGTTTTCCTGTCGCTGTAGTAGCAGATTCCAAATGAATGGTTGCAGATAATAATAGGAAGCATTTTAAATCACTTTGATTCCCTTCTTATAGTTTATCAAAATTTCATTTAATGTAACCAAGGAGCAGAACTCTGGCATAAATTCTTATATTCCACAAATAATGAGTGGGAAGGAGCAAATGGTAAAATGTATGTGGAAGCTAATACCAACCAATGTGCTCTGAAAGATATTTCGACATGCTGTAAAAATTATTGATAATGGACAGGATTTATTTACAGAAAATGTAGGTCTCTTTGAAGACAACAATCCTAAACAAAGCCATGATCCTTAGATTTATACAATAAATGATATGCTATAAATATCCAGCTGTATTCAAGATTAAAGAAGAAAGATAACCATTCTTGCATGGCTGAAGTGAGAGCTTAATGAATAGCAATGGCTATATTCCTGTCCTGCTGTGGATTTGATCTGAAAAAAAATGTGTATATGCAACAATAATTTATGCTAATTTGATTTATGAGCTAAGTACTAAAGCAGCAAGATAAGACCATATATTTATATGTATACACTCCCTTAATTACAGTCTAATAGTCTACAGTCTTCATATATCCTATTTTTTTTTTCCCATGGGTTTTAGAAAAAATTTTTTTTTTTTTTTTTTTTTTTTTTTTAAAAAAAAAATATATATATATATTTTAGCCCAATTAATGGTTTATATGTTAAAACCATTAATTATGGATCAACACTAGATAAATGATTTTTTTATTATTATTTTATTTTGAATGTATCTCATTTCTCCTTCTCTTATTCTAAATATCTGGTTTCTGTGTTTTGCAAATGAGACAACTCAAATACTAGCCTGAGCATAAAAGGTGTAATAATTAATTACAGCATGAATTGCCAGTAAATTCTACTTTAATACCCTCTGTATGTACAACAAAGGGGAAAGGAAATATATATATATTTTTTTTTTCTGTGTGTCAACATTCTCTCCTTTTACTTCATTAAATCAAGATGATATAAGTCCCAGAAGACAGGAGTGCAAATTTTAAAGCTGTATTGATTTAACCTTCCCTTTGTAAACATTTCATAGATCTATAATGTGCAAATGCAGTCATGCACAGAACAAAGGATCACACTTTTCTGTTAGTACACAGAAGGAGCATATAACTGCATTTATTATGCCATTTAAACAATATTACATAGGAAAACATGAGGATATTTTGTCACTGTTATAAATGTCAAGGAGGATTGATACAACACTGTTTTTCAAGTTAAATTTTCATTAAGAAAATCTATTTTAAATTGTTATTTCGTTGAAGGAACATAAACCTACATACAAAACCTACATACAAACCTACATACAAAAGCAAAAGGGCATCTGGAAAAAAAAAAAATCAAACTGTGATAAGTATCTGTATTTTTTTAAAGCAACATTTTTCATAAGAAGACTAGAAGCTCCATAGCAAAAATAAATACATAAAATAAATAATAATAATAATTTAAAAAATGAATTCTGCAATATTTCTGAAATGGAATTAAAGATGTTTTGCTAGGTCAGATTCTTCAAACTCTGGTGTCTTGGGTTGGGAGAGAGTTTTAGACCCCAGCTGGTGAACAAATCTGACTACCCAAGAGTTTTCTTATTATTTCAGAGAAGTAGTAATATTCTTTATCTCCACCTGCTGTTTATAAAGCTAGATTTCCAAGGCTCCAAGGTTGCTTTTTACATTTTTCAAGTGTAAGAAACATAGAAAATAAAAATAGGGAGTATCTTCACATCATTTGGAAAGACCACCTAAGAATTACTAATCATTTAATGTAGAGTGAACTAGCAAAAAATCTATTGTTTGTTTGGTAACAAGATTTATGTGTATACACATAAAACAAACCAGTTTTGCAAAGCAACAAAGCATAAAACAATTCCTCTGTGGATCTGACTTTCAATTCTTGTCATTTAGCAAAGACCCATTGTCTAAAATATTTGACAAATATTTTCACTCCTAATAAGTATTTTTCAAAGTCAATGTGGAAGTTGGGTAACTTTTGTGATCACTGAGGTGATTTACACTGACGATTCACATTAGTTCTTTGAAACGATATAGCTGCTTAAAGAAAACCCTGTGCTTTTTTTTTTTTTTTTTTTTTTTTTTTTTTCAGAATTTAGTTATACCTGTGGAAGAGTTTGTGAAATTGCAACTGAGGCAGGTGTCTTGGCCAAATGACCACTTGAGCAGAATATGAACTGAACTCAATAGGAGCAAATGTTTTTTTGCTTGGTATGTTTTGTGTGCTAGTAAAAGGCTCAAGTTCTAGAGGTGCAACTTCTCCAAGCCATATTCTACTCTCAAAATGATGAGCCTCCATCAAAAAAAATTGTACTTATAACCTCAACACTTTGGTCTCCAAATAAATTGCAGCAATTGCATGTTTGGAATGTGTTGGTTTGTAGCAGCTAGGAAATGTTTTCTGTGTCTGCTACCCAGTCTTGCTGGAAAATTCATATACAGGAATTAAATTGAAATCAGATTAATCATGTTCTTGACCCAAAAGAAAATGAGGCTTTGTCTGCAAGTGTGTAAGTTACTAGAAATAGAAGAAAGAAAATGAGTTTCCTCAGTAACAAAAAGTGTAGAATATGGAGCTAACGTAAAGGAAAAGCACGAAAACTTTCCACAATAACATTTGTGTCTAGGAGAGGTATACAATATATGTTGAAACAGAGAAAAACATCCATATATGTATTTGTATCATATATTTTCAGAAGTATTCAAAATATTCTAACATGATCCATACTAACTGTAAAAGACTGTCTGCACAATGCAGTTTTGAATTGTCACTTTCTGCTAGTGTAGGGTAAATTTAAAAATGTTCACAGTGGTGTGAATTTAATTTGCAATGGCAAAAAATCTTTGTTTCTTATCACCAAATCTTTTTTTTTATTTTATTTTATTTTTTTTTAATCAATACTAAGTAAACCATCAAGTTTTCTAATAACTTTCAAAATAAGATAATGCATCAAGTTATATTAAAATTTGTAGTGCAATACTAAGTTGTTTTAATAACTGATTATTTTAAAAATTGTTAAAAAATATGTGTTACAGATATGTAAGAACAGAGAAAGAAAGAGTGATAGTCACTCACTATTTTTTAGTGAAGGACCTGGGTACATCATCTATTTGAGTGTAAAGGATCAACATTTTAGAAACTATGCAGATCTAAGGGTTTTTTTTTTGTTATTTTTATTATTTTTATTTTTTAACAAGTATGTAATAATAAATTCATTGTTGCAACATGAAAGAAGTTGTAAGATATCATAATATAAATACAAGAGAGAAATAAAAGTTATAATTGTCTGCCTAACCTCCCAGGGAAGAAAACCATGGGGCAGCATGCATATAAAGCCACAGAAAATGTAATGTATCTTCTGGAAATGAGTTTATGGTATTACTGACTGCAAATCAGGAAACTAAACAAGGAGAAAAAAAATAGAAGCTAGGGGAATTAAATAATTTATACATTGTAGGGTGACAAAAAAAAAAAGTATGATAGCCTGTTTTCAATATTGTTGCAATTGTATTGGGCTACATACTCCTTCCTTCGTTTGTTTGTTTGTTCATTCCTTCTTTCCTTCCTTCCTTCCTTCCTTCCTTCCTTCCTTCCTTCCTTCCTTC
>CM021763.1:42455612-42477049 GCA_011075105.1 Heteronetta atricapilla | reverse complement strand
TTCTTCTTCTTCTTCTTCTTCTTCTTCTTCTTCTTCTTCTTCTTCTTTTCACTTTTTAATAATGAAAATCTTGATTCTGGTCTGCACTAGCTAATGTCTATTACTCAACAGTCTACAACAGTGTACCCTACTTCAGGATACACTGAAAATTGAAAAGAAGCATAAAGCAATTCTGAACTGTCTTGGCATGTCTTTGTCTATCTAGCTGTCTGAAGACAGAAGTGGTATAGTAATTTAATCTCTAGAACTGTTAAAAAAATATAGTTCAACATAATTTGTAAATATAAAGATGTGCAAGGAAGAAATAGGTGAAATAAATATATAAAGGTTATTTACCCATTGTGTGTAAAAAGCATTTTGAAATTTCATTCAGGTAAAAGTAATTTTGTAAAAGTTGCTAATAATTTCAGTTTAGTTTTATTGTACAGAATGTAAATAGGTTTTTGTTGTGGTTTAATCTGACAGGCAGATACACATTGGTCTGCTCATCGAACTCCTTCCCCCACACTCCCACTCCCTAGCCCCTAACCCCAAGTGGGATGGGGGAGAGAATCAATAGAAAAAAAAGGTAAAAGGCCATGGTGTGAAACAAAGACTTTTTAATAGGACAGAAAACAGAGAGAGAATATGGAATGGGTATGGAATAGTATGAAATGTTCCTCTGGCCAGTTTCGGTCAGCTGTTCTGGTTCTGCCCTCTCCCAGCTCCTTGTGCATCTTCAACCTCCTCACTAGCAGGGTAGAATGAGAAGCTGAAAAATCCATGACTTACTGTAGGCACTGCTCAACAACAACTAAACCATCAGTGTGTTACTAACATTATTCTCATCCTAAATCCAAAACACAACACCATGCTAGATACTAGGAAGAGAATTAACTCTATCTCAGCCAAAACCAGGCTGAATACTAATCTCCTTTGAAATCCAACTGGCTAAAAGCATTTGAGAGACCAGCAGTTATCCTTGTACTAACAATTTAGGGACAAAATTAGGAAGGCCAAAGCTCATCTGGAGCTCAATCTGGCTACTGCCGTTAAAGATAACAAAAAACGTTTTTACAAATACATCAACACAAAAAGGAGGACTAAGGAAAATCTCCACCCTTTACTGGATGCAGGGGGAAACTTAGTTACAAGAGATGAGGAAAAGGCGGAGGTGCTCAATGCCTTCTTTGCCTCAGTCTTTAGTGGCAATACCGGTTGTTCTCTGGATACCCAGTACCCTGAGCTGGTGGAAGGGGATGGGGAGCAGGATGTGGCCCTCACCATCCATGAAGAACTGGTTGGTGACCTGCTACGGCACTTGGATGTGCGCAAGTCGATGGGGCTGGATGGGATCCACCCAAGGGTACTGAGAGAACTGGCAGAGGAGCTGGCCAAGCCCCTATCCATCATTTATCAGCAGTCCTGGCTATCGGGGGAGGTCCCAGCTGACTGGTGGCTAGCAAATGTGACGCCCATCTACAAGAAGGGCCAGAGGGCAGACCCGGGGAACTATAGGCCTGTCAGTTTGACCTCAGTGCCAGGGAAGCTCATGGAGCAGATCCTCTTGAGAGTCATCAGGCGGCACTTGAAGGGCAAGCAGGCGATCAGGCCCAGTCAGCATGGGTTTATGGAAGGCAGATCCTGCTTGACGAACCTGATCTCCTTCTATGACAAAGTGACACGCTGGGTGGATGAGGGAAAGGCTGTGGATGTGGTCTACCTTGACTTCAGCAAGGCTTTTGACACCGTCTCCCACAGCATTCTCCTCAAGAAACTGGCTGCTCTTGGCTTGGACTGGCGCACACTTCGTTGGGTTAGAAACTGGCTGGATAGCTGGGCCCAAAGAGTTGTGGTGAATGGAGTCAAGTCCAGTTGGAGGCCAGTCACTAGTGGCGTCCTCCAGGGCTCGGTGCTGGGGCCGATCCTCTTTAATATCTTCATCAATGATCTGGACGAGGGCATTGAGTGCACCCTCAGTAAGTTTGCAGATGACACCAAGTTAGGTGCATGTGTCGATCTGCTCAAGGGTAGGAAGGCTCTGCAGGAGGATCTGGATAGGCTGAACCGATGGGCTGAGGTCAACTGCATGAAGTTCAACAAGGCCAAGTGCCAGGTCCTGCACCTGGGGTGCAATAACCCCAAGCAGAGCTACAGGCTGGGAGATGAGTGGTTGGAGAGCTGCCAGGCAGAGAAGGACCTGGGAGTGAAGGTGGACAGTCGGCTGAATATGAGCCAGCAGTGTGCTCAGGTGGCCAAGAAGGCCAACGGCATCCTGGCTTGTATCAGAAACAGTGTGACCAGCAGGGCTAGGGAAGTGATTGTCCCCCTGTACTCGGCTCTGGTGAGGCCGCACCTCGAGTATTGTGTTCAGTTTTGGGCCCCTGGCTACAAGAAGGACGTGGAGGTGCTTGAGCGGGTCCAGAGAAGGGCGATGAAGCTGGTGAGGGGCCTGGAGAACAAGTCCTACGAGGAGCGGCTGAGGGAGCTGGGCTTGTTCAGCCTGGAGAAGAGGAGGCTCAGGGGCGACCTTATTGCTCTCTACAGATACCTCAAAGGAGGCTGTAGTGAGGTGGGGGTTGGT
This sequence comes from Heteronetta atricapilla, assembly GCA_011075105.1. Lineage (NCBI taxonomy): Eukaryota > Metazoa > Chordata > Aves > Anseriformes > Anatidae > Heteronetta > Heteronetta atricapilla. The sequence goes on along the minus strand of CM021763.1, from coordinate 42,474,486 downwards.
CTGTTCTCCCACGTGCCTGGTGACAGGACCAGGGGGAATGGGCTTAAGTTGCGCCAGGGGATTTTTAGGTTGGATGTTAGGAAGAACTTCTTTACTGAAAGGGTTGTTAGGCACTGGAACAGGCTGCCCAGGGAGGTGGTGGAGTCACCATCCCTGGAAGTCTTTAAAAGACGTTTAGATGTAGAGCTTAGGGATATGGTTTAGTGGGGACTGTTAGGGTCAGGTTAGAGGTTGGACTCGATGATCTTGAGGTCTCTTCCAACCTAGAAATTCTGTGATTCTGTGATTTGATCCTGCTAACATGATCTATTATTTCTATCAGAACACTGGGTACAAGGTATAGTCCGTGAATTTGCCATAATGCAGCATCATGATTATTAACTTAATTAGCTTATCAGTTTATGGGTTTTCTGCTAATGTAAACTGTCCAAAAGTGAAATTGTTTTGTTATACAGAGATACTTATGCAGTGTGTCATGGTTGGTGATCATAATAGTGCTATCACCTGATTTGTCAATGACTATTTGTTCAGCTGATAGAGATAAAGCACCTTCCATTAAACAGCAAAAGCTGAATCACCTTTCAACTCACATATGTTTAAGCACTTAACTTTTTCAAGAAGATGTAAATCCAGAACTATAATTATATTAATATTTAAGTGATCAGGGAAATACATCTTTTCACTATATATAACTGGTGGCAGAGCACAATAGTTAAAAATATAAGCTTGGATATCACTTAGTCAAGATTTACTATTTGAGAGAACCCATGATAACTGGATTTAAAAGACTAAGTTAATACCCCCAACCCAGCCTCTAATTTTAGCTTTTTACTATGTCACAGTCTATTTTTATTATTATTATTATTATTATACTTGTCTGCAATTTTTTCTCACTGTTCTTTTTATTTTGATGAACACTGAGGTCTTTGTGCAAGCAAAGTATGAGAGGTATATGTTAAAGTATATAAAATATGAATTGTCACTTTTTTACTGTACTGATGAGCATGGAATAGATTAGCTTCAGTTAATTTGAAACAAATTAATGCTAGGCCCAGTCCCTTTATAATAAAACTATTAGCTTTTGTGAAAAAAGAAACCACTGTAAGAATCAGAGTATGTTATAGGTAAGGTAAATAAATAAATAAGTCATAGGACAGTTCAAATGTGTTCAGAAGTTTTTCTTTTATTGCCATGTACCCAGTGTGCATTTTTGCTGCAGCAATTGAACACATGCCTTTAATGCAATAGCTTTTACTAGTAAAACATCAGCTATATTTTAACTTTTTTAACTGGAAAACTTTGTACAACACACCAAACATGAAAAGTGCAAGTTTACTCACCATGATGAACTCTGGGAAAGTTAGGATTCAGAGAATAAAATCTGAAAGCAAGTAAATTCTAGCTGCTATCCAAAGATGCAGTTATGGTTTATGGAAATAAATTGAAATTTTGAACACTGACTTCACTGTTATTAGGATTTCATTCTGGATGTTTTGCATCAAGGCTGAGCTTTAAGGTAAAAGTAGAATAACTTGGAGAAATATCTGCTAGAAGCCAGTTGTGTTAGCAAAGCACTTCAAGTACACTTCTCTTCACTACAAGAAGGACATTGAAGTGCTGGAGCATATCCAAAGAAGGGCAACGAAGCTGGTGAAGGGTCTAGGGAACAAGTCTTATGAGGAGTAGCTGAGGAAACTGGTGTTGTTTAACTTGGAGAAAAGAAGGCTCAGGAAAGACCTTTTTCCGCTTCACTATTACCTGAAAGGAGGTTGTAGCAAGGTGGAGTAAACTCCCCTACTGTTTACGTTAGTGCAGTCTCATATTCTTCATGTCATCTGAGATGTCAGCCTGCTAAAAGATTTGTTTCTAGGTACTTTTCCCCCTCCTCCCCCCCTTCTGTTTCTCATGAACTTTAATTAAGACAAAAATCGTAATAGAATGTTATGAATATCTAAAAAATACCTAAATGCTAATTCATATTTTCAGAAAACTAAACCCACAAGAAGCAAGGTATGTTTATTCTGATATCACAGAATGGCAGAATAATTCAGGCTAGAAGGGATCACTAGGAGTCTCTTCAGCCATCTCCTCCTCAAAGATGGCTCAATCCTCAATTCAGACAAGGTTGCTAAATCCAATCAGATCTTGCAAACTTTCAAAGGTGGAGACTCTGTGGTCTCTCTGGGCATGTGTTGCTTCTACATGGCCCCAAAGCCATGTCCTTCAGCAGGCTGAACAAGCTTAGCAACCCTCTGCCTCTCCTCAAAGGTACATGCTCCAGCTCATTGTGGCATTCCTCTGGAATACTTGAACCAGAAATGGATGTTGAAACTTGTACAGGTGCAGCTAAGGGATCCCTGGATTTTTATTTTTATTTATTTTTGTGTGTGTGTATGTGTGTAATGACATTTCAAATAAACAATGTAAATATGTGTGCACTTACTTCTTCAGTCACTCCCATTATGTTTTCATGATTTTGATGAGCTAAAAGAGAGGAAGCTTATACACAGAAATACAGGAAAAATTTGATGAGAAATTAAGATTGTGTAGAGGTTGTACAACCATCTTTGATAGCCTGCAAGTAAGATTGTAATGCTTCTCAAACCCATTCCAGCAGGTTGTCATGCAGAGCATAAGAAGTCACTAGAAAGCTAGTGAACAGCCTAGGTAGGAGACATTGGTGCTATTAGTGGATAGGTATCTTGATTTGAAAATTATACTTACATATACATCTGCCACTAAGATGATCAGAAGGCTGAAGTACTTGTCCTTTGAGTAAAGGAGAGAGCTGGGGATGTTCAGCCTGAAAAAGAAAAGGCTCTAGAGAGATGTCTTTGCATTTTTTCCATACTTAAATGGGGGTTATAATAAAAATGGAGAACAGCTTTTTGTTTGTTCAGATATTCATATAATCATAGAATGGTTTGGGTTGGAAGGAACCTTAAAGATCACCTAATTCCCACCCCTCTGCCATAGGCAGAAACACATTCTCTAGACCAGGTTGCTCAAAGTCCTATCCGACCTGGCCTTAAATACTTCCAGGTATGGGCCATAAAGTCATAGAATGGTTGGGGTTGGGAGGGACCTTAACAATCATCTAGTTACAGTTCCCCAAATATACAATCTTAAAATATAAAACCCTTAAAACTGTTCTTTAGTGAGACAAAGATAAAGGGGAGAGAGATCCCAAATCAAAATTAGCAAATGCTTTCTGTGTGTTTATTGGTATCTTTGGCTATTTTTTGTTCCTTCAAAATGGAGATAAATTTAAGTGGACTGATCAACAAATTCTGTTGAACTTGAGATAGAAAAGAAAGGCCAATTAATACATGTGTATTAATTGTATATCTATTTTTCTCCTTAAAACTGGAATTCAGTATTTAGACCCTCGAAAGAGAAAGGTCAAAATACAGCTCTGAGACCAGGGAGAATTTTTTATTAATTTCTAAAAAGAAGATATAATCATACAGAAATGCATTCATGTGTCATTATGCTTTTTTTTTTTTTTGTCATTTTATTTATTTTTTATCCAGAAGTTTATAACTCTTAATGAGAACAGAAGGACAAAATCAGTGAAGAGTACAGCTGAAGAATATTAACTCCTTCACAAAAAAATTCCCATGACTGATGCAGAAACAAATTGCCAAAGTTAGAGCAAAGTGTGTTTTGAGGCAACCAGATGATAATGCTAGAAAGTTTACCATTGTGTATTAGACAATTTATTTTTATTAGCACACATTGTTCCTCATTGCAATTGATACATAACTGTTGTCCATTAGAAAAATCAACAAATTCCACTGAAAGCATTGTGGATGAGTCCATGGAAAAACATAATGATGCTTCCGGAGGAATGTGAAATCAAGTTCCTTAACCTCAATAGTAACTGTTTAATGTTAATGCAGAACCCCTCAGCTCAATATCTACATTATGAAAAACAGCTGCTGAATACAGAGATTTAGATGTCTATTAAAGAGTTCAGGTGGTCATACTATATTTGCCCTCTCTCCTCTCTTGGGTCTTCCAGACTCCCTGAGATGGCCTCTGCAAGAAACATGATCCTCTTCTATTTCTTCTTCTCTAGGAGTGGAGAAATTGTCTTCTGTCCAGTGGAGAGTGGAAACAGTAATGCGGTTGTAGTGGGTTTATGTGGCAAGCTTTTGGTAGCAGGGGGCCATAGGTGTGGCTTCTGTAAGAAGGATCTAGAAGCTGCCCCATGTTTGGTAAGGGCCCCACTGCAGACCAGAGCTGAGCCAATAAGTGATACTGTTTTGCACCTCTGTGAGACCATATTTAAAACAGGAAACAACAACAACAACAAAAACCTGTGTCATACAGCAGCTGGGAGAGAGAAACAGCCTTGCAGGTGCCAAGGTCATCAAAGAAGGAGTGGGAGAGGTGCTCCAGGAGCTGGAGCAGAAGTCCCCTGTGGCCTGTGGTGAGGACCATGGTGAAGCAGGATGTCCCCCTTCAGCCCATGGAGTACCATGGTGGAGCAGGGTTCCACACTGCAGCCCGTGGAGGAGGCCATGGTGGAGCAAGTGGGCCTACACTGATGGAGGCTGTGGCCTGTGGAATCTGCTAGAGTAGATTCTGGGCCGGACCTGTAGCCTGTGGAGGTGAGACGACGCAAGAGCAGGTGATCTGGCAGGTGCTGCTGCCTGTGGGGGACCCAGACTGGCGCAGTTTGCTCCTGAGGGATGGACCCCGTGGTATGGACCCGTATCTGGAACAGTTCTTCAAGAGCTGCTGCCTGTGGGAAACCCACACCGGATCAGTTTGGCAAGGACTGCATCCCATGGGAGGGACCCCACAGCACAGGGGACGAGAGTGACTGAGAAGGAGCAGCACAGAAGTGCTTTAGACTGACCATAATCCCCATTCCCCTGTTTTCCCCTGAAAGGGGAAGGAGGAGGTGGAAGAGGGTGGATGGGGGAGGAAGGTGCTTTTAGTTTCTTTGCTTTGTTTCTCACTTCTCTAGCTTGTTAGTAATAGGCAATAAATCTTACGATCTCCCTATGCTGAGTCTGTTTTGCCCATCACAATAATTACTGTGCTATCTCCTTGTCCTTATCTCAACCCTTGACCCCTTTTCTCCTCTCTGCTCTTTGAGGAGGGGGAGTGAGAGAGCAGTAGTGGTGGAGCTTGGCTGCCCACCCAAGTAAAACCACCACAGCCAGTCCTTTATTTATTTATTTATTTATTTATTTATTTATTTATTTATTTATTTGTGAGGAGTGGGAAATGGAAGTGGGAGGAGTGTACCTGTTTCTTCCTCACAGTAGAATAGAATTTATATAGATGCTTCAAATTTATCAGCAAGAACATGAGGATCCTGAAAGGCCTAATTGATTTAAATGATCCATTTCTCTTTCTCTTTGATTTTGAAGGCTAATGTCTGTTTTCTAAATGTCATATTGAATGGTTATCCACTGTAATACACAGTGACTCTGAAAATGCCTATACTATATATGCATGGTTGTAACTTTTTTACATTTTTACATTTATTCTGGAACTGCAGTCTTCTAGTCTGTGTGATTACAGGCAACCCTGGTCACAAAGCACTTGGTGCCCAGAAAAGTTATCACCATAAAAGGTCATGTTCTTTGCATTTCCTGAGAAAAAATAAACCCTTGGATGCGATCCTGTGTAATATGCTCTAGGTGATGCTACTTGGCAGTGCGGTTGGACTAGATGATCTCCAGAGTTCCCTTCTAATCTCAACCATTCTGTGATTCTCTGTTTATGATTGCAGTTACAGTGATTAATTTACTGCATATTTAAGTTGCCAAATCTTAACATGAATCAGGTACCTTTAAATATTACAGTTTCACTCACCAACATACATAGTTAGTAGGAATCTTTTGACCTTGAGGACTAACCTTAAGGTCCTAATTGGAAAATCCTTGTTGTAGATCAGAAATGAAAAGACAATAATATCTTCCTCCCTTGCTCTCTGAATATATATATATATTTTTCTGAGATCCAAATTCCCCCATTAAGTGAATCCCTCTTTAAATTTTGCTTATGTGTACCAAGTAAGAATTACACATCTTTTAAAATTGCCACTAATTCTCTAAAGTATTGGAAGTTCCAATCAACTGTACTTCTGACTCAAATGAAGTATTAATGATGAGGTTATAATCATCTAGAATAATTTGCATGATAAATATGCTTTCCTACTTTTTAAAATTTTGAACCCAAACTAAATTCCAGGAAGTTGTGACATTGGTGAACCACTCTCACTTGAACCTAGGAATCATGCAATATTTGCTATGCAATGATGGATAAAAGTAGAAAGAATATTTGTCTCACTTGCCCATGGTTTCTTTGGAGGGATCTTTTACCTATTTTTATTTTTGTTGTTGTTGTTTTTGTTTGTTTTTCTTTTGTTTTGGTTTGGTTTCATTTTCTTGTCTTTTGTCATACGTTTTTAATAATCACCAGGACAGTGTATTTGCGTGAGACTAACTCTGACAAAAAAGCATGATGTTATGTTTTGGTCTTGATATCTACAGAACTCTGTAGGTTTTTAGAGACTTCAGTCATGTAACTTTTCTTAATTAGAGAAAAAGAAACAAACAAACATGCTCTTAAAGTGCATCTTACTAGCAGTATTGAAATAGACTTTATTAACTATTTATCAGACAAATCATTTCCATTCTTCCTTATTTATCATAATAAAAAAGCCAATGCCAGCATTACAATCAAAAAGTACAAGAATTTAGATTTCACTGAGAAATATTCTGTTTTAACTGGTTCATATTAAACAGTTTGGAATTTTCTGTACTTCTCAATTACCAACCCCTTCCCTCCCCCCCAGTCTCTCTCTCTCTCTTTCTCTCTCTAAGTAATACTTCATTACTTAGGTGTATCTAATTTTTTTTTTTGACCTTAGTGCCAGGGAAGCTCATGGAGTAGATTATCTTGAGTGTCATCATGCGGCACTTGCAGGGCAAGCAGGCGATCAGGCCCAGTCAGCATGGGTTTATGAAGGGCAGGTCCTGCTTGACAAACCTGATCTCCTTCTATGACATGGTGATGCGCTTAAGTGGATGAGGGAAAGGCTATGGATGTGGTCTACCTTGACTTCAGTAAGGCTTTTGACACCGTTCCCCACAGCATTCTCCTCAGGAAACTGGCTGCTCTTGGCTTGGACTGGCAAACGCTTCATTGGGTTAGAGCTGGCTGGATGGCCGGGCCCAGAGAGTTGTGGTGAATGGAGTCAAATCCAGTTGGAGGCCGGTCACTAGTGGAGTCCCGCAGGGCTCAGTACCGGGGCCAGTCCTCTTTAACATCTTTATCGATCATCTGGATGAGGGGATCGAGTGCACCCTCAGTAAGTTTGCAGACGACACCAAGTTAGGTGCGTGTGTCGATCTGCTCAAGGGTAGGAAGGCCCTGCAGGAGGATCTGGATAGGCTGGACCGATGGGCTGAGGCCAACTGTATGAAGTTCAACAAGGCCAGGTGCTGGGTCCTGCACCTGGGGCACAACAACCCCAAGCAGTGCTACAGGCTGGGAGATGAGTGGTTGGAAAGCTGCCAGGCAGAGAAGGACCTGGTTGATAGTCAGCTGAAGATGAGCCAGCAGTGTGCTCAGGCGGCCAAGAAGGCCAACGGCATCCTAGCTTGTATAAGAAACAGCATGGCCAGCCGGTCCAGGGAAGTGATTGTACCCCTGTACTCAGCTCTGGTGAGGCCGCACCTCGAGTACTGTGTTCAGTTTTGGGCCCCTCACTACAAGAAAGACATGGAGGTGCTTGAGTGAGTCCAGAGAAGGGCTACAAAGGTGGTGAAGTGTCTGGAGAACAAGTCTTATGAGGAGCGGCTGAGGGAGCTGGGACTATTTAGCCTGGAGAAGAGAGGCTTGGGGGCAACGTTATTACACTCTACAGGTACCTTAAAGGAGGCTGTAGTGAGGTGGTGGTTGGTCTATTCTCCCACATGCCTGGTGACAGGACGAAGGGGAATGGACTAAAATTGTGCCAGGGTAGGTTTAGGTTGGATATTAGGAAAAACTTCTTGACGAAAGAGTTGTTAGTCACTGGAATAGGCTGCCCAGGGAAGTGGTTGAGTCACCATCCCTGGAGGTCTTTAAAAGACTTTTAGATGTAGAGCTTAGTGATATGGTTTAGTGGAGGATTTGTTAGCATTAGGTCAGAGGTTGAACTCGGTGATCTTGGAGGTCTCTTCTAACCTAGACTATTCTGTGATTCTGTGATTCTGTCTAATACCCTCAAAATTTCCCTGCAATTATAGAACATATTTTTTGAATGTAAAGCATAATGAAATGTTGGAAATTTTATATACAGATTTGGTAGTGTTTGAGTTCTTGTATTTCCATAAATATTAAGAACTTATCCTTATTTTCAAATTCCTAAACCCTTATGAACATTTACTTTGTTTTCCATGATATATTCTCTTATATTTGGTAGGAAAGACAGCATCAGCTCAGGAATGGCTTAGAAGTTTTACAAGAAGATATTATTATGTTATCACCAAAACTTTTTACTGTCTTATTTTCTGAGTGGCTATATGTCAGAAAAAAATATTGCAAGTAGGGATTCTTGCATAGATGACACTACTGCTTTAGAATGAATATTTTATTCTCTAAAAAGAACCCTACTTTTGAGTATGCAGCAAAATATCTATTTGAAGTATGGCTAAGCTTGCAGGACTTACTAGTGTGGTGAAGCTAGCAGATCATACAGAAGTTGCTTTATGAATGAGACTATAGTCTGTACAACTTGAAAAGTTGAAAATGGGTATTGTCAGAAATTTCAGAGAAAATTTTACAGAAGTTGATGGTAACTTCCAGTTTGTTTTGCTGTCATCTCTAAAGTGTCACAGTATCTGTTTTGCAGTTTGGGTTACCATTTATGCAGGAAAGAATGCAATCCTCCTAATTCCCAAGCATTATCTGAGCAGTTCTCCTTAAAAAAATGCTGCTATATTGGATTCTGAGTGTCTTTGTAGAGGGCAGATTTATGTATACATGAATATATGAATTAGAAAAGTTTTATGAATATGACTTTCTGAGGGAGGAGATTTTATATTATACAATGCATTTTTATGTTCAGATTGATTTATCTTTCTTAACTGGAAGAAAAGGGAATCCACTTCTGAAGGCTTTTATACAGAATCAGAGAATCAGAGAAACACAGAATGGTTGAGGTTGGAAGGGACCTCTGGAGATCATCTAGTCCAACACCCCTGCTCAAGAAGTATCATCTACAGTATGTTACACAGGATCACATCCAAGTGGGTTTTGAATAACTCCAGAGAAGACTCCACAACCTCTCTGGGCAGCTTCTTCCAGTGCGCTGTCACCGGAACTGTAACGTTCCTCATATGGTGAGGAAACATCCTGTGGTTCAATTTATATCCATTACCCGTTGTCCTATCACTGCCCACCACTGAGGAGAGTACCATCTGTAAGTGCAAATATTTTGCCTGCCTAATCTCCTCTAGTAAAATGTATTCTTTCAGTTGCAATCTGAACTATTCGAACCATCGGGCTTTTTATTGATTAACTCATATTTTAAAGGGAAACATCTGTACAATGCTGTTTTATGAATTCTGCAACCCCCACAAAACTCAAAAATCTTATGTTGCTCTTTTATCTCTATTTTTAGACCTGTTACCAACTCTGCATTTTCAATGTAACATTTCATTTTACTTTTTTTTTTTTTTTTTACTTTTCTTTTTTTAATTGTTCTTTTAATTGGAAAGATTCTTTCTAATCCAAGATAAATTGCTGGTAACTGGATATTAGTTTTGTGCTAGACATTTGGAAAATAACTCAGACTAATGACTTATCTCTGTTACTTTTCATTTGAATATAATCAATTTTAAAGATGAAAACAAAAATACATGTTTTAGGTGATGAAACATCTAAATGACACTCAATTCAACATGTGGATAATGCTTCTTGCTATGGAACAATGCTTATATAGGAATAGGTTTTTAATTACTTTATTATAAATGGACTCATTAATCAATTTTAAAAATTAATTAAAAAAAAGCAAATATTCTATTAAAAGAAATCTGAAAAACATCTCACAAAAATAGCAGAAAAGTGAAGTCATGTAGAATTTTTTTGACAACAATATGTGAAATGAATCAAATGTACAAAATTTAATTGCATAAAATAAATGCAACAGAAAAAAAAAAATAGTCTCCTTGTCAGTTGGCTATCATTGAAAATTAACTTCAATCACAAGACAGTTATAAAGATGTTTTTCATCTTCAGCAAGATGCTAACAGAAGAGTTAAGACAAAAAAAAAAAAAAAAGGGGGGAAGGAGAAAATGAGAAAAAGCCCAATTGATTTGTTGACAGAGGCCTAACAGCTGTCATAGTAAAACATGGTTCTCTTGCACTTAATCAATGTCAGCTTCCAACCAAATCACTCGGCAGTCCAGATGAAAAGCAATCCAGAGGAACACCTTCATAAGCATGAAGCTTACTAGATAGAGTTCAATGAAGTGCGTCGTTATGCTTAGGCACTCCATGTGTGATACATGACCTAAAAACTAATCAGAAACTCTTAACCTTTTTGTTGGACGCAAGAATTATCAGTACCTTTTAAAGACAGATATTATGGTCATGTCTTCATTTATGATTTTTGAAAGATATTATTTGCCTCTCAGCTGTGCAGTCTGTTTTCTTCCTCAATAGGCTCATTAGCAATTACTGCTTGCATCTCTCACAGTGAGGAACTGTTTTAAGTGTTTTTGTTTGTTTGTTTGTTGTTTTTTTTGTGGAAGTCAGCAAAGGAAAAATGGTTAATTTTGCTACCAGACTTCCACAGTACTTGCCAAGAACTCATGTAGGACTAAGAAATGTTTTTCTGTTATTTTTATTGTAGCTGAAAAATTCAATGTGTTGAATTAAAATGTGTTGACTTAAAAAATAAAAATCTGTTGCTGTGTTGTTTTTGAAGGTAAGTCAAAACAGTGTTTTTGAATTGTAATAAATTGGTTGACAGCTCTCCATGTTACTAACTTAAATTTCTTGTTCACTTTTTTATTTTTATTTATTTTTTTTAATTGACAAAACACAGGCTAAAATAGCTTCTGGAATGATGCTGTCAGGTTCATTCAAATGAGACAGTAAATCAGACAGAGGGCTTTATTTTACAGTTCGCTGAAGGGAATGGGGCTTCATCAGCACTCCTCATTGCATGCTACCAGCAGTGTGCGCCATCAGACTCTCAATACTTGTAGCACTTATATTCTTGACAATATTATTGTTATTGTATTAGTAAATTACATTTTAAATGTTCTAGCAGCTCTTCCCATATTAAATTCATACAACATCTTAGAAAAAAATATTATTTATTTATTGATGACCTTAGAAAACAGATATTGCAGTAACACATCATATTTCTGGTGGGTAGGAGAAAACCTCTTTTTTACTAGTGTTGTCTCATACTAAATATTTCTGCTAATATTTACTCTACATTCCCTTCTTGCTAACTATGTGTTTGTGCTTTCCCAGTCACTCACATACTAACATCCAGTAAATGTGCCACTATTGATGTGTATTTGGATCCCTTCAAGATGATAAAGTTGCCCTTTTTATTTATTTATTTTATACCTTACTGGGCAGCATATACTTCTGGCCTAAAGAGCTAGCCAATCCATCATGTAGTCAGTAAAAACTGACATTTCATTACTTCACAGCTTAACCTAATGTTAATTAAAGCATGAGTGTGCACTCTTATCCTTTGTATTTTCATGGATTTCATACCATTATAAAATCTGGCTATTTCAAAATACAAATACATATTTAAATTCAACTGTCAAACTACTGAATACAAATGCAAATAAGAGGACACTAGTCAACAATCCAGGAAGCAACTGCAATTCAGAATGTACCAGGAGATTTCCTTTTACAGTGTGGATATTGGGAAAAACTTCTTTACTGAAAGGGTTGTTAGTCACTGGAATAGGCTGCCCAGGGAAGTGGTTGAGTCCCCATCCCTGGAGGTCTTGAAAAGATGTTTAGATGTAGAGCTTAGGGATATTGTTTAGTGGGGGACTTGTTAGCATTAGGTCAGAGGTTGAACTCGGTGATCTTGGAGGTCTCTTCCAACCTAGATGATTCTGTGATTCTGTGATATATATATATATATATTTATGTCATATTCAGAACCAATGCAAATTCAGCACCACTGAATTCGATGAGATGCAGTCAGTTGCTGATGGATTTGTTGCCAAGTTAGAAGAAACTTGAGAAGCTCAAAATTCTGCTAAGTCTAGGTATAGAAAATGAATATTTGAAGATAAAGTCAGTGAAAACATGAATATTGCTGATTTTACTTTAGGGGCAAAGGAAAGGAATACTGATCCTGATGCAGTATCTGTTGAATTCTGTAGGATCTGAATCACATCTATTCCTGAACAAGTTTGCTCTGCTAAGAGTACTGGAAGATAATAAATCCACTTCCACTGATACAATTTAAAATAATTTTGTGTTTTCATTTCATGACATCAAGCTACACAGCACATCATGTTACAAATTTTAGAATTTATGTCTGCTTTACATCAACATTACATCATGATGTGATGCAGTTAGACATCACACAGTTTACTTTTAATAACACATTATTTCAGGAGCTGGGAGAGTGTAAAATCTTTGATGTTTGATCCCAAATTAACATTTTCTTTAATTTCATTATGACTTCAAATTAATCCAGCTATCCTGTGATCTGATAGTATGGGTGGAAGTGAGTTTAGAACTTTCTGATTAAAAAAAAATAAAAATGTTTCCACAGGAAAATAGTGTTATTCATCATTGCATCCTTCGCAGTTACAGTTTGTTTGGTGCAAATATTTCACCAGTGCATGCCACATGGTTGACTGAGTGAGATGAATAGAAGGGTTAGAGATATTTATTTATTTATTTATTTATTTATTTATTTATTTATTTATTCTTATCAGCAAAATTCCACAAGCAAATATAAATATAAAACTGCAAAATAAATACAATAGTATTCTCTCAAATGGTCATTTATGTCTTCCTAATTTACTTAATGTTTTCTCTAGTGTTTGAATGGATCAGACCATTCTTTTACATTTTTCATTAAAGGTCTTTTAACGGTATGCCACAGCTTTTGTGTTAAAAAGTTCATAGTACATATAACTCAAATCAAGATTTTTTGTTTATAAGTCTTTCCCTAAAAATTATCATAAGTATTTACATGAAAAATATAAATGTTTTACTCTTGTTTTCTACCTCTTCTTTTCTCTTCCTTCTCATTCCGTCCTTCATTCAATGTCTTTCCAGCTTTTTTCATAAGAGCACCACTCCTTTCATTTTCTGTTATGATGATTATCATATTTACCTCTTTCCAATGCTACTAACAGCAAGAATATGAATTAATCATTTCTATTGACTTTCTGGGCAATTAAGAAATATTTTACTCTCTTACTTTTCCCCGTGGAACCTTTTTGCCAGGTAACACATTCTAAAGGATGTGTTGCAATGTATATTTCCTGGTGTTTCACTTTTCTATAGATTTAAATTATTTATTTTTTCTTTAGTTGATCTATACTTTGAAATTTGTGTCATATGATACACTTGAAATAACATAGCTTTTATCTCCTAGGAAAATACAGGCACAAGGTGTGGGCAAAGTATTGGTAATATCTAGTAATGTTTTTCCTTTATCATCATGATATCTTTGCTTTAAAGCTTGGTTAAGAATTCGTCATAAACTCTTTTAGAGGAAAATGGTTTGCAGCTTTACTTCAGAGAACAGCAAATGGAAATTATGAAAAGCATAGTTAACTTGTGGTACCTTTAAAAAAGTGATGGAAAAGTGAAGGATATGGTGATATGATAAACATTCAGAAGCTATATTTGAAATTTTCAGGGCAAGTACCACACAAAACAACTGGAATATTCACATGTGGTGAATCAACTCTATTCCATGATTTTCATGCAGCTCTTGTATTGGCTTCTGGACTCCTTTTCTGTATTTTTGTTTAACACTTTAGTAATGCAGAAAAGCACTTGTATGAGCTAAGTTGCACAGTGAACTAGTATTTTAGCATTTATGAAAAGTTTCTCACTGTTTTCAAAAGTTAAATATATAATTCCCCTTTTTTCACATCCCTTTTCACTTTATGACATTCTATCCTCAACTTGATTTATACTGCAATTACATGTAAGATGGCAACCTACATGGCAATTTAAAAAATAAAAATAAACTACTAAAAATACAGGAACTGAACTGTAATAGAAAAGTAGGATTTAAAAACTTAGATCATTTTAACCTTAAGATTCAGTAACATACCTCTGTATCATGTCTACATGTGTATGTATGACCTTTAATGGGAATTGTTTTATGACAGTGTTGTTAAATTTTCAGTCTAGACTGCTTCTTCATTCAGTGTTTGGAGGACAATGCAGATTTTTTTGGTCATCAGAAGTGACGAACTCTTGTTTAATGATATCCCATGTAGAAAATGGGATGAATAGGGAAATGATTGATGAGGAAAGGAAAGATAAGACATCTAAATATTGGTGATATGGACTTTGAAATGAGATCAGAAAAGGTACAAATATGGGGAAAGTTTCACTCCAAAATAACTTTATTCTTCTATTTCTTCCTTTCAGTAGCTTTTTTTTTTTTTTTCTAATTCAACATGATTAAATAAATAGATTCATCATTTAAATAATAAAAAAGTAAAAAAAAAAAAAAAAAAAGTAGTGTAAAATAATGTTCTGATGAAAAATATAACATCCAGTTCTGGTGTTTTAAAAAGTATCACTGAATTATAAAATTTACTGCTTGATCTTTGGCAGCAGAAGAGACTTTGAGTAAGCCTCGGAGAATGGAAGCAAGAATTTCACAATAGAAATTCCTTTGTTAAAGGGTTTTATTTCTTTCTTGTTGAAGTTATAAAGGTAATGTGGAGATTTTGCTGTCAGTTCTGGCGTCAACATTATATTTGAGCTGACAGAAACAGAGGTGCTAGTGTAGGGTTGCACAAGGAGTGCTTTGGTAACTGAGAAGCACTTGAAACTTATAACAATCTGATACAACTTGCACAGGCTGGGACTGTACGGCTGTGTTAGTACCACATGTGCTCTTATGCCCACGTGTTTCAACTTTTGGGAATATATGCAATTTCCTAAAAAGAAAATGTAGTTATATCACAAAACCAAGTA
The DNA here is from genome assembly GCA_011075105.1 of Heteronetta atricapilla. Classification (NCBI taxonomy): domain Eukaryota; kingdom Metazoa; phylum Chordata; class Aves; order Anseriformes; family Anatidae; genus Heteronetta; species Heteronetta atricapilla. The sequence continues at coordinate 42,459,305 of CM021763.1, read as the reverse complement.
GTAATTTCTGAAGTATAAATAATACATGCTTCAAAAACATATTTCAGGAGGTTTTTACTCCTTTTTTGTTTGACTGTACTTACATCACTTTCCACTGGCATGTACACATCTTTAGAGTTTGAAACTAAGGTGACAGTGTGGAGACAAAATGTGTTTGAATACTGAAAACAGTTCTGGTCACAGATGTGTGTAATTCTGATGGATGGTACAACTTCTGTGGTATGGGTGGGTCAGCATAGTGGTTCTGACACAGCAGTTAAAAAGTGAGCTCTAGGGGAGCTGTCTGAGTGTAAAGAAAGATAAACTAGTCCCAGCCCTATGCAAAGCTACCACACACATATGGACACAGGCAGACTCTGCACTCTCCTCTAAAATGAAATGTTGAAAGAAAAATACTTCCTACAAAACTATGATGCAGTATGGGATAAACTTCATATGCTTTTAAATCAGCTGATGTGCAGAGCTATTTCTGAATAATGTAAGCATATGTGCAGACTGATCTTTAAAGGCCAATATTCAAAAAGTATCTAAGCTACTGAGATCAGCATGTATTCTAAAGGGTGTATTTTTTTGTTGTTATTTTTTCTTTGTTCGTACTATTAGTCTCTGGCAGTGGTCATAGACTGCTGGAACGCTACCCTGTAAAAGGCCTACAAAAACATCTGTGCACTTTAGAGGGCAAAAAGGTAAAGCTGCAAATAGGTATTTAGTTAAAATTTATTGAAAATGGAAGTTCTGAGAAAGCAAGCACATAACTTTCTGTGTTCATTTTGTTTGCTTCTGGTGAAGCATTCTGCCTACTAATAGTAATTATGCCTTACTAATAGTAATTATGCATAGCTCTAGGTAGAAGCAAGAGTAGCTTGAGAGAGCTTTACAAGATCTATTTGCCACCTTTGCTTTCAAAGACAAGTATGTTTACCAAGGTTAAAGTGTTTTGCAGGTAATCACATTGACCATAATTTGGAAAAAAAAAAAATACTGTCTAATGTTTCTTGGCAAGCTATTCAAGGACTGATGTATGTTGTGGCTAATTCATCCAGGTTATAATGTTCAGTATAACTCCCACCAGACACTGAGAAGGTTAATTAATGAAGGGGGAAAGGGGGAGGGGAAGGGGAAAGGGAGTAGTGTCCAAGACTGAAAACTATCCAGAATGCTTATTTGATGATGATCCAGTACTCCTTCTGATAGGGGTATAGGGCTATATACATATATTTAGAAAAAGTTGCTTTAGAGTTTGAAACTCTAATTCAGTTCACCATTGGTCATGCTTCGTAGGTGACTGATATCTTGAAGGCACTGGACCCACATAATCTGTGTGAACAACTGCAGGAATTATATTACACGTATTAAATGAAATATGGGACCAACGAAGACTAAACATACTGTGGAAGATGGAGGTTCAGTCATGCTTGAGTGGTAACTCTCTCTGAGATCTTATTGATTACCCTAAATCCTGATCAGCTTTGTTCCTGATTGCTTTTGTCTAGTTCTGAGCATAGCATTTTCTAGATATTAGGAAAAGCAGTTTTGATAATATGTATTAAGTTGATACATTTTGCATAGATCATTCTGAGTCAAGTCATTGGTGAAAGTGACATGTCAGACTTCAGGAGAACTCATTTCTTAAATGCTTTGATGCTTTAAAGACTACATGAACAAGGAAATACTGTTCCCCTACATGATGCCATCAGGCATCATTAACAATACAGTCAAAAGAATTTTACAGTTAATCTCCTTTGTCTGGTCTTTTTCACCTTGAGGTCTTTAAATAAGTGTCTTTAATGGTGGCAGGCACCTCATTTTGTATGATTTCTTTGAATAAATAGCAGGCTTCAGTATACACTGTCATTGACTCAGTGCTTTCAGTGAGCTCTATGTATGTTTAAAGCAGAAAACAAGGAAAAGTCACTCACTGGAAATTAATCTATCCATTAACTCTTCCAAAGAAATACATACATATAGATGTTTACTTGGTGTAGAAAACTGCCACTGAACAAACCCACAATTGGCTTGCACCCCAGCAAAATTGTTCATTTTCCTCAGGAAATGGCAGAGAAGGTGAAAATGAAGACCTTGTCCAAATGCAAACCCACCTTCAATGAAGTGTGAAAGCCAACAGATTAAAGGAGTGGCCTGGAAAGCTCAGTTTTGAACAAGCTTAGATACCAGTACATTGATGTTATTGTTGGATCTCCTCTTCCCTCCTCTTCTCACTCTTTTCCTCCTTTTTTTTTTTTCTTTTTTTCCATTTGCATTTGTTTTATTCCTACAGACTTAGCAACCTGATTAGCAACCTGTATTCTCACAAAGCAAACCAGCTATTCTGCTACACTAATGTGAGTTTCTGCATTAGTGATTTTGACAGCAGGCATATAAGCACCGTGCAAAGTTCTTGTCATAAATATATTCCTTAACTTATATACCCTGCTCTCTCTTCACATATAAGAATAAGACATGTTGAAACCTCTAAATGTAACGGCTTACTGGGGAGGAAAAAAAAAAAAAAAAAAAAAAAAAATAAAGCAACATGTTCAATGCTAAATTCAAATTTTGTATACCTTTCCACTTTCAGAAGATGAATACAATTATTTATGCTGTTGCACTAGCCATGAAATACCATGCATATATTTTTGACCAAATTTCAATTTTTCACAAGTTATTATGGTAAGAAATCTTAACATGCAGTTAAATAAAGGAGTCATAATTCATAACAGATTTCCTAAGGTTTTGAATTTTTGCTAATGCAAATCTTTATCAAGCCCACTTTGGAAAGTTTCTTATGTTATAACAAGACCTTATAATGTGATGTTTTCTCACTAAATATGTTTGCTTAGTTTGAATATGAAAAAAAGAAAAAAATAAAAGGTCTAAAGGAAACTCAGTTTCAGGAAAAAAAAATACAGAAGAAGTACAATTTAAATTAATTTCAATATGCTGCAATTTTCTGAATTCATTTTAGCATGTAGATAAGAAGAATATTAGAAGTACTGGGTCCTGCTCTTCCTTTAGAACAGCGGCTGTGGTTCTCAGTCTTGACACCCCATGTCTTCAGAAACTTCTTTCCTAACTCTTCACTAACTTTATTAATCAGAGAAAGGTCATAAAAGTTATAGATTCATATGACTGAGATATATGAAATGCTGAGAATATGGTTTGCACATTTTCTGTAGGCAATGAAGTTTTGGAAGTGTATTAAAGACTCAGGGAGCCTGAAAAAGAATTCTACAGGTGTGAGGAATAAAAGGACACATGCAAGAAAATAAGAGGTGGAGAAATGGGAGGAAAAATGAAGATTTCAGGAAACTACTAAATGTTATGCATGAAGTCATAGGGAGAGGATTGCAATGAAACTATTATTTATTTATTTTTAAACAGACTTTGCTGAGATTCATAGTTTGTATGACTAACAGCAGATATTCACCAGGGTAAAGTTTCACTAAAACAAATATCTGAAATAAATTTTTAAAATGCAAATTAGAATGTCACATTTCTTCTGGTGTCACTTAAGCTATACATGGATTTTTTGGAAAAACTGTGTGTGAAAAGTAAAAAGGATACTGAGACAGTAATTATAAAGTGCTTAAGAGAGTAGGAAATGCATTGCTGCTGGACACTTTTACGTAATTTCTGTACCACACATTTATGAGGAACACAAGCATTAAGTGCTAAACAGTCAAAATGAGTCCC
>CM021763.1:42443082-42455419 GCA_011075105.1 Heteronetta atricapilla | reverse complement strand
TTCCCTTCCCTTCCCTTCCCTTCCCTCTTTCCCTTCACCAGTTTCTTGTGATTTAGTCCTGAATTTCTATAAGAATATTGCTGGCTATTTAATTTCTGCTTTGTTTAAAGCTTGTAAAGTTTTAATTCTGCCTGCAATCACTCATGCAAATTTTGTTAAATCACAGAGGCATTCACTTGTGTGCTTCCCTCAATTAATAATACAAAAAATCAGTCTTTCTGCAGAAGGTACGAGGCTGGCTCTAATCCCAGGTGGTGATTTTTTTTTAATTTTTTAATTTTTTTATTTTTTTTGTGGTATCTGGTGTCTGAATGGTAACTGCAAGTATAAATATCACATACATCAGGATAACCTGATGCTATGGTCTGGTATCTCAGTTGGAAATGAGGTGATCCTTTTAAAAGATTAGGTTTGGCTGTGTGCATTATAGTTAATCTAAAGAATGACCTACATGTTTTCTGGAGTTAAGCTCTAACATTTCTAGAAATGACATCTCTGTTTTCAGTACCTTCACAATCTTCAAAAAAAAAAAAGACATCTTATGATCTGTTTGCACCATAAATCAAGTGTTTCTTGGATTCTTCATTTTGGCATCCCTTTGTCTGAAAAAATAGTTTAAAAATTATTTCCTTACTTTTAAAATAAAAGAGTGGGCAGTAAGAAATATCTATTAATGTAATTTATGTTTATATTTTCTAAAGGAAAGGGCTCATGTTAAATAATTTAGAGAGTAATGTTAAAGCTAAGCAACTAGAAAGATTTTATTGCTTTGAAGTAGCATGTTTGAAGTGCCTCGCCCCTTAAGTCAATTACAGTGGGTCAAAGAAATCATAATTTACAGGCTTTCTAATCTGACAAAGTTGAAACAGAAACTTTTCAGAAGTGCAATTGCACTGATGAACTGTATATACAGACAACCATGGGGAAGACATTTTCCAGATGCTAAAAAGTTCTGTTTTGTCATTTTCAGGATAAAATATTTCTGTGCAAAATAGTTATTACTGAGAGGGACATACATGTTAGAAATGCCAGGTCACTCATTGTCAGCTCAGGGATCCATTTGCGGTGTTGTTTTACATGGTATGTGCACGACTCTCTGTCATCAGTATAGAACTCCTTTCTTTTTGTGGGTATTGCCTTGATTTTTAACTTCATGTTCTTTCATATAAAGCTAGTTTTGAACCATTCTTCCAGTAAATTGAGCCACCTAACTTGCATCCTTTGCAAATTTCATTTAAAAAAAAAAAAAAATTTCATCATGTAACTAAATAATACTTTTTGTACTTTTACAAAAATGCTTTATCTTTCATGTCAGCAATAATCGAGAATATGGTTTTAACTTTTAGCTTTTGCCAAACTGATCTGAAATCTAAGAGATTAAATTTAAGAGGGAAAAAGGTCTTACACATCTTACAAAGAAGTTCTGTTTTCAGAAAATTTGAGACACAGCTTTTCTATTTTTTTATATATATTTTTTATTTTCTTTTTTGATACAGATTTTTTTTTTTCTAGTGAGAGCTGTTATGCTTTAGGCCAAGTAAAATAAATGGCTATTGTTTTCTTTCCTGTTCATAGTTAAAATGCCTCTTATGAAAAATGAACATGCTGTACCCTTTTGTTCTCATTATAGTGTTAACATTGTATTAAAATAATGAATGTGTGAATGTTATACTTTTATATATTTGTTTGTTTGTTTATTTATTTTTTTGGCAGCTCTTTCAAGCTTTTTAATAGGACTGATACAGAACTAACTTTCCTTATCTGACTCTTGTTTCAAAGGACTCACCTCAGATACAGATTAGCTTTGCATCTGGTTATATTGGGTTTGTTAGTAATATCATTTCAAATACAACTTAGATTATTATTTTTTTTCTAAAATTCAGATGTAGGATCTTACATATAAGATAAAGCAGAACCTTTGCAATACATTATATACTATATACACCATCTGTTGCAAAAAAAATATTAAGCTTTTGGATTGCATATTGGTAAATGGATACATGCAGTTACCAATTCAATAGCCTTGTAATCCTATAAGTATACATTAAGAAATAAAGTATCCAAATATGCAATTACACATTGAGGTAGGCAGGTAATTTGCCAATTCCATTTTGAAGAGATCATTCTAAAGTCATATCTCCAGAGAACGTTTTATCAAAGAAATATTGGTAACATCTGAGACCAAAGGAGTTCAGCCTAAATCCATACTCTCTGACTCCAGATAGTGAACCTAGACTGATCCAAATAAATGACTATACAAGAAAAAATAAAGAAATGACCTCATTTAACAACAATCCTAATAATAAAGTAGATAGTTAAAATCAAGGAAATAGGAACAGAATAACCTGTCACTGTACTTTTAAATTGGCTGGATGACTTTTAAATAATGTTTAATATATCACAGAATCACAGATCCACAGGCTGGCTGAGGTTGGAAGGGACATCTGGAGGTCATCTTTTTCAACTTCTCTGCTCACAGAGGGCCACCTAGGGCCACCAAGTAGATGGGGATCATATTAAATGAAGAAAAATTGAAATGCTTTATTACATATTTAACAATTATTAAATTATTAAACTACATATTTCACCTTTTGTCCACCTGGAGTAGTGTGTCCAGTTCTGAATCCCCCAGTACACGAAATACAGGGATATAGTGGAATACAATAAAAGGCCATTAAAACAGTTAAGAAACTCTCCTTTGAGGAAAGACTATGAGAGTTGGGACTCTTAAGCCTGGAGAAGAGAAGGCTCAAAGGGGTTGTCATCTACCTGGATTTCTGTAAGGCCTTTGACATGGTCCTAAATGACATCCTGATCTCCAAATTGGAGAGGGATGGATTTGAAGGTTGGACCATTCATGGAATAGAAATTGGCTTGAAGGCCACACCCAGAGAGTGGTGGTCAATGGCTCTATGTCCAGGTGGAAGCTGGTAATGAGTGGTGTTCCACAGGTGTCCATCCTGGAGCCACTTTACCAATGACATAGACAGTGAGTGGGAATGAGTGTACCTTCAACAAGTTTGCAAATGACAGCAAGTTAAGTGGTGCAGTCAGTACAACAGAAGGAAGGGAAGCCATCCAGAGGGACCTCGACAAGCTTGAGAAGTGGACCCAAGTGAACCTAATGAAGTTCAACAAGGTGCTGCACCTGTGTCAGGGCAACCTCAGACATAAGCACTTACTGAGAGAAGAACTCATTGAGAGCAGCCCTGCAGAGAAAAACTTGGGGATTCTAGTAGACAAAAATATTGACAATGAGCCAGTAGTGCTTACTTGCAGTTCAGAAGGCAACTGTCCTTGGCTACATCAAGAGAGGAGTGTCCAGCAGGTCAAAGGAATTATTGTCCCCTTCTACTCTGTCCTTGTGAGGGCCCACTTAGACTACTGTGTCCAGGTCTGGAGACCCAGCACAAGAAGGATGTGGAAGTGTTAGAGCAAGTCCAGAGTAGGGACATGAAGATGTTGAGAAACCTGGAGCACCTCTTGTATGAAGAATACTTTTTCTAGGACTGAAAGAGCTGAGCATTTACAGCCTGGAGAAGAGAAGGCTCTAGGGAGATGCAGAATCATCTTAAATGTCCTTCCAAACCAAACCATTCTTTGATTCTATGATTCTACAATTCTATGATCTTATCTAGTTATATAAATACCATCAGGAAGGCTACAAATAAGACAGAGCCAGATTGTTTCAGTGGTACTCAGTGCCAGGGCAAGAAGCAAAGGGAACTAACTGGAATGCAAAAAGTTCTCTCTGAACATCAGGAAGCACTTCTGTACTGTGCAGGTGAAAAATCAATGGAACATTTTTCTTAGAGAGGTGGAACACTCCCCTTTGGAGATTTTCAAAAGGTGTCTGGACATGGTCCTGCGCAATCTGCTCTAGGTGGCCTTGCTTGTGCAGGGAAGGTTGTATCAGTTGACCTACAGAAGTTTATTTATTCTAATGAGAAGGTTGATTCCATTTAATAATTCAATGATTTTACTTTGTTAAGTAGGCATACAATGAGCCATCCATGCAAAACACTGGATATTTCTCTATTTGCAGAGAGAGCTTGGAATCATAGAATCTGTTGTCTTTTAGAAGAACATTTGTATAGGTGAAGACAGGTCTGTCAACTATCTCTAGATAATAAATTTTAGGTGAAGTTAACGTACAGTCACAATCACATAAATAATATGAGCTGTTTTCTCTAGAATATATCATCTTATTTTTACTTTACAGAAATAGAACAATCTTCCATGTGGAATTCTGAAATCATATTTTGATGTACAGTATATGTGCCATAAAATTAAGATAAATATGAGCAATAGCCAACACAGAATGTATCAGGTTTATGTGGAACAGTTTTAGTAGCAGAGGGACTATAGAGGTGGCCTCTGTGAAAAGATTCCAGTTGTCTCATATCAGACCAGAACTAGTTCCAGACAGCTCCAAAAGGGACCCACTGCTGGCCAGAGCCAAGCCAATAAACAACATTGTTTGTGCCTCTGTGACAGCATCCTAAAGAAAAGGGAAAAAACTGCTGTGCAACAACAGCAGCTGAGAGTGCAAAGTGGGTAACTGTGCTTAAGACCCCAACGTCAGTGCAGAAGGAAGGCAGGACGTGCTCCAGTCACCAGAGCAGAAGTTCTCCTGTGGCCTGTGGAGAGGCCCCTGGTGGAGCAGGCTGTCCCCCTGCAGCCCATGGGTCCCACGTGGAGCAGATCTCCATGCTGCAGCCTGTGGAGGAGTCCCCGGTGGAGCAGGTGGATGTGGCCTGGAGGAGGCTGTGGTCCATGGAGAGCCCCCACAGGAGCAGGCCCTGGGCCAGAGCTGCAGCCCGTGGAGAGGAGCCCATGCAGGAGCAGGGGGGCTGGGGGGCTGGGTCCCCCCTTGGGAGACCCAGGTTGGAGCAATTTGATCATGTGTTGCAGAACCATGTAGGAGCAGTTGTTGAAGAGCTGCTGCCTGTGGGAAGCCCAATCAGGATCAGTTTGGGAAGGATGGCATCCCATGGGAGGGTCCCCACTCTGGAGTAAGGGGCAGAGAGTGACTGTGAAGGAGCTGTGGAGAAAAAGCATTAAGGACTGACCTCAGTCCCCATTCCTGATCCCCCTGCACCACTCAAGGTGACAAGGTAGAAGAAGGTGGATGGGGGTAGGTGTTTTTAGTTTGCATTTAGTTCCTAACTGCTCTAATCCACTAATTATAGATAATAAATTATATTAATCTCCGTATACTTTGCTTTGTTTGTTTGTGACAATGATTAGCAAGTAATCTCCCTGCCATATATCAGCCCTTGAGCCCTTTTCATCATATTTTCTCCCCCTTTTTCTTTGAGAAGGGGTAGTGAGAAAGATAACTGTGTTAAGCTAAACTCCTCTGCAAGCTCTGCTTTCATTCCAGGCTCTTGTTTTAAGGCTTAAATTGTGATTTAATAATCTGCCCCATAGAAGAGCCAATGTATTATTCTACTGAGCTTAGACTCTATGACTTCTTACACCCCACACCCATACACATTTAAGGTCAGTGTGTAGCCCTTGACCTTCTTACTTAATGTCATTCAAACTATTTTCCAAAAAAAAGAATGATTCACTTACATATGGGCTTTCTTATGACATTTTATCACTGAGTCATTCTGAAAGATTAATTTATTTCCTTGCCTCTCTATGGCAAAAGGCGCTTGCTATCACATTTTACAAATCAGGAGATAAAAACAAGAGAGCTTGAAGTAATGTGTCTACATACTTTGGGTACAAAATTTTTACTATCCATGGTTTTATTGATTGATTGATTGATTTTTACTCCACCCTCCATTTTGCCCCCTCAGAGTGCTTAATACTAGATTGCATTTTGAATATTAAAGTACAGTTTCTGTTGACTTTATCTATCGCCAGGGACCAACTTTCTCAAAGGAGATTTCAAAGTCTTGAACTGGGAACTGGAAAATGAAGAATTCCTAAATAGGAAATGATGCTACTGAACTGTTAATATTAAATAAAATGTAGGCATCAGTAGTAAGGCCAAGAGCAGAAGCAAATTCCTATTTCTTCATATAGTTGTTTTCACCTTCAAAATCACATTTCTCTTCATGAAATCCATTACTGCACTGAAAGTCAATAAAGAAGCCTATATGTCCTAGAAATGAAAGTTTTAAATTAATATTTCCTTTTGATGTGTGTGTTGAGATAATCTTTCTGATATTAAACATTATCTAAATCATCAATGTTCTACATTTCCTTTATGTTTAATTGCTTGCATGCTTGCAAAACTTTGCATTAATAAAAGTATTGAAAAAGCAAGGTTTCCCTTAAACTGCAAATTTTGCCTAATGCAAATACTGAACTCTTTGTAACCACTGAAACAATATTCTTTGAACTGTAACTGTGTAATATGGTTATATTTAGGAATCCTTCAACATATGATTATATTTAGGAATCCTTCAACCTTTTGCCAATATTTCCTATTACTTGAAAACAAACAAACAAACAAACAAAAAAAAAAAACATCTGAAATGCATCATCTCCTTTTGCTCTTGATTTTCTTGTCATCATCCCATGCAAAGCCTGCAGCTTTTTACATTCTGTATTTCAACAGTCCCCTGGATAATTTCCATGCCTTGAAGGGTCTATCAAGAGATTTTATTGTGCCAAAATCATCTTCTGGGCTGCATTTGCCTTTCAAGTACCATGACAGTAAACAAAACTGAATGTAGAATTTGCTTCCTTGAAACAGTAAATCAATAAGATTAATAAAAGTCCAGTTACAATTCAAAGCTTTGTCATGAGTAACAGGATATCAAATTAAAGCTCAGCAAAACTGGATGGTCATTTTTGGAGTATGAAATATCAAGAATGGATATGCTCAGAGTTGCATCCTGATCACTTATAAATATAATGACATAAAATTTAATCTGAAGCTCTGAGGTGTAAAGATTTATATATATATATATGTACATATATATGTATATGTACATATATATATATAATTGTAATAGTTATTTATTTGTTTAATAAATACATATCAGCCCATATCAGCCCTGGATATGGGGAGAGCAGACTTCAGGCTGCTCAGGGAACTAGTCCTCAAGGTCCCCTGGGAAACTACATTTTGAAGGCATGGGTGTCCACCAATGCTGGTCAGTCTTTAAGCACTGTCTCCTAAAAGCACAAGATCGGGAAATTCCAAAATAGTGGAAGTCAGGCAGGTGGGGCAGCAGGCTGGCCTGGATGACCAGGGATCTTCTACTGGAGCTTAGGCGAAAAAAAAAAGTGTACAGCTGCTGGAAGGAAGGTCGGGCGACGAGGAAGGAATACAGGGATGCTGTTGGTGTTTGTAGGGAGAAAATTCATGTGGCCAAAGCCCAGCTAGAGTTGAAGCTGTCCATGTCTGTGGGAGACAATAAAAAAGTTTTTTCATACATGTGAACAGAAAAAGGAGAACCAAAGAAAACATAGGTCTGCTGCTTGATGGGGAAGGTCAGCTCACAGACAATGACGTAGGCAAAGCAGAGACATTTAATGCCTCCTCACCTCTGTCTTCAACGCTGATGATGGGCTTCAGGACCATGGTTGCCCTGTGCTGGAGGACCATGATGGTGGGAATAACAAACTCCCAACTGACCCTGAATGTGTGCGGGATTTGTTGCTCCACCTGGATCCGTACAAATCCATGGGTCCACATGGGATTCATTCCAGGGTGCTTAAAGAGCTGGCTGATGTCATCACAGGGCTTCTTTCAATTATTTTTCAATGATCTTGGGAATCTGGAGAGGTCCTGGTAGACTGGAAGCTAACAAATGTTGTGCCAATTTTCAAGAAGGGTAAGAAAGAAGACCCTAGCAATTACAGGCCTGTCAGTCTCATGTCAGTGCCTGGTAAAATTATGGAGAAGATGATTCTTGAGGCTATTGAAGTGCACCTGGGGGACAATGTAGTCATTTGTCCCAGCCAACGTGGGTTTGTGAGGGGGTAGATCCTGCCTAACAAATTTGATTTCCTTTTACAATATGATCACCCATCTAGTCAACCAAGGGAAACCAGCTGATGTGATCTTTTTGGACTACAGCAGGGCTTTTGGCACGGTTTCCCATAGGATCCTACTGGACAAAATGTCCAGCATATAGCTTAACAAAAAACATCATGTGATGGGTGAGCAATTGGCTGACAGGCAGGGCTCAAAGAATTGTGGTAAATGGGACCACATCAGGCTGGCAGATGGTCACTAGTCCCTCAAGGCTCTATCTTAGGGCCAGTCTTCTTCAATGTCTTTATAAATGATTTGGATGTAGGACTGGAGGGTGTTTTGAGCAAATTTGCCAATGACACCAAACTTGGAGGAGTTGTAGACTTGGACGAGGGTGGAAAGGCCTTGCAGAGAGATCTGGACAGGTTGGAGAACTGGGCGAGCACCAACCGCATGAAGTTTAACAAGCAAGTGCTGGGTCCTGCACCTGGGATGGGGCAACCCTGGCTATACTTACAGACTGGGTGACGAGACACTGGAGAGCAGCCCCGCAGAGAGGGATCTGGGGGTCGTGGATGACAGCACGTTGAATATGAGCCAGCAGTGTGCTGTGGCAGCCAGGAGGGTCAACTGTATCCTGGGGTGCATCAAGCATGCTAGTAGGGCAAGTAGGGCATCGCTAGTAGGGCAAGTGAAGTGATCGTCCCGCTGTACTCTGCGATGGTGCGGCTTCACATTGAGTACTGTGTGTAGTTCTGGGCACCACAGTACAAAAAGGACATTCAACTGTTGGAGATTGTCCAGAGGAGGGCGACGAAGATGGTGAAGGGCCTGGAGGGGATGACATATGAAGAGCGGCTGAGGTCACTTGGCCTGCTCAGCCTGGAGAAGAGCAGGCTGAGGGGGGACCTCATCACAGTCCACAGTTTCGTCGCAATGGGTTATGGAGAGGTGGGTGACCTATTCTCCATAAACACCAGTGATAGGACCTGCGGGAATGGGGTTAAGCAGTGGCAGGGGAAGTTCAGACTAGATATCAGGAGGAGATTTTTTTACTGAGAAGGTGGTTGCGCAAACTTGAACAGTCTGCCCAGTGAAGTAGTCACTTCACTAAGCCTGTATGAATTTAAGAAACTTTTGGACTGTGCACTAAGTCACATGGTCTAAACTTTTGGGTAGATCTATGCGGTGCCAGGAGTTGGACTTGATGATCCTTATGGGTCCCTTTCAACTCAGAATATTCTATGATTCTATGATCTAATTTTTCTATTTGTTACCCCCTTTGCTTTCCAGTGTTTCACTGATGATCTATCTTTCCTATCGTTAAGACCTTTAATATTGCATTTTGAATAGTTAAACCAACCATCAGCCTCGATAATGTTTTTTGACTTTTTTATATAAACAGTAATCAAAAGAATTTTTAATGCAGACATTAATATTACTCCTTGTGAATTTTATTACTGTTGAAAAAAAAAAAAAGACAAGAAAAGAAGCATCAAAATTCCTACATTCACATCAAACACTGAAGCACACATTATGTATCACACATGTTATGTATGATTAAATAAATGTAGAACAATAAAACACAAACAAACAAACAAAAATATCCATGATTATTCTCCCACTCTTCTTCCATGTATTTAATTCTCTCTTTCCTAAGGCATACAGGTAATTGTTATTTATTTATATTTATTTATTTATTTTAATAAGTAGTTGAGTAGCAAATATATGTGCTATTCAGGTTCCTAAATTTTACCTCGGTTGGTAAGAATGATGGCAGCTTGAAGTCTAAGACCGATCTTTCACTAATTAAAAAGATTTTCATGTAGAACAAACTGTAACAAAAGCACTTTATATATATAGATTTGTGACCTGGTGAACAAAAATGTTTTGCTTTCTCTGTGGTTTTATAACAATTGTCAAAATTCTGTAGTTTTGAGTTCAAAGACTTAAGAGGCTGAACACTGAAAAGGAAATGGTAATTGCCTAATACTAAGTGGTATATTAAAAGCATATGAGAGGTTTTAAAGTGGCTTTGTGTAGAAAATAATGAGCTACAGAACTGCTTATAACAGTAAATTGCCCAAATTGTGCTGTTGTAATGTTGGTTTTACAACAGGTCCTCATTCTGAGTAATATGCTCTTTGTGTTTCTTTCATTATTTTTAAAATATGTGGCATTTTAATTTCTGATAATATATCTTCTTAACTTGACAAAGGCTGCATGGCTCTGCAAGGAGATATGCGTTCTCGTTCTGCAGAAGTGACTGAAGGGGTTGCTTCTTATGGGATCTGAAAATTCTTCAGAAATCCAGCTGCCTTGTATAAATGGTCATTTTTCTACCAGCAAAGAGAGGTCAGGAGTGGTTATTTTGTAAAGAAGTTATATCAATTTATAGAACCATTTGACAGAAAATATCCTTGTGTATAACTTTCCTCACCTGTTCCCCAAATTACTACTTTGATTTTTTTTGCAAATCGAAAAATATCATTTCTCATTTATGCCAGACATCAATGAATTCCATGTGATAATTCAGAAATCTGTCTTTAAATACCCTGGGCAATTATGTGATTTACCAAAAAATTGTCTTTTTTTTTTTTTTTTTTTTTTTTTTTTTTCACCTGAGATCCCAAGGACCACATTTCAAAAACAACCTCAATGCCAAAGATTAGATAATGTTGAAAGGCCCAGGTGAACAGAATATTTAATCACATTTTTAATTGCTCTCTTATTTAGTGTTACAATTCCCAATACATTGATCATATGTCAATTCCTCTGAAATCAAAATTAAGCATAAGAATGAGTGCTTTGCTGAACATAGCATGCTTAATGACACTATTCACACCCATTTCATACTTAAGTGATAAAAATTTCCTTCTGTACACTGGCTGCAATAAAGCTCCACTGGGAGCTCGAGGTCTAATTATCTGAGAATTTACAACTAATTTTATTCAAAAGCTTCTAATGTTTCTTCTTTAACTTTGTTCATGTGTTGTCATGCTTTTCGTCTCACTAGCAATTCAAAAGTGATTGGTCTTGTATGTTAATTTGGTGAAGTTACTTTGGAATATATTTAATAAATATCCATAGTAATCTAAGACTTTCTAGTATATATCACTGACTACAGTCCTCCTGAATAACTACATATTAAGTGCAATTCTATATTTATTGAAATGAACTGGCAATAAATACATGAAGGCAGAAATGATTAGAAACTTCAGCATGAGAATGATTAATCGATGGATTCCTTTTGTGAAAATCAAAATTTTGAAGAACTATTTCAAGTTTCAAAAAATGTTCTTTGGAAGGAATAATTTCCTAAAACTAAGATATTTTCTTTTTAATTCAGTCCAAGGCACTGGAAGGAGCAGCATCTCTGAGAGTAAGTAAAGTCAAGATTAGACCCCTCAGAGGGACTAAGCATAATGTGAAGAGATCCTGGTGTAAGAAAATGGGGACACCTGAAAGTGAGTTTCCCATTTTTTCAGGGAACACACTGTGCACATGAAAAATATTTCTCATCGTTTTTGGTGTCGCTGATGTACTAGCAGAACATTTTATTCCATTTCTATTTTAAGAATTGGAAAACATGGTGTTTAGTTTCCTTAAGTTTTGGAAGAAATAGGTCCATCCACTTTTTTTTTTTTTTTTTTTTTTTTTTGACATGTAGTGAGTTTTCCTTTTTGCTTCCATAGGGGACAGTGTACAATAAAGTTTGCATTTTATATCATGCCATGTAATTTTAAATATGTAGTGGCCATAAAATTTCTCTCCTTAGCATGTGTCCACTCAAGAGCGATGTGCTCTAGGTGATCCTGCTTGGCAGGGGTTGGACTAGATGATCTCCATGATCTCCAACCTTGGCCATTCTGTGATTCTGAAAATATATACGACAAAGTTGTTTTTCTACTTTAGTGAAATATCATTATTCTTATTTTAGTGTCCCATGGCTGATTAGATTTCTTAACCTTAGTATTGCTTGTTTGTTTGTTTGTTTTCCAACTATTGTGAAGGCTGATGCAATGAGAGGCAGTGGCAATGTACAGTTTTAGTTACCAGTAACTGGAATACTCATACTGCAAATTCAAATAGGAAGGATTCAGTGCTAAAAAAAGATTTAAACTATAGTTCCTAAAGCACAAATTCCCTTCAGACATCTTATATGATCTGAATACAGGTCTTTGTTCTCTATGTTCATGATGATATATATATATATATATATATATTTTTTTTTTTTTTCTCAGTGTTTCAATGAATTATGAGAAAATTATTATGATACTGGGAATCCACTGCTTCATATGCACCTTTAAGGCATTGTAGAATCCTGGACAACAATATATATATAACAAAATCTGGTTTATATTTGAGACTTAATATATATATATATATTAA
>CM021763.1:42431550-42441550 GCA_011075105.1 Heteronetta atricapilla | reverse complement strand
CTGTGTCCATGGCTTTTGCTGCATGTTTAATATATGTGAAAATGAGAGCAAGTGACTTTCATATGTGAGAAGCACACTGTTATTTTGCCAAATTTCTTAAGTTTGGCTAGTACTAACTGATAAAAAAATATTCTGCACAGAAGGAAGTAGCTGGTAAAAAAATGCAGTTTTTCTTATGCAGAAGGTCTATCTTAGCATGACCTCTTCCTCTGGATTTAGTTTTGATATCTAGGTATACTGGTGTGCAGCCTAAAATCTTTCTGCAACTAGTGAAGCTAAATAATTGTACCAAATAAAGAAGCATACACAATGTGGCAACTGAACAGCAGGCTGAAAGGTGCCTAAGTCCAAACTGTCATCTTTCTTTTTTATCTGAAATGTAGACTATGTTCCAAAATGATTGTTCAGATTTTATATGGAGCTTAGTTTAACGTAGGCATAAGAAATATTTTCAATTGCTCTGTTTCATCTGTATGTGTTCCTGCTTGTCTTGTTTACTGATCTATTTATTTATTTATTTATTTTTAAGGTGCTGTGACCCAGACAATGGAAAGCATAATTCATTGGAATTTCTTGCTTGCCATTTTGAATCAAAAGCTGACTTAATTAACATGGTTTCCCACACAAACAGTGAATTTGTCCATATCCATTAAAAGCTTGGCCAAGATTTCTAACAAGTTGTGCCTAAGTATGTTCATAGTTTTGCAAACCTTTTTTCATCCATGAATAAGTGTTGTGTTCCAGTAAAACAACAAGTTAGATTCAACTTTGCATCTTTTCAGATTTGCTTATGGAAAGATTTTTTTGATTTCTAATTATTGACATTTATTAAAGTGAAAACTTGAGTTACTTTTTTGTATAATAAAGAATAGTAAGAAGTCTGCATAGAACTAAAGGAAGTTGAATTTGGCCTGTGTTCCTGAAAAGATCAGTCCCTTTCCTCAATACAAAGGGAAAGAAAATGAATTGAGAACAATTTTGATTGTGTGGTTTATTTAGGGTTTTGCTTTTTAGCCTATTTAAATTTAAAATATAATTTCTGAAAAAAATCAAAATTAAAACAGAATACATGGTCAAACAGATCTGAGTACTTGTGTAGGCAGCTTTTGACTGAGAATGTGTAAAGAGAATGTGTGGGATATATATGAGTAAACTTTATTGACTTCTGAATGTTCCTGACGCAGGTTGGGATCAGGCCCCAAGTGTGAGAAAATTTATAAAGATCAATTCCTGTACCATCTGGAGAGTTTGGTGTGTGAAAGTGCTGACAACCCTCCTTTGATGTCTGTTGGAAAGGAGAAGAGAAACACAGTGCCCCTGGCTTAGGGACATGGAAACTACTACATTTTCATCCAGCAAATGTACATTGCTGTCATTGACAGGCAAGCACAAAGTGGGTGGGTGACAAGATGCATGTTTATTCATTTCCTTCTTGGTAGTTTCTTTCTTCCCAGGACAGAGATATAGGAGGTAGTGCTGACCAGAAATGGGGAATTCTGCATAAGAACCCTTTTCTGCAGTAAAAGTAGTCTCAGGAACAAGATGTAATTAGATATAATAGCCTACTTCTGCATTTCATCATCCTTCACCAAAAAGCCTTTTGTGAAACATATTGTTTCCTAACTCAGCTTCAGAGACAGTCCAGCACAAGGTCTACACGAATGTAGCAATGTAGAAACTATTTAGAAGAAATCCAACATGCATTTAAAGGTGCAGGAAAGTAAATAAATAATCCCTTTGTTGTTGTTTCTTCACTACTCCATTTATTCATCTCAGTTTTAAGGAAATCATATATTTTGACTGATACAGATACATTTGGCTGGATTCCATGCAGGAAAAGGACAAAAAGAGAGGAAAAGAAGAAAAGACTTCTGAATGGGCTGTAATAATAATAATAACAATAATCTAACATAAAATAACATACAAAGTGTAACATTTTATCAAAGTTTTTTTTTTTTTTTTTTGGTAATATTTTAAAGAAGACTATGGGGCTTTAGACAATATTTTAATGACTGTACAGTCTGACACCAAATAGTACAAACATCATCTCTCCACTGAATTTTTACTTCCCTTTGCGCTTTTCTTTTTTTTTCCCCCTCACTTTCAAAGTAGGTTTTAATGCTACATTTAAGATTGGATTTTTTTTGTTTATGTATGTTCCTATATGCTTGGAATGTTTGTCAAACAAGACTTAAGTTGGGGTTAACTATGTGTGGCCTTTTGTAAATAGGTCTTCCACATTGTTAAGGGTCTGTTGGATATAATACCAGTCAGTAAACTCATTACCAGCCAAGATAAGTTGAGGATATGGATTTGTGACTGTTAAGGTATTGTGGTCGGAAGGTGTTCTGAATCTTTCTGTGTGTATATATGTAGGAAAGAGAGTAAATGTAAATATCACAGCCTGTACCTTACTTCTAGGTTAAGGTTTTAAGTTTTTTATTTCAGTTGTTCTCAAAATCCAGCTGACTTGCATTTATCAGATCCAGCCTAAAGAAAAAATCTACACTTTGTTCTAATGTTGATTGGACAAACTTCCTAACTACAGTCTGAGGAAAAACACATTAACCTTTTTCTATAGGTCTTTAACCTTTTTTTATAGGTCTTTTATAAGACCTATAAATAGGTCTTATAAAAGTTTTAAATGAATTGGTAGATAATCAGTTTGAACAAGGTATTTAAGTGGTAAATAACATTTAAAAGTAAACAGAGCTTTACATAAAGTGACAGCTACAATTACATTTTTTGCTTCTGAGTGTGAGAAAATTAATGTGCCAAGAAAGTGGCTACTATTTAAAGGCATCTTGCTCCAGACATTTTTAACAACTGAAATTTGCAGTGGGCGGACCACTGAAGTGTCTCGTCATTAAATTATGCACTGTACATTAGAAACAGATGTACCACTGGAAACCTTGCATGACAGCACAGCTTCCAAGATTTGCTAATTAGGATGCTGCTAAAACAGAAAACACAAGGAGCTGCAGATTAGCTAGACTACTTAAGAGAAAAAAAAAAAAAAAAAAAAACAGGAAGGAGAGTGATGGCTTTCTGTTCTGCTGTACAGTAAGTTTTAAAAACTAAGTAGTGGATAAATTTTAAATATATATATATATTTAATGTACAAAGGCAGGAATGTTATTTAATGGCATAAGCTAAAATATTTTCTAAGGTGTTTGTAAACTCTTAAATGATATAATACTATGCAATAATATGATGACATATGTTTTTCAGAATTTAGTGTTTTGAATGTACTGTTCTGAACTGGGAAAAAAAATAATGAAAGAATAAATATATTTGAGGTGAGGGCTGTCTTAAAAAAGTAGATATAAATATGTGTAACGGCTTTTGTGAGGAGTGATTCAACTGTTGCTATGAGTTAAGATTAACATTCATCAAACAGTTCTTATACATATTTTGGTTCCTTTGTGGATATTTTATTTGGTTTTAATTAGATAACAAGATATCACTTAGTGATGCTGATTATAGTGATTCTTTTTATTTTATTTCTCAGATCTTTTGTACACCTAGATGGAGGAATATTTATATGTTAGAATTACAAATTTCTATTTTAAGTAAACTACCTTGTGCAGCATTATGCTTTGTGTTACTTTATGCCAAATTACACTAAAATATGTAACATCTTTCTTGTAAATAAAGAGTGAAGACAACAGGTGTTTTTAAAAGAGGGTCAAAAGGAAGGTAATGGTGTAACACTAATTTAGGGGTCTGATCCAATAGCTGACAGAGTACACCATGTTCAGCAGAGTTAGGGTGATACATTATAAGGCTTTAAACAGGAAAGGAGTTTGACACATTTTCTTTCAGTTTTTAAATATTTGTAATGACACATTATAATAATTTCTGCTCTTCAACAGATCTAATGCCATAGTCTTCAAGTATGGGGAAGAGTAAAAGTTATGATATTGGCACTGTTTGGCAATGAATATTCTCTGGAGACTTAGTCATTTCTGTCAAGAAAAAAGGACTTCCTGAGAAGATTGGTACAATTTGCAGCTAAAATTTGTTTCTTTAAGGTACATGATTTTCCCCCTCTATACAGTCATTTAATCTCTGGGCTGTTTCCCTTCCTATGCTTCATCCAATTGTCTCCTCAATTTTAAGCACTTTCAGCAACAGAAAAACAGATAAGTGGAAATAAAGCTAATGGCAAAATTAAACTTTTGAAGAGATTAATTATCTCCTACATCACTGATTCAGAGATCAAAACTGGAAGAAATAGAGAAAATGAGAACTGAGACCACAAAACATATAAATATATCTACATATTTTCTTACAAAAATACCAAAAATATCATTACACATTTTGGATGCAAGTTTTTAAAAAAAAAAAAAAAAAAAAAAAAAGACAAATTTAAATTTCAGAATCTTTTCAAAAATATGGTTATACTACTTTTTCCTTGAAAAATAAAATAAAATAAATAAAATAAAATAAAATAAAATAAAATAAAATAAAATAAAATAGCAGATTTCCAGCTAACTGTTGCTGAAAGTGGAATATCTCTGCAGATAAAAACTGCTTTGTTCACACATTTTAAAGGAAAATAAGGATAAAAAGACTTTATAAATTTGTTAATGATGTGATTGTTCAGCAATCAGTGAAAATTCAGGAGAACTATAAATAATGTAACAGATCATCCACTACACTAGACACAGATAAAAATTAATAACACCTACAAATTTCAAACTATTCTTCAATAACTAATACAAAAGTAGTTTTAATTACACAAATACACACTCAAATAGAATACATATGTGTGCCCACTTTCTCACAGGCTTTGGGGATCACAGCAACACCTCATTCCTGAAATTGTAGGAAGGAAAGAAAGAAGGAAAGAGAGAGAGAGAGAAAGAGACAAAAGGAGAGAAGGGAAGGTAAGAAGAAAGGGATGGAGAGAAGGAAAGAAGGAAGGAAAGAAGGAAGGAAAGAAGGAAGGAAGGAAGGAAGGAAGGAAGGAAGGAAGGAAGGAAGGAAGGAAGGAAGGAAGGAAGGAAAGAAAGAGAGAAAGAAAGAGAGAAAGAAAGAGAGAAAGAAAGAGAGAAAGAGAGAGAGAGGGAGAGAAGGAAGGAAGGAAGGAAGGAAGGAAGGAAGGAAGGAAGGAAGGAAGGAAGGAAGGAAGGAAGGAAGGAAGAGAAAGAGAGAAAGAGAGAAAGAGAGAAAGAGAGAAAGAGAGAAAGAGAGAAAGAGAGAAAGAAAGAAAGAAAGAGAAAGAGAGAAAGAGAGAAAGAGAAAGAAGAGAGAGAGAGAGAGAGAGAGAGAAAAAAAGAAAGAAAGAAAGAAAGAAAGAAAGAAAGAAAGAAAGAAAGAAAGAAAGAAAGAAAGAAAGAAAGAAAGAAAAAGAAAGAGAAAAGGAAGGAAGGAAGAAAAGAAAGGAAGGAAGGAAGAGAAAAACAACATTAAACCTTAATGTTGTTTCAAGGCATCTTTAGCCTTCCACTATGCAGCATGTGGGTTTTATCAGAATTTCAGCTTATTTTAAAAGTTTTAAAAATGCTAGAAAAATTGTAGATTCAACAATAATGATTAAAAATGACTGAATGTAAATGTAATACTACACTGATAATGGACCTCCACAATTACAATCATCCAGTTTTATGCAAAGACACCAATGTTTGCATTCATACTTCCTAATCTGCAAAAACTGAAGGGCGTGGGGTATCCAACTAAATGGGAGAACAGGTATTAGACAAACCAACAAGAGGAGAAGCGTTACTGGACCTGGTGCTTACCAATGTAGATGAACCTTAAAGAGGTTAAGACCGGAGTCAGTCTGGTCTGCAGTGATCAACCCTGGCTGAGTTTGTGATCACACAGAATATGGACCTGGCAAGGAGCAAAGTCAGAACCATGAACTTCTAAAGAGTGAACTTCCAGCTGTTTAAAGAACTAGTGGATGAGATCCCCTAAAAAACTGTCCTTAAGGAAAATGGATCTGAACAGAGCTGGCAACTCTTTAAGGATGCTTTTCTTAGAGCACAAGAACTCTCCATACTCCTGTGTAAGAAAGCAGGCAGGGAGAAAGCAGGGAGGGCAGGAAACAGGGATGGCTGAGCAAGGATCCACTAATCAAACTGAGACGCAAGAAGAAAATGCACAGGCAGTAGAAGCAGGGACATGTGGCCTAGGAAGAGTACAGAAAACCTGTCTGGATGTGCAAGGATGGGATAAGAAAGCCAAGACACAGAGAGAAAGCTTGGCAAGAAATGAAATAAATAAATAAATAAATAAAAATCAAATAACAAGAAGGGATTCTGTAGGTATACTGGTCAGAAAGGAAAGACCAAAGAGAGTGTACCCCCTCTGATAAATGAAAAGGCAGAACTGGTAACAAAAACAAACAAACAAACAAAAAACATGGAGGAGGCTGAGGCTGTCAACAAATTCTTTGCTTCAGTCTTCACTGCCAGTCATGCTTCCCATGTCTCTTGTTTTCATGAACCTCTAGGCAAAAGCTGGGGGAGCGAAGTCCCCACTGTAAAGGAAGAGCAGGTTCGAGACCACCTGATGAAACTGAACAGGTAGAAGTCATAGAGTTGATAACAAGCATCCCAGAGTCCTGAGGGAATTGTCCGTTATAGTCACCAAGCCTCTCTCCATCATATCTGAAAAATCATGGCAGTCAGGCAAAGTCCTTGGTGACTGGAGAAAGGGAAACAACTCTCCCATTTAAAAAATGGGTAGAAAGGAAGACCCAGGGAAACACATTTGTGAGCCTCACCTCTGTGCCTAACAAGATAATGGAATCCTGGAAGCAATGACAGGGCACATGCAGGACAAGCCAACATGGCTTCACCAAGGGCAAATCCTGCCTGTCCAATCTGGTGGCTTTCTATGATGGAATGACTGCATCAGTTGACAAAGGAAGACCAAACAATACAATCTACTTGGACTCTTGTAAGGCTTGTTATAGTCCCATACAACATCCTAATCTCTGAATTGGAGAGATGTGGATTTGAAGGGTGGACAATTGAGTAAATGGTCCACCTTTTGATGGACTTGATGGACACACCCAGAGAGTGGTCCTCAGTGGCTCTATGTCCAGGTGGAGGACAGTGACTAGCAGTGTCCCACGGGGGTCTGTCTGGGACCACTACAGTTTAATATCTTCATCAATGGGACAGTGGGACCTAGTGCACCCTCAGCAAATTTGCGGATGACACTAAGCTGAGTGGTTCAGCTGACACCAAAGAAGGAAGAGAGATCCTTCAAAGGGACCTGGAGAGGCTGGAGAATTGGGCCCATGTGAACTTAATGAGGTTCAACAAATCCAAGTGCAAGGTACTGCACCCAGTACCAGGAAATCCCAGACATGAGTACAGACTGGCAGAAGAATTCATTGAGAGCAGCCCTGCAGAGAAATACGTGAGGGTTCTAGTAGATGAAAAGCTTGACATGGGTGAGCAGTGTGCGCTTGCAGCCTGGAAGACCAACTGTGTCTTGGGCTGCATCAACACAGGCAGGTGCAGGGACTTGATTGTGCCCCTCATTAGGCCCCACCTGGAATACTTCACAGGTTTGGAGCCCCCAGAACAAGAAAGGTGTGGATACAGGAGGATCCATTCCATGATCATTAGGAGAGGCTTTGCTCCACCAGCTTCTGCCTAGAGGTTCATGGAAAGAAGAGGCATGGGAAGCATGACCGGCAGTGAAGACTAAGGCAAAGAAGTTGAGACAAAGAAAATTCATTTTTCTTTCTCTTTTATCCATCAAGTTTAGACTTTCAAAATTAATATATATATATATATATGATGCAATCAAATTTTCTTAAGTCACTCACTGTTTCTTCGTGTAATGCAATTATTAATTTTATTAACAACTATGAAGAAAATCCTTTGCCATACCATTTGTAGAGTTTCTGAACATAAGCATATGTGTGCACAATACATCTGATGTGTCTTTATGTACTGACTAACAAATATTCAGTAAATCTGATGAATGCTAGTATATAACATTTCTTGTGAATATATTATACATTTGATACATGTATTGAGCATGTCCAAGATTTCCAGGAATTTCCAGGAAACAAGTGTCCAAATCTTTTAGTTTCCTCTGGGTGACAATTTTATCATAGAATCATAAAAACACAAGGTTGGAAAGGACCTACAAGATCATCTAGTCCAACTGTCATCCTATCACCAATACTACCCACTAAGCTACTAAATCATATTTTGTGGCACCTTCTCCTGATGCTTCTTGAACACCGCCAGGGACGGTGATTCCATCACCTCCCTGGGCAGGCTATTCCAGTGTCTGGCCATTCTTTGAGAGAAAAAGTTTTCCTAAATCTAATCTAAATCTCCCCTGGAGCAACTTGTGTCCATTTCTTCAGGTTTTATCATTAGTTATTATTAGTTATTATTATTATTATTATTTATTATTAGTTATTATTAGTTACCTGTCTATTTCAGACTGAAAAATATTTCTGGGAAACCACACTTCTCTTGGTCCAGGGATTTTCAGTTCCTCATGGAGTATGTCAACTTTACCAACCTATGTGAACCTAGAAATGTGTATTTGTAAAGCAAAACTACCCATGTTATGAACCTAATGTTTTTAATGAGTATCTTATAGGCTTTGACTTCAGGCAATTGGAATGCATCTCCTGTATTAGGGTCATCCAAAATTCAGTTCATGTGTTCCAAGAGCGCTTTGTGATATGAACCAAAACATGATAAATGGGGACAACTGAAATTTTTCCTTCAAGAGAATGCTCTTGATCCAAACAAAAATCTTACGTGGATATACCTGTAGACTGTCATTTATGCTTCTCTGACTTTCTAGTTCTTGCAGATCCTTTTGAAATAACAGTTTTCCATTGCTTTACTTTTCCTTCTCTTTCTTGTGTTATTTATGACTGTTTTCTGGAGTATTTTGAATTAAGTTTACATTAAATGTGATGTGTTAGTTTATATCTAGAGTTTTAGAGAGTTTGTTCAGAAAAAATAATATTATAAATAAAAATATAATATAATATAATCCTAACTATCCTAATCCTCCCTTTTGTTCTTGAAAGTACATTATTTTTCTTGTAAAAATTTCATGTAGCCAAGGGATCTAGTTTTCAGGAACCATAAGAGGAGGGGTTTTTTTTGAGTTTTTACAGAGGAAGAAAAGATTTTTTTGTGTAAATGTTAAGCAACAGGGAGTCTGGACAGTCACAGATTGTTTCTTTGTATGGGTGACAGGAGGAACAATAGTGTTGGAAGAAATTGAGCACAATAAAGTTAATCAATAGGTAAAGTATGGAGTTCAGGTAGTGATGGGTGTAAAGAGGCACAGAGTACATGATGTTTGGTCAAAAACAAAATAATCCTTCTTATTGGAGCCCCTGTTTTTCTAAACACAGGAAAAGCAAAAATGATATCATGAAACAGCTGACAGATGGTTTTTGTGAACTGTAGAATAAAATTGACACATAATGCTTTTGAAAATCTCCATATGGAATAAACTAGCCTGGGATAATTTTTAGATTAATTTTTGTGACTGTGATCTTTCACTATAGCTATAAATATTCTTTATATAATTTTGGGTTGTGCATTTTCTTTAGAACTCTCTCTCCCTTTGACAGTAATACTTTATTCTTAGTATGTAATTTAGACAGTTTATGTTTAAAGAAATGTAGCACACTTTTTCTGGGTCTGACAAGTTTTGCACTGGGTGGCCTGCATCTTATATTTAAAGATGTCTATGTAAAAGAAAAAAAAAAAAAAAAAAAAAAAAAAAAAAAAAGCAACAGAGCTTGTGGGATTTTTTTTTTCCATTAAAAAACAATCTTATATGTTTCTGAAATAAAAAAATAAAAATCTAAAGCTTTCCAAGCTGAGTTATGGGAATAGTCTTTCTTTCTAGTACACTCCTATGCTAGAGTTGAAACATGGAAGGACATTAGTAATTTAGAATAAAAAAACAACAACAACAAGAAAAACAGAAACAAAACAAAACAGAATAAAACAACTTTTAAACATAATAAAAAAAATGAAAA
>CM021763.1:42397958-42424645 GCA_011075105.1 Heteronetta atricapilla | reverse complement strand
GTTGCCATTCTGATTTTTTTTTTTTTTTTTTTTTTTTTTTTTTAATATAGACCTGTAAGTATGAGGAGATGTTAACTTTAGTAACTTTAATATCACATGTTTCCTTGGTATTTTCCCAGTGACTAGGAAACTGCCAGAAGAAACTGTGGGAGCTTTCATGTTTTCAATATTCTTTGTCAGATACATTTGAAATACTTCTTATACAGATGATTAGTGCTATTTTAGGTGTCCATTTAGAATTAAAAGTTTATGCATTTTCTTGAGAACAAGGGAATTCATTTACTCAGGTGATTCTGACAGATTTTCAGTAGTAAAAGGTAGGCAGGGTTAGGCTTGGTGAAAATGAAGTACTTCAATGAGAATTAATAAAAAAATATTAGGGAAAGTTTTTTGAATTTTGCCACCTTTTACTTTTTCGTATTCTACTTCTTAAGACTTTTTCCAGTTTAAAATTCTTCAAGAGTTTATCTGTTTTTATAGGCAGGTCTTTGGGTTCTTTGATAATGGCTGGTTTTATAAGACAGGCCTGATAGTAATAAGTGGGCAAATATCTCCCATGGCAAAAGAGTTCTGGGACAGGAATTAGCAGGGCTCATTTGGAAAGCTTTCAACTAGATCCAAAGGGGGATGAGGCTGTAGCTGGGCTTGTACCAGTGAGGCAGCACCCTAGCAGTGATGAAGACTCAGAGACTTCCCACCCCTTAGGGTGAAATTCACGTGCTCAGTTCCTTCCTTGAAGTGCCTATACACCAATAGCATGGGGAGTAAACATGAGGGGTTAGAAATCTGTGTTCCATCTGGAGACTATGATCTAGTGGCAATTACAGAGACATGGTGAGACAGCTCACATGACTGGAATGTGGTCATGGATGGATATGTCCTTCTCAGGAAAGACAGGCCAGCAAGGCGAGGTAGCTGAGTTGCTTTGTACACGAAAGAGCAATTACATTGTATTGAGTACTGTCCACACAGGCAGTGGACAGTATTGTCACCCATGTGGGTGAGAATTAAGGGGCAGGCTGGCATGGGGGATACTGTTGTGAGTGTCTATTACAGGCCACCAGATCAGGATGAGAAAGTTGACAAGGACTTCTATGGGCAGCTGATAGCAGCCTTGTGATCACAGGCCTTGGTTATTGTGGGAGATTTAACTACCCTGACATTTTCTGGAAGGCCTACCAGCCAGTCATCTGCAGTCCAGGAGGTTCCTTCAGTGTGCTGATGATAACTTCCTGGTACAAATGATGGATGTACCAACTAGGAGAAGAGCACTGTTGGATCTTGTCCTCACTAACAATGAGGGACTGGTTGAAGTTGTGAAGGCTGAGGGCAGCCTTGATTGCAGCAACTATGAGATACTGGAGTTTGGAGTCTCATGTTGCAGGAATAGAGTACTGAGCAGAATTGCAAATTTGGACTTCAGTAGGGCCAACTTTGGTCTTTTCAAGTATATGCTAGGGGAAATCCCATGGGATAAGGTACTTGAAGGAAAAGGAGCCCAAGATAGCTGGTTAGCATTCAAGAACTGTTTGTTCCAAGCTCAAGAACAGAGCATCCCAACAGGTAGACCTGCATGGTTAAACAGGAAATTGCTGGGCCAACTCAAGTGGAAGAGAGGAGCATACAAATCATGGAAGAATGGGACAGCTACTTGGGAGGAATATAAGTCTGTAAGGAGGATCAGAGGATGTAAGGATGTAGGGCGGCAACTGATGGGATGTATCCACAGGTGCTAAAGGAACTGACTGATGTCATTGCTAGGCCACTCTCCATTATCTTTGGTAAGTCATGGGAAATGGGAGAGGTGCCTGAGGACTGGAGGAAGGCAAATGTCACTCAGGTCTTCGGAAAGGGCAAGAAAGAGGACCCGGGTAACTATAGACTGGTCAGCCTCACTTCCATCCCTGCAAGGTGAAGGAACAATTTATCCTTGGTGTTGTCTCTAGTCATATTAAGGATAAGAGGGTCATTAGGGGCTGTCAGCATGGTTCACCAAGGGGAAGTCATGCTTGACCAACCTAATAGCCTGCTATGAGGATAAAACCATGTGGATGGAAAGGCAGAGGAGGTGGTATATCTTGATTTCAGATTTGACATCTTCTCCCATACCATCCTCACAGCTAAACTGAGGAAGTGTGGTCTGGACAATCAGGTAGTGAGGTGGACTATAAACTGGTTGAAGGGAAGAAGCCAGAAGGTTGTGGTTAATGGGAAGGAGTCAGGTTGGAATCCTGTATCTAATGGAGTCCCTTAAGGGTCGGTACTGGGACCAATGTTATTCAGAATATTCACTAATGACTCGGATGAGGGAATGGAGTGCGCTGTCAGCATGTTTGCTGATGACATTACACTGGGAGGAGTGGGTGAGGAAGACACGCTAGAAGGCTGTGCTGCCATCCAGCAGGACATAGACAGGTTGGAGAATTGGCTGGGGAGAAAATTAATGAAATATAATGAGGGCAAGTGTAGAGTCCTGCATCTGGGCAAGAACAACCCCAGACACCAGTATGAATTGGGGATTGCCTTGCTGGAAAGCAGTGTAGGGGAGAGGGAGGGACCTGGGGGTCCTGACGGACAGCAAGATGAACATGAGCCAGCACTGTGCCCTTGTGGCCAAGAAGACATCCTGGAGTGTATTAGCAGATGTGTGGTTAGTAGGTTGAGAGAGGTTTTCTTCCCCCTCTACTCTGTTCTGGTGAGACCCCAACTGGAATATTGCATCCAGTTTTGGGCTCCTCAGTTCAAGAAGGACAGGGAACTGCTCAAGAGAGTCCAGCATAGAGCCATTAGGATGATTAAGGAAGTGGAGCAAGTCCTTTACAAGGAAAGGGTGAAGGAGCTGGGTCTTAGCATGCAGGAGACTGAGGGATGACCCTGTTAATTTTTATAAATATCTTATTAATTATTATAAATATCTGTTAATTTTTAGAAATATCTAAAGGGTGAGTGTCAAGAGGATGGAGACAGGCACTTCTCCATGACATAAGACAAGGGGCAATGGGTGCAAGCTGGAACACAGGAGGTTCTGCTTAAATACAAGAAGAAACTTTTTTACAGTGAGAGCAGGAAAACACTGGAACAGGCTGCCCAGAGGGGGGTTGGAGTCTCCTTCTCTGGAGACATTCAAAGCCCACCTGGACATGTTCCTGTGTGACGTGATTTAGATATTCCTGCTCCAGCAGGGGGATTGAACTAGATGATCTTCCAAGATCCCTTCCAATCCCTAACATTTTGTGATTCTGTTTTTAATTTATATACACAGTATAAATTTTCATTATTTTATTTTATTTTATTTTACTTTATTTTACTTTTTATTTTACTTTTTATTTCATTTCATTTTATTTCATTTTATTTTTTTAGAGCTTTTGGATGATTTCTTGTTTTCTTGTTCTAGAAGTATAATTCAGGGAAATTAAGAATATCATAAATCTGTTCAAGAGCTCTTTATTACTCCATACTAAGTCATGTAGTTTCTTCATGTTCAGAGCATGAAGTTTTTAGTAGATCTCAGTCTGAAAAAAATGGCCTTATAGCTTGAAGTGTGAATGTGAATGGCATCATGAAGGAGAATAGGGAATTTTCATTCATTTTTTCTTGTAAGATAGCAAATGAAAAAAAAAAAAAAAGAAAAAGAAAAAGAAAAAGAAATAATTTTCAGGAGTCAGTTTTAGTATGCAAGTACTGTTTCTCTGGAACATATCACTGTACCATGGAACTGAATAAAATACATCTTTCTTGAGGCTACAGGTACAAATGAGTATAGCATTTAGGGAAGCCATGAAGGCTATTAATTCAAAGATTTTAATACAACCATTAGCTCAGAAATTCTCATAGTCCAGCTTGTGAGACAATAAGTCAGTGGTATCCTTTCCTGTTCATACATTATTTTCTCAAACATACCCTCTTGGCTACTGTTACAGACAGAATTTTTAACTTAGCTCTCAGTTTGTACAGATATTTTGTTGCTAGACATGTCTGTGTGTCAGAGGGCTTACTGTCAACCTGAAGGCAAAGATAGTAAATGTGTGCTTCACGTTTAAATGCACTAAAAATTACATTCAGAAAGAAATTGTGTCTTTAAGGGCGAATACAAGCAACATTGCACAATGAAGATAAAAGGCTTTGTGTTACCAGAATCAAATCAGAAGTACATAGCTAGTTCATTCAATAAATAAGTGTAAACTCCTTGATGGGATTCTGTGATCTTTGAGCTAGGCTTTGGAGAGCATGACTCCAGAGAAAACATAAGGTTCTTATCTTACTGAGACCCATATCTAATTAACATGTACATGCTTCCCTGTTTTTGCCCTTGTTTGCTTTATGTAAACAACTTGAAATATCTGCTTTCCCTTTGCGTTCAAACAAGCAAAACCTTTGATACTATAAATTAAATTAGTAACCGGTGGAAGAGCATGTTTAGTAATGTTGGGACAAAATAGCTGTTTACTTTAAAGTATTTGTTCTCTAATCTTTTATTCCTCACAGACAATAGCTATCATCTGTCATTAGAACACACATACAAAAATTTATCTGCAGCCTATATGTAAATGTAAGAAAAAAAAAAATAAAAGACACACACAAAAGTTTTAGTAACTTTTCAGCATATACAGTAAAAAACAGTGAGGGAAAATATGAAAACACTGAGATTTGTACAGGCTCATTTGGCTTCCTTTCCATTATTTACTTGAACTGTACAAGAGAGATTGAATTTTGTTCTCTAACTCTAAGGAAAAAGTATTATCAGAATACATATGTGCTGTGACCAAACACAATGAAGATGTTCCTGCTATAAAGGAGGAAGATTGCAATTTACACTGTTCTATATAGATTTCAGTTTTGGATTATTCAGGTTTTTTCTTTCTTTCTGCCTTGTCTCCATTTTTTTGTCTCTTTTTTTTTGTTTGTTGTTGTTTGTTTTGTTTTGTTTTGTTTTGTTTTTCCTATAAAAAGGAGAAGGGACTTTTAAGTGTCCTATCTATCCCAGAAGTTCTCTAAAAAAAAATGTCCTCTTGGCATTTAAACTTCTTTTAAAATCTACATTTTCTTTTCTTTTTTCTTTTTTTTTAAAAAATATATATTCACTCAAATCTGCTAATGAATAAATTTCTATTCTTATTGATCTTAAAGATTTTCTGATAAAATAAGTTATTCATAGCTAATTCAAGTTAAAAGTCTTTTTCTCTGTGACATTTTTAGATTTGCTTAAAGAGGCTGAGATTTCTGTTGAAGATAGTGTACTAATGGATATACAAATACAGTGATTGTTAGCAAGAATTTATTGGTTGTTCCTAGCTGTTGAACTTGATAAAAACAGTATCATATAGCCATGTGAATTAAAAGGAGTTTTAAAGGCAAATATTTCAAAGTAATTCTGTGCACTAAGAAATGTAACAAAAAATCATCTGTAAGACAGCCTCTTCATCATACCATTTCTTAGGGTTTGATCATAGAATCATACAACCATAGAACCATAGAATGACCTGGATTGGAATGGACCTCAAAGATCACCTAGTTCCAACTCCCATGGGCATGGAAACCACCCACTTGATTGAGTTATCCAAAACTTCATCCTACCTGGACCTGAACACCTCCAGGGATGGGGCATCCACAAACTCTGTGGGCAACCTATTCCACTGCCTCTGAGTGGACTTTTCCCCCCAGATGAGTAGCTGCTTGTCAACATCTTTTGAATAAACTAAAAGAAATCTGAATTGCAAAATAGTTGTTTTGTGGGCATTCTGAACAGTTTGCAATCCACATGTTGAAGAGACATTGCCCGCTAACCTGCATTAATAGTAACATAGCTCCTCAGTCTGACTTCACCAAACATATTGCATCAGTAATCTTAAGCTTCTGATGCATAACAGAATTTTCTGTATTTGAAACAGAGTTTGGTAAGTAATGGATGCTTTGGTTTGCAGCATAAAATGATGAGAATATTGATCTGAAATTCCGTTTTGTAAATGTGTTTGCATACACACTTTTTTTTTTCTCACCGATAGGGGAAAAAAAAAAAAAAGTATAAAAAGGTTTTGAATACAGCAAACTGTAATTTAGGTTCTAAACTACATGTAAACTCACAAATTATTTTTCCTTATTAGTTGCCTGAAAGATATAAATCCATCACTACCTTTTAGCAAATGTGTGTATGGGAAGACATATGACTTCTGGTTAGACCACCATTCTGATGAAGAGAATAATAAATGTTGATCTAGTGTTTCTCCACCAGTAAAGAGCAGTCCTTTCTATGAGTCATTGAAGAGCTATATGTGATACCAAGAGAGACAAATACATATCATAGTCTGAAAAGGAAATAATGTATTGCTCTTTTATTTCACATGAATAACTTTATTTTAATATGTGGAATGGTCTACTCTTCTGTAAAATATTCTACGGTATTAACTTAAACATACCATTACCCATGGTATTTTCTAAAAACATTCCCCAAATAAAAACATACCAAAAAATCAGCTGAAATGCTGAGAAGCCCATAGCACAAGTGTTATGGTAAGGAATCAGCTCCTTTATTTGTTTACTTAGCTTTGGAAATACAGTTTGCAAACCTGACATACAGATGCTGAGACCAGATATATGGATTCTCATCAAGTGAGTTGTCTGTTTTTTTCTTCTCCTTGTCTTTGCACCTCTCTGTCATGAACATGCTACAGCCTGCATGTCACATCAGAAACATGATCAGTTTTGACTTGTTTTGTTTTGTTTTTACCCTTTAATGGCAGTTTATTTGGGTAAATATTTTATTTCCTGTTTTGCACTAGTGCACACACACATGAAGTCTTTCAAAAACAGAGAGAAAGAGAGAAATATACATATATACATATAAAGATTTTCTGTGTTAACTGGGCCATTCAATTAAAAACACAACAATATGTTGCATGCCTCTTAGAAATATTTTTTATGAGCCCGTGATATGAAAACCAAGTAAATAACCCAGACAAGCTAGCTAACCTTTGTTTTGTCCTCTCGTGTTTGTTTGTTTCTTTGTTTTGTTTGTTTTTTCTTCTCCCTTCTCTTTCTCCTCCTCCTCCTTCTCTCTCTCCCTTCAGCTCCCCTTTTTGTTCCTAGAACATTCTGTTTCTTTTACAAGCTAACAAGTTTGATGTGGCCCTGTGTCTCATTCCCTTCCAGGCTTGCAGCTGTTTTGGCAACAGAAGAAAAAATTCCTATAACAAATCAAATAAAAGCCCATTCTGTGAGGAGGAATTGAAAACAGCAGGCCTCAAAGAGGCCTGCACATGAGATGCCTTGTTCTGGCTTTCAACACAACTCAAATCAGAAACACATTACCATAATCTGAAACAGCCCACTGCTAACACAAGACAGATGGTGGGTAATAACCCATGCATCATTAATAAATAAATTCCAGAATTAAAGGCTTTACAAAGTATGACAACATTATCCGGGCAAAATTACTGCTCCTTTTCCACCCTCAACATTTATTCACTCTGTTGTGGGTCTCTTTCACTCTCTTTTTCTCTTTTTTAAAGTGATTGTCTTTTTAAAAGTAGTTAAGCATGGTGCAAGTTTTAACCAAATGAAAACCCTCTTAGTGTATAAATCTGAAACTGCAGAAGGCAAAAATAAAATAGCTGCCAAAGTGTAATAATTCTATAGTACTTCTATTGGATCAGTGAAAGACATTTTATTGTATTGCACTCCTCTGGATCTCTTTGCCCTCTCTGGTTCTATACCATTCTTATATTTCACTACAAATTTCAAGGAATAAATTTGGCATTGTGTTTTGCTCTAACTGAAATACATATGTATCATTTCTCAGTTTTCGTTCTACAAACTGTACCATCTGTCCTCTCCTCTTCATTCCCCAGTTATTTCAGAGATAATATGGGGTAAAATATATACCTTTTAACTCTAACAAATGTTGGAGAGAATTGAAAATAAAATAAGTTAGACCTACCTCAATGTGTTTGTGTCTGACCAGTATGGGTATATCACTTGCAGGAGGAAGGGAGTAAATTTTAACAGTGTGTTACACAATTATAAGTACAGAGCTTGAATCCCAGGTGGTATTCAACAACTGTATTTTCAGAATGCATGGTGTTACACACAGCATTAGGATGCTAATCTAACATAACGGCAGGACTGGGTGTCAATGTTTCAAGTGTGAAAACTACCATAATGCTGCACTGGAAATTTGACAATGTAATATTAAGAGAAAGAGAGTCAGTGCACATAAGATGTGTTTTATGTAATATATAACGTGTGATTATGAAATGCAATCATTACAATTAATAATTAATTATAAAATTACACATGAAGAATGTAATTATCTATGCAATTAAGCATATAGTTTAATAATGTATAATTCATAATAATAATAGTAATGGAAGAATAAGAAAAAAATAAAGGAAAATATATATATATATATATATATATATATAAAGCTAATTTGGGAGGAACCAAAAGGGAAAGGAAAAGGGAAAGAGAAATGGAAAGGGAAAGGAGAAAGGAGAAATGAAAAGAAAAGGAGAACGGAAAAGAAAATGGAAACAGAAATGGAAAAGGAAAAATTAGGAAGAGGAAGTGGAAGAGGAAGAGGAAAAAAAGAACTATGATTTTCCCTGTAGATAAAGTCTAGAAGGAAATAAGAAAAAAGGATAGGAAAGGAGTTGGGAAACTGAGCAGAAATGAATCAGTTCTTATGCCTCCATAAACTTGGAGTGATATTTTGCACAGCAGCTGAATTAAAATCAATTTCAGTTTGAATCATTAGCAGTAACCTGGCAACTAACCAAAAAAAAAAAAAAAAAATCAAACTCTTCAAGGGAAGATTTTGGATGGACTGTTAGAGCTTTGATCCAATCTCTTTACTTTTAATACATTCAGAAAACATAACATCTTTCTTTCTTGAACATGCCCATGTTTCTTTAAAAAGATCATTCTCTAGACAAAATTGAAACGTCTCAGACAATGAAAAAGAACTGAAGACTCTCCAGCTCTCCTATTTGTATCATTACAGAGTGTATAAGGATATAAGGATTTATAACAAACATATTGTTTACATACAGTAGTATTTATCTCCTCTTAAGATATAGATTTTATAAATATAACAATTGTTGCAAACAAATTGAAACAGAAGAAAATCAATTCTGTCATCAGCAATCATTCTATGTATTAAAAGTTCTGATAAAACTTTCTGATAAAACTTTAAGAGTTTTATCATTAACTTTAAGAGTTTTACATTAAAGTTCAAAACTTTAATGTTTTGAACGTTAACTGTGAGAAAGTATACTAGAAGGTCTTATAGCCCAGAATTTCACTACAATAATTTTAGCCATTAAAATCACTACTATCAGTTGCAATGGTTTTATACTGCAGTTATAATCAAATGGTACTATGAAGGAGACTAATAAATTTTTTTAAAGTTGATATTCTTAATCTCATCTTGAACAAAATGATGAAGTGCACATTTAACCTTCTGCATTTTTAACATTAGTTAGGTAATTTATAAGAATTTAGGATTTGTTAAAAGCTGTTGAACGTGCTTTTTTACCATAGTCAGGCAAACAGCACAAAAGAAAGACTATATTGTATTGATCTTGACTTTGACTATTAAAGAAAAAAATCAGTCATATAAATTGTCCTCATAACAGCCATTCTGAGAAAAAAAAATAAATTAATTAATAATAATAATAATATAGAAAGGAAATGAAGTTTGTATTTCTGTCACAGTAGCAAAAAGACCCAATCAGGAGAAATAACGTTGTTGCAGTCTGTGTTTACACACTCAAATATGGAATTGTTCCATAGAATTTTGTCACTAACCTTTTCAGAAGAAGTCTGGACATCTCAGAAGATTCAGCCCTTATCCTTTATGAGCATCTGCTTGTGTAATCTACTGTCATCTAGTAGGTGTTTTTGGTGTTTTGGTGTTATGTTGTTTTTTGTGTGTTGTTTTTTTTTTTTTTTTTGATTGATTTTCCCATAGTAAGGGAAACAGATTTCTCATAGTATGAGAATATCTCTAATTTTTTCAACATTAATACTCTACAATAGATATAAACTAGGGTCAGTGTTGTTCATGAAGATGTTCAGAAAACTCTTCAGTTAAATATCGAATAACAGTATATTCAGTTTCATATTAAATATCTGTTGGGTATAGAATATTCATATTAAATATCTGTTACCATAGAAGGGTAAAACAAGTATATATATTTTTTTCTTCATTAAAAAAAAAAAAAATGATCCAACATGTTTCTGCTCAAGTTAATGCTATTTATATATTCATGGGAACAGCTATGGAAGAAAATTAAATATATTATAAATTCACTTTTTTTTTTTTTTTAATTAAATCCCCATACATTGGGTACAAATACATTTTATTTGAATAGAGGCATAAGTCTGAAACAAACAAACAAACTAAAATAAATAAAATGCAATTGTAAATGTAGTTACACAAATTTAAATTTAAAAAATACATTAAATTAACAGCATATGCATTTTTTGCTATTGAACATGCTGTGCATTGCTTGTTTATTACTGGCCTGTTTTTTGATTCTTAAATGTTTCCAGATGTTTGTCAGTCATTTACTACTTGTAGAAATAAACTGAAATTTATTTTGAAAGTTGTAAATAATAAATGAAAATTAAAAGAAAGGTAAGGGAAAATGTAATTCTAATTATCAATCAGGATGTTGAACAAATAAATGTTGATGCTGAGAAGAACAAAATATATGTTGCTTTTTAGATTCAGAATTATTGAAAAGGTATATTGTAATAAGATGCACAATAATTAATTTCAAGTGGATAAGAATATAGATAAGAATAATGAAGGTTATGTTAAATAAAATTTACATGTGTTACATGTATTCTAATGGAGAGGATACTAGGAAATTTGCTTTTGTCTGTTTAAAGATTAGCTGAAGCAATCTATGAACCATTAGCAAAGATCTCCAGAAAGCTGTGGATGACAATTGAGGTCCCAGAGGAAATTGGAAGGTCATATGTAATTCCTATCATTAAAAAGGGAGGAGGAGCACCTGGAGAGCTATAGATCTCTATACCTAAACCAGAAAGCTAATAGAACAAGCTAATCAAACAACCAACCTAGAGGTTGAGGTTGAATGATTTATTCAACCTCAACCAGAAAGCTAGTGGAATAACTAGCTTTATATCAAACACATAACTAGCTTAATATCAAACAACTAATTTGTAAGTTCTTGGAAGATAATCAGGTACTAAGGTATGGTAAGCTTTAATTTGTAAAAAACAAATGGTGTCAAACTAATTTAATTTTATTTTCTTACAGGGTATTGTCCTTGTGGTTAAAGAGCACCCAGTAGAAGTTCTGTTCCTTGCCTCTGTCAAACTTCTGAACACCACATCTCTTTATAAATAAACTAAGAAGTTGTGGCTTAGTTTTACTACTACTAAATGGTCACAGTTGCTCAAAACATTAAAGTGTTTTCAAACATATTTTTTCCAATGATTTTATTTATTAATTTATTTATGTATTTATTTTAATACTTGCAATTATATTCTTTTTCATGCTAAGCTTCCAATTTTCAGTCTAGCAAATGGTTGATAGTGCAAAAATAAATTAATGAAAGTGTACAGATGGGATTCTAGAGTGAAAGATGGCAGGTCCTTTAGAATACAGAACTAATTTTAATCAATTGATCTGGACAAATTAATGAATGAGTGAAAAATCAGGAAGATGAATTTTGGAAAAGAGAATAATGATATTTTAGATTTAGGATGAAAAATAATTACAAAGTAAAATATAACTGCTTGGAAAGCAGTACTTCATAAAAGGACATACCTTTTTTGTGCTCTGGAACAGACTGGATGAAGATTGGTGAAATGATAACATTGCAAGACAAACTGCTATCCATCTAGTTGCACTGATGGAAACATAAAGACATAAGACAATTATTTTTCTCATCTTGGCAGTCTTCATTTCTCACCTATGGTATTATACACAACATAGATTGCATCTTTACTAGAGAGTACATAAAATTAATATAGTCAAAAGAAGACAAATTTAAGTGTTTGTTGTTGTTTTAAATAAAATAAAAAGTGACATAATTATGAGGAATTCATTTGTGGAAAATAATCATGTAAGGATTGTCACAAATCTTCAATTATGTAAAATTTTGTTTTAAAGAGGAGGATGATCATCCTCTGATCATCCAATTCAGAAGAAAAGTAACAAACAAGGGGAATATGCTTTAGAAATTAGTATTTTTTTATTGAGAAGATTTTGCAATTGAACAAATTATCTAGGTGCGTGCAATCCCTACCACTTTAAAGTTTTAAGAACAGGTTAGAATAACACCAGTCAGGTAAGAAACAGGGCTAGATAATCATGCATTAATTTGAGGATGGGCTTTTCCTCAGCAAGCTAGGTTCTGATGAAACACAGCAGTCTGCAGATTCTGTAATTATCTTGATAAGAAACGACACTGAATGCTTCTCTTCTTACTTCACATTTCAAAAAATGAGGCCCTGGGCAACCTGATCTACTGAGTGGCATTCTTGTCAATGGCAGAAGGATTGGAACTTACTGATCTATAAGGTCAACCCAAACCATTCTACGATTCCAGACATGTGTGTTCTTTACAGACATTCTACAATATTATGAATATTTCCTTACGATCTGTTCAAAAGCCTTAAGTCCTTGCCAAATAAACAACATTAATAATGTCAAAAAAAAAAAAAAAGAAAGAAAGAAAAGTGAGATTTGGGATTATTTTTATTTTCAGACTATTGGTAAAAGGGATCATTGGAAGTTCTTTTAGTTTATGCTTATCTTTAAGAAATTTATTATTCAGTTTAATTTAGTTTAGACCAAGGGAAAATCTTGGAAAAATTTAGCTCTATCTTTCTACAACAGATTTATTTATTTTTATTTTTAACTTTAATTTTATTGAGAATAGCTTGTAAAGTTATGGATTGAACTTCAATTAACTGCTCCTGTGCATTTGTTAAAATAATAATAATAATAATAAAAATAAATAAATAAATCATAAGCTTCTAAACACAAATTCAAGGCTAAAAAAATAAAGTAAAAAAATAAGTGAAAAGAAACTAACCAACCAAAAAAAAAATAGTTATTTTGCTACTAATAGCAGTAATATATAGCAGATAGTTATAACAAGAAGCAAAGTAGTAAAGTTTTGTTTCTCTTTCATTCAGCATAAAGTTTAGTGGTGAGTAGCTGAAATTCCAGTTTGTTAGTCAATAAAATTGTGAGAATGAACAGGTTTGGAACAAATTAAATAGATTCTATACGCATCTTTACAACAAAATCTAGAACGCATGCAGTACTGGAAGGAAAGGAAAAGAAGGAAGTAAGAGAGCGAGGGAAAGGAAAGGGAAAAGGGAGAGGGAAGCAAAAGGAAAAGAGGTCCTGAAGTAGTATCTTTTAAGACCTGTGAGATGTCAGTCTTGAGATAATTGATATATTACCTATGGAAAAGTTTTATGGTTGTTGGTGAGTTTTTTTGTTGTTTTGTTTTGGTTTGGTTTGTTTGTCTGTTTTGAAGTGTCTGAACTTGAAAATACATAGGATCATAGAATTGTAGAATGCTTTGTGTTGGAAGGGACCTTTAAAGATCATCTAGTTCCAAACCCCAACTATGGATAAGGACATAATAAAAATATTTTATTATTATTATTATTATTTAACATTGATACCTTGCTGCAAAGTTATGCAATTATAAAGAAAAATAATAATAATAATCTCAGGCAATTTACAGCCAAAACACAGCAATAAAAACATTCATAAAGCAGGTTTTTGTTGGTGGTGGTGGTGGTGGCATTTTTTTTCTAAACTCTTAGTAAAAATCTCATCTGTTACCAGATCTCATCTGTTTACCAGTTGTCTTTATGCTATTAAACACACAGTTAAAGATATAGATAAGAATGTGTGATGTGAGCTCTGAGCTGAAGAACAAAAATAACGGAGGAAGCATGAAATAAGACCACTTTTGACATTCTATGGTGAAATGTTATAGGGTTCCAGTATTTGTTTTAACGATGTAATTGTCAAATACAATGACAGCATCCAGTCTAGCAGACTCCTAATAAGGAGATGCAAGCAAAAGAGATGGAAAATCTGATTAGAGTTTTAAGCCATGATCTAAGCCAAAACAAACAAATATAAAAGCTGTGTGATTAGAGGACTGTAACTTATAGGCAAACAGTATGAGTTCAGGCAGAAAAAGAATATCCTTGTTTATAATTTGGCAGGGAAATTCCTCTGGCCATGCTCAGCCTCAGTGACATGGAAGAACTTCAGGGCCAGACTCCTCAGCTAAAGTAGCACTGGGTATGAATAATGTTTCTGACTTCTGCTGAAGTAAGGGGATTCACCTGGGCAAAATGCAGACACTGTATTTATCTTAGGATCAGGCTTTGCCTGTAAATGAAAATATCATCTTTGGTACATTGTCAGAACTGAAGGAACAGAGGGAGGAAATATCTTGTCTTTGAAATATTTATTGAGGCACTAAACTGTACAAAACTGAGACAATCATTTACTGTTATTTCTTTAACTTCTTCAACTGACCTGGACAATTACATTTTGACTGCAAGAAAAACTTTTGTCCTTTGTATTGCTTTGAGCACTGTGAGGTTTGGCATGCTCTGCTTGTTCATCTGCTAAAAGAGTATCTTCTGACCATGTGGAAGATTCTGGCTAATTTCCCACACTTTTGAGGGTCCCACGTCTCACATTATGTTTCTAATTTCTTGCCCAACACATCTAAAACATGATTAATGTTGCCAGCTTATCATTTGGACCACAAAGACCAAATATCCCAGAAGACCAAACTTGCTATTTTTCCTCTTTTTTAATTTTTTTTTTGAGCAAAGCCCTCTAACATTTTGTTGAGTATAATTCAAAGATACTAGTTTCAACCTGCTGTATACATTCAAACCCCTATTGTACATGTGGCATAATTGTTTTGTGTTAAGATATGAGCAGCACTAAAGAGAGTCTGAGAGTTATAATATTATAATTAAAATACTTTGTCCTGCTGAGTACATCTGATATAGCTAACAAGTACTTAGCAGTAGTTACAGGTATGCACTTATTTAAATAAATAGAAAGCTAAAAAGCTAACGTATGTAGTAAATAATAAATAAAATAAAATAAAATAAAATAAAATAAAATAAATAAATAAAAATAAAATGAAATAAAAATAAAATAAAAGTATAGGTTATCTAGAGTTTCCTGTTAGAAAACCATTCCTTATCATTCGCAGATATGATCCATTGATCAAACATGAGAGCAGAAGCTGAGGAAATTCATAGAAAATGAAAAGGGAGATTCAGATGAATTATTGTACTATCTGTAACTTCTTACAGCAAAGTCCCTTGAACCACTGGAGATTATTTTTATTTTAATGGTCACATGGGAAATAGCTTTATTATAAATATCCAACTGTAGAGAAAGAAAGATATCAAACTGGTACAAATTATTAAAACCATTATGAAAATAAGGCCATTCAGATTCTTGTCATATCTCTAGTTTAATCCTCTGTTTTCCTCTGTTGTTACTTGGCCACTATATGTTACTGGACTATGCATCTGCTAAAGAGTCTAGGCCTAATGTGAAGGAATGACTATTTTTTTGTGTACACAAGTAGTTGAAGGAGATCTGTATAAGGTCTATGCCTTTGGTCCTAACATACCATTTAGATAGGTATTATATAGTTATTTGGCTTTTAAAGGGAAGAATTTTATGGTCAAGTGTATTGGTTTACCTCTGGGGAGAAAAAAAAAAAAAAAGAAAGAAAAAGAAAAAGAAAAAGAAAAAGAAAAAGAAAAAGAAAAAGAAAAAGAAAAAGAAAAAGAAAAAGAAAAAGAAAAAGAAAAAGAAAAAGAAAAAGAAAAAGAAAAAGAAAAAGAAGTTATTTTTAACATACAGTGTAAAACCGTACTGAAATGATAACCCTAACAGCTTCACGTTTGCCACTTTAAGCTTTATTTTTTTGGGGTCAGAGCATATATGGTATGTGACTTAGCTAAAATTATGGAATCTAATAGAAATATTATTCAATGTATTTTTTTATTATTATTATTTTGGCATCCAACAACCCACTTCTCTAATTATTGTACATTTAAATCTGGCAAGTCTCTTCTCAATAGTAATTATATGGATCATCAACACACTAGCCCCTTCTGCTCCCATGTCTTTATCCAATGCATAGAAAAGTGCAAGTCTTTCTGTAGCTTGTTAATTATAAACAATACCTACTCTAGCTTAAATATCATTTGGGGTTTTGCTTGACTTATATTTCTTTTACTTAATATTTATTACAGAGTAACTGCTCTGCAAATCTTTATGATGTTTAAATAGACACCTAAAATCACTTAATAGTAACTTTGTTGATTTTAACATGTATTAGCTTATTACAGAGTTGTACTGAACTTAGAATTATAGCGTATGCCAAAATAGTCATATTTAACAACAAAAATAAATACCAATAACTTCACAAATATAGTTAATAAAGTTATAAAGCAGTTGTTCCAATCTCAAAGATTTTACTTTTTCTGTTATGAAAACATTAGCCTAAATTCTTTCAGAATAATATTTTTTAATAAACTAACCTTCGTTATGTTTCTGAGACTAAATAAATATATAGAATACTGTTTTTTTGTTTGTTTGTTTATGTCCTTTGTCAATGTTAGAAGTGGAAAACAAAACTAAAAATAAAATATTCTAATGAAGTTTATTCCTATAATAAAAATACATACATATATGTATTATCCAAGATTATAAACATTTATGTAAATACAGATTGTTTAAACTCTGAAAACAAAAACCTGCAAAGCCTCAACTAAAGCTTTTAGGAACCTAGAACTTTTAAGGCTGCTTCTGTGATACAGGCCTACATTTTGTGTAAAATAAATGTGAATAACAGTAAGAAGAAATATCTGAAAGACCATAAGGGCATTAAAGTTCTACCCTCATTTAGTGGCTTCTTGGTCACCTAGACTGTAATATTTTGTAATGCTTTTCTCTTATTGCATACAAAAGAAATTTTAAGTTGTAAGCCTTAACACTGTAAAGTAATATTATAGTTGCTGGTCATTTGGAAAAAAACCAATGTCTGTGCTATTGACATTGGGATATATAACATTGGGATAGCACAAGGTTATCAAGTGATGGAATTTGGCCTTTTTCTATCAAGTAAATAAGTCTTGATGCTTCATGTTCTTTCTCTAGGATCTTAAACACATAATAACAAAGCTAATGAACAGAAGGGATTTTAGATAACATTAAATGAAGAATCATCAGTTGTGATTTAATTTAAGCATAAAAATCGAATTAATAGTTTAGCCTTCTATTACTAACATAGCAGCAGAAGCTCTTTATGTATCTCCAACTCCAGCCAAATTTGACTGGATCCATGGCATACATGACTCCATGCATCATGACAAAGATTTTTTTTTTTTTTTTTTTTTTTAGTTCTTCCTCTTTGCCCTCCTTGTTTCCACCCCTTCACACTGCCTTTTTACATTGAAACTGTGCCAGGAGTTTTACATGTAGACAAGACAATGTTGACATTCTGAATTAGGGGATGAACAGTTCTGGTACTTTGCACTAGAGCCATGCCATGAGTTTTCCACTTAGCCAAGAAAACTTTGACTATCTGAATTTAGGGACTAGTAGTTCTAGCAGTTTGTCCTTAAGAACTGTCACATTTTCTGATCTCTTTTGCTGTTCAGAGTTGCCTCCCATAGTATCCCATCAACCAGTTTCTGAGCAATCCAGAAATGTTCTCCTGAAGTCCAGAATCTCTGCTTCCATGCTCTCCTTCATCTCTGTTTTAGAGATCTTGAAGTCCACTCTTTGGTCCATGAGGCCACTGGAGGCAGGGCTGCCAGGTCTCAAAACAGTGTTTCTTTGTTAACAAACTGTTGATCCAACAGTGTACCACCAGAAAGTATAGTACTTGTATCAGGAAGTTATCCCTGACAATATCCAGAAATCTTGATTTGCTAGTGTCCTGCTACATTGTCCTTCCAGTAGTTATCAAAGAGGTTAAAACCCCCTGGAAGAACCAGGGTCTGTGATATGGAGAACCCCTCAACTAACAAGTTGAAGTTAAAGAAGGCTTTCCTCACTTCTCTGTGTAAGCACTATTTTGCAACAACTAAAACATCAGTGTGTTGTCATAATTATTCTAATCCTAAATCTCAAAACACAGCACCATACCACCCAGAAGAAAGTTAACTCTATGCCAGCCAAAACCAGGACAAACATATATACTTTTATCTCATAATAAAAGTGT
This sequence comes from Heteronetta atricapilla, assembly GCA_011075105.1. Classification (NCBI taxonomy): domain Eukaryota; kingdom Metazoa; phylum Chordata; class Aves; order Anseriformes; family Anatidae; genus Heteronetta; species Heteronetta atricapilla. The sequence continues at coordinate 42,406,364 of CM021763.1, read as the reverse complement.
GTTCCTTAATGTGATTTATTCTATTTAGTTAATGGATTAATTGACAATCAAAAAAAGGTCCAAAGATAAGGTTTTAAAATTGACAGTTGTAAAATAAACTCATCCTTACAAAGTCATAATTAACATTTGAAATCAACATTTAGTCAACATTTGAAAATATCTTTGTCTATGTGAAAAATTTTTTATACCAGAAACATAAAACACATAAGTTAGTATAAATTATATATATATATATATACATATATATATATATTTAGCTTACTGTAGCAGAAGCCAAAATTTGAAGACCTAGTGTCCCAGGTATGAAATATTCAGTATTACTATATATATTCAAAATGTATAAAGGATGCAGGAAATAAGAGAATACAGTGATAATTCTACAAAAAACAACAAACATAGAGTTTTAGTAATGGATAAACAGAGTACTTGAATGTGACTACAGACGCATTCCTCAAAGTCAGGTAACCGGAACAGTTCAAAACAAATATCACTTAAGTAAAGATCAATCTGCCCTGGTTCTGTATAGAAATCACTGACCTCTTTCAGACCTTGTTTTATTAACTTGTGACCTTAACTGGAGCTTGAGTTGCAAGTGGTAAAAATAAATAAATAAATAAATAAATAAATAGAACCTATTAACAACATTTCTATGAGCAATCGATCATTTCATAAATTTTTAGACAAGTGGGGACAATTAGCTTCACTCAGATGACTTTACTAGGCATAAAATAGCTGGGTGGAAGGCTAATTGTGTTTTGCATCTGCCACCTAATAAAATTTGGTATCCCTTAGGTTTTCTATATAACCAAAATTCATCAGTTCTCATCATCTTGAATTCTGAATCCCTGGAAACACATATAAAAGCTGACAGTGTGACCTAGGTTTGTCAGATAAATCCCTTGAGGAATGATGGGGCATTTTGTTTTAGTCAATCAATTTAAAACTGTCTTATATTTTAAAGAGCATGGGAGGAGGTTTTAGGCTTACCTGGTTTTATTACAGAAGCCAACTTGAGCACTGTAAGAAATGCTCTGACTCTCATAATCAGGGGAAAATAATCAGGTCAAGGGGAAATTGAATAATATAATAGAACATTCAGTGAAGCCTTATGGGATAAAAGCTCAATAACAATAACTTCAGTTCTTACACACAAGCTTTCAGTACTTTGTTAATTGCAAGAAAAAAAAAATGCATTTAACACTAACTAATATGTTATTTTCTAGAACAGACTTTGAAATACCAAATGAACAAATCATATTATTTTAAAGAATTAGCTGAAGTGAAGAAAAATGGTAATATGCTTTCCCTATCACACTTCAGTGGGCATTTTCAACACCCAGAATATGTCTCTTGAACCTAGGCAACAATGGCATGAGGAAGGTATTAACACAGTTTTCACTATTTTTCTTTAAAGACAGAAATGAGATTCTCATTAACAAGGAAAATGAGTAATAGCTTGCCTTTGGTAGATGGGAGATGATGGAAACATAATAAACTTGAGAGAAGCCTGCAGCAGAAAACACCATTTTAAAATTTACCAGAAGGAATTTAGTATGGAACAAGGAGACAAATTGAAATTTACTATTTAAGATTGGTCATCAGCTTTACTCAAGTGCATCCTAGGCCTTCAAAGAGAATCTTTTGAATGACTGACATTTCACAATCCACTAACGAGCCTGATAGACATAAAAAGAGAAGTAATTCTGATCCAAAACTGATGTCACAACAAATAAATAACTTTTACTTTTTTAAAGCATAATTAGAGTTTTACCTTCCTACATACTTGGCCTTTGCACAGTCTGTAAGTGACAGCTTAAATAAGGTGACGGAAATGCAAAGTATTTTTTGAAGGTCAGATTTAGAAATTCCATATATTTACATAATAATGTAATACAGGCTTTAGTTATTTTTTAAAATTACAATCAAATTTTAAAACACTGAGTTATAAATTTTAGGTCTAATTTTTTTATCATTTGTATGGCTACCACTTTGGAAAAATATTGTAGTGACTCTCAGGTCTCATTACAGCACACAACATTGACTTCCATTTTCAAAAAGTACAAAGTTCTGTGAGAAACTGAATTTTCTACTGAGCTGATAGACTGAGGAAAAGGAACACTGGATGGAGAATGATAATGAATAACAAAATATTATAGATCAAACCTGAGTTCTTATATTAAACAAAGCTGAAAGGTAAACTCCCCTTAAAAATAATAATTATATATATATATGTATATCATAAAATGCAAAACTTTTCCTTTGACTAATAAGTTTTCTTTCAGGAACATACAATTTAGAGATATTTCAGGATAGAGTACTAGAGGGACTTTCAAATTTAAAAATTTGAAGTTGAATAGAGAAAAATGATGCTGAAACATATTGTTGCTCAGAAGCTGACATTGAGCTCTACAGTTTCAAGATTCTATGATAGTTTATGACTTTGTATAAAACACTAATATTGCACATGAGATACTGGATGTTTTCCCCTAAACTTTCTCCTAAAACAACAGCTCTTTTGAGAATGTACATTTCATGTCCAGACTCTCCACGAAGTTTCACAGCTGTAGACTTCCTTCCACCTCCCCTGTTCCTATGTCCCTCCCCATTACCACCAGCCTGTTCCATCCACTTTTGCAGCAGCCATTCAGCATGCTCTTTCCCATGCATGTGGCAGCTCCCATGCAAACTGAGTCCTCCAAAATAATATGACCTGTACTTTGATCCAGTCTTAATGCAAGAAATGTCTTGTATGTCTTGTATGCAAGAAATATAGAAGAATAAACACATAAATATGTGTCTGTGCGTACATAGGCAGTAAAGACTGAGAGAGAAGAGGCTGGAGAAAGGTTTTAGAGGTTTTGTGAGATGTGAATCTGAGAGTATTTCTGGGCAGTGTGCAGGTAAATATGGCCAAGGGATGAAAAGCAGAAGTCTGCAGACAGAGATGTATGTGTTTTTCTGTGGCATGTATATGGACAGAGATGCAAGAGATTAGAAGAATATACATGTGCCTGCCAGTGTTATAGCAAAATATTTGGCTAGAGAGATTATGCAAGAGGGACACCAATGTCTCTTGTATCCAGTCCACAGCTTGAGCCACTGCCCTGCCCAGAGCAAATAAAAAATATCTCTCCTCAGTGGTTCCTCCAGACCTAGCACTGACAGTGGCAGTGCAAACAAATTGTGCAATACCTTGGCTCCTCCTGGGACACATAGGGCTGGCAATAAATGGGGTTTTCCACCTCAGAAATCCCAGCTTCTATTTATGTAACTGCATACTGGTAGTCATGCAGCTTTCCTGAAGTATTCCTTTTTTTTTTTTTTTTTTTTTTTCTTTTAAATCATTACATTCTAGCAGTATATGGTGTTAGCTAAAGCTGTCTCAAATCAAAAATTCTTATTGGAAATAAATACTCTGAAATTTTTCCTGAGGAAAAATAAATTTTCAGATACTTAAATTTCATACTAAGTGAACAATCTCTCATTCAAATGGGGAAATCTGTGGTGAAGAAATTGAAAAAAATGTTCATGAACGTACTAGAAAGACATTGATATAAGGGCAAATGTATATCTCAGTGGTACAGTATATCATCTACATAAATAAAAAGAGCTGAGAAATACAAATAATCACAATTATATTGCATAGTTAGCAAACTATTTTCCTCTAATTTATAAAATTATCAATTCACACATGAATACAAACAAGCAAGTAAATAACATTTGCTTTAAGAAAGCACACAGTCCAGTTAAGTTGAATAACTAACAAACTTAAGTATTTCTATAAATAAAATAGTATATCCTACCCTTGATATTTTTCATTTTGTATATTTTGATATTTTTCCTATGTTATTTATCAGATTAAATTAATTCATTTTTTCAGTGTTGTTTAGCCTGAAGATATTTTTTGTACTTAGAATTTTGTGAGTAGATATATTTATCAAATTTCAATGTATAATTTTAATTGTTTGATCCACATGCTTCTTGCTTAACCCACTTTGTTGTATAATGATCAACACACAACTTGGGTTAACTATGTTTTGCATGCATGATAGTATAATATACATTCTTCTATAATTTCTTGTCATTATAGCATTATACATACAAATAGGTTATGCCATATATTTAATTTGGGGTTCGGATACACATACTGGGTCACCTAGAATTTTGCTTTAGACTTTTATACCTTGCTTTAGTCTTTGAATAATTGTTGTTTCCACTTAATTTACAATCCATATCTAATAATGGACATTTGTCTTTGTGACAATAAACATCACACAATACAGAAAATGCAACTATGTTTTAAAGCATGCTTATTTCCATGATTTGCCTTCAGACTTAAAGTTTTAATTTTACTAGAATAAATCACAATAAAACTAACAAATAAACAAACAAAAAACCAAACAAACAAAAACATTTTTATTATGAAATAAAAGTCTATATGTGTGTCTTGGTTTCAGCTGGGATAGAGTTAGTTTTCTTCCTAGTAGCTTGTATGGTTCTGCACTTGGGGATTTCAGATGAGAATAATGCTGACACCAATATTTTAATTGTTGCAGACCAGTGCTTACACTAAGTCAAAGACTTTTCGGCTTCTCATGCTGCCCTGCAAGTGACAAGGCTGGGGGTGTTCAAGGAGCTGTGAGGGGATAGAACTAGGACAAATGACTGACACTGGCCAAAGGGCTATTCCATAATATATGGCATCTTGCTGAACAATAAATCTGGGGTGGCAGGCCAGAGTGTGAGAGTGTGTTCAGCAGGTGGTGAGAAATTGCAAGGTTCATCACTTCTTTTACATCTTCTTCCACTTTCTTCTTCCTCTTCTTCCTCTTTTTCTTGTTCTTCCTCTGGTTCTTGTTCTTCCTCTCATTCTTTTTCACAGAATCACAGAATCACAGAATTGTAGGGGTTGGAAGGGACCTCAAAATATCATCGGGTCCAACCCCCCTGCCAGAGCAGGTTCCTTAGAGCAGGCTGCCCAGGTAGGCATCCAGATGGGCCTTGAATATCTCCAGAGAAGGAGATTCCACAACATCCCTGGGCAGCCTGTTCCAGTGCTCCATCACCTTCACTGTGAAGAAGATCTTTTGCATGTTGGTGCGGAACATTCTGTGCTCAGTTTTGTGGCCATAACCCCTTGTCTTGTCCCCACAAACCACTGAACAGAGTTTGGCCAAATCCCTCTGTCTCCCACACTTCAGGAATTTATAAAAATTGATAAGATCCCCTCTCAGCCTTCTTTAATCCAGGCTGAAGAGATCCAGGTCTCTCAGCCTTTCATCATAGGGAAGATGTTCCAGGACCCATATCATCTTTGTGACCCTGGACTCTTTCCAAAAGATCCCTGTCTTCTTTGTACTGGGGAGTCCAGAACTGGACACAGTTCTGTCCTTGTCCTTGTCCATGTCCTTATCCTTGTCCTTGTCCTTATTCTTGCTCCTTGTTGTTGTTGTTGTTCTTCTTCTTCTTCCTATTTTCTCTTCCTTTTCTGTCCTACATTATCTTAATCTCAACTGAGAAGTTTTTTTTCACTGTGAGTGGGGAAAGTGGGGGGAGTGAGTGAATGGCTGTGTGGTGCTTAGTTGTCTGTTGGGTTAAAGCACAATAGGATTTCATGAGATACAGTTGTTCAAACAACACTGAGATGTGATTTCATATTTTTCATGATTTTCACTCAGAGATTTTCATAACTCTGCTCAGTGAAAAGTTTAAGACAGCCCTTGCCAAGGAAGGGCATGGGAAGAAACAGTGCCTCACAATGGCCATGAAAAACTTGGGCTAAAGCATACAGTTTCCAATTTTGATGTAAAACATGTTAGCTTAGAATTACCTGGAAAAAGGCAGACTTAGAGACATATTGAATCTATCTCCTGGACTATTAATTACGGTTTATCCACACTTCATGTAGCAAAATGAATATGAGCTACATCGCTGTAGCACTCTGCCCAGACTCATTAGCTCTAGCAGCAGGACTAATTAACTAAGGTAGAGTATCACAAAACTACAGATGTCCTTGCTCTGAAGAGACATATCAGCTACATCAGAGGTAACGGGATGTCTTAGGGTGCTGTGCTTTGTAATGGAGGCATTCACACTAAATATTCTAGCACCTTTCTTGTCCCTCCCTTGTCAGTGTCAAAGTACTGTAAAATGTTTGTTCTGAATAATCACTCCCCATCACATCTCAGATCTCATCAGTTTTAGTTTTCAAGGTCCATTCTTCAGTTAAACACGTTTTGACCAGTGACGTTCATATCCAAATCCTGACTCCAAAAACCTATCATTAAAGGATATTTTCCTGGTAATTGTCTAGGGCCCCATACTCGACTACTGCAAAGCAAGACAGTTTTTTACAAATGAGAACATACCACAGCTTAATTTTGTGTTCTATAAAACATATCTTCTTTTCATTTTTATTTGTTTGTTTTACTGAAAAATGTATTATACTCTTTTTGTAGCTTACTCTGCTCATTCTCACATTGTGTACTTTTCAGCTTTTCTTTCCCTTTATATTACCATATGTAACTCTTTTTTTCCTTCCTTCCTTCCTACCTTCCTTCCTGCCTTCCTTCCTGTCTGCCTTCCTGCCTTCCATTACTTTCAACATGTTAATCTGTCCTTTGCTGTTTCTAATATGAAACCATAGAAATATGGAGCTAGAAGGTTAGATACAACATTCCTTTATGTATGTAATAACAACTTCTGTTGCATATGAAACTAATAAAAACAGATCACTTCAGATACATATTCAAGTAAACATTAGTGTGAATTAACAACAAGCAGGTATCATTAGGTATCATTACCTGAGGCTAGAACATAGCCCGAATTAGCTGAATAACCTAGCATACTTTAGATATTATTTCTGCTCTAAATTACTTGAACCTATAATGTTAATTGTTTCTGAAATTATAACATTATTACACTAAGTAATTGCATTTAGATTCGGTAACTTATCATTGTAAACATGCTAACATTGACATCTGAAGTTACTTCTGAATATAAATCTGCAGATGAAAAGTTTTATAAGCTTGATTCTCTATATTCCAAATAAAGTTAAATTTGGAATTTGTTTTTTCTCTTCTTAAAAAAAAATAATAAATAAATCAACAACCATATCAGTGCTTAAAAATGAGACTTCTTCAAGATTAAAAACTCAGACTTAAATCACAGAATGGACAAATGACCTGAATCCTTTTTTATTAAAAACATGAGAGAGATTTTATTTAATATCTCATTTCATTGCCTAGAATTACACTATCCTTTTCCACCAATTTCTTTTTGCATTATAGACTAAAGCTACTTATTCATAAACTTTACCACTTTCCCATGCAGGTATGTTACATTGAGAGCAGCCTGCCTGAGAACACATACTGATCATGATTTACTACTGTGATTCTTATATTTCAAAAGCTTATTCATTTTCTAAGAGAAACATGCCTATCAAAGTAAACATGCCACTTTCCTCATTATGCTATTGATATGTATTTTTGATTGCATTTTTTTTTTTGGCTTTTGTTAAAGCAAAGATTTAATGGGACTATTATTGTGCATAAATTATACTAAATATCCAATTTAATGTCAACAATTTAAACATGTTTCTAAGGAAGTAAAGGACAAATATTTTCGTGACTGATTTCAGATTACAGATAATACTCTCATTTCAAAACTTGCATTTGAAAAGTCAGTTGACTTAGTAAAACTAACTAAAAAGAAAATGAAAACAAGAACAAATGAAAAACACAAGAACAAATGAAAAACAAAACACATGTTCATACATCAAAGGTTCAAATAAATACTTAGAAAATATTTGCCCAACATTGTGGTAAAGTGTGAATAACCTGATGATGACCTGAATGAATAACCTGATAAGTGATCCAATGATTCTATTCAAATACATGCAGCCCAACTTTCTTTCTTTGAAATGACTGTCAAAGCTTCACATCAAGTTAAGAGAAACAATAGGGAAGAAAATGTCTCGTGTTGCAAAACTGAACATATTTTTGTTCAATAAAGTAAAAATTATATCTGTTATTATTTAATGTGTTAGTGGAGCATATATAACAGTACATTTATTATTAGAGAAGATCATTTTCTATGTATGACTTGAATCGTAAAAAGTTGTGCATCAGTTGTTATCATTTATTGCTTCTTGAGATACATTACTTTTCATAAGATTTCATTAGTACTTTGCTAAAAGTGCAAGTAGCCATGAATTTGTCTCTCAAGATGTGGTTGGAAACAGAAAATAGGTTCATTTTTAATTTGAGAAAATGGTTAAATCTCCTTTATGTGTATATATGCATATATATGGCCATGTGTATATAAACAAACAAATATATAAATAAATAAAGTTATTTGTATTACAAAACATAATTCTTTTGTCCAAGGCACTTTTGTCCAAGGCAC
>CM021763.1:42382260-42397858 GCA_011075105.1 Heteronetta atricapilla | reverse complement strand
TTTTCTTTCTCAATCTGGAAAAGTATTTCAATGAAAACTAGAAAGATGGATCTTAAATTTCTAGAAAATTTAAAGAAAGATGTTTGTTTCTTTTTGTGTGTGTGTGTGTGTGTGTGTTGCTAGGGTTCAGCTTTTCTTCAATGAATTGATATCCTTTGCGGGTGGAGAGGGTGGGAGGGAAGAGAGTTATATCTGAAAGTTATAGCTGATATCGTCTAAACTTGTCTAATAACTATTGTTGTTCTTTAACAAGTCCTTTGCAGGGATAGAAGACCAGCTCACTGATGAAAGCTTTGGTTTGAAGGTTGTCATGTTCAGTTCCCTGTGGCAACTTAGGAAAATCTCTTTGTCTCACTGAGAAGAATTCTTTACTACCTTACAGTCATGTGGATCACAAGTGTGCAAATGTGTAAGATATACATAACATATGTGTAATTGTTTGCACCAGTATTTCAGTACATTGGAAACTTGAACATATACAATGCAGTCATCATTTTGAAGATGTTAAAGGAATATTTCTTGCCTTTCTGCCCTGCCACAAGATCATAGAATCATAGAATCATAGAATATCCTGAGTTGGAAGGGACCCTTAAGGATCATCAAGTCCAACTCTTGACACCGCACAGGTCCATCCAAAAGTTCAAACCATGTGACTAAGTGCACAGTCCAATCTCTTCTTAAATTCAGTCAGGCTCAGTGCAGTGACCACTTCCCTGGGGAGCCTGTTCCAGTGTGCAACCACCCTCTCTGTGAAGAATCCCCTCCTGATGTCAAGCCTAAATTTCCCCTGCCTTAGCTTAACCCCATTCCCGCGGGTCCTGTCACTGGTGTTAATGGAGAAAAGGTCTCCTGCCTCTCGACACCCCCTTACGAGGAAGTTGTAGACTGTGATGAGTAGACTGTGATGACTCTCAGCCTCCTCTTCTCCAGGCTGAACAGGCCCAGTGACCTCAGCCGTTCTTCGTACGTCTTCCCCTCCAGGCCTTTCACCATCTTCGTAGCCCTCCTCTGGACACTCTCCAACAGTTTCATGTCCTTTTTATACTGTGGTGCCCAGAACTGCACACAGTACTCGAGGTGAGGCCGCACCAGTGCAGAGTAGAGCGGGAGCATAAATATTTCTGATGGATGAAAGTGTGTAAAAAGTTCAGGTTTTACACCCATGATCCTCAGTTATTTTTTTGCTTTCAGTGAGCACACCCAAATTCTCTTCATGCATGAAAAGATCATTTTTGCTTTGTAACACTAGAAAAAAACATAAGTATTGTGAATAATTTGCTTAGGTTATGTTATATTCTGGAGTACAGTACATAGTCATCACATTCAAGGCTTAATTCTGCCTCACAGCATGACTGAGTGGTACACAGGATGTTACCCACAACTATGTTATTTCAGTGTACAGTCTCAAGTGGTGGGGGCAGGTGCCATTATAATTTGCAAGTTATATGTCCTTGTAATTCCACCAGCAGCATCTGATATTCAACTAAATGTCTGTCTTGCTGTATATTCCTGACTATTTCCCTGTCCTTTCTCAACCTCTGAACTGCTCCTCCTTATCATTCCTTGACTAGGAATCCCTACTGAATCTCTACTAGGTTGAGATTCTATTAATGGATCAGCAAATTCAGTATTCATTTACTTCTTATTGCTATTTTACACTGTAGACTACAAATAAATAATCACCATAACCATTTTATTTTCATATAGTTTCATCTTAATATCAATACATATATGAAGTTGCACTGCATTATGAGTTTGTAATGTTTTCTCTGTGTAAATCTTTATTTCTTTCTACTCAGGTTTACATACTTGTGGTCTTACAGTTTTTGCCTTTCCAGTGTTTAACGGAGTGCAGGATAGTAGTCAGGAAGCATGCATACAGAATGTTAACTGTAGAAAATGCAAAGATGAATTTGATAATTGTAGAAATACAGGAAAGAATATACAAATTTCACAGAATAGTTAAAATTCATAGTTCAAGAAAAACATGTTCACCTGTCTTAAATCATGCTACAAAACTGCTTCATAATTCTCAGCTAAATCTCCATGAGGGTAGTTTTGTATTCAGAGAACAGCATATTTTTTTCCCTAATGGAAGAAAGAAAAAATTCCTGTTAAATTAAGAAGTTAACAAATAATCCTGTAATGCATTAACTTAACCATTTCACCTCCAAAATACAATACATACAACTAGTTGGAAACTTTATTTCACTTTCATGAGATTGTTAACTGTAACAATTTATGATAAAGCTGCTTCTCCAGTTAGGTCTCGTGCTGGCTTTACCTTGCAGAGCATCTGAACTCCACCACAACCAGTCTCTCACTCACCTTCTTCAAAGAAGAATGGGGAGAAAATACAATGGAAAAGGATCAGGTGTTAAGATAAGGACAAGGAGATCACTCACTAATTACCATCACAAGCTAAACAGACTCAGATTAGGGAGATCAATATAATTTATTGCCTAACACTAGCAGACTAGAACAATGAGAAACTACTAGCAAACTAAAAACACCTCCCCCCTATCCACCCTTTTCTATGCCCTCCCCCTGGATGGTGTGGGGAACAGTAATGCGGGCTGTGGACAGTCCCTAATGCTTCATCTCCGCCACTCCTTCACTGTCACTTTCTGCCCCTGTTCCAGCATGGGGTCTCTCCCACAGGTTGCAGTCCTTGCTGAAATGATGCTGCATGGGCTTCTGACAGGCCGCAGCTCTTCAAGAACTGCTCCAATATGGGTCCATAACACAGGAGCAAACTGCTCAAACACTAGTCCTAAGTTTTCTATGGAGTTCCCTTGTTCCTTTCAACATTGTTGGTGCTATTTGCTGTGCTTCTCAAGTTTTGTCTGTTTTAGTTGGAATGGTCTGAACTAGATGTATACTACATGTATTTTAGATGTGAATTTCTATAATAGCAGACTGATATAGAGTTCTAATTTATTTTCAATTCTCTGTTGCTTGCTAGTATTCTATATGATATTTTAGATGTTGCTAAGTTTCAGAGAACAATCTACCATGGCTTTTTTTTTTGGGGGGGGAGAGGGGAAGTAAATAAGCTATTTTTGTCTTAGTACATTTAGGGCTATTTTTCCATGTAAATACTTTTTTGTTGTTGTTGACAAAGGCTTTTTCTTGACATTTAATTTCAAGAGATCTTTATGTAAATCTTCATAGTCAACATTCACTTGGGTTATCTTATTTACAATCAACAAGTGGTGGTTTTACCATGCTAGGCAGCTGAACACCACAGCCGCTCTCTCACTCCCCTCCTCATCTGAGGAGGGGAAGAAATAAAGGAAAGAACAACTCACAGGTTGAGATAAGGATAATTTAATTTAAGGAGAAAAAAAAAATATTAAGGAAACATTATTATTTATTAAACAATTTAACTAAAGGGAGAAAATGGAAAGGGGAAAAGGGAGGGGAAAAGGGAATAACAAAACAAAACAAGTACAGGCTATGTGGAAGTGCAGAGGAAAGAAATTCAGCAGCAGACACAACAATGGTGTGAAACCACTTCTGTTCTAGCTACAAGTGAAGAGCACAGCACTGTATGGGCTGCTGCAGGGCAAGTTAACATCCCAGCCAGACCCATACAACACATTTTGTAGCCTTACCTTTTACTTTCCTTTCTACATGTTATTATTTTGAATAAATTTCATTATCACTGATCCACATAAGTTTTGCTCTTTTACTGAGGGCACTGGGATACTTAATATTCAGACAATGCTTTAGGTTGTGAAAAATCTTTTTGACTTTTTTCTTTCCCCCAGTATTGTGTAATAATCCAGGTAATCATATTCTTTACTGTTGTCAGGAATTGTACTGCTACTTTGTTCAGTGCATAGGTCAGAAATAATGGTCTGTAGGTCTCTGAACCATGCACACACCTCTTTCTAAAAACTGATGACACATTTTGTATATTTTCTATTCTGTTGTTACAGGCATTAATGATAATGGTGGGTTCCACATCATATCAGTCTAAGATTTTAGTTACTCTGGAACACTTGGATGAAAATGCCATCTCATTATTTCAAATTGTTACTATTCATTAAACCAATTTCTTCTAAATTCTATTCTACTGACATATTAGTATTAATCCATCTCTTGTCCCCTGTGAAGAATGACTCTGCTGGGAAACTTCAGTAAGCACTTTTGTAGTGGATACTGACACAAAAATAATGATTTAACTTTCCTGATGTGCATCAATATTTTTTGATATTCCCTCTACACCTTAATCACATATTGGCCTGATCAGCTCTTTGCAGATTTCCTGCTTCTGAGATATTTGAAAGTGCTACTTTTTATCAGTTTTCATGGCTTTAGGAAGTTAATTCTCAAAATCACATTTTGCTCTTCCTATTGTGACTCGGCATTTGCATTACTGGGGTATATATTGTTAATTTTCCTTTGCTTGGAACAGGCTTCTCTTGTTTAAAAGATGCTTATTTGCTTACATTTTTTTTTAGATGTTTTTGTTTGTTTGTTTGTTTATTTTTTGGTTCTGTGGCTACTTAAGATGTGCTGTATGCTGCATTTTAAGTCTTTATTGATCCTTTTGGACTTCAGTGAAATATTCCATACACATGGGAAATTATTAACCAGACTGAAGAAGAGAATGATCAATAGATAATTCAAAAGTGGATAAGTTGCTGAAAGGATTCATTCTTTTCACTGGGACAAGATGGTACTAGGTAAGTTCCTTAAGAATTAATCTTAGAACAATATTGCATATTTTAATGCCAAAAAACAAACAAACAAAAAACAAAACAACAACAAAAGCAACAACACCAAAAAAAAAAAAAAGGCCTATCTCATATTCCCTAGTAAACTCATTTCAATATATCGTGTTAATAACTCTTCATTACTCACATTACACTGTTTCTTATCTAGACCCTTTCAGTTCTAAGAGGGAAGTCGTTAAGGAGAGAACCATTTTCAAAGTTTAACTTGTCATGCTCTTCAGAGTGAATAAAGTGTCTAAAAATTGTACCTTGCTGCACAATAGAAATGATAAGTAAACAACATTACAAGTAAATGTTGTAAAGTAGCTATTTTAAGATCAATTCTTATACTAGCTTACTGTACAGTATCTATTTCCTAAATAACATTAACAGTATTGCTTATCTAGCCTGGCAAAACAAAGTAAAAACAAGGATGTAATAGTGCTCTAAAGTCCATAAAAAAAAAAAATAAAAAATATTATCTGAAGTTTAATGTTATCACAAGAACAAATGTATTACTTTATTATTTATTTATGGTTTAATACTTTAATTTTTATTTATTAATTTATTATATTTAAATAATATATTAGAGGTTTCTGGTCATTAGAGGACTAAACTTCTGGAAGAGACTTCCAAAACAAAGCATGATGGAGACTGATAAGTTAATTAAAAGAATTACATGACATTCTTGTTTGTCATATGAAAACACAGAACTTACTAGCACATGAAATTCCAGCCATTTTTAATTCAATTTATTTATTTATTTGCAGCTATGTCTCACATTCCACCATTGTACATATTGGGCAGCTTTACTAACTGGATCTAATGAGAGATCCAGTTAATAACGTAGTGCACTTAACATTGATACAAAAGCTACATGTAATCACCTGTTACAATAAATTTAGAGGGTTTTGTTTGTTTGTTTTTTATAATGACAAGAATGGTTATGGTGTTGGTTTCAGCATTCTAAAACTCATTACTTTGTTAAATTTTATTACATTTTTAATGATTTTATTTTTACATTTATTTTTTTAAATTTGATCACGTTTGAATACATTCAGACAATACCAGATCTACTACTCCAAGATCAAATAAATTTTAATGAACATATTGTTTTATTTATCTTTATTAAACATTTATTATGATTTTTAAAAAATTATGCAATCATCTTGAAAATCTGTTTCCCATAAATTCTTCTTAGAGAGTTTTCAAATATTGAAATATGTCTATTGAGCAAAAGTCTCTCTTTTTTAGGTACAGATGATGCTATGGTGTTGTTCTAATTTCAGGTATTAATGGCTACCCTATAATGTATTTAACTAAAGCCCAACTGTTGTAGAATTGTCATGGGTATTGGTGGGCTCATGCATAAGCACTTGTGCAGCACTTGAAACTACTTGTGCAGCACTTGAAACTACTGTAACTCCCTATAGCTCTGCCACTGCAAAACAGAGATGTGCTTGGCTAGAGTGATTCATGGCACCTAAATTAGATTTATATTATTTCTGTGGTGTTTTTTTGTTTGTTTGTTTGTTTCTGAGTAGTTTTCTGAGAGTTTCTCTTTTCACTTGCTTTTGATGGTGTCTATTTCTGGTGAGGGCTAAGGAGGCTAAGGAAATAACAGAGATTCATCTCCTTTGCTATTGCCATAGACTGTATGCAATTCATACCTAAACCTGAGTTTTCTGTCCAAACTGTAAGACTCGCACTTAAGCATGTGCTTTTGTCTAAAAAATTTGGTTAAAGGACAAGCTGTTAATCTCTCTTAAAAATGTACTTCATAAATCATATAAAAGCTCTCAACTGTCACAGAAGGACAGTATCAACACCAGCTGCCTGTCACCCAGTTGCAGGAAACCTTGACACTTCCTGTATCCTGTATTCCTGTCAAATGTATATGTGTACCCTCTCAGAAAGAAATTGCAAGTGATTCAGACTCATATCATATCTGATGAGGACTTTAATTTTAACTTTTAATGAATCTAATAGTAATAGTGTCAGGACATAACATGATGCCCATATTAATTGTAAAATGTGAAAGAAGCAAAATCCACCTCAGTCTTTTAGACTCTCAATAATACTTAAAATAAAAAATACAAATGCAATGTGCAAATACTTTTGTAGCAGTGTAGGTCTTACATAAAGCAATGGAATAATCTTTTAAATGATACTAAATATGTTGGTATGCCTGCTTGGGGCTGATTTCACTGACAAATATTTTTAGCCTCACAGAATTTCAAATGTACCAAGCTTTGATTATTATAACATACAGAAGACCATGAACATGGGATAAAAATAAAAATCTTTGTAAAGTTTTTATCTCATTTATGTCATCTGTTGATTTTTCTGTTTGAACATCCAGCTTTCCAGACAGCTGGTCAGTATTGCAAATGAAGGTCCAGTGGTTGAAACCAGCCCTTCTAAGTTAGCAACATTAAAGGAAGGAATGCATCAGGGTGATCCACACCATCAAATTGATTTATTAGTACAGCTGGTAAAATGAACCAAAGGCCCATTTTCAACTCAACTGCTTATTTATGTCACTACTAGACTCTCAACTATTCTGACTGAAGAAGCTTTGCCAGAATTTGTTAATAGTTTTTCTGAAGGTAAACTTTAAGGAACACCATAAAATAGAGGGGGGAGGGAGAAGCGGGAGTAATGCACAAATGAACATATTATAAAAAGCTGTCCTAAAAATATTCTTACTTTATTATTATTGTTATTATTATTAATTGAAATTTTCCATATGGCATTTTATGACACTAAACATATTTAATTTAAAATTTGGAATTCTGCAGTAAATATGTTGAGGCACTTCAAGCAAGTGCTTCACTTCCTGTATGTGAATAACTCTAATGACTTTAATGTTATAGGCAAATTCTTCAAAAATCTTCAGTTTTTAAGTTCACAGAAAATTTAACAAGATGTAATTACATGTACCAAAAAAAAAAAAAAAGTTATAATGACTAAAAATATGAATGGTTTGAATATTAACAGAATAGTAGCTTATCAAGGATTTTGAAGTCATAAAAAAAACTTTGTTGCAAACATTATAATATTTTTTCAAGTTTGTGGGTTTTTTTTACGTAATTATTTATTTATAGTAATTTATTAGTCTGGGCCAGTGGGATTTTCATTCTAAGTCAGAGAAAAAAAAATGCATTAAAGGCATTCAACTTAATGGCTTAGTGAATGGTTTCTGCTTTATAGCTGATTTTATATTTTTGAATGTCCTTTCCTCTCTTATTTTCATTTTTAGAGATAGGCAATCCTCATTCGTCCACACATACAAAAACACACATACAAAAATGTTTATCACATTCAGGTGAATTTATTCATATCTGAAGGAGATCTCCATAATTATATGGTAAAGAATCTATTTCTTGAACAGTGAGCAGCAGGAAGAATCTTGTCTGTGTTTCACAGCTAAATTCACCTCGCTACTGCACACAGAGAAACATACAATTGTGTCTCTCTATTCTGTGTCACTATATAAGAAAATAGAAGAACAGACAATCTAAATTTTAATTCTGACCTATGAAGAGGGAGCCATAGTTGTTAGAATTTTTCCCTGTAAAGCTCGTTGGTTTTCAAAACAGACAAGGCAGAGGGCCTGAATGATGAAAATCAAGATTACAGAGATGTAAAAAAAAAAATAATAAAATAAAATAAAATAAAATAAAATAAAATAAAATAAAATAAAATAAAAAAACATACAAAAACATGTTAGTGGATATAAAATAATAGCCAGTTCCAAGGATTATAAACAATGTTGTCTGATATGGAAATCATGAGTGGCAGCAAAACAATTTGTGATTCAGAGAACTAGAAAAAAAATTGAGCTGATTCCTTCATGATAAGGGAATATATCAAAGCCCAGAGCAACTTCCTCAGATAGATTTCTGACCCAGGACAATAAAATGGCTTTCATATTCTCTGTTTAGTGTTGAACAATGTAGATTTATTCATTAGAAAAGACCGAATAATATAATTCATTAATACTGAAGCAATATAATAATGAGAGTTTGCATTTAATTAACTGAGTTTACTAGAGTAAAACAAGTAAAACTACAGAAAAACAAGAAAGTTTAATTCCTGTAACTAATGACCATAAATAAACAAATGAATGAATGAATGAATAAATAAATAAAATTAGCCCTAGGTTAAAAGTGACAAGAAAATAAAATAAAACAAACAAACAAACAAACAAAAAGGATGTATGGGGTCTAATTTTTTTTTTTTTTTTTTTTTTTTTCAGAATTCATGGTTTACTTTCTCTTGTTTGTTGATTGTAATGGACATATGTCTAAAAGCTTGCATTTAAGCTAAATTTATGCCAAGAGATACATCACTAGCCAAAAAATCAACAAGCTATCTTCAGTATATTTTGTTTTGAGACCTCAAACCAGACAGGAAAAGCAGGTAGGAACACTAATATCTTTCCCTTACTCTGCTCAGAATTCTTAGCTAGAACTGTGTTTCATTCACTTCAAAACGAAAAACTACTTGGAAGTAATTGTGGGGGGAACATTCTTAAGTCATAGGTAGCTAACTAAGACCCCCCCAAAAAATGTAATAAGCAAGTTAGGAATATATATTACCTGTACCATTTTGTAAATGACAAAATTAAAAAATGACAAAATTAAAATTCTTCATAATACCAGGTAGCAAAAGCAATCAGATATTATTCACTCTTTAATCAACATGTAGTTAAAGGAATTATATTTTTAATTTACAGTTTGTTTTAAAGGTATTATTTAGATACGTTTTTCTCATTCAGAGCATTAATTTTGGATATTTTTTTGCAACACAGCAATAGAATAGTTTATTTTAGACAATCTGTAATAATAATTAAATTTCTGAATGTGAATTTCTATGTGCTATATGATGATTATTATTTTTTTTTAATTGAAAATGTTTGAGACATATCCAAGTTAACTTACTGAAAATAGTTGAAAAAATTCCCACTAAAAATCCAAGTGTACTGTGGTTCCAATACTGTCCTCTGACAGAGTTGATTGCTATAATGAGACTTCAGTTCATCAGCATTTCTCATAAATGAACTATCTGAAGAAGTCTAATTTTTGTTTATTTAATGTCTCATTCCTTTGAACAGCTTAGACCATTTTGACCTTCTGGATAGGAAAAAAAAAAAAAAAAAGAGAATGGAAAGTCATGCAAAATTATATTGAATTAATTACTCAAATTGACTGAAGTTATGAATGTTCATAATATCTTGGCATGTCATACAGGTTAGATCTTTCTGCTTAGTAAACAGGAAAAAATCAGCTCTCAGATAATTTCTTTTGAAGTGTACAATGAATCAATTTCAAGAACTGTTGCTATGGGTTCTTTAGACTGTAGTCCGTGTGATATAGGTTACATATTTATCCTGCTACAAGACCTCATGTGGGGAAATTAAATTAGTTAAGTCAAGAGATTTGTCCTTTGGGCTTAATGACTTCAGCTTATTTTAAATAAAGTCAGGAAATGAATTAATTTACTTGTTGACATAAATTGTGTAAGTTATAATTTATCATGGGCCACTGTTATAAAAATTTCACGTGGGTTCTGTTTCATCCAAAAGTGAATTCTTCCAATAAGATTCTCCTTCTGCTTGTACCTTAGCAACACCCAGAAGTTTTATAACATATATAGACAATATATTCCTACAGAGAAATGTCATGAAACTTCGCAAAATTATCCAAAATTTTAAGTTATTGTTGCTACATATCTGAAGAAGTAGTTTGTGTTTATTTATGGAATAGTTGGACACCTAATCCTGTGCATGTGAGTTTATTTATTTATTTATTAATTTATAGACTTTAGATGCATAAACCTCTCATTTTCCTCTCTTAACCAGAATTCCTGGTTACATTACATCTCTCTTTCCACAGTACTCTCATAGGCTGTTGCAAGAGCTCTGTTCAGAGTCAAGATGACAAAGCATAAGTACAGCAGTAGTATTTGCAGAGAGCTTGGAATGTACATGATAGACCCATTAAAAAGGCATGCTTTAACAATTCTGATATACTAATTACTAGAATCTAAAAACATTTGACCTATATTGCACATAATGTTCAACTATGTATATTGTAACACTTTGAAAATACTCTATATGCAACTAATTGATGTTGCTTTTATTAACAACTATTCATTATGTCTTTTCAATGTAACTTACAGTTTTGTGATTCATTATTGTTTAGACAATTTCACATGAAGAAAAGTTGAGAGAGCTGGGATGTTTTGACCTAGAGATAAGAAGGCTCAGAGGGGATCTCATCAATTTATCTCATCAGGTCCCATGGACTTGTGCACCTTTAGGTTCCTTAGTTGGCCTTGAGCCTGATCTTCTCCTACAGTGGGCAATTTTTCTTTCTCTCAGTCCATGCTTTTGCCTTCTCGGGCTTGGGCTATGTGTCTAGAGCTATTGTTGGTAAAGACTGAGGCAAAAAAAAAAAAAAAAAAAAAAAAAAAAAAAGTCATTGAGTACCTCAGCTTTTTCTATGTTTCAGTTGACCAGGACTCCTGTTTCCTTCCAGAGAGAGCCCATGATTTCCTTAGTCTTTCTTTTTACCACTGATGTACCTATAGAAGTGTTTCTTGTTTTCCTTGGCATCCCTGGCCAAATTTAATTCTAATAGGCCTTTAAGGTTTCCTAACTTGGTACTTGTCTTCTCAGACAAGTAAGTACTTCCCTGTAGTACACTACGTGTACAGTTGTTGACAGAGTTCTGGAAGCTGTGAATGCATAAACAGAGAAGTATTACTGAATGTCCATAGCATCTATATAATCTTTCCATGATATTTACTACTAGTTATTCTTCTGACTGATCTATGAGAAAGGATTGTTGAAATCCAAATTAGAAAACAGAAACAAACAAACAAACAAACAAACAAAAGACCCTTCTTCTGAATGAAGAATTTCATAAGCGTAGTTCTCACACCTTACATATGATCATATTTTTTTTTTTTAAAAAAAAAAAAAAAGCTCTTAACGGATCATCAAGTCCAACTCCTGGCACCACACGTCTGCCCAAAATTTGTTAAATTCAGAAAGGCTTGGTGCAATGACTATCTCCCTCAGGATCCTGTTCCAGTGTGCGACCATCCTCTTGGTGAAGAACCTCTTCCTGATGTCTAGCTTAAAACTTCCCTGCCTCAGCTTGACACCATTCCTGTGGGTCCTACCACTGGTGATTAAAGAGAATAGGTCGGCACCTGTCCCTCTACTCGCCCTTGTGAGGAAGCTTTAGACTGCGATGAGGTCCTCCTTCAGCCTCCTCTTCTCCAGGCTGAACAGGCCAAGTGACCTCATATGTCTTCCCATCTAGGACCTTCACCATCTTCGTTGCCCTCCTCTGGACACTCTCCAAAAGTTTTACATCCTTTTTGTACTGTGGTGCCCAGAACAGTACTTGAGGTGAGGCTGCACCAGTGCAGAGTAGAGTGGGATGATCACTTCCCTTGAGCTACTAGCAATGCTATGCTTGACGCATCCCAGGATATGGTTGGCCCTCCTGGTTGCCAGGGCACACTGCTGGCTCATATTCAACTTGCTGTGAACCACAGCCCCCAGGTCCGTCTTTGTGGGGTTGCTCTTCAGCATCTTGTCACCCAGTCTGTATGTATAGCCAAGGTTGCCCTGTCCCAGGTGCAGGACCTGGTACTTGTTAAACTTTATGCAGTTGTTGATTGCCCAGCTCTCCAAGCTGTCCAGATCTCTCTGCAGGGCCTTTCCACCCTCATCCGAGTCTACAATTCCTCCAAGTGTGGTGTCATTGGCAAATTTGTTCAAAACACGTTCTAGTCCTACATCCAAATCATTTATAAAAACATTGAAGTCTTGAGGGACCACACAACAGACCATCTGCCAGCCTGATGTGGTCCCATTTACCACAACCCTTCAAGCCCTGCCTGTCAGACAATTGCTCACCCGTAGTATGATGTTTTTGTTTAGTTGTATGCTGGACATTTTGTTCAGTAGGATGCTATGGGAACCCGTGTCAAAAGCTTTGCTGAAGTCCCAAAAGATCACATCAGCTGGTTTCCCTTGACTAGATGGGTGATCTTATCATAAAAGGAAATCATATTTGTTAGGCAGGACCTACTCCTCGTGAACCCATTTTGGCTAAGTATATGATTCTCTGAGACAGCACAGGTAGTCCTGTACTATAAGGAAGTAATATTCTCTCCAGTAGCCACATAATGCAGTTGGTTTATGTTTTCCAGCAGTGCATTTTTTGTGAAGAGCATCCATATGAAATAGTTTTATTAAGTGATTTGCATTTATTTTATAGAAGTACTCAGCTGTTAGAAGCACTGCATTACCTAACCAAGATTTTTTGTGACTTTATTTCTTGTACCCATGTATGTCCAAATCTTTGATTACAGAATTTGTTCTCTTCATATGTATCCATAAAATCTGTGTCTTTCAGAGCTCAAAATATGCACACTCACTGGGTATTATGGGAAAATAATGAAGTTTTAATACCCAATCTCAATTCTAAGGTTTGTTAGGTTTTGAATATTTGTCTCTTGATCTCTAGCTTATCTTTTTAAAGTTTATTATTATTATTATTATTATTATTATTATTATTATTTAATTCGTAATTGTACATCCACTAAAATATATAGTTCTTCAGTGGTTCACAATAATATTGCAAAGGATTGCAAAGGACTAAGGTTGTAGGATGAATAAATGAATAAATGAATGGCTTTAGTTAACCCTATATAAGTTGTTCACTTGTATTTAAATTACAGCTTGTGTTTTATCTACATAGGTCCATCCTGACCCTGATGTATACTCTTTGAAATGGAAATCTTCAGTTGTTACCTCTAGATGCTTCAAAGGCTTGATTGCCCATTCTGAATTCCTTTGAAATGCTTAATTTGAATCATAAACTTTCCCTGCAAACAGACTCATTATCTTGTTAGACTTCGCATCTCTTTTGAAATGGGTTTCCGTCCAGAAGTTTCTTTGATGTGTTGCTTAATACTAGGAATTCCTTATAACTCATAACTTTTACAGCTGGTAAAACTTAATCTTTTACAACTTTAAACTTAGTATGTAATGACTTAGTAGCTCATTAAAATTAATTTAGTTCTGCAGCAATACTTATGGATTTATAATAGAATATCTTTCTATGTTGTTTTGCCTACACAAACATTTTTTTCTTGAAATTTCTGCCAAATGACAGAATCACAGAATGGCTGATGTTGGAAGCTCATCTTCTCATGCTGCCACACTCAAGCAGGGATCAACACTTCCCATGTTTATCATGTTAAATATTAGTTTGTATGAAATTTCACCACAGAGAAGACATGACCTAAATTTAATGTAGAGTTATTTATTTATTTATTTATTTATTTATTTGTGTGTGTGTATGTTTCTGGATCTTTCAGAATCAGGAAAGTTACTTTACAGTCCAGTGAATCACTGTGAGCTCAGTAATTTCCCTTAACTGAAGCTAGAGGTTGACTTAAAACACCTTACCTGTAAAAGATAGTGATAAAATCCAGAATATTTGCTTTGAATTTTTAAATTTTCCAGCAAGTGACCTCTTCAGGTAGATGGCATTAGCAGCTGAAACTTAGGATAAATTTTCTTGATGACAAAGCATTAAAATGCCTCTTTTAGAGTTTGGGATTATCAATTTAATGACTGGATAAAAATTAAAAGTACACAAAAAAAGTTTCCATTGCAGCACTTTGTTCTGTTGGAGAATAACACTCAATTAAAACTGAAATATTTCTGAAAGGGGTGAAGATTTTAATAAGTCTTTTGATGTAATTTGCTCAATCAACTGAAAACATGGGATATCAGTGATTCCAAAATCCATATTCATTTGGCCTACTAGGCTTCTTTAATCCATGTGTGGATGTTTCGAGAATTTCACAGGAAATTCTGAAAAACTTAGTACTGCAATGCACTATAAAAACAGTATTATTTATTGCAAGTGGCAATGATTTGGGCATGATTAGGTATGGGATGTAAAAAAAAAAAAAAAAAAAAAAAAAAAAGGAATAAAATAAATGTTCCTGTAGTTTTCTCTTACACAATCCCATTATTATCAATAAGTGGCATTGTCCTTTACTACAGACCCCTGGTTTAAAATAGTTCATGTTGAGGACATGATGCCAAATTCACTTTATTTACAGGCTTATCAGAACCTTTAGCAATCATTTAATTTAAAAAAAAAAAAAATCCATATCTGACATTATTGTAAAGGGAATATTTGTTACCAAGGTTACAAATAAAATCCGTAATAATATTGTATATTTTATTTTCAATGAAGAATGGAATCCTTTTCAGTTATCGGATGGGATAAGAAGGTAGTAAACAAGGTTATAAATCTCTGGAATTTGCTTCATGGTAATAGTACATTAAGCAGGCAACGGGTATTCTCCATGCACTGAAGTAGAACTATTTTGACCCACTACTTTATAATTATGTGGGGATTATTAACACAACAAGAGAAGGAAATTGGCTACTCAGCACAAATACCACTCTGTGTCTTAGCTAATTGCATATATACTAGGTTATCTGAGCTAGGCAGATCTCCCATTGTGCATGGAATTGACAGATATACATAAAAATGGTAAGATTTTACAAAGCAAAGTTGGTGTTGAAAATGATAAAGGTTCTCAGGATTATTTAAATTGATTGAGTTTGTTTATTTGTTTGTTCAATCAAGGGAAAGAAAGGAGGGCGAGAAAGAAAGAAAGAAAGAAGGAAAGAAAAGGAAGGAAGGAAAGAAAGAAGGAAAGAAAAAAGGAAGGAAGGAAGGAAGGAAGGAAGGAAGGAAGGAAGGAAGGAAGGAAGGAAGGAAGGAAGGGAGTAAGGGAGGACGGGATGAAGGGAGGATGGG
>CM021763.1:42350417-42382160 GCA_011075105.1 Heteronetta atricapilla | reverse complement strand
AAGGAAGGAAGGAAGGAAGGAAGGAAGGAAGGAAGGAAGGAAGAGCCAAAGAAAGAACAAACGAACCTTTCTCATTCTAGTTTCAGATATGACTGACGGTAAATCTATATATGTATATATGTATTTATAATGTGTGCATGTGTGTGTGTGTGTTTATTGCTTCTGAAAAGAATATTTATATCATTGCTATAGTCTTAAGGCAAAAATAACAATATAAAAATATTTCACAGTTTACAAAGACATAACCAAGAACAATGAAACAATATTTAATTAACTTTGTTACCGAATATTGCAAACTTGAGCTCTGGTCCTGCAGACACATATGCTCCTTTAATTGAGTAGCTCATGTCATATTTCACAGGAATAATGTACATGTGTGTAAGAATATGATCCTATCAATCTCTTTTCGAGGTTAAACAGGCCCAGTTCTTTCAACATGTCATTGTACGACAGGTGCTCCAGTCCTCTAATCATCTTCATATCCCTCCTCTGGACTCACTCCAATAGTTCCATGTCCCTCTTGTACTGGGAAGGCCATACTCCAGTGAGAAGTACATAATCCAGGTGTGTCATCACCAGGCCAGAGAAGAGAAGGAGGATCATCTTCCTTAACCTAATGGCAACACTCTTCCAAATGCAACCCAGGATACCAAAAAGGCCTTGTGGCCTTCTTGGCCACAAGGGCACATCACTAACCCATGGTTAGCCTGCTGTCCACCAGGACTCCCAGATCCTTCTCTGCAGAGCTGCAGTCCAGCGGGTCAGAGCCCAGCCTGTATTGGTGCTTGGGGTTATTCCTCCCTAGGTGCAGGACCATGCACTTGGCTTGTTGAACTTCATGAGGTTCCTCTTGGCACATCTCTCTCACTGTCCAGGTCCCTCTGAATGGCAGCACAGCCCTCCAGGGTATCAGCCACTCCATGAGCTTTGTGTCATCAACAAGCTTGGTGAGGGTTCACTCCATTCCATCATCCAGGTCATGATGAATAAGTTGAACAGCACTGGACCCAGTATGACTCCTGGAATCCCTCACCCCCTTTCCCATAGACCCCGTTTATGTAGTGGAGAGCCATTGAAAGGTCTCCCCAGGGCCTTCTCTTTTCCAGGCTGAACAACCTCAACTCTCTCAACCTATCTTCATAGGAGAGATGCTCCAGCCCTGTGATCATCTTTATGGCCTTCCTCTGGAATCATTCTAATATGTCCATGTAATTCTTGTGCTGGTGGCCCCAGAGCTGAATACAGTACTCCAGGTGGGGTCTCACAAGAGCAGAGTAGAGGGGGAGAGTCACCTCCCTTGACCTACTGGACATAACTTCTTTTAATGCAGCCCAGGATACAGTTGCCTTTCTGGGCTGCAAGCACACATTGCCAGCTCCCATTGAGCTTCTCATCTGGCAGGTCCCATCTCTCAGAGCTGCTCTCAATCCATTCTCTGCCCAGCCTGTGTTTGTGCTTGGGATTGCCCCACGCCAAGTGCGGGACCTTGCACTTGGCTTTGCTGCTTGCTGAACTTCATGAGGTTCTCATAGCCCCCCCTCTCAATCCTGTCCAGGTCCCTCTAGAACGTATCCCTTCCCTACAATATGTCAGCCACACCACAAAACTTGGAGTCATTGGCAAATTTGCTGAGGGTTCACTCAGTCCCACTGTCCATGTCATCAACAAAGATGTTAAACAGCACCAGTCCCAAGACCAGTCCCTGAAGAACACCACTCATTACTGTCCGCATGGACATTGACCACAATGCAGCCATTGACCACAACTCTTGGAGTGCAACGATCCAGTCAGTTCCTTACCCACTGAGCAGTCCATCCATCAAATCCATGTCTTTCCAATTTGGAGACAGGAATATCACAGGGAACAGTGTCAAATGCTTTGCACAACTCTGGGGAGATAACATTGCTTTTTCTTCTCTTATCCACCAGCTATAACCCTGTTGTAGAAGGCCACCAGATCCGTCAGGCTCAATATGCCCTTAGTGAATCTACATTGGCTGTCACCAATCACCTCCTTGTTTCCCATATGCCTCAGCATTGTTTCCAAGAGGATTTGCTCCATGATCTTGCCAGGCATAGAGCTGACAGTGACTGGTCTGCAGTTTCCTGGGTCTTCCTTCTAACCTTTTTTTTTTTAATACTGGTGGTTATGTTTTCCTCTTCTAGTTAGTGGAAACTTCACTGCAGTGCCACAACTACTCAAATCCAATGGATAGTGGCTTAAAAACTACATTAGCCAGTTCCCTCAGCACCTGCAGATCTCATAAGGTCTCATGGACTTAGAGTCACAAAGTAATAAAATCGTTAAGGTTGGAAAAGATCTTCAAGATCATCTGGTCCAACCATCACCCTACTACCAATGTCACTCACTAAACCATATCCCTAAGAACCACATCCAACCACTCCTTAAACAACCCCAATGATGGTGACTCCACGACCTCCCTGGAAAACCCGTTCCAATGCCTGACTACTCTTTCTGAGAAGAAATGTCTCCTAATTTCTAACATAATGTGAGATGTGCAATGTGAGGCCATTCCCTTTGTTCTTTTCACTAGTTACCTGTGAGAAGAGGCCATCCTCCCTACACGTTCCTCTGAGCTAGCTGTAGAGAGCAATAAGGACTCCCCTGAGCCTTCTCTTCTCCACATTAAACAAACGCAGTTCCCGCAGCCATTCCTCATAGAACATGTCTTCCAAGCCTTTCACCAGCTTCATAACCCTACTCTGGACATGCTCCAGGGCCTCTTGTAGTTAAGGGCTGTAGGGGGTTTACGTGGCAAGGTTTTGGTAGCAGGGGGCCATCGGTGTGGCTTCTGTAAGAAAGATCTAGAAGTTGCCCCATATTTGGTAAGGCCCCCACTGCTGACCAGGGCTGAGATAATAAGTGATGTTGTTTTCCACCTCTGTGAGAGCAGATTTAAGACAGGGAAAAAAAAACAAACAAACAAAACAAACAAACAAACAAAAAAACACTGTGCCACACAACAGCTGGGAGAGTGAGAGGAGTGAAAAACGGCCTTCCAAGTGCCAAGGTCAGTGAAGAAGGAGCGGGAGAGGTTCTCCAGGTGCTGGAGGAGAAGTCCCCTGAAGCCTGTGGTGCGGACCATGGTGAAGCAGGCTGTCCTTCTGCAGTCCATGGAGTACCATGGTGGAGCAAGGTTCCATGCTGCAGCCCGTGTAGGAGACCATGGTGGAGCAGTTGGACCTACACCGATGGAGGCTGAAGACTGGGGAAGACCCCTGCAGGAGCAGATTCCAATCCAGACCTGTAGGCTGTGGAGAGGGGACCACGCAGGAGCAAGTGATCTGGCAGGCGCTGCTGCCTGTGAGGGACCCAGACTGGAACAGTTTGCTCCTAAGGGATGGACCCCATGGTACGGACCCATATCTGGAGCAGTTCTTGAAGAGCTGCTGCCTGTGGGAAGCCCACGCTGGATCACTTTGGCAAGGACTGCGTCCCGTGGGATGGACCCCACAGCACAGGGGACGAGAGTGACTGAGAAGGAGCAGCAGAGGCAAAGTGCTATAGACTGACCATAATCTCCATTACCCTGTTCCCCTGTGCCACTCAGAGGGAGGAGGTGGAAGAGGGTGGATGGGGGAGGAAGGTGCTTTTGGTTTCTTTCTTTTGTTTCTCACTTCTCTAGCTTGTTAGTAATAAACAATAAATCTTACTATCTCCCTATGCTGTCTGTTTTGCCCGTCACGATAATTACTGTGAGATCTTCTTGTCCTTATCTCAACCCTTACACAGAATTTCCAGGTTGGAAGAGACCTCAAGGTCATCGAGTCCAACCTCCAACCTAACGCTAACAACCCACCACTAAACCGTATCCCTAAGCTCTACATCTAAGCGTCTTTTGAAGACTTCCAGGGATGGTGACTCCACCACTTCCCTGGGCAGCCTGTTCCAGTGCCTCACAACCCTTTCAGTGAAGAAGTTCTTCCTAACATCTAACCTAAAACTCCCCTGGCTCAACTTAAACCCATTCCCCCTCGTCCTGTCACCAGGCACGTGGGAGAACAGGCCAACCCCCACCTCGCTACAGCCTCCCTTGAGGTACCTAAAAAGAGCGATAAGGTCACCCCTGAGCCTCCTCTTCTCCAGGCTGAACAAGCCCAGCTCCCTCAGCCGCTCCTCATAGGACTTGTTCTCCAGGCCCCTCACCAGCTTCGTCGCCCTTCTCTGCACCCGCTCAAGCACCTCGATGTCCTTCTTGTAGCGAGGGGCCCAAAACTGAACACAGTACTCGAGGTGCGGCCTCACCAGAGCTGAGTACAGGGGGACGATCACCTCCCTAGCCCTGCTGGTCATGCTGTTCCTGATACAAGCCAGGATGCCGTTGGCCTTCTTGGCCACCTGAGCACACTGCTGGCTCATATTCAGCCGACTATCCACCAGCACTCCCAGGTCCTTCTCTGCCTGGCAGCTTTCCAACCATTCCTCTCCCAGCCTGTAGCTCTGCTTGGGGTTATTGCGCCCCAGGTGCAGGACCCGACACTTGGCCTTGTTAAACTTCATGCAGTTGACCTCAGCCCATCGGTGCAGCCTATCCAGATCCTCCTGCAGAGCCTTCCTACCCTTCCTACCCTCAAGCAGATCGACACACGCACCTAACTTGGTGTCATCTGCGAACTTACTGAGGGTGCACTCGATGCCCTCGTCCAGATCATCGATGAAGATATTAAAGAGGACCGGCCCCAGCACCGAGCCCTGGGGGACGCCACTCACCCTGGAGCCACTTTCATTGTATTTTCTCCCCATTCCTCTTTGAGGAGGGGAGTGAGAGAGCGGTTGTTTTGGACCTTGTTTGCCCACCTGAGTAAAACCACCACAGGGGCCCAAAGCTGAACACAGTACTCAAGATGCAGCCTCACCAGAGCTGAGAAACGGGGACAATAACCTCCCTGGTCCTGCTAGCTACATTATACCTGAAAGAAGCCAGGATGCCATTGGCCTTCTTGGCCACCTGGGCACACTTCTGGCTCATGTTCAGGCAAGCATTAATCAGCAACCCAAGATCCTTTTCCTCTGCACAGCTTTCGAGCTACTCTCCCCCAAGCCATGCACCACTGTGCATGGGGTTGTTGTAGCCAAAGTGCAGGAGTCAGCACTTAGCCATGTTGAACCTCTTTGCATTGGCCTCAGCCCATCAACCCATCCTCTCCAGGTCCCTCTGTATGGACTTATTACCCTCTCGCAGATGGACACTTCCCTCCAACTTGGTGTCATCTGCAAACGTACTGAGGGTGCACTCAATTCCCTCATCCAAGTCATCAATAAAGATATTAAAGGGGATGGGCCCCAACACCAGCCCCTGGGAAATACCACTGGTGACTGGTTGACAGCTGGATTTCATTCCATTCATATCCACACTCTGGGCCCAGCCAGCCAGCCAGTTTTTAACCCAGTGAAGTGTGTACCTGTCCAAGCCATGGACTGACAGCTTCTTCAGGAGAATACTATGGGAGGTCATGTCAAAGGGCTTTAGTGAAGTTTAGGTAGACTGTGTCACCAGGCTTTCCCTCATCCACCTGCCAGGTCACCCAGCTGAGTCAGGAAGCTGTCTTCCATGCACTCCAGGTGCTCTCTAGACTGCTTTCTCAGGGTGGTATTGTATTTCCAGCATATCTCTAGGAATTTAAGTTGCCCATGAGGACAAGTACTGATGATCGAATAACTTCTGGCAGCTTTTTGTAGAATGCCTTAACCGTCTCTTCATCCTGATTTGGCAATCTATAACAGAATGTCTGCCTTGTTGGCCTACACTTGATCCTTATCCACAAGGACTCTACCTTATCATTCCCAACCCTGATCTCAATAGCATTGAAATACTAACACAGAGAGCTAGGCCACTGACCCTCCTTAGTTGCTTGTCCCCTCTGAAGAGCTTGTAGGCATCCATTGTAGCACTCCAGTCATGGGAGTGGTCCCACCATGTTTCAGTGATGGCGACTAGGTCCTAGTTAGTCTGCTGTACATTGGCTTTCAGCTCCTCCTGTCTGTTGCATATGCTGCAAGCAGTGGTGTAGATGCACTTCAGTTACACCATTGCCCTCACCCCCAGCCTTGGTACTGCTCCCCCAGGCTCATGTCTATAAAGCCTCATTTCCCCCCCCATTCCCTTTCATACCTAGTTTAAAGACCTGTTGATGAGCCTTGCCAGCTCCCAGGCTAGAATCCATTTCTCCTTTGGGACAGGTCAGGTGTTGAGTAAACCTCCCCATGATCAAAAAAAACAAAATTCGTGCAATGGCACCAGTCTCTCAGCCATGCATTAATCCACTGGGCCTTTCAGGTCTGCTCCCTATGACTGAAGGGGTAGAAGAAAACACCACCTGCACACCCACTCTATCTACTAACTGTCCCAGTCCCCTGAAGTCCCTTTTGACAGCCTTCAGGCTTCTCTCAGTAATTTAATCACTGCCAGCCTGAATTATGATTAATGGGTAGTAATCAGAGGGGTGAACAAGGTCAGGAAACTTGCTGGTAATGTCCCTGACCTGGGACCGTGGTAGGCAGACCCCTATGCATGGAGTCTGGCCAACATATGGGGCCCTCTGTTCCCTTCACAAGGGAGTCACCTACGACAACTACCCTTATTTCCTTCTCCTTTCCTGCAGGAGGAAGTCTTAAGACATTGAGTTGACTTCCTTGTCCTAGACAGCCTCCTGTGTGGACTTTCCCTCACATCCTTACCACCCTGTCCCTCGAGTTCCAGGGCCTCAAACCTATTGTGAAAGGGCACCTGGGGAGGTGAGGAGAGTAGGGAGGGGGCCCACCTGCAATGCTGAACAGGGACCTGTTTCCATTCCTCTCCATCTCTCAGGTCCTCTCTCTCTGCCTGACAATGACAGGTCAGGAGGTCCATCACTATTTGGGCTGTGTTGCCCCTGTGCCTTTCTCTCAGGCCAGGCAGGGAGTGACTCCACCAGTCTAACTCCTGCTCACACTCCCTGATAGTTCTTAACCAGTGGGTCACCCAGTCATAGAAGGAGATGAAGTTTGTCAGGCAGAATTTGCCTTTCAGGAACCCATGTTGACTGGGCCATATCCCCCCTTGGTCCCACATGCTTTGCACGATTGTTTTCAAGATGACCTGTTCCATCACTTTTCCTGTTACTGAGATCAGGCCTGTAGTTCCCCTGGTCCTTCTTACAACCCTTTGTATAGATGGATGTCACATTAGCAAGTCTCCAGTCATCTGGGGCCTCTCTGGATGACCATGACAGCTGATAGATGATGGAAAGTGATTTGACTATCACGTCTGCCAGTTCCCTCAGAACCCTCAGGTGGATCTCATCTGGCCCCACGGACTTGTGACAGTTCAGGTCTATATCTGTAGCAGCTGGTCTCGAACTGTTCCAAACTGTTTCCATCTGAAATGTAGGGGGGTATTTTCTGCAACTCATCCCAGACTTCCAGGTCGGGTGGCTGAATATCCTGAAGATAAATGATCTGACTATTAGAGACAGATGTAAAGAACAAGTTAAGAACCTCAGCCTTCTCCTTATCATGAGCAGTCATATTCCCCCTGCATCCAGTAAAGGATGTAGATTCTCCTTGGCCCTCCTCTTGCCATTAATATATTTTTAAAAACATTTTTTGTTATCCTTAACCATAGTGTCTACGTTGAGCTCGCACTGGGCTTTGGCCTTCCTAATTTTTTCTCTGCATATGCTGGCAACTTCCTTGTACTCTCCCTGAGTTGCCTGCCCCTTCTTCCACTGGTCTAAACTCTCTTTTTCTCCCAAATACTCAGCAAAGTTGCCTGTTCAGCCACGCTTGTCTTCCCTGCTGGCTCATTGTATGGCACATGGGGATAACCTGCTCCTGTGCCTTTAAGGCTTCCTTCTTGAGAAGTGTCCAGCCTTCCTGGACACCTCTGCCCTTCTAGACTGAGTCCTATGGGACCCTCCCTAGTAGTGTCCTGAACAATTCAAAGTCTGCCCTCTGGAAGTCCAAAGTAACAATTTTACTGATGCCCCTCCTGACTTCACCAAGAATAGAGAACTCTGCCATGTCATGGTCGCTCTGGCCAAGACAGCTCCCTACTACCACATCTCCTACTAGTCCTTCACTGCTCGTGAAAGCAGATCTAGCAGAGACACTCCCTCTGGTAGGCTTACTAACCAGATGAGTTAGGAAGATGTCCTGTATGCACTTAAGGAACCTCAGGACTTGTGTACCTTTAGGTTCCTTAGCTCCTCTCAAGCCAGAGACCTGAGCAGCCACATCTTTGGTCAGGCACTAGGTCTGGGATGCCACAGTCTTCTTGGCAAGTGTTTTAGCAAGCATTTTAGCTCTTGCCGCCTTGTGATGACCATGGCTGGGTCATCACCTCACCTACATAGCCAGTAGGTGAGGTGGTCTCTGGAGTGGTGAAGGATCCTCTGCCCTCCCTGCTCGCCCTGACTGTGTGAACTGCTGTGCAAACTGACATATCACAAATAAATAAATAAATAAATAAATAAATAAATAAAAAGCTTCTTAATAAGCAACATTGCTAGCAAAACAGTACTGTTGCTCAAAATAATAACCATATGGGATAAACAAGGGAGTACATTATAGGAAGAACCTTCTATAAATAAAGAAAAGAGAGGAGAGCAGGAAAACACAGATAATAGTTAAACTTTTTTCTTTTTTTCTTTTTTTTTTAAAAAAAAAGCAACTGACCAATCCAAACACAGGCTGTGAAGTTAAACTTTTTTCTTTTTTTTTTTTTAAAAAAAAAAGCAACTGACCAATCCAAACACAGGCTGTGAAAAGAGATTAGAAGAGAAAAGTCATTAAACACCTCTTATTTCCCTCTTACATTTAACTACACTGAAGTTAGGGACTTCTTATTGGCTGCAACAGATGAGTCCAACAACTTCTCAGAATGTAGAAGGGTCTTTCTAATTTATTCATGCCTTTCAAAACTGTGAGACGTACCTTCAGTTTGCCATAAACAAGACAAAGATATTAGTTTCAATTGTAAACTTCTCCCTAGATACTGTTTTCTAGAACCAAATCCCTATTGGATTGTCAGCTGTAAACAAAAGAGCAAAATACTGGCAGAGCCTAAAAGAGTTTTTCTGTAAACTCCTACTAGGAAGCCTTCTTGTGTGATGACTCATTTGCATGATATGTTCAGAGATGCATACAAATAAAATGCATTGTTGGCTTTTTTGGCCTCTCTCTCTCCATTTATTTATTTATTTATTTATTTTATTTGTTTAAACTGACCAGAAGCATCTTATGTGATATTGTTGAGAGAGAGAAGTGTAGCTGTCTTGTGAGAACTGAATAAAATCTTGCTGGTACTTACTGGAAAACAACACAGCTTGGGCTCTTGTACTCAGTGAATGTTGATAACAGAGGCCACTTCAAACAGATAAAGCTGCATTAGTGTTTTTAAATCTTTTATGATGTGTTTTTAGTGTTTTATGATCAGGTGATCATAGTACCTGAGGGAACTGAGGTTGTTTAGTCTGGAGAAGAGTAGGCTCAAGGGAGATCTTATTGCTCTATACAACTACACTGATAACTTTTGATAGGACTAGAGGTAATGGCCTCAAATTTTGCCAGGGGAGGTATAGGTTAGAAATTAGGAGACATTTCTTCTCAAAAAGGCATTGGAATGGGTTGCCCAGGGAAGTGGAGGAGTTACTGTCCCCGAGGGTGTTCAAGGAAAGGTTATACTTGGTGCTTAGGGACATGATTTAATGGGTTTCGTAGTAGGGTGATGTTTGGACTAGATGATCTTGAAGGTCTTTTCCAACCTCAAAGATTCTATGAATCTATAACCAACCATTCTTGTTCAAGATAAAGACTTTAACTATTGGTGTGAATAAGATTTTGAGTACGGCCATCTTATGGCCAGTGGATCTCTTAGGTGTAATATGGTGGTTTCATTTAGAAGTAACCAAAACCATGAATACTATTAAAATGATATTCAAAGGGAAGTACAAATATGTATAGTGACCTCAAAGTTTTACACTTGAGTCATAATGATCAGTTCAGAGTCTGTAACTTCACATCTGAAACTATGATTGGTTTTGACACTGTGCATCATCTACTTTAGAAATATTCATGCTGAGATCAGAAGGAGTCTGTGGTATAACATCTAAGTTACAATTTCTTTCTTATTTCTATATTGTCACTGAAGAAATGTGAATTCTTTCTCAATGAGAATTTACCCATGTTAAAATAAATAAATAAATAAAATAAAATATTGCTTTTAGATAAAATATCTTTCTAGAAATGTCCACTATTTATTCACTGTGTATGTCTGTTTGATATTTGTCTGATTAGTACAAGACCTTTCCTGAAATTCACAGGGGATTTGAACACCTATCAGTCTCCAATTTATTCCATGTCACTGCCAATCTGTCTTACATCTAATTCTCAGACAAGACTATTTGTAGATTTATTTTTGAACTCTCTCTATGCAAAAGAAATGCAAGAGGAGGAGGAAAAAAGGAGAGGGGCAAAGGTGATGCTACTTACCTCATTTATTTATTTATTTATTTATCCCAAGCACCAAATGCTTTTAGAGTTGTTCTCTTGCTCCAATCTTTCATTCATATGACTGCACAGGCTCTTTAGATATGTAAATGACATTTTTTGGGTGTGGACACTATAAACAAGATTAGTGAAGTATAACTGTAATCCTCTCATCCTCTCTTTCCAACTTGTGTTTTTTTTCATGTAAACTATGCTTTATTTTTCTGTTATACATGTGATCCCACAAAATTGCACAAAATTTCACAACACAGAAAAAGATGAACTGTAGTGAAGTAATGAGAAAGAGGGACCAATGAACAGGAGAAAATCAAACAGATTTTCTTAAATAATAGTTATCACAAAGAAACATAACATTTCTATTAACTGAGAAGATCTACTGCAAAAATGTTCCTGACTTTTGCCCTTTGACTTAAAACAAGACTTAGACTGTTCTCCTTGCAGGTAGAGTACTGAAAAGTTCAATATTAGGTCATCCACAATAAATATAGAGCTATGGGATGTATTAGGGGCATAATTTTTCAAGTGTCTCAATAGCAAATGAGTGGACGGCAGAAGAACTGAACAGTGCTGCACACCAATTACAGTTCACAAACAAATTTATAAGCTAATAGTGTCTCAATTTTAGCATATAATTTAGAGCACAGAAAGCTTTGTTTAGATATTAAAGCTCATATTTAATAATTATTTTGATTAAATTTATTTATTTATTTATTTATTTATTTTTAAAAAAATCTGCTTTGCTTCTTTCCACTGCTTTCTTTTTATCTGTCCAATATCAGTTCCTCTCTTGCACAAGACTCTTACATGTTGGAAATTAATTTTGCTGGCTTGCTCAAATAAATATTAAGAAATCACTTAATAGTGAAAAGAGACCTGGTCACTTTATCTGTATAATTGTCTTTAAATGGGTAACAAATGTGATGATCCTATGAAATTAAAATTGAGCTCATGGGTCTGAAAGGTAATGCTAACAACCTTTGAATGAGCTGCAGTCTTCATGCTGCCCTTCAGCCATCATGGCTGAATAGGTTATTATCATTGAGAAGTATGGGATGAAGACCCTAGAAATAGTAATTTTAACATAAACTCTGAAACTACAGGAATTATTAGGCTGATAAATAAGCAACATTTAGATGGCACAATGGCAACCATCATTCCTTTCTTCTGTCTTTTTACCAGTTCCTTTGTAATCTTTTCCATTTTGCCATCAGCAAAAGCAGGACAATCACAGAATCACAGAATCATCTAGGTTGGAAGAGACCTCCAAGACCACTGAGTCCAACCTCTGACCTAACACTAACAACTCCTCCACTAAACCATATCACTAAGCTCTACATCTAAACGTCTTTTAAAGACCTCCAGAGATGGTGACTCAACCACTTCCCTGGGCAGCCTGTTCCAAAGCCTAACAACCCTTTCCGTAAAGAAGTTCTTCCTAACATACAACCTAAACCTCCCCTGTCACATCTTCAGCCCATTCCTTCTCATCCTGTCACCAGGCACATGGGAGAATAGACCAACCGCCACCTTGCTACAACCTAATTTAAGGTACCTATTGAGTGCGATAAGGTTGCCCCTAAGCCTCCTCTCCCCCAGGCTCAACAATCCCAGCTCCCTCAGCCGCTCTTCATAAGACTTGTTCTCCAGACCACCTCACCAGCTTCCTTGCCCTTCTCTGGACTAGCTTGAGCACCTCAAGGTCCTTCTTGTAGTGAGAGGCACAAAACCGAAAACAGTACTCGAGGTGCAGCCTCACCAGAGGGCAATCACTTCCCTAACCCTGCTGGCCACACAGTTTCTTATACAAGCCAGGATGCCGTTGGCCTTTTTGGCCACCTGAGCACACTGCTGGCTCATATTCAGCCACCTATCAACCAAAACTCCCAGGTCCTTCTCTTCCAGGCATTCATCTCCCAGCCTGTAGAGCTGCTTGGGGTTGTTGTGTCCCAGGTGCAGGACCCGGCACTTGGCCTTGCTGAACTTCATACAGGTGGCCTTAGCCCATTGGTCCCGCCTACCCAGATCTTCCTGCAGAGCCTCCCTACCCTTGAGCAGATTGACACACCTAACTTGGTGTCATCCGCAAACTTATTGAGGGTGCATTCAATCCCCTCATCCAGATCTCCATTAAAGATATTAAAGAGAACTAGCCCCAGTACTGAGCCCTGGGGAACACCTGTAGTGACCGGCCTCCAACTGGATTTAAATTCATTCACCACAACTCTTTGGGCTCAGCTATCCATCGAGTTTTTAACCCAATGAAGTGTTGCCAGTCCAAGTCATGAGCAGCCAATTTCTTGAGGAGAATGCTGTGAGAAAAGGTGTCAAAACCTTACTGAAATCAAGGTAGACCACACCCACAGCCTTTCCCTCATCCGCTAAGAGTGTCACTTTGTCATAGAAGGAGATCAGGTTCATCAAGCAGGACCTGCCTTTCATAAACCCATGCTGACTGGCCTGATCACCATGTTGCCCTTCAAGTACTGCGTGATGACACTCAAGATAATCTGCTGCATGAGCTTCCCTGGCACTGAGGTCAAGCTAACAGGGGTTTTCTGGGTCTATCCTCTCGCTTTTCTTCAAGATCTGGTGTCATGTTTGCTAGTCATTAGTTGACTGGGACCACCCCTGACAGCCAGGACTGCTGACAAATGATGGAAAATGTCTTGACCAGTTCTTCTGCCAGTTTTCTCAGTATGCTTGGGTGAAATCTTTCACTGGCTTATTTATACTATATTTATGTTTTCCAGAACAAATAAGAACAGTGCTCTTCTTGTCTTCCCCAGCTTGAAATTCTTCAGACTTGCTGCTGCATTGAACCAAATAAGATGCTGTTCCAACAGGATTTTGACACTTCACTGAGTTTCTATTCTCTTTTGCATCACTAATTTTTTGTTTCTTGTGATTGCAAGCTATAACCATGCATTACCCAAGAAATAATGAAGATGTATTTTTCCATGAAAAACAAATGGGAAGGAGAAATGCACCTGTGCAGAATGAAATCTATCAGTTCCTTCATGAGACAAATGATTCAAGTGCCTCTGAATTGACTCAATCACCTTATGTTGTCAAGTACAGTGGAACCACTTTGCTTTGTTACTTTATTACTGACCATCTTAACTACGTGTCATAAAACTTTGGAGGTGAATAAACCTCTACCAGAGCAGGGTCACATATGTGAGCAGGAGATAATAATCCTATATAATCTATCACCTGGTGTTCTCATTTGGTAATGAGAAACAGCAAATGAGCAATTAAAAAACCCCCACGGAGCACTGTTCTCTTCAGAGCTTTGATCCAATCCAGTCTTATTCTGGCCATGGTTGTTCTAGCATTGCCTGCCTGAATGTGGCACACTATTTCACATCCTATGGTACGTCAAATGAAATTTTATTGGTAAGAATTTTTTGTAACTTTATTGTTCACACCTTTTTAATGCTCTTGCTCTAAAACTGCATCTTGATATTAAAGCTAATATCTAAATCCCAAAGATTTCAAGCATACTAAAGACAAAATCTCTTAATGGAAGGGTCTGGAGTATTTTATACTTGGTATATAATCTGTGTATCTCATTCTGATGCTGTTATATGTCTACCTACATGCATGCCTCTATTTTTTCATTTCTTTATATGGTTTTACACTTATTGAATAAATTCATACAGCAGGAGTGTAAATTAGGACACTTAAACATACATCTATTTTAAACATCCAAGTACTTTTAATTAAGGTAACAGAACTATTTGCTTGAAATTATGTGTACATTTAACCCCAAATTAGAATCTACGAACTACTACAAGATCAGTATTATATATGTCATTATATATGACTTGAAGTATTATTATGTTTTTACACATCTTCAGATTTCTTGACAACAATTGTGTTTTAAGGAATAAGGAATATAAATGTCTCTTTTATGCTGTTCTTAATGAATCACAATTAACGGAGAACAATGTATTTCCTTTAAAAAAAAAAAAAAAAAAAAAAAACAAGGAAACCAAGTAAAAATAAATAATTAAATAAATAAAAAACCTATAGAAAATACTATGAAATGAGACTTACTGATCAAGGTTCTGTGCTCATCTTAGTTGAAGATATTCTGTCCTCAGCCTGAGCAATATTGAGAAGGTACAATTGAAATGGGCTTTTAAGCAAAAGATCTCTACTAAAATAGATAAGTAAGTCTCACTTTTTGTTATGGTTTTATTACTTCCCTTTCTCTTGAGGTTAGGTGCCAGGTGCCAGCTCTAGTAAAATAATGTTTTTTGATTGTTTGTTTGTTGTTTGTTTGTTTTGTATTGTTTTTTTATTTGCTTTTTTTTTTTTCATTTGTTTAAAAGTTTTTCTAAAGAACTGGGAAACAACAGTTTGTCCTGGTGAGAGCAGGTTACTGAGTTTTTGGGCTTCCATTGTGATGCAAAGGCCCACATATTGTATAAAGCAGTACAACATTTTTGTAAAATTACTAACAACACTATCAAATTTTGAATGACTTATCACCACTGGTGCAATGCACCATCAACAATAGGACACTTGTATTTTTAATTAAAGAAAAAAAAATCATGCATAACTGAGTTTGGGAAGATTAAATGAACGTGAGATATCACACCAACACACATGAAGACATGAAGTAACCTTTTCTGTCTATAATTGTCTTCCTTGTGAAGGCCAGATACTACAAGTCAGAAACCTGTGTAACTGACATGGACTTTGGGATCCCTGATGGAAAAGGAAATATTTTTGCTTGCCTTTAAAGCAATGAAAAAAAATATTTTTTACATTTGTATAGGCACTTTTTATTTTAAATGTCCCAACAGGCAAACATAAATAGTTGATTAAATCAATTTTCTTTTGCTCCAATCCCTTGGATTGTATGGGCTAGCAAAGTAGTATACTAAGAGAAACAGTAAGAAGAAAATTAATTTAATTCACTCTTTGTATCAGAGCCAACATAGAACTTCAGCAATGTACAACCAGGAATTACAGATGGCCAATGCTGCTCAAGAAACTTTCCTTGGCTGTGTGTTCGTTTAGCTTATATGCAAGACTCCTGAAGCCCGTTCTAGATTCTTGGGGGTTGAACACTGGACAAAGTTACTGACTTAGAGCAAGCCCGTATGCTTGTTTCTTTCCTTGGTGGTTACTTTTCAAGTTTTACTCTCATGTTCTCACAAGGAGGTTTGCCAGATGAATGTATATTTTTCATTTTCTCAGTTACTGTGAATCCTCACATAGGTCTTAGTTCTCTGTATTTTACACTACATGTACATTTTGAATCCAGGCTTTACTCAAGAGAGAAGGGCATTAGAGCCCATTTTTCAAAGAGGGAGTTCACCAGTAGCCCAGGTACTCGCTATGAACTCTACCCATATGATGAAGGGAAATTTTCATACCTGGGAGTACTATGGGGATGACAGAGGAATTTAGCAGCTCAGGAAAGTGTCTTACCTAAGTGTAGGTAAGTGAAAGTGGGACTGAAGAGTGTTGACTTAACAATCTGTTAAGCCTGTATGTGCTGGGAAAGGAGCTGGATTTGCTTTCACAACTTGATTCTGTTCAAAACCTAAATTATCTCTTATCATTTACTTAGTACAGATCCTGATCTTTTACTTATTATTTTAGTCTTGTCTCACCTGGATTTGTTTTCTCTATGGGAGCTTGGGAAACCCATGGGAAGAAATCTGTTTTGTTGCCCTGTTCGACTTCTGCTAAATCACAGAGTACCCCAGCCCTAGTGAAAAAATACAGAGCTGCTTACATCAAAATCTGCAACACATGCACCTTTTAGTGCTAGCTGTGTTTTGAGATATGTTTCCTTTAGCTGTCATATCAGTATCAGCTTTTTCCCTTACACCCCTCTCCCCTCTCTCCCTGGGGTGTTTGTTGCCTGTGACTAGAGTTCAAGATCTTGTAAAAAATGAAGAAAGTAATGGCATGTGAGAGATGGGGAAGCCCCTAAGCATAATTTGATAAAAATGGTTCTGTGATCTCTGAAGGGGAGAAACACTTCAATTGTTGCTGATTGGCACCAGAAACAAAGCTTTATCCTAAAAAAAAAAAAAAAAAAATTTGAACCCAGCTGCCTGACAGACATATTCATTTCCTTCTCAGGGGAAAAGTAAATGGATTACCCAGGAGCTTTATGCTTATCAAGCAACTATGGCAGCCTAAAAGTATTTATTTTCCAATTTCTGTTTACATGAGATCATTCTGTTTACATGAGATCAAGACATAAGGTTGCAAACACATTTATATAACAGAAGAGTTTGTAAATTCTGCATTTTTAAAGCAGAGTTTTCATTCTGTGTCTTCTATTGCCAAGTCATCTGTAAAGCAGGTATTAACAAATTGCCCGTAGGGCTGTGTTTTTAGTGCAGCATTAAAATTCTACTTTAGATCTTTGTATCTGCAGGGATTTTCATTTCCATCTATTCCTGTCCAACAATTTACTATCACATTTACTTGACAACAAACCTGATATAGCTAAAGAAGTACTAATTCTTCTGAATTATAATCATATAAACATTTATTTTTTCTACTTTATTTTTAGGTAGATAATTAGACCTAATAATACCTACTTGGGTGCAAGCATACAAGAATTCCTTCATCTTCAAAATGAAGTCCACTAGTTAGCTATTTGCATTTTTACTCTTTGTTAAGGAAAACAAAACAAAACAAACAAAACAACAACAACAAAGAAACCTCTAGCTACTCGCACCAACTAATAGAGATAATAAATCATTGCTCTGGATGTTCCCTATCTTGTCAGTTTGGAAACATCTAATGCCACACAAAAATCACAAACACTCTCACAAATGACCACAAGCTTCTTATAGCAAGAAATACCAAGATTCTTCACAGGTTGCTTTGTAGAGGATAACCTACCTGCTTTGTACAAAAGAATACTGCTCTCTAGTGGAATATGGGAAAAAATTCCATGACCTCACTCACCACTTACCTTCCTTCCTCTGCATTCTTAGCTGTTTGCAGATGAAAGGCAGTTTAGCTTTGTCCTAGAGTTATGACATGTTATGATATATGGCTACAATTACAGTGAGATTATACTGTGAAGTGGCTTTGCTTTTGTAATCAAGTAAAGGAAAATTCTTTTGCTTTTTCTTCAAAACTCTCAAATCTAAAACAGTCATTTTAACTATATACTTTTTTTTTTTTTCCCAGAATGTTTTTGTCTATATTAAGAGTGTGGAACTAATAACTATTTAATTTACACAGGAATTCATAATAATTTAGCTGGCATAAGGTTAATTTGGGAGTGATTAATAGCTGCATTTATACAGCTGGAAATTTTAATTATGTGTCTCTAAAATTTATGGTATTAATATTCTGTATTCAGGGTTTGCTTTTATGTCATGGTCATTTCCTCCATTGGAGTGGAAAAGGTTTGCTGGAGCAGGAATCAAGTTGTACAAATTGTTCAGTACATTGCTGTCTGTCTCAGTGGGTGGGACACTACGAAAACACATACACACACACCAAATGTGCTTTCAGTTTCCTTCCTCCAGGGCTAGTTGTAGATCTGTCATATGTTTGGCTAGACTTGATGGGATCAGGGCTCCTTTGACAGCTTTAATCGCTATCACGACTCACAGCAAGCCTGCGAGCTAGTGAATTGACATGCTGGACATATTTAAAAAGGGCATGTAGTGTAAGACTAAAATGAACTTAGACTGGAATGTGCTGTAAGTGTGCATTCAAAACAGGCATGCATTTCTTTGAGGTATTACAAGGTTAAACCTGGAGCCAGCTGTTTTCTGAAGATTTATTTTCAATATGCCCTGTCCTTGAGGCATTGGAAAGTAACTTAAAATACCATCTGCAAAAAATGCTAGATAGTCTGTGCCCAGAGTTCCTGGTTCTTGTTTTGTTTTGTGGAAATGACTGTGGTCATGCTAGGCTAAAAGAAGACTTTTCTGAATAGTATATCAGTGAAGATCTGTTTAGGGCACTTAAATTTTAGTCTGTGAGTAAAGACATTTAGAAATCTTGGATCTGTAACAAAATATAATTACAATAAAAATAAAATAAAAATAAAAATAAAATAAACATCAACATCAGTCCTAAAAACCCACAATAAATGTAAAGGTACTTCTTGAATGTCCAAAGCAAGGAAAATAAAGATAGGATGGTACAAGAAGATTGTGAGCCTTAACAGTTTTCCTTTTTTCTGTTCTTCAGAGTATCCTCACCATCCATGTGAGGTTATAATAGTTTAGAAATCTGGGAAATTTCACAGTTCAATTATACTGAAACTGACATACTATAAGAACAGCTCCTCTTCTGAGAAACTCAACAACTTAAAAGTTTTGCTGCATTATATTGTTGGTTAAGCATGAACAAATTTGTCAGTATTTCAGTAGTGGTAAGTCTTCTAAATAGGAACAAATTCCTACTACAGTTTATTGAATAAGATGTATTTTACTCAGGCAAATCTTGATGATGGATATTTGTTTCTTTCCACCTTTCCTTCTTTCTTTCTTTCTTTCTTTCTTTCTTTCTTTCTTTCTTTCTTTCTTTCTGGAAGATACTGATCTCCATCACCATGTCTTTCTACTAGCAAAATTATGCTGGACAATCATTCCTAGACTTGATTCAGCCTTAAAATCAAACAATGTATTTAGCCTTGAAGCATTTGTTTTTATTATTTTTTTATTTTTTTAGGATGAAAATATTATTGTCCTTCTTTACTGAAGTGAAAATGAAGATAGAAAGAGGTGAAGACTATGTGTAAAAATTACGTAAAATTTATACTAGTGCGGGGACTATAACTTGCCTCCTACTCCTGTGCATTAACCAAAATGTTTTGCTTCCTTCCCTGGAGTATTTACAGTCTTTCATTTCCACTGGTAATGGAAAGTTTTCTGGGGGGTGGGAGGAAAATCTATAAAAGGAGAGTAAAAATAAAACTAATAAAAATAAAACTTCTATTTTCCACTATGGAATAGTGGAAAATAGAAGACTAAATCATCTGCAAAATCTGGTAACATGATATAGAACAAATAATGAGCTACGGCTAGCATGAAATAGTTTTAATGCACATTGAAACACCTACAACAGAGTGTTCTTTGATAGTTCCCAGATGCCTTTATTACTCAAATTGCAGGTTGCAAACCTCAAGGATCCATTGCTGTAGCATGACTGCTATGGCTTTCAAGTTATACCTTACAGTTTTCATTGTGTAATATACAGAGATAACTCAGAAAAAAATATGGTTGCTTCTGAACAACCTACACATAGCAGGTATTACAACAGGAAATGTGATTTCTGCTAGCGTGACAGAAATATTTCATTCTACTAAGCATAGGAAATATGGATATTTTCTTATTGGCTGAGTAATTGTCATTAATTAATTAGGAGGAAGGTTTGCAAAGAGCATTAAACATAGCAAGCACTATTTAAGTGCTGAGTAATATTGTTATCGATTTACAGCACCTTTTACAAATACAAGGGCTTGATAGACAAGTAAGCAATACCTTGTATCACAACACATGCTGTTTTTTGTTTATATGTTTGGGTTTTTTTTGTTTGTTTGTTAAGTTGAATTCTATGGGTAAATGACAAAATAATTAGAGAGAAATAAACTTTCAAGTCAAGATCCAAAGGAAGTCAGGGAATTAGCTGTTCAGCTTTCATCTTAGAGAGTACAATGAAATCAGAAACAGATGAGAAAAAACGTTCTCCAGAACAGCACAGAGCAAATTATAGATGAAGATATACATCAGAAATCTGAATATAAGTTCATAATCATCAAATCATAGCATATCCTGAGTTTGAAAAGACCCACAAGGGTCACTGAGTCCAAATCTTGGATGTAAATGAGCCTCTCTAAAAATTAAACCTCTGCCTTAGAGCATTGTCCAAATGCTTCTTGAACTACAGCAGACTTGGTGGTGCAGTGACCACTTCCCTAGGGAGCCTGTTCCAGTGCCCAACCACCCTCTCAGTGAAGAACCTTTTCTAACATCCAATCTGA
This sequence comes from Heteronetta atricapilla, assembly GCA_011075105.1. Classification (NCBI taxonomy): domain Eukaryota; kingdom Metazoa; phylum Chordata; class Aves; order Anseriformes; family Anatidae; genus Heteronetta; species Heteronetta atricapilla. The sequence goes on along the minus strand of CM021763.1, from coordinate 42,361,663 downwards.
TCATCCCTGTTGTAGCTTCACATTATCCCCTTGGGTCATATTGCTGGTCCCTAGAGACAAGAGATCAGTGCCTGTCCCTTCACTCCCCTTCATAAGGAAGCTGTAAGCCACCATGAGGTCTCCCCTCAGTCTCCTTTTCTCTAGGCTCAACAAATCAAAAGTTTTCAGCCACTCCATCTTCCCCTCTAGACCTTTCACCACCTTTGTAACCCTCCTTTGGATATTCTCTCATAGTTTTATGTACTTATATTGTGTTGCCCAAAATTGCATGCATTACTTAAGGTGAAGTTGCACCTAAGTAAAGCAGAGCAGGACAATCACTTCCTTTGACCAGCTAGCTGTACTCTTTAAATAGAAAATAATCATTTGAATGTCTGTAAGTAAACAACAGTTGACTCAAAAAAAGTCTTAATCTACATCCACATCTCCTAGTCTTCTTGGTCATGAACACCAGCAGATCCAATGAAAATGTCCCCTTTTCTATGACCATGTATTGTTTCTTAAACCATAATTTTCACTGCAGAAGCAGTGTGTGCATGTCTTTGCTGCACATGCTTAGAAATAAGACATAGAACTTGTGTTGCCAGAGAGTGGAGGCAGGGCTTCAGAACATAGGAAATGGAACCACTGTTAATTTCTTAGTTGTTTTCTCTTTTACTTTTCCATTCTGCCATCCATCAGCCATCATAATCTACTGCTCTGTCAGCTCGAAGAACATCACCAAATACCTGATTTTTATTTTTTTTTTTTTTTTTTTTTTTTTTTTACGGAGATTTACACCTCAGAGGAACTACATATGATTAAGAGTAAAATTTAATCTGGACATGTCTACTTCAAAACATGTGGGTAAAGGTGTTTTGATCTTACATCTACCCTCTATGACCTCTTCTTCACAATATTTAATATACTATTTTTATGGACAATCTTGAGTATAAGTCTGACCTTAGCAAATGAAGTATTAAGAATGAAAAAGGACTGGGTAATATATAGATATCTGACTGAGTCATTTACTGAGAATTATATCTTAAGGGGTCACTGATTTCAGAATAGTATTTTCAGTTTGGGGCAGATTAGGTGATTTCAAGTGGTATTTTCAGAGTTCTTGCAAGTGCCTAAGTCACAAAAATAAGATGTGCTCATTTGCTAAATTCAATGGAAACACCAGGTTCTTTATCAAAAAATAAAAATAATAAAAATAAATAAAAAATTGAGGCAGCTCTTGCCTGTTCCTTCAAGCTAGCACTTTGCTCTTACCAGTAATAAACCAGTACTTCCTGTCCAGTTTCTAACTACCATTTCTTAGAAGGTGAAAAGGAGTAGGAGAACAGTCAGGGAAAGGTGAAAAGAATGCAATAAGGGAAATGATCAAACAATACTGAAATTATCTTTGAATCTCTAGAGTTTATTGGCACTTGACTGTCTGGTTAAAGACCATCAGAAGGCCATTCAGAGTTAATATTGTGGTTCACACTATTTAGAAGTCCTATGGACCTGCTGTATCAATTACAAACTGTTCAACAGAAAGCATTTGCAATAGTAAAAGGGAGTTGGAGTTTAGGTTACATTTCTGTATTTGTTTATGACCTTCCTTTCACAGGAAATATAACTCAGTAACCTTAGGATTTTCAGATCCCTTTATCTTTGAATTTTGAGATATGGCAGATATGGCTGTAATTGGTATACAGACTACTCTTTCATGAGAAACTGCAGAGTCCATCTCACAGGTTATTTAGGTTAACAAGGACCTCTTCTGACTTATGGTATTGCCCTTTATGCATTCAAGAGGGAGGTGACCGTGTTTCCAGTATCCTTATGGACCTATCAGCTATGAATTTTAATTATAAAATATATAGAATTAAATATTAATAAATACTATAAATAATATTAATCTTATTATTTAAATATTAATCTTCAGAATCTAACCACTATAAATGTTAAGTGGGGATTAAATTTGTGTGGAGCTGGATATCACAGAATCACAGAATGGTTCAGATTGGAAGGGACCTTAAAGATCATCTAATTCTATCTCCTGCCCCCCCTGCCCCCCAGCAGGATCATCTAGAGCATATTGGTCTCGATGGCATCCAGGTGGGCTTTGAATATCTCCAGGGAAGGAGATGCCACAACCTCTCCAGGCAACATGTTCCAGTGCTCTGTCACTCTCACAGTAGTGTCCTTTAATATTCAGCTGGAACTTCCTGTGCTTCAGTTTGTGCCCACTGCCTCTCATCTTGTCACCAGGGATGACTCAAAAGAGACTTGCTCCTTCCTCTTGACACCCTACCCTCAGATATTTATACACATTGATGAGGTCTCCCCTCAGTTTTCTCTTTTCCAGGCTAAACAGGCCCAGTTCTTGCAGTCTGTCCTCATATGACAGATTCTGTAGTCCTCTAATCATCTTAGTAACACTGCTCTGGAGTCACTCCAGTAATTCCATGTCCCTCTTGTGTCCTAGAACTGGACACAGTACTTCATGTGTCCATGAAGTACTTCAGCCTCACCAGAGCTGAATAGAGGGCAAGGATCAAATCCTTTGACCTACTGAGAATACTATTCCAATTGCAGCTCAGGATACCTTTGGCCTTCTTGACCACAAGGGCACATTGTTGACCCATGATCAGACTTCACTCCACCAGGTCTCCCAGGTCCTTCTCTTCAGAGAAGCTCCCAGGAGCTTCTCTTCAGTCCAACAGGTCAGTGCCTACCTTGTACTGATGCTTGGAGTTATTCCTCCCCAGGTTCAGGACCCTACACTTGCCTTTGTTGAACTTCATGAAGTTCCCCTTGGCCTTTAAAAGATGATCAAGAGTGTCCTACAAATAACATTGGCCAGCTCCCTCAGCACCTGTGGGTACATCCCATGGATTTGTGGATGTCAGGTTTGTTTAAATGTTCTCTGAGATGATCCTCCTTGATCAGGGGAAAGTCTTCATTCTCCAGACTTCCTCTCTTGTTTCTAGAGTCTGAGATTCCTAAGGGTTGGTCTTAGCAGTAAAGATTAAAAAAACCCTACAGGCTGTCCAGGTCCCTCTGAATGGCAGCACAGCCTTCTGGGCTATCAGCCATTCCTTTGAGCTTTGTGCCATCAGCAAACTTGGGGGGGCTGCACTCTGTTCCATCATCCAGACCATTGATGAGTAAGTTGAGTAAGACTGGACCGAGTATTGACCCCTGAGGTATACCACTAGCTACTGGCCTCCAACTAGATTCTGAACTACTGAGCACAACACTCTGAGCTCCACCAACCATCCATTTATCAATCCATCTCACTGTTCACTCATCTAACCTGCACTTCCTGAGCTTGCCTATGAGAATTTTATGGGCAATAGTGTCAAAAGCCTTGCTGAAGTCAAGGTAGACCATACCCCCTCATCTACCCAGCTAGTCATCCCATCATAGAAGGCTATCAGATTGGTTAAGCATGATTTCCCCTTGTGGATGCAAGCTGACTACTTCTAATCACCTTCTTGTCCTCCAAGTACTTGGAGATAATGTCCAGGATGAGCTGATCCATCACCTTTTGAGGGATGAAGGGGTCTTGTAGTTGCCTGGGTCTTCCATCTTGCCCTTTTTGAAGACTGGCATGACATGGGCTTTCTTCCAGCCCTCAGGCACCATTCCTGTTCTCCACAGCCTTTAAAAGATGATCAAGAGTGTCCTACAAATAACATTGGCCAGCTCCCTCAGCACCTGTGGGTACATCCCATGGATCTGTGGATGTCAGGTTTGCTTAAATGTTCTCTGAGATGATCCTCCTCGATCAGGATAAAGTCTCATTCTCCAGACTCCCTCTCTTGTCTCTAGAGTCTGAGATTCCTAAGGGCTGGTCTTAGCAGTAAAGACTAAAAAAAAATAAGAGAGATGGCTAGGATGAGTGGATTAATATGAGGAAATAGGAAGTAATTAAGGGGGGGGGGGGGGCCATTTATTTGTTTGTTTTGTTTCACACTTTGTAATTTGGTGACCTCTTGGAGCCACAGCTGCTTTTGTAACCTTATAGACCAGGACACAGATAAGCCCAGATTCTTTCTGATGTAGACCCTGACTTACCCTCAGTGTCTGTGGTTAATATACATTTGGAGTTGGTTAGGTTTATATCTGAATGAAGAAACTGTTCCTGCTTCTGCATGTTGTTTTTGACTTTTAAACCATTGGTACTCCGGAGCTCTCCATATACTAAACAGATATTGAGTAGATAAAAAATATCATCTGGCATACTGACAGTTCACAGATGATCCCTGCTCCTTCAAACTGCAAACATATTCAGTGAAGAATTTCTAACTCAATATTTTTGTTTGCTTGTTTGATTGATTAATTCATTCATTGGTTGTTTCAAAATTCTACTGGTTAGGTGTACAAGATTTTCTATTGAGCAAGCTATCCCATTGTACAAAATAAATTTATAAACAACCCCATTGTATTTGGGAAGTCTGTCTTCTGGGAGATAGAATATATATATATACTTTAGTCTGTAGTATATCTACGTGATCTCATAGTATCATGTAGTTTCATTTGTGTTGTTGAGCACACTGCCTTAAATGGCATGCAACATGCAGATAAAGTAGAAGACCACAGAAGACCAGAAGTACTTCTCCCTCTGTCTGGAATACTTTTGATCAGCACATTTTTAAGTCTCTAAGTTTCTGAATGAGAATCAATAAAGCAAAAAGTAATGTTGCTGGCTGTTGCAATACATATTAATCTAGAATATTTAGACAGTAACAACTACCGAATCCAAACCAATGAATGGTTCCCAGGTTTAGACATTTTTTACTCGGTATGTTTAAAGTCAGAGTAGATCATAGGAAGTGAAAGAAGCAAAAGAATAGCAGGAATTTTTAATGTTGTCAACACTGCAAGAGACAATAGTTTCAGATATTTGTTCCTTTTAAGTAGTTGTGGAGAGCAGTAAGTTCTCCCCTGAGCCTCCTCTTCTCCAGACTAAACAACCCCAGTTCATTCAGCCACTCTTCATAGGACTTGTGTTCCAGGCCCTTCACCAGCTTCGTAGCCCTTCTCTGGACATGTTCCTGAGTCTCAATGTCCTTTTTGTACTGAGGGGCCCAAAGCTGAAGACAGTACTCAAAGTGCAGCCTCACTAGAGGTGAGTACAGGGGGACGATCACCTCCTTGGTCCTGTTGGCAACACTATACTTGATACAAGCCAGTATGTCATTGGCCTTCTTGGCCACCTGGGCACCCTTCTAGCTCATGTTCAGGAAAGCATCAGTCAGCACCCTCGGATCCTTTTCCTCTGCACTGCTTTCAAGCCAACCTCCCCCAAGCCTGTAGTGGTGCATGGGGTTGTTGTAGCCAAAGTGCAGGACCCAGCTCTTAATTTTATTGAACATCATCCCATTGGCCTCTGCCCATAGATCCAACCTGTCCCGGTCCCTGTGCAGGGCCTTCCTACCCTAACACTGATCAACACTTCCCCCTAACTTACTGGGTATGTCCTCAATTACCTTATCCAAGTCATCAATAAAGATATTAAACCAACACCAACCCCTGGGGAGTACCACCGGTGACCGTTTTTAATCTAGCAAAGAATGTACCTGTCCAAGCTGTGGGCTTTCCAGTTTCTCCAGGAGAATACTATAGGACATTGTGTCAAAGGCTTTACTGATGTCTAGATAGACTATGTCAACAGGCTTTCCCCCATCCACCAGGTGGGTCACCCAGTCATAGTAGGAGATAGGTTGGTCAGGCAGGACTTGCCTTTCATGAATCCATGATGACTGGGCCCAATCCCCTGGCTATATTGCACATGCTGTGTGATTGCATTCAAGATGACCTGTTCCATCACTTTTCCTGGCCAACAGGTCAGGCCAACAAGCCTGTAGTTCTCTGGGTCCTCCTTACAATCCTTCTTACAGATGGGTGTCATATTAGCAAGTTTCCAGTCATCTGGGATCTCTCTGGATGACCATGACTGCTGATAGATGATGGAGAGCAGCCCAGCAATCACATCCCCCAACTTCCTCAGCACCCTCGGTGGATCCCATCTGGCTTCATGGACTTGTGACAGGCCAGGTGGAGCAGCAGGTCTCTGCTTCCACCAGAACTATGAGGGGTTTGTTCTGCTCTCAATCCCAGACTTCCAGGCTAGGGCACTGAATACCCTGAGGATAAGTGGTCTGACTATTAAAGACAGATGTAAAGAAGGCATTAAGAACTTCAGCCTTTTTCTTATCCTCAGTAGCCATGTTTCCTGCCACGTCCAGTAAAGCACTGGAATTTTCCTTGGCACTTCATAATAACAATAACAATAACACTAATAATAATAATAAATGTAAACAGAATGAATATTATGCATTCAATAATGGATATTAATTTATGATTATAACTAATTTAAAAAATGAATACTGATTCTTTAGAAAGAAAGAAGTAATGGATAGAATGTCATGTCTGTTGCAGTTTTTATGGCTTTTGCATTTGACTTTAAGAAGGACAACATTCACTCATCAAAGCAGGTGAATGACTGTTGTGGTTTAACCCAGCTGGCAGCTAAACACCACATAGCTGTTCACTCACCTTCCACCCTCCCTCTCTGGGATGGGGGAGAGAAATGAGAAAGTGAAGCCTGTGGGTTGAGATAAAGACAGTTTATTAAGATAGATAATAATAATAATAATAATAATAATAATAATATGTACAAACAAGTGATGCACAATGCAATTGCTCACCACCCGCTGACCGATGCCCAGCCCAACCCCAAGCAGCTGGCCCCCCACCCAGGCTAGCCACCCCTGTATATTGTTCAGCATGATGTCAGGTGGTATGGAATACCCCTTTGGCCAGTTTGGGTCAGTTGTCCTGGGTCTGTCCCCTCCCGGCTCTTGCTGCACCCCCAACCTGCCTGCTGGCAGGACAGAACGAGAAGCTGAAAAGTCCTTGGCTTAGTGTAAGCATTGCTCTGCAGCAATTAAAACATCAGCATGTTATCAGCACTCTTCTCATCCTAATCCAAAGCATAGCACCCTATCAGCTACTAGGACGAAAAATAACTCTGTCCTAACTGAAACCGGGACAATGACTAATCCCAAAAGGGTGATATCAGATAAATTTAGTGCTCACCTGAAGGACTGTTTTATCTGTAAACTCAACCACTTAATGAGAAAATGAGATACATGTATTTACTTTGGTTTCAGTTAATAACTAGTTGACATGGTGACATGAAGATATTGTTAAGATAAGGACAGAGACATATTCACAGTTTAGCAGTCTCTTTCCTGCATTTGTAGAAAGGATTTTATCAGCAGGCCCTTGATTGTGATGTTGGGGAAAGGTAATAACAGGTATCAACATTTCATAGTGTTTGAAAGTCTTGCTCATTTCTTCACTAATTTTAATTATATTATTAAGCAAAACTTAAAAAGCATGCTCTGTTTAATCTCAAAATGCTAATTTCTATTTATGTGACAAGGTTTTCTTAATACTAATTAATCGAGGCTGGATCCAAGTCCTAGTAGCATTCATAACCAAAGAATAGAATATCAGGTGTTCTAAAAGACTTTCCTGTACCTTATGGCATCAGATTAGCGGCCTGCTAGAAATCCGTCTCTTATTTCTTCTCACAACCACAATAATAATAATAATAAAAAAAAGGTAGAAGTTGGAGAAGGCAACAAGTTTCTTTACAAACTGGCTATCTTCTGTTTATCTGGCTTTCACACTGCCTTAAGTTTTCATTTGATTTGCTTTTCATTATTATGATAACACATTGTAACAAAGCCTGGATTTTTAAAAAAATATTTTTTAAACTTATTCTCTTGAATAATATTTTTTAGTTTTACACTACTAAAATAACTGCAGTTGCAATCATAATGCCAGTATACAACTACATTAGCACTAATTTGGATCAGATTGTTATTTGAAATACATCTCTGAAGTTTCTAAGGTTGATCTTTCTAATGGAAGAAAGGTTTTAATGTTATTATGAAGTTAAAAATACCTCTCACTGATCTCCAGACAAGATACCTTACTTTACACTACAGTTAAGCTAAAGTAATACCACTGATTTCAAAAAAAGTTACAACCAAATAAATTCAGACAGTTAGAGGTAAGCTTCCTGAAAGTTTTTACAGCCTTCACTATTAAATTTGTCAATTATTGGAAATTCATTAAACTCCTCTTGATCTGATGATGAAAGCCATCCCCTTTAATGCATGAACAATTCATATGCAGCTCTGGCAGCCAGATTTCTGAGACTGTGTAACAAGTTAAAAAAAAATCTTTAAATTTCTTGTTGAAAATTAACTACCTTTTTTTACTTTATTTTAAAAAAGATTAGTGTCATTCTCTGAACAAGGTTACAACATCTGTATAGGTGATAAACATTCTACACAGCTGCTTCTGCAGAGGTCACATATATACTACCGCTTTTTGTGTCAATCTAATAAAAAATAAGTAAGCATACCATTTGGGCATGCATTTGAGAAATTGTACGGTTTACTGACTGATATCAGAGAGCATCAGTAAACTTCACTCTTTTCCATATTTCATAGTCCACAGTGTGGTGATACTATATAATAGGTAAGATATTTCACTCATATTTTACAAATCTTGAAAAATTTTACAAAAGCAGAGTAATCATTTTTTAGACAGTAATTTGTTCTTATGACCAGATATTTTTTTATTTATTATTTTAATGATTATTATTTTGTTCCTGTGCAGAGGTCTTCACATACATATTAGAAAGTGATTATACCTCAGTGTTAAATATATACCAATTCTTAATGATACACAAAACCTGTGGTTAATCCTAAAAGTCTGGTACATATTTATGGACAAAAGTTTAATCCTGATCCTCTCCATAGTTCCCTCAGTAGAATGGGAGAAAAAAGCAAAATTAATGGCAGTTTATTTGTTGAGTGCATCTGACTGATCCTGCCTGACAGATGCTCTCAAAGACTGTGAAGAAAGTTGTATGGACTTTCATGCAACTGTCTCTCCTATACATATTATCAGAGTACATTTATATGTAGTTTGGCAAAAGGAAACATGTGCAAGACCTGGGCTTTTACACCCCTGTGTGGTTTAATGGCAGTATAAGCTGGCTCATAATGTTTTTTTTTTTTTTTTTTTTTTTTTTTTTTGCGTGTGTGTGTGTGTGTACTGCTTCTCAACTCTGCTAAGTGCAAACCAATTACAGTTAATATTGATGAATGTTTTGATTTGAAATCTTTGCAAACTGGACACAGCTTAGGTAAATTTCCACAGTGGCAGTTTCAAGAATATAAATTTTCAATCTCAATAGCAATGTTTTTTTACCTCTTGTTGATTTTGCTTCCTGGGACAATTGCATGACTTTATTGAAGATTATTCAAATTTATTATCCATTCTAGGATATTTAAAAACCTTTATGACCATAAAGATAAAAATGTCCATGAGTTGACAACTGTGGCATTTGTATATCTGAGCTATATATAACATATCGGTATTCATATTATTCAGTTATTTCAATCCAAATGTAATATGTGCTGTCAAGGGTACTATATTACAAGAAACCATGTTTTTTAAAAGTTCTTGTAATTTTGAAAATTGTTTTTATGTGCAAAACATGTCTCTTCTCTCTGCTCCTTAAAAAAAAAGTATTTCTATTCCCCTATGAACCTACAGCCTAATTGTAAATTAACAAGAATGATAATAATAATAAATCTTCCTTTACAAAAAACTATTTAGCTAAGACTGATGCTGAAATACATTTTTCACTGTTTCTAAATGCCAGTTCCAAATATATGTACCAATTCATTGGTTAATTTATAATTCGCTTCTTAGTCTTTTTACGATTGTAAAACAAGGACCACAACAGGAAAGATGACTTGTTTCAGAGTGAATCACTCTGTCTCCTCAGAGTACTGATCCTTATTGAAATTCAGTTTCTGTTTATAATCATGTTATAAAATATCAAAACTTGATCATAGTTGCCTGGTCCAAGTGTGTATAGAAGGAACTATAAAAAAAAAAAAAAAAAAAAAAAAAAAAAAAAAATTTGAATTTGTATCAGGCTCATTTATCGCATTTCCAGGCACAGCTGCAGAGGAAAGGGAGATCATAGAATCATAGAATCATAGAATATCCTGAGTTGGAAGGGACCCTTAAGGATCATCAAGTCCAACTCTTGACACCGCACAGGTCTACCCAGAAGTTCAGACCATGTGACTAAGTGCACAGTCCAATCGCTTCTTAAACTCAGTCAGGCTCGGTGCAGTGACCACTTCCCTGGGGAGTCTGTTCCAGTGTGCAACCACTCTCTCAGTGAAGAACCCCCTCCTGATGTCAAGCCTAAACTTCCCCTGCCTCAGCTTAACCCCGTTCCCGCGGGTGCTGTCGCTGGTGTTAATGGAGAAAAGGTCTCCTGCCTCTCGACACCCTCTTACGAGGAAGTTGTAGACTGCATGTGAAGATGCAGAGATGTGAAGAAAATCTTCATATGGTGAAAACTCAGAGTCATGACTGCAGAGTTCAAACTCAGATACAGTTGATGAAATGTTTCCCCATTGGTAAAGGAAAGTAGGTTCAGTGTCTGCGCTTTATGTCAGTAAAGCATGGGTATCTGTCCTCCCTTGTATATGATTGCTCATTGCCAAGTCATATCAAGATATATTTTTATTTCTAAATAAGATATATAGATATATCAAGATATATTTTTATTTCTAAAGAGTGTCTTCTTGACCATGTCTTTTATTTTCCAGTCATATGCTTGAAAAATGCTGTACAAGCAAGTTCACCTGTTTCTGTACTTCCTGGAGTCTGCCCTTTGGTGCAGACACAGGCATCTGGTGAAAACGGGTTGGCTAGTATCCTGAATTATTGAGGTGACACTGCCAAGACATTTTTGCCTGGTTTCCTGGTGACCTGGGAAATCCCTATTTTGTCTACTTCATGATGCAACAATATCCTAGCTGGAGTCTGGACCACAGCTTCCAACTCTCTCACTATTTCTGTTAAAAAATATTTAGAATGTATATATTGAATTTGTCCAGATACATTGTGGTAATGGAGAGTGGTGACAGAGTACTCAAATGCATTATTAAGAAAAAGTCTAATTTGAGTTTGAAACACTAAATTTTTTCAACTACATTCGTACTGAAGAATGACAGAGGAGCAGAGTTATGGCAGCTTTATGAAAAAAAGATGTCAGAACTTTATATTCTCTCCCTCTCAAATCTCCAATGACAACCTCCCTCCCCCCTCCCCCCCCCTTTATAACAGTATAAAACACTTACTTTGGGGCTAAA
>CM021763.1:42330904-42345417 GCA_011075105.1 Heteronetta atricapilla | reverse complement strand
TCCCTTCCCTTCTTCCTTACTTCCTTACTTCCTCCCTCCCTTCCTCCTATTTTTTCTAGTTCCTAACACATTACTTGTTATTGATTTTCTTATGGCACTATTTTTTTTTTCAGTTTCCTTAAGGAATTAATGATGTGAGCTTCACAAATTTCTCTTCTTGCTTCTTATTTCATTTATTTCAATACAATCTCTATCTATTTTGAATATCACTTTATGTTTGTTATTGCAGCCTTGTGAATGTAGCTAGGAGACTTTAATTATACTTTTCTAATATTATAGGAAGATTATTCTTGCTGACTTTTTTGTGTGAATATAGAAAAATATTATGGTGAAAAATTATAAAGTTGTGAAATCTGATATTAGCTTGAAGTTATATTTAGTCAAGCCCAGACTGATTCAGAAGACTCTGGGAATGCCTCTGGATTCATATGGATAATAATATTGATAATAATAATAAAATTAATAATACCCTCAAAAAAATTTCAAGTCCTTGATATCATTCCCACTTTTCTCTCCAAGTTTCTTGTGGTTGGTGTACAGACCTTACCTACAGAAACATTTATTCAGGTATTAATAACTAGTATCTTATTTATCAAGGACAGGATTTTCAGCACGTTACTTTTCAAAAAAGGTCAACATCTCATAGTGTCAGTTTATGAAAGCTGTGAATTTAGTCTATTGTGACAACTATTAGATGCACAGACATACAATTTATCTAATAGATTCATTTGTGCCTTCTTGTTGTTAGGGTCTGTGTATAAACAAAATATGTATGTAATGTAATATAAAATTAATTAATTCACTTTCTTTATTTGTACACTCCCAAGACACTCATCAGTCCAAGTATGTAGGTAAGTAGCTACTGGTTACTGAAACCACAAGAAACAAGAAAAAAATAAAAAATAAAAAATAAAATCAAAACACTGATTTCTCTGGAAGTTAAATGTCAGTTAGCTGGGAAAATCTGAATGTCTCTGTATTCTGGCTCTTACTTCAGTGTTCTTAGTTTCCAAATGCAGGTCAGATGGTCATAGGTATTTTGTCTGCAGTGGTGCTGATTCTTATACCTCAAAGCTTCTTTGACAATTTCAAAGGAAGTATGAGATCATTTTTAATAGAAGATATGGGTCTGAATGAAATTAAACACTCTGAATTCTAGTGAGAGTAGCTTCTACTTTGGAGGTGTATATCTTGATTTGTATTTCAGCAGGTTTTTCAGTCCTTTTACAGAAGGGGTTTTATCTGGATTACAAACCTCCAGTAGCATTCACTTACAAGCATGGATTGGTTCTTTGGCTGTATGAAATGTGATTAAAAAAGGTTCTGCTTCAGGAATGACACTTGAACTTGGTCCAATCCACTTCTGCAAAATCAGAGTATGAGAGATATCTGCATGTGTGAGCATGTGAGTCTTTTCTTCTGCTTCTTTAAGGTCTGTCTGTTTTTGTAAATTAAAGAAAGAAATAACAATGAAACATACAGTAGCTAGCACAATGGAAGAGCTATCTGCAAAAGAACCATTAACTGTATAATCCAGTCTACCTGACAGTATAGCTGGTGATCAAAGAGGCATTAGTTTGAGGGTTTGAGGCCAATTTGGATTCCACGGGCCTAATTGAAAGGAAAAAAAAAAATGCACAGTTTATAAATGGACATTTTAGACGAAACTGCAGAATAATATGGATTCAAGTGTGTGGCAATCTCACTGGTGATCCTTGAACTCTTGGACAAACTGTGTTTTCAACTGTATTATAACCCTTAAGTGTCTAAGTATTGTGTTCTCCTGAAAGAAAGTAAAACTAATTATATAATTGTTTGTAATATCCTGCATGCTTTTAAAGACTTTATCATGCTAGGTTACAAATGTTTTGCTCTTCTGGAAAGAGCTTTATGCATGTGTCATCCTATTTCTCTTTTTCATGCAGGTACACCACACGCACACACACACACAAATCTAGGAATCACAGATTATTTTTTTTTTTTTTACTAATTTTACACCACTAGAAACACACAGGTCAGTTTTTAAAAGTGTTTGGGGACAGCAGTAAATGTGTGTTAGGCATAGACTTAGCAAATATTAGGTTCTTCAATATCTTTTAAAAATACCTCTTCTTCTATGGCCTTTTATGAGTGTTCATTTTATAAACTGGATTTTAAGATTTCCAGACTTTTGTAACACCAATTGGCAGTGTGAGGCTGACTTCTTATGCTTTGTATTTTCAAACACATGGCTGGTCTTTTTAGCTATGTATTTTTCAGGCTATTCTGAAGTCCACAGCTTGTGATCACAAATATCATTGCAAGATATAGATACAGTGTTATGTGGGATGAAATTGTACAGTTTTAGCATTGAACTTCTCCAGAGTGGAAAAAAAGGAAGGGGAAGGAAAGGAAGTGGGGGGGTGTGGGGGAGTGGGGAGGGGCAGTCTAAGGATAAAAGGAAAATGGGGAAAAATAAAGGAACAGGAAAAAAAGAAAAAGAGAGTTGGCTTTTGGGAACCAAAGATAAATAAAGGACTGATTCAGTCATAGTCGAGGTTAAAACTTGTACAGTCTACTAATAACTTCTCTGCAAAATCTTTGTCTTCTTCAGCCAAAACCAAATATCTAGCTTTTAAACAATTATTCTGATTTGTGACCATACTTTCTGCATTTACTTTTTGTTCCTTCTTTCAATGCAAAAGCCTATTTGAACTCTGTTAAAACTTATTTGGTATAAAATTAGATTAAATAACTTAACCCACCAATGCAAGAGACTAGAACTAGCCCTGATCAATCTAAAACAAATTAGGGCTCACTCGCATCATATCTTCCACTGGCAGCTATACAAGATTTATGAGAAACCAGAACTAGATCATCTTTACTTGCACAAATGGATCTAGAAGACATACCTACAGTTTTAGAAATCCTCTGGACTGTGAACAACATAAGGTTAAGAGTAAAATTCCAGTAAATTTTCACTGATGAAGCATTAGTCCTGCAGCTTTCTTGTATGACACATGCAGTACAGAAATTAAAGGGAATCACTTAAGACCATAGTACTCCTTAGGTGAAAGTTACGTATTATTCATGCATAAATAACTCTTTGAATAAACTTTTCTATAGTTCACAATGAGTAAGACAGATAATGGATGTTTGCAAGTGGCTAACAACACTACCAGCTTGAGTGCTGGTGGCTGTAGACAATTTTTTCGGAGAATGTTAAAGGGCACATCCGTTTCATTCAAGACCAGTAGTAGAAGTCTTGTTTAGTTGAAGTAGAACTCAGCCTGCAGCTTCAAACAGAAAGGTTTTTCTTTAAAGCCCTAACAAGAAGTCAATAAAAAGAATTTGTCAAAATATTTATTGCAAAAAAAATATATATATTCCTTTCCTTTTTATTTTTGAGTTTGTTTCTTCACCAACTTTTTCATCATTACAGAAATATTGAATAGTTTAACTTGGCATTCCTTGGTTCTTGGTGTATGAAATTCATTATGGAAGGGATAAGGAAAATTTTTAAGAATATTTATTATAGAGAGGTCATCATCAAAAAGCAAGAAGAAAGAAGCAATGACAGAAAGATGGGATATCACTAACACCTTGGAATCAAAGAATCATAGAATCATTAAGGATGATGGTTCCATTAAGGAAAAGACCTTCAAAATCATCTGGTCCATCCATCACTCTACTACCAATATCACCCAATAAACCATGTCCTTAAGTGTCAGGTCCAACATTTCATTGAACACCCCCAGGGACAGTGATGCCACCACCTCCATGTACAACCATTCCTACGTATGACTGCTCTTTCTGAAAATGTCTCCAAACTGAACCTCACCTGGTGAAACTTGAGGCCATTCCCTATACTCCAATCACTAGTTATCTGTGAGAAGAGGCCAACTCCCAGCCACTCACACCTTCTTTTCAGGTGGTTATAGAGAGCAATAATGTCTTCCCCGAGCTTCCTTTTCTTCAAACTAAACAACCCCAGTTCGTTCAGCCGCTCCTCATAGGACTTGTGTTCCAGGCCCTTCACCAGCTTCATAGCCCTTCTCTGGACAAGTTCCAGGGCCTTGATGTCCTTCTTGTACTGAGGGGACCAAAGATGAACACAGTATTTAAGGTGTGGCCTCACCAGAGCTGAGTGCAGGAGATGATCACCTCCCTGGTCCTGCTAGTAACACTATTCCTTATATATGCCAGGATGCCATTGGCCTTCTTGGCCACCTGGGCACACTGCTGGTTCATGTTCAGGCAAATATTAATCAGCAACCCTCAGATCCTTTTCCTCTGCGCTGCTTTCAAATCACTCTCCCCCAAGCCTGTAGCACTGCATGGGGTTGCTGTGACCAAAGTTCAGGACCAGCACTTAGTTTCATTGAACCTCATCCCATTGGCCTCAGCTCATTAATCCAACTGGTCCAGACCCCTCTGCAGGGCCTTCCTACCCTAACACTGATCAACACTTCCCCCTAACTTGATGTTGTCTGCAAACTTACTGAAGGTGCACTCAATTACCTTATCCAAGTCATCAAGATATTAAACCTACACTGACCCCTGGGGAACACCACAGTTGCCAGCAGGATTTCACTACATTCACCACTACACTCTGGTCCCAGTCGTCCAAGCATTTTTTTAACCTAGCAAAGAGTGTACCTGTCCAAGCTATGGGCTTTCCCGTTTCTCCAGGAAAATACTATAGGAGATTGTGTCAAAGGCTTTACTGAGGTCTAGGTAGACTATGTCAACAGGCTTTCCCCCATCCACCAGGTGGGTCACCTGGTCATAGAAGGAGATGAGGTTGGTCAGGCAGAAATTGCCTTTCATGAAATCATGCTGTCTGGGCCCAGTCCACTGGCTATATTGCACATGCTGTGTGATTACACTCAAGATAACCTGTTATCACTCCCATTACTAAAAAGGGTAGAAAAGAGAAATCAGGGGAATCCAGACAGGTGAGCCTCACCTCTGTGCCTAGCATGATAATAGAAAAGATCTTTCTGGAAACAATGTTAAGGCACATGCAAGCTAAAAAGTTATCTGAGGCAGCCAGCACAGCTTCACTAAGGGCAAATCATGCCTTCTATGATGGAGTGACTGCATCTGTTCACAAGGGAAGACTGACTGATGTCATCTACCTGGAATGCTGTAAGGCCTTTGTCATAGTCCCACATGACATCCTGATCTTTTTGGTTTGAAGGTCACACCGGAGAGTAATGGTCTAAGGTTCTATGTCCAGATGGAGACCAGGGACAAGCAGGGTCCCAGAGGGGTTCATCTGGAACTAGTACTGTTTAATACCTTTCTAAGTGACATAGGCTTTGGGATCGAGTACATCCTCAGCAAGTTTGCAGATGACACCAAGCTGAATAGTGCAGCTGATACCAAAGAAGGAAGAGATGCCATCCAAAGGGACCTGGATAAGTTTGAGAAGTGGGCCAATGCGAACTGCATGAAATTCAACAAGTGCAAGGGAGTGCACCTGGGTGCAATCCCAGGCAAAAGTAGAGACTTACTGAGAAGAACTTGAGAGCAGCATTACAAAGACTTGGGAGTTCTGGTGGATGAAAATCTTGACATGAGCTGGCAGTGAGCACTTGCAGCCCAGCAGGCCAACTGCATCCTGGGCTGTTTCAACAGACAAATGTCCAGCAGGTGAAGGGAGGTCATTATCCTCCTCTACTCTGCCCTTGTGAGGCCCCACTTGGAGTACTGAGTCCAGGTCTGGAGGTCCCAGCACAAGAAGGATGTTGATCTGTTAGAATGGATGCAGAGGATGGCTACAAAAAAGATCAAAGGGCTGGAGCTCCACTCCTATGAAGGAAGGCTGAGAGAGCTGGGGCTGTTGAACCTGAACAAGAGAAAGCTCCAGGGTCTCCTCAATGAGTCCTTGAAGTACTTAAAGGGGGCTTAGAAAAAAGTTGGAAAATTTTTGCTCAGTCAGATAATGATAGGACAAGGGGGAATGGTTTTAAACTAAGACAAAGAAGATTTAGGTTGGAGATTAAGAGGAAGTTTTTCACTCAGAGCGGGGTGAGGCACTGGAACAGGTTCCCCAGAGAAGTGGATGCCTCATCCCTGGAAGTGTTCAAGACAAGGTAGATGAGGCTCTGGTCAACCTGATCTAGTGGGAGGCATCCCTATCCATGGCAGGGGGGTTACAGTTAGATGGTCTTGAGGTCCCTTCCAGCCTAAGCCATTCTAAGATTTTATGATCTTGAATGCCATCACATGGTACATGTGATCAGACCCAGCCAGAATGGGCTTATGAAAGGGAAATCCTATTGGCAAAACTGATCACCTACAACAAGCTGACACGCTTAGTGGATGAGGGAAAGGCTGTAGGTGTGGCCTTCATAGGCGTTAGTAGAGTTTTTGACACTTTCTCACAGCATTCTTCTTGAGAAACTGAATACTCATGTCTTGGATATGCATACATTTTGCTGCGTAAAAAGTATCTGGGTGGCTGGCCCCAAAGAGTTGTAATAAATGGAGATAAATCAAGTTAGACGATAGTCACAAGCAGTGCACCCCAGGGCTCATTACTGTGGCCAGGTCTCTTCAGTATCTTTATCAATGATCTGGATAAGAGGATCGAGTCCACCCTTTTTAAGTTTATGGATAACACCATGTTGGGAGCAAGTGTTGATCTGCTTTAAGGTAGGAAGGCTCCACAGTGGGATCTGGATAGTCTGGATCAATGAGCTAAGGCCAACTGTATGAAGTTCAACATGTGCCTTGTCCTTCACTTGGGGCACAACTAGCCCATGCAATAATACAGGCTGCAGAAAGAGTGCCTGGAAAGCTTACCAGTGAAAAGGGACCTAGGGTTATTGGGCAATAGCCAGCTGTGAATAAACCAGCAGTGTGCTCAGGTGGCCAAGATGCCTTCTTGGCCACCTGAGCACACAGATCAGCATCCTGGCTTGTATCAGGAATAGTGAGGCCAGCAGGACTAGGGAAGTGATTGTCGCTCTGTACTTGGCTCTGTTGAGTTTGCACCTTGAATACTGAGTTGTGGGCCCCTAACTACAAGAAGGACATCAAGATGTTGCATTGTGTCCAAAGAAGGGCAAAAAAAGCTGGTAAAGGGTCTAGACAGCAAGTCTTATTCAAGTTCAACAAGGGCAAGGGAGGGGTCCTGCACCTAAGAAGGAATAACACCAAGCACCAGTAAAGGCTGGGCACTGTCCTGCTGGAGAGCAGATCTGCAGAGAGGGACCAGGGAGTCCTGGTGAACAGCAGGCTGACCATGAGTCAACAATGTATGTGCCCTTGTGGCCAAGAAGGCCAGTGGTATCCTGGGCTGCATTCAGAAGAGTGTTGCCAACAGAAGAAGGGAGATGATCCTTCCCCTTCCACTCAGCCCTCATGAGGCCACACCTGCAGTATTGTGTCCAGTTCTGGGATCCCCAGTATAACAGGGACATAGAACTACTAGAGCAATTTCAGAGGAGGGCTACTAAGATGATCTGAGGACTGGAGCACCTTTCATACAAGAACAGGTTGAAAGAACTGGGCCTGTTTAGCCTGGAAAAGAGAAGACTGAGGGGGGACCTCATTAATGTACATAAATATTTGAAGGAATGGTGTTGAAAAGATGGATCTGGTCTCTTTTCAGTTGTACCCAGTGACAGGAAGAGAGATAGTGGGCACAAATTGAAGCCCAGGAGGTTCTGGCTTGATATGAGGGCTATGAAATGGTGAAGGGACTAGAGGGGAGCTGCTGAGGTGTGGTGCAATTGCCTAAAGTAATTAGGAAAATAAAACTAATATTCACATTTTAAAGAAAATGTACAGCATTGAAGAGGCTTTCAGGGTAGGGCATAGATGCATTACCTGAGTGTTCTGTAGGCTTCCAATCTTAGATGCTATTGTGCTGGGGGAACCTGGTGTGCTGACTCTAAGGAACAGTACGGAGCGCAGAATGGAGTGGAGACACCACGGCTTGGCTCTGTGACCAGGTGGGGACTCTATTGTTCTTCTGCACATCGAGACTGATAAGCCGCACGTTTTGCTACCCTTGGCCAACGACCTGTCATGTTTTGACAAACGCTGTACTCTAGTGTACTTTTGCTCATTATAATATCATTATAATACCAAAACACATCTCCATCCCAAAAACTACTCACCTCCAAGGTGTGACCACCCCTCACTGAGCATGCGTTATGAATTTCTTGGAGCCTATTACTTTAAACAGAGATGGGACAATTTTCACCAATCATAACTAAGATATGCTTGACTAGAGTCAGTCAAGCTCCACCTAAAAGACAGAAAATAATATAAATTGGCCTTAGAGAGAGGGGATGTCAGGGAAGATACCTCCATCAGGTGAGATACTGAGGGAATACACCATCCTGAGGACCTCCTGACTCCTGGGATCAGCTGACTAGCTGAGCCTCTATTCCCCCCAGTTGGGATGCCTTTGGGTGAGATTTGAACACTTGATTATACTGGGTGTCTCCACAGAAACTTAGAAATCTCTATAGTCTTTGAGCCTTTTAACATCTTAATTTCCAGGCTGTGCACCTGTGTATTTCATGTGTGCTAGCTTGTTTTTGCATACAGTAAATTATTGCTGGCAACACAAAGAACCTGTGTACCTGTTGTTGTAATGAATTGCACTTGATTGCATTGTTCCTAGCTGTGATAGTTCTCACTGAATGAGACTAGAGTAAGGGTGGTTATACATTGTTGGTGAATCCGTGACCATGTAGTTCAGTGCTAAGGGGGATTTATATGTTATTGGTGAATCTGTAACCATGTAGTTCAGTCCTAAGGTCAGTTATATGTGGTTAGTGAATCTGTGATTGCAATTGTGATAGTTCAGTGTCCTGAATCTGACTGGACTCAAAATGGTTAATCAGCTATATCCCTTAACGCGACATGAGGTCACTTGGCCTGTTCAACCTGGAGAAGAGGAGGCTGAGGGGAGACCTCATCACAGTCTAAAGCTTCTTCATGACAGCAAGTGTGGGGCAGGTGCTGATCTATTCTCCTTAATCACCAGTGATAGGACCCATGGGAATGGTGACAAGCAGGGGAGGTTTAGGCTAGACATCAGTAGAGTTTCTTCACTGAGAGGATTACCGCACACTGGAACAGGCTCCCTAGGGAAGTAGTCACTGCATCAAGCCTGTCTGAGTTTGTTTAAGAAGCATTTCGACTGTGCACTTATTCACATGGTCTAAAATTTTGGGTAGGCCTGTGTAGTGCCAGAGTTGGACTCGATGGTCTTTATGGGTCTCTTCCAACTCAGGATATTCTATGATTCTATGAGGGAGCACTTCTTTACTGTGAGGGTGACAGAGCACTGGAACAGATTGCCCAGAGAGGTTGTGGAGTCTCCTTCTCTGGAGATATTCAAACCCACCTGGATGTCATCTGGTTCATTATGCTCTAGGAGGTGATCCTGCTTGGTAGGAGGGTTGGACTAGATGATCTTCAGAAGTCCCTTCCAACCCTGTCGATTATGTGATTCTTATGAGAAGCTGTTGAGGGAATTGGGGTTATTTAGCCCAGAGTAAAGGAACTCCAGGGGAGACTTATTGTTCTTTGTCTTACCTCAAAGGAGGTTGGGTGGGTGGTGGGTATCAATCTCTTCTCCCAGGCAAGAAGTATTAGGACAAGAGGAAAGGGCCTCAAGTTGCATGAGGGCAGGTTTGTGTATTAGGAGAAACTTGCACTGAAAGGGTTGTTAGGCAATAAAATCAGTCCGCCCAGGGAAGTAGTTCAGTCACCATCCCTGGAAGTATTAAAAAGACATAAAGATGTGGTGCTCAGGGACATAATTTAGTAATAGATTTGGCAGTGCTAGGTTAACAATTTGACTTGATGATCTTAGAGGTCTTTTCTAACCTAAATGATTCTATGATTCTATGACAAATAAGGCCATATTCCCTGCTGGCATGTCTTCTGGGTCACTTAAGTTGTACAAGAAAATAACTTCTCTCACAGCTATTTATAGAAAAAAAATGAGTCATTACTACTATCAAGTCCTTAATCCTAGTGGCTGAAATGTAAGTATGTATTATAATCGGGTGGATAATGTCAGAAACACTAGTAGATAATATCAGACTCTAAAAAGAAAAGTTAGCACATCATTAACTAATATTGCATATTCTTTGTTTATGCCTTTGCAAGGGTTTATTTATAATGTAAAATCCAAACTGCAACTGAAATTTGTGTTTTGGTTCTTGTTGTTTTGTTTGTTTGTTTTAAGGTTCAGGAAACTTTTTAAACACCTTCATAATTTGTCTTGTATATATTATAAGATCATTGCTTTAGAGCCATCATGACCATTTACTGATTATAGCTTGCAGCTGTGACCCTCACTTTTTAAGATGGGAGATGGCCTTTTATTTGTGAGTAATTTGATTTTTCTCATCAAGGTCTTGCTGTGATGGTTATTTTTACATGGGATAGATGTCAGTGAAAAGTGCAAGATATAGCTCTTCTGACCTGCAGGTGTAATAGTATGAGTAAAACAGTTTTAATGAATGTACTCCTGCAACAGTAAACCCACCATCCAAGATGAGTGAAAAAACGTGCTAGTGCTTAACAAGATCTGAGAAAATATATATATATATTTAACTTCACTGTTATCTTTTTCTTTTCATTTTTTACAAGTACAAACATCTTCTAGTGGATGTCCCCCTAACGAGTATTTCTAGAAAGATTAAACTTTCTTCTTTAAGAATGGTGAGGCAGAGAAAGGCAGGGTAGAAAGGAAACAGACTTTTCACAGGGAAATATGTTTCTTTCAAAAAGAATTTTTGAATTATATTTTGAAAATGGTTAAATGACGCAGTGAATTAAATACACATATCAACCATTAAGGCATAATGGAAATGACACTAAAAACATGGAGAATTGAGTGATAGCTGAGAAAGTATGTGCCGCAGGCAAATGCAATGAGTAATGCCCATTTGGGCAAAGGGTGCCTACATTCATCTGGGAAATAGTAAACCCCATCCAGTGCTTGGTGAAGTTGGTAGAAATATTCCAGCTGGCTTTAATGAGAATTGCACTCAATCCCTAGACTTCAGTAAAATAACTCCAGAATTGAAGAGAAGCTATAATCAAGACAATCTTTCCAAAGGTAATTTTGAACACTTTTCCTCCTAAAGCATAAGAAAACATAGAAAGAGATATAAAGGAAAGCACAGCTCAAATTCTAATGGAGGTCTTAGATTTTTATTTATTTATTTTCCTTGTAGAAAATAGTACAGGGAAGGATGCTAATCCAGCTGTATTTTTTAATGAAGAGATATATATATTTTCCTGTTTTCCCATCAATCTGACACAAGATATAAAGACATAGTATGTGTGTTATGCTCATATCATGGAAAAAATATCATTCATGTAATATAGAAGGCAAATTATTATTTGAGGTGCTCTTTCTAAGAGCACAGCTACAGCATTAATTCAGAATTTCTCCCATTATCCTGGGGATAATGTAAGTGTCCTTACTTTCCAGTCTCTTAGAAAATACAACCTTGGATTCCATTCCACTGTAGGATCAGGACAGAATTGTGTTTAAAGTTTTTATTTGAAAAGGAAGTGCATACATACATACATACAAATATACATTGTAGGGGTTGGAAATTGAAAGTGCTTTCATGTCAAACAAGGTATAAAATATGAAAGGACCTCATCTCATCTACACTTTAGAAGGAACTACTGCTATATGATGTAAGTAAAGGAAAAAAAATAATAACAAAAAAAAGCTGAACTCAAAGTACTGTATTTTGATAATTATTTTCAAGGTACATTAGACAGATTTATTTACATTTGTTGGTGTTGTTTGTTTGTTTTTAATTTTTTGCTGTTTCCAAAAAAGTTGTTTACTTAATGGACTATGATTGCTGACTGTCCTGGGGACTAGCTAGGGAAGTCTTGTGACACAGCTATCCCTTGTGAATATAACTATATATCTGTAATACTTGTACATTTAAAATTCATTTAAGATGTAATGGAAGCAAGGCAGTAGCTTCTGTATATACAGCAATTGTGATCTGTGGTCCCCACCCCCCTCCCGTTATGAAATACTCTGTTTTAATCTTGCAACCTCACAGAATCTGGATATTATTTCCAGCCACTCCAAAACCCTGCTCTGCACCACCTTCCAAAATGAGAAAAGTAGTCCAAGTATCTAACTCCCTGTGTATACTGCATGCCTGTGTATTTGTAACATGTTTTTAAATCCGTGGTTGTAATTTGATTTTCCAGGCTATGTTCTGCAACTCATCTGTTCAAATACATTGAAAGCAAAAAGATGCATACCTTACAGTGTTCCAAAAGTAATGATTTTCAAGCTAGATTATAAAAAGTGTATATTACAGAAAAGTCTGACACACTTTTCTAGTCTTTAGGAGTTATGTTTACCTACCCTTCTAAATCAAGCATGTTGGGGGGGACATGATACAAATTTCTCTCTGTTGCTAGAATCCTGAATCCTTGAATTCTGACACAAACAATGTCTATCTTCTTTCATCCACTTCTTCATATCTTCCCCTGTTAGTTACCCCTACGTCTATAGGCTTCCTTGTTTATTAAGACATAGTAGTAACTGCTCAATCATTTTATTCTGCTTGCAGGAAAAAAAAAAAAAAAAAAAAAAAAAAAAAAAAAAAGTCTTATTCCCTTATTCCTACTACAATTCCCAAACAGAAGTTAAAAGAAATTGAAAAGAAATTGTTACCAAATAGTTCCCTAAAGAACCTTTAAGATTTTTTAGACAAAAAGAAAAATAGTAAAACTTAACTCCTTTTTTCTTTTTTTTCCTCTCTCTTCCTTTTTTTTTTTTTTTTTTTTTTATCACAAAGACATTTGGGAAAACAAACAAACCAAAAACAATTCCAAAAATCAACAAAACAAAGAATTTCAGTAGGGTTCTTCAAGTTAATTACATTTTGTCTTAATTTGTCATAAATCAACAGTTAGAGATTTTAGATTTTAACTTTGAAGGAACAAGATACTAAATTCTTATTATGGCATAACTACTTACCAAGTTAATGAGACATTAAAAAAAATCCTCATTCCCACTAACACTGCTTCTTTTTGGTCAGGATTACAAATCTTAAGGATGAGCTAAAGTGGTCCAACATAATATGAAATCACTCTCTTTAATCTGGTAGTATTCACTACTTTATTAACAGCAATTTTTGCACTTAAAAATTGTTCTCAATGTCTTAAAGGATGATGCGACAACCTCTTTTACATCTTAAACTCATTTCTGCTATTTCATTTTTATATCCTGGATATAGATAATTATCTGGCTGCTTGGGATGTCAAGATAAGTGAATAGCACAGTTTCAGGGATGTGTACTTCATTTGACATAGTAAGTGCCAGGTAAGACTATACACATAAATCTTTCTAACAAGAAGTCATTGTGCCTTTCATTGACATTCTAGGTAAATACACAAGGAGAAGTTACTTCTCAAGAACCAAACTACTTAAAAATAGCCATGTAACTAGCTGCCAGGTCAGGAAAAATGGAGATAAGTGTTAATGCAAGTTCTTTGGTAAGTTGTTTTAAAGCACGTTAAAGCTCTGTTTTATCCTGAAGTTGTAGAAATCTGCTTTTTGATACCAACTGGCAGATCTTCAAATTGCATACTGTATGCTCTCTCTCCTAAGTTGAATAGTACCGTGAGGTGACATTCTTTTGTATTTATAATGATCAGATACATAAATAAAAAAAGTTGACTTTATTTATTTATTTATTTATTTATTTATTTATTTATTTATTTATTCTGTGGGATGTCTAGATGTTTGAGAACTTTTGGTAATGCATAGATTCAAACTGGACTTCAGCAGTGAGAATCATAAATAGGTACCCATTTTTTTTCAAGTTTCCATACAGTTATCATGACCCCTATAATATTTCATGGAGATTTTTTTTTCTGTCACAGCAAACTGCAAGGGGAAAACAAAACAAAACAAAACAAACAAGCAAACAAACAAACAAAAAAAGAACAGCCTTTCTCCCCTGAAAACAGAAAAAATAACCCCAGTCAAATGTATTCCAAACCCTGAAATAGTTCCTTAAAGAGTCAAGCATTTTCAATTTGGAGTCAAACTTTCAATTTGAATGTCAAAAATTCACAACATTGAACATCAGTGACTAGCTGAGATAGGATCAGAGCCATTGGCAATGATTACTAAAAAATTAAGGAAGGAAAATTAAAATTAAAATTAAGGAAATTTGAAGTAAGCACGAATCTCATGGCTTTCCAGTAAACCTCCTACCTCCAGGCCTATCATACTTCTCTACACCTTTCAAACTAACTTCCATCTATACTGGATCCTGCAAGTGTGAAACAAGTAGTCCTTCCCTTTACCTTTTGATTGGACATTCTCTTACCCAAAGAGTGAAAGGACACCAACCCTGTCTCTTTATGGCCAGAGGAACGCCTCATCTCACTCTCCCCTGGCCTTTCCTTTTCTCCAGTCATGTAAGGCACTAGTGTAGGTATGTCTGAAAGATTCAAGCATGGCCATCCAGGCCAGAGAACATGTCTGGACA
>CM021763.1:42318404-42325904 GCA_011075105.1 Heteronetta atricapilla | reverse complement strand
TTCCAGGAGAAAGGCATATGTAAAGAGAAAGCTTCTCATGGTCTGAATTCCATATTTTTCCCATGTTAACATTTATTTTACATTTTACTTTTCTTTTAAAAATAAAAATAAAAATAAAAACAGTTATGGAGTATTTAAGCATTGGAGGTAATCTATTCCTATTTTTCATTGGTGTTCACATGTCTCAGACAGAAACACTATCTAAATCTATTCTTATTTAGTTAGCTTTCCAACATTGCTTTGATATCTTTCCCTGTATTGTTTCTGCTTCTTTTATTTATTTATTTTTAAATTAGGGTGAATCCATGTAAGAGATAATTATTTCAGGCTGGAAGGTTTAGTCCGGAACTGCTGTTTACAAGTATGTGAGGTTTTTATTCTAGGCAACCATGATTATTTTAGAAAGTTTGGAGGTTATCTGGGTATTTCTGGTGTAACAGCATAACCATAACTTGTAATAGTCTGAGATGTCTAGATAAGAATGTACCAGGTAGAAACTACACTGATTTTTGATATGCCCTTGTAATCATTACTGGAAAACCAGCAATGAAATACTGTATCTGGTGAAAACATCCACAGTTGGAGGAAGATGCTGGACATTTGGAAAAGTTGCAGAGATGAATAAATAGAACTGTAGGATGCTCCTTATGGTGCAAGACAGGAGTTTAATCTATTTAGCTTGACAAAATGAAAGTTAAGGAATAACTTGTTCTTTGTATCACAGCACATAAAAGATGACAGTTTTAACATTGCAAAGCCTAATAAATTACAAATCAGATATCAGGGCCTGGATTCTACAGATCTGAATTTTAGTTTTGTTATGAACTTCTTCCCAGGCCTCAGTTAAATTAATTAAGTTGCTTTGATCCAGTTTTGGTATGCACTAAACAGTAATACTGGTCTCAGGCAAAGAGACTTCAAATACTTCTTTAACTCTCTTAGCCTCCCTAACAAATCGTGGAAATCATCTTATTGGATCATTTCAATGGTTAACTAAACCTCACTCCTTATTTCTTGTGGAAATAATGGGGGGTCTGGTTACTCAAAGATGTTCTTTCTGTCTCTTCTACTAAGCACTTAGAAAGCACCACTTGTACCAATCCATAACACTAGGCCATTTATAAAGCAATTGCATTATAGAGATTAAACCCTGGTATGGAGATTAGATTCCATCATATATATGTTCTACGCTAGATTATTTTTTTCCTCTTATGTAAAAGAGTTGAACATTAGATTTGAATTGAAGATTATTCCTGTGATTGTATAGTATTAGAATTAAAACAAAATTCCAAAATTATTAAAAATTTCTCTCTTCAACCCTAATTCTAATGTTTCAAAGTTTAATGAAGAGGATGACACCTGTTTGCTAACAAACAAAACTGAAAAAAAGAGATCCTAGGATATATCATATGTATTCTTCATATGCCAACTTTATATTTTTCATCATTTAAATAAATGTAGTTATGAAAAAATCATAGAATCTTAGAAGTATAGAATAACTCAGCTTGGAAGGGACCTCAAATATCATCTACTTACAACTTCCCTGCTAGATAGGGATGCCCACAATAGATCAGGTTGACCAAAGCCTCATCTACCTTGTCTTGAGCACTTCCAGGGATGAGGCATCCACTTCTCTGGGGAACCTGTTCCAGTGCCTCACCCCCCTCTGAGTGAAAAACTTCCTCTTAATCTCCAACCTAAATCTTCTTTGTCTTAGTTTAAAACCATTCCCCCTTGTCCTATCATTATCTGACTGAGCAAAAATTTTCCAACTTTTTTCTAAGCCCCCTTTAAGTACTTCAAGGACTCATTGAGGAGACCCTGGAGCTTTCTCTTGTTCGGGTTCAACAGCCCCAGCTCTCTCAGTCTTCCTTCATAGGAGAGGAGCTCCAGCCCTTTGATCATTTTGTAGCCATCCTCTGCACCCATTCTAACAGATCAACATCCTTCTTGTGCTGGGACCTCCAGACCTGGACTCAGTACTCTAAGTGGGACCTCACAAGGGCAGAGTAGAGGGGGACAGTCAACTCCCTCCATCTGCTGGATACTCCTCTTTTGATGAAGCCCAGCCAACCCTTTATCCACTGAATGATCCATGGAACAAATCCCTCTGTCTCCAATTTGGACACTGGGATGTCATGTGGAACCCTGGATGAAGGAAAGGCTGTTGATATAGTGTACCTAGACTTTGGCAAGGCCTCTGACACAGTCTCCCATAGTATTCTCCTGGAGAAGGTACAAGCAAAGGTACACTCTTTGCTTGGTTAAAAACCGTCTGGACCGCCAGGCCCAGAGGTTAGTGATCATGTGAACATGAGTGGCAGTGTGCACAGATGACCCAGATGACCAAGAAGGCCAGCGGCATCCTGGCTTCTATCAGGAATAAAGTAGCCAGCAGGACCAGGGAGGTGATCTGCCTCTTGCGTTCTGCTCTGGTGAGGCTGCACCTCGAGTACTATGTTCAGTTTTGGGCCCCTAACTACAAGAATGACATTGAGGCCCTGAAACATGTCCAGAGTAGGGTTATGAAGCCGGTGAAGGGCATGGAACACAAGTCCTACGAGGAGCGTCTGAGAGAACTTGGGTTGTTCAGCCTGAAGAGGAGGAGGTTCTGGGGAGACCTTATTGCACTCTACAACTACCTGAAAGGAAGTTGTGGGGAGTTGGAGGTTTACCTCTTCTCACAGGAGATAGGACTAGAGGAAATGGCCTCAAGCTGCACCAGGTGAGGTTTAGTTTGGGGATTAGGAGACATTCCTTCTCAGAAAGAGTGGTTACACATTGGAACATGTTGCCCAGGGAGGTGGTGGAGTCCCTTTCCATGGGGGTGTTTAAGGAAAGTTTGGATCTGCTTTGGGACATGGTTTAGTGGGTGACATTGGTAGTAGGGTAAATGTTGGACCAGATGATCTGGAAGGCATTTTCCAGCCTTAATGATTCTATGAAAGGCCTTACAGAAATCCAGGTAGATGACATCTGTCAGTCTTCCCTTGTCAACTGACGTAGTCACTCCATCATAGAAAGCCACAAGATTGAAGAGGTAGGATTTGCCTTTGGTGAAGCCATTCTGGCTGTCTCGGACCATTTTTTGCCTTGCATGTGCCTTGACATTGCTTCCAGGAGGATGTTTTTCCATGATCTTGACAGGTATAGAGGTGAGGCTCACCTGTCTGTATTTCCCTGGTTCCTCTTTTCTACCCTTTTTAAAAATGGGAGTGATGTTTCCCCTTTTCCAGTCAGACAGGATTCTACCTGACTGCCAGAACCTTTCAAATATGATGGAAAGAGGCCTGGCAACTACATTAGCAAATTATTTTAAGATCCTTGGATGCATGTCATCAGGCCTTATAAACTTGTACTTGTTTGATGATTAAATAAGATTATTAATTTTTCCTCTTATTCTTATTTGTCCAGCACAATGGAACACAATAGTGCCAATGACAAATTACTGCCTTGTGCTTTACCAAATTTCAAAATAAATGTGACTGTTATTCCTTAGTGCATCAGAGTAGTTGGTTATTGAGGCAGATTCTTATTTTTAACAGGTACTCGCCTTCACTGTTGTCCTCTTTTGAGTCTATAAAACATCAGAGCTTTGTTTATTGGGCTAGTTTTTCATCCAGTTCTTCTTTTTATCTTTGATTACAAGCATTTAAAGTCTAAAATTGTCAGAAACAATAATTCTAGAATCATGTTACCTTGTGCTTTTTGTAGAGCTGTATGGAAAAGTGGATTTCTTCGTTTCAGAAGATCACACATACACTGTTTCTGTGTCAGTTCATTGATACAAACAGACTGTGACAAATCAACTTCTATTATAATTACAGAAACCGGATTTTTTACTCTTCTTTTTTTTTCCTTCCTCCATCTGCAGCTATGATTTACAGCAGGGACTCTTAATTTATGTATTCTGTTCAGTTCTTCAACTGTCCTGAACTGCATATGGATCTGGAATAGGGCCTCAGTCCTGCTCTTATAATGAGGAATTTGCTTTCAAAAACAAGTTGATATCAAGCAAAGGAAATAATACATAAATAAATAAAAATAATTTTTAAAAATAATAATAAAAAACACCCCAAAGTAGAACTGCTTGCTTTTTTGGGTAAGATGGTTCTGCTACTTCTGGCCATGTGAGAAAACAGAAATAGCATTTGGAAAGAAAATATTTAATGGTTCAGAGGAAGGACTATGTTAATGATTTGCAGGATGTAAGCTAGAATGGTAGTGCCAGCCTTTTAGCATTTAGCATTATTTGACCTTCGTCCTCTCTGATACTATGCACAGAAAACAAATGTCCTAATCACGGAATAAACGTGTGTCATTTGACTAATATTCAGCAATCTAGTTAACCGCTGGGGCAAGGAGTTGGCTCCTACTTTAAATTGTGTTCCTTGTGGTAGCTAGCTTGTAGTTATGTGTGATGAAGTTTCACATTTTTCTAAGTGCCCTTGGCCTCATCCCCAGTCTAGTAAGTCCCCTCATATTTCATTTGTGATTCATTTTCATCCAAAATATTTTCTTTAGTGTTGCTAGTGATGGATAAATCACATTGAATAGAAAAAAACAAACAAACAAACAAACAAAAAAACTTTAAAAATCATTCAAATAGACTGAACAAGAGAGCATTACAAGAGACCAGCTGGCTGAAATTTAATTGGCAGAGTTTAATTGGCAGAGTTTGGTCAATGTAAGTAAACGTGCCAAGATTTAGTCTTCTTTTAGGTCATCTGTTTCCTCCTAACTAAACATATCACAGATATTTATAGACATACATGTATTATTATTCCTCTCCATCTCCAAAACTTGTCATTTCTGGTATTTGAATGTCAGTCATGAGGGAAAATAAGTAAAACTCTAATGTAAGCTCCTGACATCAGATGGAAAATGTGAAGGGAAAACATTTGCTGTTTTTCTTTTCCAGAGGAAAAGAAAGTTTGACAAGCTTCTTTCCTATTCTACATTAAAAATAATAATAAAAAAATAATAAAAAATCACTGAGATATATTTCATGCAGTTAAATGTTTACGAGGTATTATGCATTGCTAAACTCAACTGTAAAAAAAAATATTCTATCAGTACAGAAAAAATATGTAGTGGGGGATATTGCTTACTGTGCTTGGGCTGAAAGGAATGTACCAAAGCACTACTTAAATGCAGAAAAAAAAAAAAAAAAAAAAAAAAAAAAAAAAAACTCATGCTCTTGTTCTTTTTTCTGTCTGCAGGTTGCTTTCCATACAAACAATTATTTCTACTGTACTTATTCATGCGGATCATTTGGACCATTTGAATCATTTGTTTTTGTTCAGGCCCATATTCTACTAATTTATGATCAGATGCCAAACTAAGCAAGCAAGAATTTTTCCAATGATTTTAATGGTTGCCAAATTCATTCCATATACAGAATTATACTGGTAATATTGTATTAAATTATATTACACTGGTTGTTCTTTACACTAGAGTAGTGAGTTTACATGGCAGGTTTTTGATAGCAGGGGTGGGTCCATAGGGGTTGCTTCTGAGAGAAGAATCCAGAAGCTGCCCCATGGTGGATAAGGTCCCACCACTGACCAGAACAGGGCCAATAAGCAATGTTGTTTGTGCCTCTGTGAGAGCAAATTTAAGACAGGGGAAAAAAAAAAAATGCTGCGGAACAGAGGCGGGGAGAGAGAGGGGGAGAGAAACCTGAAGGTACTTTTTTTCAATGAAGGAGGAGGAGAGGTTCTCCAGGTGCCAGAGCAGTCTCTGTGGCCTATGGAAAGGCCCCTGGTGGAGCAGGCTGTCCCCCTGCAGCCCATGGGGACCTGTGATGGAGCAGTTTGCTCCTGGGGGATAGACCCCGTGGTACAGAGCCGTGTGGGAGCAGCTCTTGAAGAGCTGCTGCTTGTGGGAAGCCCACGATGGATCAGTTCAGGAAGGACAGCATCCTGTGGGAGGGACCCCACATTGGAGAGGGGGCAGAGAGTGTCTGAGAAGGAGAGATGGAGACGAAGTGCTATAGACTGACCACAGCCTCCATTCCCCCATTCCCCTGCACCGCTCAGGGAGAGGAGGTAGAAGAAGGTGGATGGAGGGAGGGGGAATTTGGGTTTCTTTCCTTTGTTTCTCACTTCTCTAGCTTGTTAGTAATAGTCAATAAATCTTACTATCTGCCTACTGAGTCTGTTTTGCCCATCATGATAACTGTTGAGCTGTCTTCCTGTCCTTATATCAACCCTTGAGCCCTTTGTGCAGTATTTTCTCCCCCTTGTCCTTTAAGGAGGGGGAGTAAGAGAGTGACTGTGGTGGTACTCAGCTGCCCACCCGAGTAAAACCACCACAGCTAGCTATATGGAAGACCATTATAAATCGCTGTTCAGTTCATTGAGACTTTATTCATCCTTACTGCTTTCAGTAACGAAATCAATGGTTACAAATGATTGGTTACAATTAAATTTGGGGCTGGATGTTCCTCCAGCTTCAATTTTCATCATAGTATGTAACTACAATAAATATGCCAACCTGCAAAACTTACTTGGTAAGAATTGTTCATGTTTTTCTTTATTACTCTTCCCTATCTCCTCCAAAGGATACTGGTTTCTTTTTCTGAGGAACCAACAAGCCGTCTCCGGAGTATTTCCTGATATCTTCATGGAGTTTACTTTCTTCTTCTGGACCAGATTTTGAAGTTGCACTCCATTTCTGTACAGGAGACAAACAGACACAATATTGAAAACACTTCCATTGCTCCAGTACTTTACATTGCCTAGAATCAGAATATGTTCTAGCTAAAAGATACAGATTATGAAATACAAAACTTTAATATGTAAACAATAATGCAGCTTTCTACCTTAGATGTTTTAGTTCTTGCAAGTAAGTTGAGTATGATAGGTACATTAAAGGACCATTTCAAGATACTTAAAAACTCTTCAGAGAAATTTATCTTGGCCATTAATCCTTAAAAATGCTGAAATGCAATCTGAACAGAGTTATGTCTGAGAATTTCTTCTGAGTGCTGGTCATCTGCAACACATGTTTAATGGGATTTTAAAAATGTATAAAAGATTACGTTGACCTCTGCAAGAGGTGAGGAGAGAAGTAAGGAGAATATAAAATCAAATATTTATCCTGCCACTGTTGTTATGTCTCCCTTTAAGAATGAACCAAACATCCTTAAGTTTAGAGACTAACAAGCAGAGATCAAGTGGAAAAATAATAAATAAATAAATAAATAAATAAATAAATAAATAAGTTTCAGATATCGTGGTCAGTAAGGTACTGCCAATAAGGTATTCCTTTAAGTATCCTGGACCAATTTTATCCTGGAAGGAAGGAAGGAAGGAAGGAAAGGAAAGGAAAGAAGGAACGAAGGAGCGAAGGAAGGAACAAATGAATGAACGAATGAATGAGGGAGGCTGGGAGGGAGGAAGGGAGGAAGGGAGGAAGGGAGGGAGGAAGTAAGGAAGTAAGGAAGAAGGGAAGGGAAGGGAAGGGAAGGGAAGGGAAGGGAAGGGAAGGGAAGGG
>CM021763.1:42301665-42318304 GCA_011075105.1 Heteronetta atricapilla | reverse complement strand
GGAAAGGAAAGGAAAGGAAAGGAAAGGAAAGGAAAGGAAAGAAAAACTCACCAACAAAATATCTACACTCTTTCCTGCTTTAAAAATACAGCTCTGTGCTGGCGAACAAGCAATTCTTCTCCCTCTTTGTGCCTCTTTCTTCAACAAAAAGAAACATTTCATGTTTGAGTAGATAACAAGACGTACCATTAAGACACAGAAAATTGAAAACCTAGACTGCAATAAAATTGCAGGCACAGGGGAATTAGTAATAGCTTCTCCATGTTTTAGTAGAATACTTCCTTTTTATTCACCCAGCAAACAGTGTTCACAACCAACAGCGAAGAACAAAAGCTGTGATTTATATATATGGACAGGTATACATGCACCCCTGACCTCCTGCTGCTTTCCTTGCCCTCAGCACCAGAAGCAATTTATGGAGACCAGTCTAAATAAACATTAAAGAGTCAAGGCCACAAGCTGACAGCAAGAAAAATCAATGGCTCCAGAAATCAGCTGGTAGGATCAATAAAAGAGATTAGGCATCACAAGCTAGCGTGGGGCACTCACAGGTAAATGTGGCTTAGACTTCATCTGACAGGGCTCTCTCAGCATCAGGATAAAAACTGTCATAGAAATAGATGCACACTGAGTAGCCAGTGGAAGACGCTCCTTAGCTGCAAACACTAAAGGCTGACCTCTGAATGAAAAGGATTTATACTTAGGCCACAGGGAATTTCCAATTGCTTTTCCAGAGTCATCTCACACATCTGTGCCTTTGCCCATAGGAATTGCTTCAGATACAGGTTTGGAGAAATCTGTTTTTTTATTTGTTTGTTTTGCTTTCCTGGATTGTTTTTCAAATCCTTTCCTTACTGAGTTACTTTTCAAATCCTCCTGTTTTTCAAATCCTTCCTCTCACTGAGTTACTTTGCTCTCTGTAACCTGTGCCTCTATAACTACTGCATTACACGATACATTACATTGGTGTAGGAAGCTTCTGCTGAAATCATTTCAACACCTTTAGTTTCTACAGATCTAGCTTGGGGACATGAAACTTGCTAATGCATGGGGCAACTTCAGTTTCTGCAGTGGCATCTTTCACCTCAGCCTGTTTTCTGTCTGGGCTGTATCGAATGCACAGCTGGACCTGGATGAATTAAGAGCCATCCTTATTATCAAGCCAGAGTATGGCTATTTTTTCACAGTCTGCGTGTCTTTTAGCAGATCATAAATGTTAATGTTTTGTTATCTGTGATCATCCAGTCACCAGCATGAATCCAAAGCTGATTGCTAGCAGCAGCCTGTGTTCTATTAGTCTGTCCAGACCCGTGACCACAACAGTATTTATTATACCACTCAAGGCTCTCTGCTTTTCTAAAACTTCATCTTTTTCCTTTTTGGTTATTTTTTTTCAAATAAGTCCATACCTTGTTTCTTCGGAAATCTACCATGAAACTTTTAGCTTAGTAGACTTCTGAAAGAAACCACAGATATACTGCTTCCTTAGGCAAACTTGAATGTAGATTTCCAGGATAGGCTAGAAAGGCTATCTAAACTACTTGCTACCTCTAATGAAAAAAATGTAGTGTGGGTGTGGGAGGGAAATGTCATTTCCACCAAGTATCCTTTCCTTCATTTCATAAACTTTTACACTACACTCCAAAGAACCATAAGCATGCATTTTAATGGACAACAAATGCTACAGGTGGAAAAAAAAAAAAAAAAAAGTCTTTCATTTAAAACTAATATAACTTACAGGTCAATGTCTGTTAGAGACATAACAACACTTCACAAATTAGTAGATAGGGTCTGTACTAGCTTCAGTTTAAAATTGATACAAGAGATAGCCTCACATGGGTTGCACTGTAAAAGTCTTGTTAGATGAAAAGATATAGGTGATGTTAGAATGAGCCATGTCAAAAAAAACACAGCCTTTGCTCCAATATGAGCAGCTTAATGGTAGTTTATGATAGGGAAAAAAATAAATAAATAAATGGAAATTAAACTAACAAACAAAACTAGGAGCACAGTAACAGGTAGCATGCACACATCTTTATATTATACAGGTCTGTAATATCTTTCCTACCTGACACTTTTTCCAATCTTCTCAGATTGCTTGTATTTTATCTGGTTTACTTTCTACCATGGAGCTCTCAACTTACACTATACTTCAATATACTTGACATTTGAAAGAAAATGTGTGTGCATTTCCTCTATTAAGAAGAGTGACCTGACAAACATGCCTTCATGTCTCTTAGCAGCATGTCAAAAATAAGCTTACTGAGACCACAGTGCATCCATTCTGTAATATTAATGAAATCCCCAATAGTCTCAATCTTCATCTTAGATTCCAAGGAAATAAATAACTTACAAGAGAAGAGGAATATGCATATTCTTACTCTGATTTAGTATCTCCATCAAGGTTATATATAACCTTGCCAGTCATAATGGGCCTTCTGGTGTTGGATGCTGTACGAACTGCACAAGTGCAGACTTATATCTTTATATCTTTGGAGAAATGGAAATCAATAGGAATTTAGTGTCTAATTACTCTGGAGGATCTGCATCACAGTTCTACTTCAAGATGGAAGTAATGTGTAGATTTCTTGAGTCACCTTTAAGTGAGCTAGTACAAGTGTTGTTAGCGCCTTGCCATAATAACATGGTACTCAGCACAAGCTAGTTTCTCAACTATGTGGTTGTCCTCCCTGGTAACATTTGCAGGCTTTTCTGGGTTCCTGGCTGCTGTGGCTGAGGAGCTAATACTGTTTGAAACAATATTGCAAAATTTCCTTCTATAGTATTCATGATAATAATAGTGTGAATATATTGAAAGATTATAATTACAGGTAACATGACTCTAAAGTAATGGTGAATAAGTCTTAATGAATAGGCAGGTTGACATAGTTCCATTACTAAAATATCTTTTTGATAGGGTTGAGAGAGTTTCACAAAAATGGATCTTGGTATATAAAGATTATCATAGAACATATGCAAGGAGCAAGAAGAGAAAGGGAAAAGATTAATTTACAAGAGGTTCATGAGTTCAGACAGTAAGAAGAAACATTTCAGAAATGGTAGGGCTATGGAAGGGTGGAATTCAATGTTCCCACTGCTGCATAGAGAAGAAATCTAACTGTTCAATTTACTATTATTTTCTCTATTTATACCTTGTTTGTTATGCAACTTTCATTGAAATGTGGCCATATTTTGATAGCATAAATTACTTAATCTTTTTATTTTTAATGCATATATTTTTAATGTTATATGCACTGTTGAAAAGGTGTAAGAGTTGTGTAAAGACATTACAATGATTTTGCAACAGGATTGGCTCAGAGAGAGAAGACTTTCTTCTTGATGCCAAAGTTCAGTGTCTTAGTCAAAGCTCCCATTTTGCTTTGCTGTCATGACATCACTAAAGTGAGGCTATTCACTTCAGAGCAAAGCAGAGAAGCAGGAATTAATTTATCCTTGATCTTTCCTTGACTATCACAAAGTCTATGGTTCCAACTTAAGTGACTGGCATGGCTTTTTTGTGTTTTGTTTGTTTGTTTGTTTGTTTGTTTCCCTCAAATACAACTACTTATTAGGTCTCTCTAAATGCCAGACTAGTAAAGAAATAATCATCCTGGGCTAGGGAATGATGGTACAGTGAAAGGCACGAGGTGCAAATGAGTAACTGGGGCAGATAGGAAAACAGATGCTTTAGGCCATATATATATCCATATATATTTTTTTTTCACTTAAGAAAATGACAAACTGTTGCCCAAGATTAACCATTTCTCATTGAAGTTTAGGGTTTAGGTTCAGCAAATTAAAATTGTAAATTAAGCCCAGCTGGAAATAAATAAATAAATAAATAAATAAATAAAATAGATAATAAAAAAAATAATAAAATAAAATAATAATAAAATAAATAAAATAGTAAAAAATGCTTGCAAGAAAGAAACTTATATAATATTAAAAAGCCTGACTTTGAAGAACTCAGTGTCCTGGTCTATATTTAATGACTAAAAACTCTGAAGCAAAGAATTATGATGTGTCTTTGATGATTAGGCAGGCTCTGCAACTATTAGAAAAATTCTTACTTAAGGTTATTGGTTCCCCTGAATTTTCATCTAGACTTGTGGTTAGAACTGATATGTTAACACTGTGGGTTTTTTGTTGTTTCTTTGTTTGTTTGTTTTTCCCTCCTCTCCATTCAGTGAGTCAGCATTTTTCAATAAAATCTTCTTGGCTCTGTGCTGGATCCCAAGAGCAGCAGACAATTCATACTTGGCACTGGATAACTGACCATATTGCTGACCCAGAGAAGAAGCAAACAGTTCATTCCTAGCACAGGGAGTCATCACTAACACACTGACTGGTTTTTCACAGAATCACAGAATGTTAGGGATTGTAAGGGACCTTGAAAGAGAAGGTCCCTTGATAACTGCACCTCTGGGTGCAGCTATCAAGCCAGTGTTTTATCCACTGGATAGTCTGCCCTTCAAATATGTATCATTCCAATTTAGAGATTAGGATGTGACAGGGGGCCTGGGCTTTACCATAGGAGCAATGGTGGCATGGGGCAAAGTTAGGAGCATCAGGCAGACAGCCGCAGGGAGCAGAGGCATGCCCATACTCCAGAACGGAGCGTGGGCACCAGTCATGGCTGTAAAACAGATGACAGCCTCGGACCCATGCATGACAATTAAGCTGACAGTGGCATGGACCTAGGGGTGGAACTGGACAACCCCCTGGTTCAGCACCCAGGTCTGAAAACATTCTGGATGGAAGGCATCCTCTTTGGGCAGTCCCGGGCAAGGACTGGCTTATCCTTCTTCCAAATACTGTGGAGCCCATGGAGATGAATCCACCAGAAGATGTAGAGGAACAAATGGAAGTGGATCCACCTCCACCAGAACAGACCTGGGACTACTGCAGCATGTCGTTGTTCTCCTCCATCCAAGAGCACCGACAGCATCGCAGGAGTGCCCAGCCAGCTCCGTACTCATGGCTCAGGCTCCATGGCAAGCATTAGCTTGGAGCCACCAAACACCATGGACATCCCTCAGGCTTACCTGCAAGATGTCCCAGCAATAAACAACACTTGCCGATTCTCAGGGGTTGCATGAGTACTTCTTTCCCAGCCCTTGTGCCAGAGGTGGCATCCCTTCTGCACAGAGCCTTGAGGAAGAGCACAAGAGAGGACCCAGCTTCCTTCAAGCTGCTGTGCTGGGGTGACAGGAGGAGTCCCTGAGGGCTACCACACACCTCTAACATTTGTGAAAATAGACAGAGGGGTGAAAATAGTAATGTGTGAGTGATTATAGGTAGCTAATTCCTTGTATTAGAACTGAGTTTCTATATCTGAGTAATTGGTAACGACCAACATGGAGAAGGCTGAGGTATTCAACAACTTCTTTGCCTCTGTCTGCATGGGTAGGTGGGCTTCCCAAGTCTTTCATTTCCCTGAACCCATAGATGGAGGCTGGGGGAGCAAAGTCCCACCCAATGTCAGTGAAGAGCAGGTTCGACACCACCTGATGAATCTGAACAGGTACAGGTCTGTGGGACCTGATGACATGAATCCGAGGGTCCTGAGGGAACTGGCAAGTCTCTCTCCATCAGAGTCAGGAAGTCCTGGCATTCGGGCAATGTCCCCCATGAGTGGAAAAATGGAAACATCTTGCCCCTACTCTTCAATTAAAACAATAAGGAGACATTTCTCAGAAAGAGTGGTCAGTCATTGGAACAGGTTGCCCAGGAAAGTGTTCAAGTCACGGTCCCTGGGGCTGTTTAAGGAAAGGTTGGATCTGGCACTTAGGGACATGGTTTAGCGGGTGACATTGGTAGGAGGGGGATGGTTGGACCAGATGATCTTGAAGGTCTTTTCCAACCTTAATTTTTATACAATTCTACGATTCTATGTTATGTGGGACTGTGTCAAAGGTGTTACAGAAGTCCTTGTCAACCAATGCAGTCACTCCACCATAGAAGCCCACCAGATTGGTCAGGCAGGATTTGCCCTTGGTGAAGCCATGCTGGCTGTTCCAAATCAGCTTCTTGTCCTGCATATGCCTTAACATTGCCTCCAGCAGGATCTTTACCATTTACCATTCTGCCAAATACAGAAGTGAAGCTCACCTGTCGGTAGTTCCTCAGGTCTTCCTTTCTACCTTTTTTTTATAAAAAATGGGAGCAATGTTTCCCTTTTCCCCAGTACCCAGTGGGGTACTCCACCTGACTGACATAATTTTTCAGCTATGATGGAGAGTGGCTCAAAGGAGAGTGGAGAGTGTCATCAGCCAATTCCCTCAGGACCCATAGACTTGTAATTCTTAAGTTGTGTCAGGAGGTCCTGAACTCGCTCTACACTTACAGTGGGAGGGACTCTGCTCCCCCAGTCCCCACCTAGAGCTTTGGAGAAACAAAAGAAGTGGTAAGTCAGACCACCAGTGAAGACTATGGCAAAGAACTTTTTAAGTACCTCTGCCTTCTCCATATATATCATTACTAACACTCTGTCTTCATTTGTCAGAGGCTCTACACTCTCCCTAGTCTTTCTTTTGGGTCCCATTTACCTGTAGAACCCCTTCTTGTTATTCTTTATATCCCTTGCCAAATTTAGTTCTGTCAGTGCCTCGGCTTTCCTGATCCCATCCCTGTACATCCAGACAGCATTTCTGTACTCTTCCCAGAGCACATGACCATTTCCACTGTCTGCGCATTTCCTTCTGTTGCCTAAATTTGACCAGCAGGTCCTTGTTCAACTGTGCCAGCTTGCTATCTTCCCTGCTTGATTTATTACATATAAGAATAGAGAGATCTTGCTCTCCAAGGAAAATATCCTTAAATAGTTGCCAGGTCTGATCAGATCCTCTGTCCCTAAGGACCATGTCCCATAGGATCTCACCCACTAATTCTTGCTAAGATCTTAAAGAGAAGAGCTAAACAAAAGTGTAAAACATTTTCACACCATTCAAAGTAGTTTGAATGTAATTTTATTTTTATTACAGGAAGAGTTCCTGCTTCTATCCTGACAGTTGTGAGGATTTGATTCTTATCAGGAAAACTCTGTCATACTGATCTAACAGTGAGTCAAATGGCCTATATGGACTTTATGGCCACTAATAAACCACAGTACTTTTATGGCATTTGATGTCTTCTCCTCAGCTTTACTTGGGCTTTAGAAATGACACTGTATCTTGAAAATTTCTGGTGTTACTGCAGTGTTAAGCTTGTCATGATACATCTTTACCTAAAAGGCTTACTTCAGGTAAAATATTCATGTGGTAACTGTGTTTACAAAATTGACATTCTACTGTTTCACAGGGAATAGGGATGATACTTGCATCCATTAACATATATTTATAAGTTCCAGGTCTTGTTACTTAACTGTGAGGTTTATTTTCATATGAAACTCTTTGCTATTACTTCTGGAAACCTATCTTTGAAAACAAATTTCTCTCAGAGGACAGGATGGCACTTAAATTTTTGTTCATTTGTTTGTTGGTTGGTTGGTTTGATTCTTTTTGTTTGTTTGTTTGTTTGTTTGCTTGTTTTTGTTTTGGTTTGCGTGTTTGTTTGTTTGTTTTGATTCTGTGAAATATATTTCTGTTTCAAGATGCACAGTAAATGTGGGGCAGCTTGGGGCAGCTTGTCCTCTGCCCCAAGCTGTATAGCACTTGCGTTTTACAAACCCTAGAGTTTGGTTTCTATTTTGGAACAATACAGTACATATATTCAGTAAATACAACAACTCTCGTCACATGGGGAGGCTCTATTTCTCTACAAGTTCAGCTGATACAAACAGGTTCCATTATTACTTAGTAAAGGACAAGTTTGGAGTAGTTCTTGTTATGTGGGTCTCTGTGAAGACAAAACAGGAATCCTCAGAGCGTTCCTATTATGATAAAAGTGCAGCTGTGTCAGTTTGGAACTTGTGCTGGAAACTGTACAATTCAGCACATTTACACACCTATGCAGAGGTATGTAAATGATTCACAAGATGTTAAGTAGTTAACAGGGACAACCCTTTAGGAAATAATGAGAGAAGTGTTTAAATATACCTGAATGTTTTACATATCACATGGACAAAAATAGTGCTTATTTAAAAACTTGTCTTTTACTCAAATAATTATATGTGGTTTTGTTTGTTTGTTTGTTTTATTA
Organism: Heteronetta atricapilla; assembly: GCA_011075105.1. Classification (NCBI taxonomy): domain Eukaryota; kingdom Metazoa; phylum Chordata; class Aves; order Anseriformes; family Anatidae; genus Heteronetta; species Heteronetta atricapilla. The sequence continues at coordinate 42,310,165 of CM021763.1, read as the reverse complement.
AACAATTTTTGAATTTATTGGTTGTTTGGTTGGTTGAATTTCCTTCTTTTATCTCCTTTTCCTTCTATGGGAGAATGTTATTTCTGAATTTGCTCTGTAGATCAAATTGGGGATTATTTTCTCAGCAGCAAGTAGAGTGCATGTCTCATGTACATTTGACTACCTGCACACACACATGCACACTTACCCACACACCAGCAGAAAAGCAAAGAGAATGGGGAAAATAATGGGAATTCTGACCAAAAACACAGATATGCTGTAATGCTGAGACATAGTAAGTAAGAAGCTCTGTTAGAAATAAACTCTCTTCCCCTCAATGGGATGCAGTATCATAACACAGGCTGCATCCTGTTATAAGACTGAAATAAACTGAACTTGGATTAAAAAGTTTTCCATGTCAGCCCCTTAGGGCAGCTGATTATAGGTTTGACCTTTTGAGATTCTGTGTATTTCCCACTTAATCAGTGCTGGAATGAGTTCCTGCTAAGTAGGATCTACGGAAACCCTATGGGAAAAGTGAAGCCATCTAAAAATAATTAGTCTTTTTCCCCCTCCCTCCCCTCCTCTCATTTTGAGCACTATTAGCCCACGATAACAGTCTTAATCTAGGCTACAGAAAAGCATAATATGGCATATGATATTTACATTATATTGAGAAAACGAGGCATTGGAAGGGCTTTAGCAACCTGGAATGTAAATGAAACTTTGTAAGATTATTAAAAATGCTTTGGTTTCCCCACTTGTGCCCACCCCTTCTTGCTTTTTCATACTGATTTATGTGGTTGAGCTAAGTCCTTGTGAAGCTTTAAAAATCCAGTATCTAAAATTTTGATGGAATAATTGGTTCTTTCTTGCCTGGGCAATAACACAAAATTGGAACCATCTCCATTTTGACTTGTTACAGTGACACGCTTGGAGGTTTAGACATAATCTCACATAGTAGGAGTCAGCTCAGTCATCAGATCATTTTGCAGTAGTCGAGACCTGTGAGCTTTTTTCCTGCCATATACTTTGGTTTCTCTTCTCCTTTGCCCTCCCACCCTCCTCCTAGTTTCATGCCCTCCTCCCCTCAGCAACCGTCTGTGAAACTGAACAGCATAATAGATGTAATTAGACCTTCAGTAATAGGACTGAATGGAGCAAGCAATGAGACTCTTTCTCAGGAAGCAATCAGTGCATTAGACCCCCAGGACTGAAACTGCATTTAACAAGGTCTGGGGCTTAGAGATTGTCAGTCTAGGCTTCTCCTGCTTCCCCCAGAGAAATCTCTACCCAGAATGCAAATCTTCATTTACTATTGCTACAAAGGGAGGAAAAGAACATTAGCCACTTTATTACATACATAATGAAGTAAACTCTATCTCTTAATGTATGTGTGTGTTTTTCTTTTTCCTTTTTTTTCTTTTCCTTAGCAGTAAATCAACTGTTCACAAGTGCTAGTAAGTGTAAATATATATATATATGTACTTTAAAACCATTTCTTCGGTTTTCCCCATCCATTCTAGGAAGAAGAAAGCTTTGAATGTAATAAAATCAAGATATACTTTGTCAAACTCATATAAGCATGATTTCATGCACTTGGTGCAAAGAGTGAACTAATACAGTTGCTGAAGAAACTGTTTCTATAATATTCCTTACAAGAGGAATGCAGGTGTGGTAAAGTTTGTGTGTGGTCTCTTAAATTCCATTCCCAACTGCGTAAGTTCGTATTCAAATGAAAAAAATATCTTTTTAAAACCAAATCTTTTCATCATTCAGGTCTTGTCTTTGTCTAATTGGGCTTTACCTTCATTCAGTTTCTCTTGTACAGGATGTGCATGCACTCTCATTTATGTTTTCTAGTGATCATTTGTATCAGGTCATGTCTCCTTATTTTTATCCTGTTATTCAGACCTTGTCATATATGAAAATTAAGGAGATGAATTTGTTCCTCATCCAGAGTCAGATCTTCTGCATAAATTGATACTCAGGTAGGGCAATGGGGAGAAAGTCAGGCACATCCAAAAGTAAAGGGATATTTCCAACATCACTATTCACAGAATGGAAAGAGAAAGAAAGGCTCATAAAACCTGAAGAAACCTCTTCAGTCCTGTGTCCTGGTACATGTATTGAAAGCATGAAGAAGTCGTCAGTACAGTTTATTGATCCTTACTGGGAGATCACTGCCAGAGTCAGTGACCAATATCACACTTAACATCACAGTTAACGTGACAATGCACAGCCCGTAGCTATGCTGTGGAACACACATAGAGTGACCTTCAGACTGTCCTGTGCTTCATGGGTCCTGCAGGACAAACTTCACCAGCTCACTGTACTGGAGGAGCCTGCAGCTGACTCCCACTCTGTACCTGCTATTATATCACCTGTGTGCCTTTACTCAGCAGTTAGGTATGAGAGAGTTCTCATGAGAACATCTTTTGTGAATAAGTTGCTTTCTTGTATGAGAATCATATATCACCTTGAGTGACCAAAAGTGAGAGCTCTGTCCATGGATAGGATCTGCTGTGTACAGCATGTCATGGGGAAATCCTTCACAATTCTGTATGATGTTGCATGATCATGCACCTGTGTGATCAGCATCTGAAGGACTATAAAATTAATTCATTATCTATATTACTCTTCCCATTCTGCTAATAACACTGTTATCTTATTAAGCCTTTTGTTATTAAGCCCTTCTTACTGAGATACAGAAAGAGCCCTACACTATCTCTCTCTCTCTCTTTTCTCAACACCCTTCATGTCACTTAGAGTTATAGTGTTTCCCAGGTTTTCCTACTCCATGGAAAAAGAGTTGTAAGATAACTGTCACTAGCAAAAACTACCACGATACTCCCAGTAATTCCTTAAAACTATTCCCCCCATTCTTATTTCCTTCTTCTGCCATATGCTCTCAAAATCTTTGTGTTTTTCTACCATGAAACAATATTTTCCCCCTCTTCTCTTGTAAATTCTTTTTTCCTCATCATTCTCCCACAACCTTTCTTTACATTTACTGCCACACAAAAATGTGTGCTGTATTTTTTCACATCATTTCTAGCAATTTAAGAGATTTTTTTTTAATTTGCTTTTTTTTTTTTTTTTCAATCCAAATATACTCTTTGATATATTTGGAGATAAAGAGTTTCATTCACTCCAAACATTCACTAGAATTCTCTTAGGGGGAAGATTCAAAATGATACTGATTATGTACCAATTATATACAATAACTCTTTTATTTACTTTGTTTAAGTCTTTAGTTTAAATCAATAAACTTTGTATTCATTTTGAGCAATTGCTGTATTAATTAATCACAGAATCACAGAATTGTAGGGGTTGGAAGGGACCTCAAAATATCATCGGGTCCAACCCCCTGCCAAAGCAGGTTCCTCAGAGCAAGTTACCTAGGCAGGCATCCAGATGGGCCTTGAATATCTCCAGAGAAGGAGACTTCACAACCCCCCTGGGCAGCCTGTTCCAGTGCTGTGTCACCCTCGCCGTGAAGAAATTCTTACACATGTTGGTGCAGAACTTCCTGTGCTCTATCTTGCAGCCATTACCCCTTGTCCTGTCCCCACAAACCACTGGAAAGAGGTTAGCCAAATCCCTCTGTCTCCCACACCTCAGGTATCTAGCCACAATGATGAGATACCCTCTCAGTCTTCTTTTCTCCAGGCTGAACAGACCCAGGTCTCTCAGCCATTCTTCATAGGGAAGATGCTCCAGGCCTTGTATCATCTCTGTGGTCCTCTGCTGGACTCTTTCCAGGAGATCCCTGTCTTTTTTGTACTGGGGAGCCCAGAACTGGACACAGTACTCCAGGTGAGGCCTGACCAGGGCAGAGTAGAGGGAGAGGATCACCTCCCTTGACTTGCTTGCCACACTCCTTTTAATGCATGCCAGGATCCCATTGGCCCTCTTGGCCACCAGGGCACACTGCTGGCTCATGGTCAACCTGTCGTCCACCAGGACCCCCAGGTCCTTCTCCTCAGAGTTCCTCTCCAGTAGGTCATCCCCCATGATGATCCCCCAATAATCACTACCTTCAGTTTCTGGGATGCTGTCTTTAGTAACCTAAAGGTTACTGTCTGTGTATCCTTTAGGACTATGTGATACTGTGTTTTAAAATTAAATAATGGGTATTATTCCATAGTTTGTTGTTGTAATGACATTAAGCAATAAATTCAATGTCAAGTTGTATGCAAGTATAAGATATAGCGAAGGTTTTTTTTTTTCACTTTTGTTTAAACAGGGTCATAACTATGAGTTTAGCCAGAAAAACTGCACACATTTAAATAGAAAATGAAACAGGAAATGAGATCTTGCTTTTTTTTTTTTTTTTTTGGGGGGGGGGGGGTATCTTGATAATTCAGTATAGCTTCAATCACAAGAATCACAAAATAATTTCAGCAGAATGTCTTTCCGTTGTTCTACAGCACTTCCATTAAGCTCCTAGATCAATACAAACTATCTGTGCTTCTTTGACAGAATCAGGCTTCAAACCTTGCCATGTATTTTTAGGTCTTAACTATGGGGTTATTTTGTGGCTATCTTTGATTCTTTTCAGTGACTGTCTGGATTCACAACTGGCTAAGATTCAAGCTCTACTGATCAACCCATCCTTGTGATATCCTGCAAAACTAACTTGAAAGTTAACTTATATCAATACACCAACTTGGTTGGGCCCCATAGGTGCAGAGGCATAATTGAAAGGAAGGGGATAATCAAACCATTGGCTTTGACTACAGATAATGAGCAGTGCTATGGGAGAAAATCTATTATCAAACTAACCCCCTGAGAGGTTTGAAACAGAGTAGCCTCATTCCACACAAATAAAAGTGCTTTTTTTTTTTTTTTTAATTTGAGATCCAGAGGACACATCATCCAGAGATGTGAGAATTACAAAGGTCTTTCAAAAGCTATGTTCAATCAACATCAGTAATATTAAGTCCCTGAACTTATGTTATCTGTATGAAATTAATCTTTGCAGAATCAGTGAGGTAATTGCCTTCCATATTTCTAAACCATTGAAACATCATCTCTTGAAATGAAACACAATTTCAAAATTAACAAACTTTTTGTATATTGAATAGAGCAGATGCAGGTATTTTTACAAGACTTCAGAGAAACTCTTTACCTTTCACCCATCAAAAGTTAATACAAAATACTTCAGGAATTTGGGAAACTCCATCTTAGGTGATGCTCTTAGCTACCGTAATATCAGCTGGCAATACCAGAGCTGCTAGTAGTTTGACTATAGTTGGAGCTGAGCTAACTTACATTTAATTATCATCCATTAGAATCACAGCCTAATGCACAGTTGAGACATTTACTTTTATCTGCCCTCTTCCTATAAACTTTTTAATGTTTGTGTACCTTGATTAAAATTCACTTTTAGCCAATTTTGTGTAATAACAACTTGCTTCCAAGAATGAAAATGTAATACTAATCCAGTGAACAAAGGTGAGCCTTTTAGCTCACATGAGATATACTATTTTTGAACAATTGGATTCTATATTCTCTTCCAGGTGAATTGAGAGTACATCCTGATTTTGCTGTGCAATGGTGAACTATACTTACTGGTTGAATTTGTTAGAAGCATCCTTTATTGCATTTTCAGATTAAATATATGGAGTTTTACCTACAAAATAAATCAATATTTCCATGTGGATCATTTAACAGACATTGCTTGTGCAATTGGACAAAAGTATTCATATATATATTTCATTTAATTTTCAAAGAAAACCTGGAAGATCATCCTTTGTCCTAGCTAAAAGGTAAAGACATACTAAAAATATCTTTATTTATATTTTCTATGTTTATGTTGATCCAGTTCTTTTAGTGCTTTTTCCCTCATATTGACAAACTTTCTGTTCATATGGCCTATAATCTCCCCAAAATCTATTCTTGCAGAATATGCAGAGGATTGCAATGAATCTTTAACCAATAACTCTAAATACTAAAACATTACACATGTTCTTTTTCCTCTGCTGGCAGCAACTGTCCACCTGCCCGAGTGCATTTTTCTATAACTAGTGCTGTTCTCCTCAGGTGTCTGAATTCTATATCTCAGCTGTAGCATAGCCTTCTGAGATTTGAAAGCTCAGCCTAGCAGAGAAAAGGATGTTATCATAAGTTGACAGAGAAAAAAAAAAAAAAAAAAAAAAATCAACTTTAAATCAAACTCCAGAACACTGCTCAGTAACAAGAAAATCTCCAAAGCTCTGCTGATAAGGTTTTTCTAAGGCTCATCATATGGTTCAGTCCTTTACTTTGAAAATATGTGATAATTCCTTGGAAACTTTGCTAAAAATTGTCAGAGAATTCACCACATTGTAAAGTCAAGGACTGCAAAACATGCTCTTCAAACAGAAAACCATGCATTCTATTTCTTTGTTTTGTGCTTTGCTACCCTTTCTTGCTCAAAGTAACATGACAAAAAACAACCAACAACAAACAGGAAGAGGGAGGTACAGGTCTTTCCTGTCACTTGGTTATTAGGAGAGAAATCATCACCTCTAGGAGTAAGAATGCAAAGAGACTACAACAATGATTTTAGTAGGAAAGGTACCTAAATAAGGAAATAGCATAATTAGTGGACACCTTAGTGTGTGGAGAGCGAAAGTAAAGACTGTAAGATGAAGAAGAGATTAGGACAGTAGAAATATAAAGACATGAGAAGAAAATGCTAGTAAAGGAATAGGCAAAAGCAAAGAAAAAAAAATAAGAAAAAAAATAAGAAAAAAATAAGATTACAGGGAAATTGGTTACTTTAGAAAATAAAAAACCCACATTTTAAAATTATTTAAAAAACAATAAAATGATTTTAAGAAAAAGGAAAAGGAAAAAAAGAAAGCATTAGAAATTATTAGCAAAACAGTTACGCTACTATTAATTGCACACTTAGTTTGATTAATAGATTAGAGGTTTTAAATATAGTTTGGCACTCCTCTCAGTCCTCATACTGAAGAATCACTTCTAAAATCAATCCTGGTTGTCCCAGTTGCCCTCTAAACATCTCATATAACAAAGAAGAAGTCTTCAAGATCTCTTAAATAGGCACATTCTATTTCTTATTACTTATATGAACACATCAAATGAAAATGTAAATTGGGATTGCATTCTGAGAAAAATATTACTCTGATAGAAACTGGTAAATTACAGTGAGCTACACCCTGTATCAGCACATCACTTGCTTCCAATAGCTCTACTTCAAGAGTGCTTTTAGGGATTTTATCTGTGCATATGGACAAGCCTCAACCAAAATCTTGTGCATAGAATTATGTGGGTTGTAAGGGAAATTTACTTCAGGACTGTTGGTGGGAGAGAGACAGGAAAGACAGCTTAAATGTTATTATTTTCCATTCAGAAGACTTGGGCATGCTGTTTAGATGTGTGAGAGCAACCTGTGAGTTTTCCTCTTGTATTTATTTCATGAACATATTCTGAAAAACTACCAGACTTGTACCGTATTTTCTTAACTCCGTGGCATTCAAAACACAGAGCAAGAAAGTCTTCATATTTAGTTATCATGCAGATGTGTGAGGAGTGGGAATCTGAGACAATGATTGTGGTAGGCTGAGTGGACAGCTTTAATGTCCTTAATCCCCACAAACATCGTTGCACTGAAGACAGTCATGCAATATTCTTCCAACGTTCATTGGATTGTGAGAAAAGGTTCTTTACAAGCACTCTGTGGGCTGTGCCTCGGTACCCATTTTTGCACACTTGATAGACAGTGGATGACATTCAGAACCTACCAGAGTTAATTGGAAATTTGTCATTGACATCAACAGAGGCAGGATTATTGCCATGATTTCTACTTGTTTATTGTGTTTATTAAGGTCGGTAAAGAACAGCCACTTCTGTGTAAGGACTGTATTTAGCTCAGAGACAATAAAGGGATAGTTGCTAACAAGTCCTGCAGCCCCTGGCATACTTGGAAAAAAAAAAAAAAAAAAAAAAAAAAAAAAAAAAAGTAAAAAATTTTTTTTTGCAAATGAAAAACAGAAATACTCTTTAATTATCGGCAGGCAGAAAAAAAAAAAAAAAAAATAGCATTGCCTCTCAGTCTCTCAGTTAGTATGGCTTTAGCATTCCTGTCAGGTTACATTAAAAGCCCTTCACTGATACTTGTAATAGTCATCTCAGGACAAAGAACAAATCAGTTGAGTTTTGGAAAGCTTTTAAAAGGAAAAAGTTCCAAATTGGAATATAACGTAATTAGTCCAAGATAGAAAGATTCAGTTTAAATAACAAACCACAAGCCCTTAAAAAATTAGAGCTACATGGTTTTACTCTCCTTTGAGTTCATCTTACTCCAATACTGTTGATTTTTGTCATTGGAAAAACATAACAGTGCTGTAAATTGAAATCCCTTGGTTAACATTTTGGACCAAAGCCACAGTGTATGTTCATGTCTTGATGGTGTGCTGTGTACACCAAAAGAAACAGTGTTCTTAAAAGAGAAATTTGCATCATTGATTATATAATATGCACTGACAATAAAATTATTTATTTATAA